>CM051243.1:128493453-129172332 GCA_027917425.1 Gastrophryne carolinensis | reverse complement strand
TATGCTTTAGGAATAAAACAGAAGAAAGCATGTAAGTGGTTAGTAGAGATGAGCGAATTTATGAAAAGTTCGATTTGCCGAATTTTCCCGCAAAAATGTATTTTGGTCTGAATTTATTCCTGTCGAATTGCTATTAAAACAGCTATTTCTGGACACATCTAAGACACATTGGAGTTGGCAGCAGCATGGGGAGCCCATATATTGCCTGAAAGACACACCCTGGAGTTGGCAGCAGCATAAGGAGCCCATATATTCCCTAAAAACACATTGGAGTTGGCAGCAGCATTAGGAGCCCATATATTGCCTGAAAGACACACCCTGGAGTGGGCAGCAGCAGCATAAGGAGCCCATATATTGCCAGAAAAACACATTGGAGTTGGCAGCAGCATTAGGAGCCCATATATTGCCTGAAAAACACATTGGAGTTGGCAGCAGCATAAGAAGCCCATATATTACCTGAAAGACACATTGGAGTTGGCAGCAGCAGCATACGGAGCCCATATAAAGCCTGAAAGACACACCCTGGAGTTGGCAGCAGCAGCATTAGGAGCCCATATATTACCTGAAAAACACATTGGAGTTGGCAGCAGCATTATGAGCCCATATATTGCCTGAAAGACACACCATGGATTTGGCAGCAGCATAAGGAGCCCATATATTGCCTGAAAAACACATTGGAGTTGGCAGCAGCATTAGGAGCCCATATATTGCCTGAAAGACACAGCCTGGAGTTGGCAGCAGCAGCATACGGAGCCCATATCAAGCCTGAAAAACACACCCTGGAGTTGGCAGCAGCATGAAGCTAACATATACAGATATTCTTATCCTAAGAATATTAATAAAAATTAAGATTAACGTAAAGCATTTCCTCAATAGTTACTTGTGGTCTGATGTGGAGGAATGTCTGTAACTGGAGAGCAATGCCTTAAATCTGTTTTGCACTATCCATATTTCTGAAGTGTTGGTCTGGCACCAAGATCAATCTACTCTGATGCATCAGGCATTGATGGGTGGAAATCTTGGCTGATCCATGCCCAATTCATTTTCATGCAGGCCAGTCTCTCAAAAAAACATGCTTGGGATTCAGCTCCACTATTCAGCGAGGATGATCTACTAGAGAAAAATCAGCAGCTACTGCACAGCCACTAGACGGGCCTTAAAAAGGTTTGCAGGCCATACACGACCTTTGCCAGTATTCATGCTCAGTATCCAAATATTTAGGTTACCAAATCACTGCATGTGATGTGAATATAGTCAATAATAGACAACACTTACTTCTTTGTCTTTCTACCACTGGGGTTGTAGCTGGGCTTTGGTCAGACAAACTTGAGCTGGGGTCAGGGAAAGGTCTACATGGTAAGAATGCACAGCAGCATACTCTGAAGCCAAATGCTATTTGCAAGCTGACTGTGGGCCCCTAATGCGCCATGTGGGCTCCTAACATGCAGTACATGCATGTTTGTATTTTTTTAAGGTGACCAATCTGTATGTACAGGGTGAGGCATACATATAAGAGATAGAGACATTCATTTTGAAGGTAAACTTGGACCGTTGTGGGAGTTGTCATTCCTGCTTGGCCACGTGTTTATTAAGCATATGTACTAATCCAGCTCACCAATGGATGTTTGTGTGTTTACGTGCCTTTTACTTTGAAACCCAGCCCAGCATCCAGCCTCTGGAAGTATGGAAGCCTCCTCCAGTTTGAGCACACCGGCTACTTCCCTGCTGCCTAGGAGCCAGGAACAGATATATAGGGTAATTGGCCTTTGATGTAACTGCTGATGCATGTGAATGCACATGAAGTTTTTTTTAGAAACATATATTTAGGGCCCAAAATGATACACTTTTTTCACATGTCCCAACAGACTCACACACTGATGGATGCAATCCAGGAGATGGAGGAGGATGCCAGCCTGATTGGACCTTCTGAAATTACCCCCCTGGAACCTAATCTGCCACTGGCCCAGCATCCTACTGCCCCAAATCCTCTGCAGCAGAGTGGAGTTGTACGCATGCTGCCAGACCATCGTGGGCAGCAGGCTGAGACTGAGCATACAGGCCCCAGAGCTAGCTCTGCTGCTGAGGTTTTGCCCAGCACATCTGGTACTGTTGCTCGCCATAGAACTCCAGCATCTGCAGGCGCAAAAACACGGGGAAGTGGAAGACGCAGTCAACAATGTCGACCAGCTGCCCAGCGGAGGTGCGTGCCGATCCTGGAGTCATCATGATGCCATGACAGCCGTTACTTTCGGAATGTGACTCAAAGAACAACAGAGCAGATTACTGCACAATTAGAGAATTTCAATTATACAGTCACCAACATGCTGACTGAATTTAGGACGAGCAACAGCCAGATGTCTGAGCATATGGGCAACATAACCACACAAATGGCAGGACAAATGTCCAACTTAACCACACAGATTGCAGGACAAATGTCCAACTTAACAACACAGATGGCAGGACAAATGGCCACCTTAAATACAAACTTCACTGCCATGCTCGATGATTTTAGAACAACCAATAGACAGATGCTGGAGCGGTGGCAGCTTATGAATGGCACACATGCCCAGGTGTTGGGACACCTCCAAGGCACACCACAACCTTATTATGCGCAACATCCATACTAAGACCAATTTCGCCTGTATCTGCTCCACATCTTTCCTCTACATCCCCACTCTATTTTCCTGTCTGGTGAGCGCTAACAAGATTGCATTTTTTAGTGCTTTGCTGGTTTGTATTTCATTTGGCCCATATAGCTCATTTGAGTGCTCACATACCCCACAAGCCAATGGCTGAGCTTAAGCATCACTGAAGCGGACGCTCAAGCTCCCACGCTGCAGGCTTGGGCCTAATCAAATGGTGGGTGGCTCATCCTGTTTGATGGCAATATTGGGGGACATTCTTTCCTGGGAAATCACTACATTTGGCCATGGGCAAAGATTGTACTGGCCTGGCATTATGACTGTCGGTCATTGGCTGAGTGACCACCAAACTTACCAATTACCTGCCTCCCCAAAGCCCAGGGAGGGCAGAAGAGCCTGGCCACGGAGCTTGTAGCCGGCAGGGCGGGGGGCCACCAAAACTGGCCCCTTTGCCTTGTTCCTACAAGCCCCCATAGCTGGTCTCAGGCTGGTTATGATGGGTAAGGGGGGCCCCACAATATTTTTTGGGGAGTTTTTAACCCTTAAAATCCCCCCCCCCCCCCACAGGAGGGGGGGGGCTATGTCATTTTTTTTTTTATTAACCCCTTATGTTTTTAACATGCAAGATGGTTTTCATTAATAAAACAAATGTTTTATTTAAAATAAAGGGGGCAATTGTCTAAAACATATTATTTTATTTATTTTTTTTGTTTTTTTTTACGCAAAAATATTTAAAAACCAGTAGAAAAACTAAAAACAAGACATTTAATGTTAAAGCCTAAACTCTGCTCCAAAATATATATATATATATATATATATATATATATATATATTCCTGAAAATTCCGGCAAAAATCACGGTTAGACATGGCACAAAATGGGGAAAAATTACCTGTCAACAGAGGGTGACAAAACTTCAAGTAGGCTGGCAATTTAAAGGGTTATTAGTACCTATGCATGTTGGGTATTGTTCTGCTAGGCGGACCTTGCGCTTTCAGATTTAGCTTGTTTTTTCTTGTTTGCATATTTATATTTTAGGAAAACATGTTATTTATTCAGTTTTTTTATTCATTTTTTAGGGAAACCCTGTGCAACCTAAGAATTCTTCGAGGGATTGCTTCCAGAAAGGTGAGCCTACTACAACAAGCTGGGTAGGCTTAGAAAGCTTAATATGTGTACTTTCAGGGAATATATGGTTTATTGGGGATATTCCAAATGTAAAGGGTTGTTTTGGTTGAACAATTGCAAGGTGCGCACTTTGTCTGCAGAGCTGAAATTTTCAAGTAAAATTATTGTTATGCGCACACTTTACTTTGTGGTGTTTGCCAACTCTTCCCTTGACAGTACCTATGCATGTTGGGTATCGTTCTGTTCGGGGCATGTTGCTTTTTGAGATTTTACTTGTTTTTCTTGTTTGCATATAGTTTTTTTTTTTAGGAAAATGTGGCTTGATTCTTCCATTTTATTCTTTTTTAGGGAAACCTTGTGCAACCAAAGAATACATTGAGGGATTACTTCCAGAAAACTAAGCCCACATAAACAAGCTTGGTACGCCTAGAAAGCTTGAGGCATGTACTTCCAAAGAATATATAGTTTGTGGGGAGTATTTCAAATGTAAAGGGTTGTTTTTCTGGAAAAACTGCAAGGTGCGCATAGCGCATATCGCAGTTGTATTTTATCTGAAAATCTCCTAAAGCAAACAATATATAATTTTCCTGGGAAATCCCTGGAAATCCTTTCAAAAATCACAGTTGGACATGTGTAGCGCAAAATTGTGAAACATGGTCTGGCAACAGAGGGTGACAAAAGCTGCAGGTAGGCTGGCACTTAAAGGGTTAAACATCCAAGATGGCGGCTCAGGGAATATCAGGCAGCCTGCAAACAGGAAGTGGCTTCTGACTGTGCTGATCTGCATTCTGGGATGTCTGACCTTTTCCGGACCCCAGCTCTGCTCTGTCAGAGCAAAGCACAGCTCTAACCCGCACCCTGCACTTTATCCCACTCTCCTAAGTAAGTGTGATGCATCTGAGCAAAGATGGCGCCGACCCTATCATAAAGTCAAGAACAGAATTGCAGCCCAGTGGGGGGAAGAATAATAAGTAAGTTACTACAAACTAGAAATATATTAGTTGGAAATGCTGGGGAATCAGTTTATAAAGGTTTGTGCTTTGCTAAAGATTAGAGATGAGCGAACTTTTGAAAAATTTGATTCGACTGATTCGCCGAATTTTCCGACAAAAATCGTTTCGACCCGAATTTATTCGCGACGAATCGCTATTAAAAACGGCTATTTCTGAGCCTCCTAGAGCCTCAATAGGGTTGTAAACCATTCTGCCTTGCTGTAACACGCATAGGATGCGTGCTGGGTTAGTTAAATAATACTTTGAATAAATATCACATGCAGATCAGAGGCATCGCTAATAGAATCGCAGAGCGGCACAATTGCAGAGAGTTGAAGTGGCATCACTATGAGGGGCAGGAGCCCAAACATTGCTTTAAAGAGACACTGGAGTTGGCAGCAGCAGGAGCCCAAAGATTTGATGAATCACACCCTGGAGTTGGCAGCAGCAGCAGCAGGAGCCCAAACATTACTTTAAAGAGACACTGGGGTTGGCTTCAGGAGCCCAAAAATTGGATGAATCACACCCTGGAGTTGGCAGCAGCAGCAGGAGCCCAAACATTACTTTAAAGAGACCCTGGGGTTGGCTTCAGGATCCCAAAAACTGGATGAATCACACCCTGGAGTTGGCAGCAGCAGCAGCAGGAGCCAAAACATTACTTTAAAGAGACACTGGAGTTGGCTTCAGGAGCCCAAAAATTGGATGAATCACACCCTGGAGTTGGCAGCAGCAGCAGCAGGAGCCAAAACATTACTTTAAAGAGACCCTGGGGTTGGCTTCAGGATCCCAAAAACTGGATGAATCACACCCTGGAGTTGGCAGGAGTTGGCAGCAGCGGCAGCAGCAACAGGAGCCCAAACATTACTTTAAAGAGACACTGGAGTTGGCTTCAGGAGCCCAAAAATTGGATGAATCACACCCTGGAGTTGGCAGCAGCAGCAGCAGCAGGAGCCCAAATATTACTTTAAAGAGACCCTGGGGTTGGCTTCAGGAGCCCAAAAATTGGATGAATCACACCCTGGAGTTGGCAGCAGCAGCAGCAGGAGCCAAAACATTACTTTAAAGAGACACTGGAGTTGGCTTCAGTAGCCCAAAAATTGGATGAATCACACCTTGGAGTTGGCAGCAGCAGCAGCAGGAGCCAAAACATTACTTTAAAGAGACCCTGGGGTTGGCTTCAGGATCCCAAAAATTGGATGAATCACACCCTGGAGTTGGCAGGAGTTGGCAGCAGCGGCAGCAGCAACAGGAGCCCAAACATTACTTTAAAGAGACACTGGAGTTGGCTTCAGGATCCCAAAAATTGGATGAATCACACCCTGGAGTTGGCAGCAGCAGCAGCAGGAGCCCAAATATTACTTTAAAGAGACACTGGGGTTGGCTTCAGGAGCCCAAAAATTGGATGAATCACACCCTGGAGTTGGCAGGAGTTGGCAGCAGCAGCAACAGGAGCCCAAACATTATTTTAAAGAGACACTGGAGTTGGCTTCAGTAGCCCAAAAATTGGATGAATCACACCCTGGAGTTGGCAGCAGCAGCAGGAGCCCAAATATTACTTTAAAGAGACCCTGGGGTTGGCTTCAGGAGCCCAAAAATTGGATGAATCACACCCTGGAGTTGGCAGCAGCAGGAGCCCAAATATTACTTTAAAGAGACCCTGGGGTTGGCTTCAGGAGCCCAAAAATTGGATGAATCACACCCTGGAGTTGGCAGGAGTTGGCAGCAGCAGCAACAGGAGCCCAAACATTACTTTAAAGAGACACTGGAGTTGGCTTCAGGAGCCCAAAAATTGGATGATTCACACGCTGGAGTTGGCAGCAGCAGCAGCAGGAGCCCAAATATTACTTTAAAGAGACCCTGGGGTTGGCTTCTGGAGCCCAAAAATTGGATGAATCACACCCTGGAGTTGGCAGGAGTTGGCAGCAGCAGCAGCAGCAACAGGAGCCCAAACATTACTTTAAAGAGACACTGGAGTTGGCTTCAGTAGCCCAAAAATTGGATGAATCACACCCTGGAGTTGGCAGCAGCAGCAGAAGGAGCCCAAATATTACTTTAAAGAGACCCTGGGGTTGGCTTCAGGAGCCCAAAAATTGGATGAATGACACCCTGGAGTTGGCAGCAGCAGCAGCAGCAGGAGCCCAAACATTACTTTAAAGAGACCCTGGGGTTGGCTTCAGGAGCCCAAAAATTGGATGAATCACACCCTGGAGTTGGCAGCAACAGCAGCAGGAGCCAAAACATTACTTTAAAGAGACACTGGAGTTGGCTTCAGGAGCCCAAAAATTGGATGAATCACACCCTGGAGTTGGCAGCAGCAGCAGCAGCAGGAGCCCAAACATTACTTTAAAGAGACACTGGAGTTGGCTTCAGGAGCCCAAAAATTGGATGATTTACACCCTGGAGTTGGCAGCAGCAGCAGCAGGAGCCCAAATATTACTTTAAAGAGACCCTAGGGTTGGCTTCAGGAGCCCAAAAATTGGATGAATCACACCCTGGAGTTGGCAGCAGCAGCAGCAGGAGCCAAAACATTACTTTAAAGAGACACTGGAGTTGGCTTCAGGAGCCCAAAAATTGGATGAATCACACCCTGGAGTTGGCAGGAGTTGGCAGCAGCAGCAGCAACAGGAGCCCAAACATTACTTTAAAGAGACACTGGAGTTGGCTTCAGTAGCCCAAAAATTGGATGAATCACACCCTGGAGTTGGCAGCAGCAGCAGCAGGAGCCCAAATATTACTTTAAAGAGACCCTGGGGTTGGCTTCAGGAGCCCAAAAGTTGGATGAATCACACCCTGGAGTTGGCAGCAGCAGCAGCAGGAGCCCAAACATTACTTTAAAGAGACACTGGGGTTGGCTTCAGGAGCCCAAAAATTGGATGATGCACACCCTGGAGTTGGCATCAGCAATAGCCCAAAAATTGGCCTAAAGACATAAATATGTTTTGCACCATTTGGAAAGTGTAAAACGTGGCACCATGCTGAATCTAGTCGCATGCATCAGGCATTGGTGGGTGGAAATCCTGGCTGATACATCCCTGATTCATTTTGACAAAGGTGAGTCTCTCCACATTTTTAGTTGACAGACGAGTTCTCCTCGCCGTAACTATGGCCCCCGCCGCACTAAACACCCGCTCAAATGGCACGCTACTTGCCGGGCAGGACAGCTTTTCCAGGGCAAACTCTGCTAGTTGCGGCCACAAATCAAGTTTGGCTGCCCAGAAGTCCAGCGGATCCTCAAGGTGTGTTGGCATGGTCATGTCAAAGTATGACATGACCTGCTGGTTCAGGTCCTGCTCCAGGTCTTCCTGCTGCTCATGAGTAGCCTCACTATGCGGGTGTAGAAAGCAACTCATTAGCGACTGAAGACTGAGGCTGCTGCTGAAGGAGCTGCTGCTGCTGCTCCTGCCAACCCCCCCAGCGGCCATGGCAGTGGAAGGTGAGCGCAGAGGTCCCCTCGAGTCAGACCTGCGAGAGTATGGACCATGGCGCAGATAGGCATCGGCCAACTGCCTACGTAGAATGTCTTTGTAGAAGTTCAGTTTGTCCTCCCTCTCGGTGGGTTTAAAAAATGCCCCCATTTTGTGCCGGAAGCGAGGGTCCAATAAGGTGGACAGCCAGAAGTCATCCTGCCGACAGATGGAAACAATTCTGGGGTCACTACGCAAGCACGTGAGCATGCTTCCTGCCATTTGCGCAAGTGACTCGGATGGACTACCTGTCTCCATCTCCACTGCATACTGCCACGGTGTGCCCGGGTCCTCTGTCTCACCTTCCTCAAAAACCTCTAGCTCCTCTGGCTGCTCCTGCTCCTCCTCTCCTGTCCGCTGACTAGATAAACCAGCCATTTCGCCAAGCCTAAACTGTGTTTCGCTGGGCAACTCCTCCTCCTCCTCTTCCTCCTCCTCCTCCAGTTCAGCTCCAATGGGGTTCATGTGGCCATAAGATGTAAACGCCATGTCTCCAGTGCCCTGACCAGCCATGGTTTCCAACATGTGCTGTAGTACATAAAGCAGTGGAATCACGTCGTTCATCCCGTAATCCTGCCGACTGACAAATAAAGTGGCTTCCTCAAAGGGCCTGAGCAAACGGCAGGTGTCACGTATGAGCTGCCACTGGTTGACATTGAAGTTACACAGGGGAGTCCCCCTATCTGCTTGGATCATCAGGAAATCCGTGATGGCTTTTCTCTGTTCATATAATCGGTCCAACATGTGAAGGGTGGAATTCCAACGGGTGGAAACATCGCAAATCAGACTATGTTGGGGGATACCATTCTGACGCTGTAGCTCAAGAAGGGTGTGTTTGGCGGTGTATGAGTGGCTGAAGTGCATGCAAAGTTTCCTTGAAGTTGTTAGGATGTCTTGCAGATGGGGGGAACACTTCAGAAACCGCTTGACAACCAGATTGAAGACGTGAGCCATGCAGGGGGCATGGGTCAGGCTTCCTTGGTGCAGCGCAGACAAAATGTTCTTCCCATTGTCGGTAACCATGATTCCCATTTTAAGTTTTCTTGGAGTAAGCCATGTTTGGATTTCCTGATGAATACATTTAAGCAGTTCCTCCCCTGTGTGACTCCGCTCGCCAAGACAAACCATGTGAAGCACTGCGTGACACCTCCGTGCCCTGCACACATGGTAGACTGGAGGGGCACTGAGACTTGAGCCTACAGTGGAGGGTGAGGAGATGGCGGAGGATGAGGAGGCCAAGTCACACGGTGTCACAGGCCCAACGGGCAGGGAGCGCGGAGGCCGAAGCGGCGTGACCTGTCCAAGATGCTGCTGCTGCTGCTGCAAAGGGACCACATTCACCCAGTGGGCCGTAAACGACATGTACTGTCCCTGACCGTAGTTACAGCTCCAGATGTCGGCGCTGCCATGCACTTTGCTACACACCGACAGGCTCAAGGACTGGCCCACCTTCTGTTCAACAAAAGTGTGCAGCGCTGGTACTGCCTTCTTGGCAAAGAAATGACGGCTTGGGACTCTCCACCTCGGCTCGGCACAAGCCATCAGAAAGGTGCAGATTCCACCACCTGAAAAGGGAGCGACTGCAGCACCAGCAACTTGGACAGGAGCACATTCAGCTTCTGCGCCGTAGGATGAGTGGGCGCATACTGCTGTCTCTTGGACATGGCTTCGCTGATGGATTGCTGGCGGGATGCATGACTTGGAGGAGGAGGAGGAGGAGCAGGAGCGACAGAGGATGGGTATGACGCACAGCTGCCTTCGGCTGAGGTGCTGGAGCCTTGGCTGGCAGAAATTGGGAGCGGCGTGCCACTTGGTGAGGAAGCAGACTGGACCACCCCTTGGGAGCCTCGGTTCTCCCAGGTCGCTTTATGGTGACGCATCATATGTTGACGCAGGGCCGTGGTGCCAACATTTGGACCCTGGCCACGCTTCACCTTTTGCCTACATATTTTGCATGTGGCCATGTTACCCTCCTGCGGATGCTTCAGGAAAAACTGCCACACTGCCGAGTAGCTACTTTTCCCACCCCCTGGCCTCACTGATTCACTGCTGCTGTTGCCAACTCCAGGAACCCCTGCTCCACTACCTCCTGATAAGGTAGACTGCCGCACAGCAGGTGCTCTACCCCGGCCCCGGCCGGCTCCAGCCTTTGGAATTGTGCCCCCATGCTGACTGCTACCACCTTGCGGCCTCAGCTGCTGACTCCGGGGCAACCTGCGCCCCTCTTCTCCTGATGACGATGAAGCCCCTTCATCACCCGGCTCCCAAGTGCGATCGGCTTCATCGTCATCATCATTATCACCGAGTTGTGGCTGTACGTCACTGATGTTCGTGGATTCGTCAACAGTGTCTGGCGCAGGAGCTGGAACGCTCGCAGCACCCACGACACTGTCCACATCACTATTTGTCTGCCTAGCTAAAGAAGCCACCTCCATTTCTTGGCTGGGCAGTAGCTGCTGACTGTCCTCTATCTGATCGTCCTCCTCACTAAAGAGTGGAGCTGAACCCAAAGCATAGGATACGTCGCTGGGGGAGGGAACGGCGTAGGACAGAGGCAATGGGAGGACAGGGACTGCTCTCGGGGCATGCCAACTCAGGGTTGTGTCAGAGGAACCTACCGACCCTAGACTGGGGGTCTCAGACGTAAGTTGTGATGATGTTGTTGATGAGCGCGTCAACCAATCTACCACGGCAGATGCGTTACTGGTGGAGACCCGACCGCTAGCAGATACTGGCAGATTAGGTCTCTCAGCGTGACTCCTGCTGCTACTGGCCCCCAGTCTGCTGCGAGCTCTGCCTGCGGAATCTTGGCCTCTGCCACTCCTCTTTTCACTTCCAGGCACTTGTCTGCCCGACATAGTCTAACTGGCGTGGTAGTAGGTGATATTATAAGAACCCCCAGGCAGCGGTGGGTCTATATGAAACAGAATATAATGCACACCAAAAGTGAGCAGTAACACTCTGCCTAGTGTAAATAAGAGAGCTGCTTAGTGTAAATAAAGAGGGGTATGCTATGTTACAGAATGGGATGCCCCAACAGCTAGCAGTGCACCTGGCAGCAGTAAGACTATGCACAGCAAAAGTGTCTTTATCAGGCCTAATTTCTATTAGAATAAGTGCAAATGGTTATGGTATTAAATAGAGGCTGGTGTAGTCACAGAATGGGATGCCCCAAAAACCAGAGAGCACCTGACAGCAGTGAGACTATGCACAGCAAAAGTGTCTTTATCAGGCCTAATTTCTATTAGAATAAGTGCAAATGGTTATGGTATTAAATAGAGGCTGGTGTAGTCACAGAATGGGATGCCCCAAAAACCAGAGAGCACCTGGCAGCAGTGAGACTATGCACAGCAAAAGTGTCTTTATCAGGCCTAATTTCTATTAGAATAAGTGCAAATGGTTATGGTATTAAATAGAGGCTGGTGTAGTCACAGAATGGGATGCCTCAAAAACCAGAGAGCACCTGGCAGCAGTGAGACTATGCACAGCAAAAGTGTCTTTATCAGGCCTAATTTCTATTAGAATAAGTGCAAATGGTTATGGTATTAAATAGAGGCTGGTGTAGTCACAGAATGGGATGCCACGAAAACCAGAGAGCACCTGGCAGCACTAAGACTATGCACAGCAAAAGTGTCTTTATCAGGCCTAATTTCTATTAGAATAAGTGCAAATGGTTATGGTATTAAATAGAGGCTGGTGTAGTCACAGAATGGGATGCCCCAAAAACCAGAGAGCACCTGGCAGCAGTGAGACTATGCACAGCAAAAGTGTCTTTATCAGGCCTAATTTCTATTAGAATAAGTGCAAATGGTTATGGTATTAAATAGAGGCTGGTGTAGTCACAGAATGGGATGCCCCAAAAACCAGAGAGCACCTGGCAGCAGTGAGACTATGCACAGCAAAAGTGTCTTTATCAGGCCTAATTTCTATTAGAATAAGTGCAAATGGTTATGGTATTAAATAGAGTCTGGTGTAGTCACAGAATGGGATGCCACAAAAACCAGAGAGCACCTGGCAGCACTAAGACTATGCACAGCAAAAGTGTCTTTATCAGGCCTAATTTCTATTAGAATAAGTGCAAATGGTTATGGTATTAAATAGAGGCTGGTGTAGTCAGAGAATGGGATGCCCCAACCAGAGTGCACCTGGAAGCAGTACTATGCACAGTAAAAGTGTCTTTATCAGGCCAAATGACTTTTAGAATAAGTGCAAAGGGTTATAGTAAATAGAGGCTGGTGTAGTCAAAGAATGGGATGCCCCAACCAGAGTGCACCTGGGAGCAGTACTATGCACAGCAAAAGTGTCTTTATCAGGCCAAATGACTTTTAGAATAAGTGCAAAGGGTTATAGTAAATAGAGGCTGGTGTAGTCACAGAATGGGATGCCCCAACCAGAGTGCACCTGGGAGCAGTACTATGCACAGCAAAAGTGTCTTTATCAGGCCAAATGACTTTTAGAATAAGTGCAAAGGGTTATAGTAAATAGAGGCTGGTGTAGTCACAGAATGGGATGCCCCAACCAGAGTGCACCTGGGAGCAGTACTATGCACAGCAAAAGTGTCTTTATCAGGCCAAATGACTTTTAGAATAAGTGCAAAGGGTTATAGTAAATAGAGGCTGGTGTAGTCACAGAATGGGATGCCACAACAGCAGTGGACCTGGGAGCAGTAGTACTATGCAAAGCAAAAGTGTCTTTATCAGGCCACATGACTTTTAGTATAAGTGCAAAGGGTTATAGTAAATAGAGGCTGGTGTAGTCACAGAATGGGATGCCCCAACCAGAGTGCACCTGGGAGCAGTACTATGCACAGCAAAAGTGTCTTTATCAGGCCAAATGACTTTTAGAATAAGTGCAAAGGGTTATAGTAAATAGAGGCTGGTGTAGTCACAGAATGGGATGCCACAACAGCAGTGGACCTGGGAGCAGTAGTACTATGCAAAGCAAAAGTGTCTTTATCAGGCCAAATGACTTTGAGAATAAGTGCAAAGGGTTATAGTAAATAGAGGCTGGTGTAGTCACAGAATGGGATGCCACAACAGCAGTGGACCTGGGAGCAGTAGTACTATGCAAAGCAAAAGTGTCTTTATCAGGCCAAATGACTTTTAGAATAAGTGCAAAGGGTTATAGTAAATAGAGGCTGGTGTAGTCACAGAATGGGATGCCCCAACCAGAGTGCACCTGGGAGCAGTACTATGCACAGCAAAAGTGTCTTTATCAGGCCAAATGACTTTTCGAATAAGTGCAAAGGGTTATAGTAAATAGAGGCTGGTGTAGTCACAGAATGGGATGCCACAACAGCAGTGGACCTGGGAGCAGTAGTACTATGCAAAGCAAAAGTGTCTTTATCAGGCCAAATGACTTTGAGAATAAGTGCAAAGGGTTATAGTAAATAGAGGCTGGTGTAGTCACAGAATGGGATGCCCCAACCAGAGTGCACCTGGGAGCAGTACTATGCACAGCAAAAGTGTCTTTATCAGGCCAAATGACTTTTAGAATAAGTGCAAAGGGTTATAGTAAATAGAGGCTGGTGTAGTCACAGAATGGGATGCCCCAACCAGAGTGCACCTGGGAGCAGTACTATGCACAGCAAAAGTGTCTTTATCAGGCCAAATGACTTTTAGAATAAGTGCAAAGGGTTATAGTAAATAGAGGCTGGTGTAGTCACAGAATGGGATGCCCCAACCAGAGTGCACCTGGGAGCAGTACTATGCACAGCAAAAGTGTCTTTATCAGGCCAAATGACTTTTAGAATAAGTGCAAAGGGTTATAGTAAATAGAGGCTGGTGTAGTCACAGAATGGGATGCCCCAACCAGAGTGCACCTGGGAGCAGTACTATGCACAGCAAAAGTGTCTTTATCAGGCCAAATGACTTTTAGAATAAGTGCAAAGGGTTATAGTAAATAGAGGCTGGTGTAGTCACAGAATGGGATGCCCCAACCAGAGTGCACCTGGGAGCAGTACTATGCACAGCAAAAGTGTCTTTATCAGGCCAAATGACTTTTAGAATAAGTGCAAAGGGTTATAGTAAATAGAGGCTGGTGTAGTCACAGAATGGGATGCCCCAACCAGAGTGCACCTGGGAGCAGTACTATGCACAGCAAAAGTGTCTTTATCAGGCCAAATGACTTTTAGAATAAGTGCAAAGGGTTATAGTAAATAGAGGCTGGTGTAGTCACAGAACGGGATGCCACAACAGCAGTGGACCTGGGAGCAGTAGTACTATGCAAAGCAAAAGTGTCTTTATCAGGCCAAATGACTTTTAGAATAAGTGCAAAGGGTTATAGTAAATAGAGGCTGGTGTAGTCACAGAACAGGATGCCCCAACCAGAGTGCACCTGGGAGCAGTACTATGCACAGCAAAAGTGTCTTTATCAGGCCAAATGACTTTTAGAATAAGTGCAAAGGGTTATAGTAAATAGAGGCTGGTGTAGTCACAGAATGGGATGCCTCACAGCAGACTTGAGATCAGTTCAGTATATATGCACAGTAAGTGTATAAGCAGCCTGAAAACGCTAACAAAGCCAGTCAGCCAGCCAGTAACACTCAGGCTGGATGAAAAAAAAAAAATCTCCCTGTGACTGCCTCCGATTTTTCCTAACTTTCCCTGTTTTTCGCTGACTTTCTGTCTGTCTCCTGCCTGTCCCTGTCTGTCCCTGTCTGTCTAACTGTCTCTCTCCCTGCCTACAGCAGCGTCCTGTCTCTCACGAATGCAATAGAGAAATGAGGAAAAGCAAGATGGCCGCCGGCTTTAAATAGCGCTGTGACGTCACCGGGCTTGCTGGCTGCTGATAGGCTGCATGTGACTGTCCCAGCTTGCACTGGCGCGGGGTTGATGTCTGGACATGTCCCGTCCGCCATCTTAGAATGCCTGTAATGTAAATGAATGGATGTTAAAGGAAAACTTCGAGCGATCGAATCGCGGGGAAATTCAGATTCGATCCGAATCAAATTTTTCATGAAATTCGGATCGAATCCGGGTTCGTCCGGATCGATTCGCTCATCCCTACTAAAGATCATGGTTAAGGTCCGGTTTAACATACAGCCATAGGTTAAGACATGGGTCATCAACTATATTCATAGGCATACAGTGAAAATGGAATGACATAATTTGAGGAAACTTACCAAGGAGCCATCCACCTGATAATTCTCCAGACTCAAATCAACGGAATAATCCTGATCTTTGCAAGATGTACACTTGGGATGAGCCTGGATGCCCGGCGAGGACACTAAGGAACCGCATGTCTGGGGCCACCACTGCTTGCACATTCAGTGAGTGGCCCTTTTTGCGGTTCCTGGAAGAAAAAAAAATATATATATATTAGCAAGGCAAGGTAAACTACTTAAACACTAACTCCTAACACCCTCCCAAAAACATGTTTGACAATCCTAATAACACTAAGTACATAATTAGTTTTAAAACCCAATAGCATATGTATGTGGGAGAAAATAAACATTAACGTTCCAATAACTAATTAAGGTCCACATTAAATTGTTTTGCTAAGGCCTACATTAAAAACATTGCTGAAGGTATACACGGTAAAATGGGTCACAGGGACAATTTAAAATGAGGGATTAAGGTATACACGGTAAAATGGGTCACAGGGACAATTTACAAGGAGGGATTAAGGTATACACTGTAAAATTGGTCACAGGGACAATTTACAAGGAGGGATTACAGTATACACAGTAAAATGGGTCACAGGGACAATTTACAAGGAGGGATTAAGGTATACACAGTAAAATGGGTCACAGGGACAATTTACAAGGAGGGATTAAGGTATACACAGTAAAACGGGTCACAGGGACACTTGAGAAGGAGGGATTAAGGTATACACAGTAAAACGGGTCACAGGGACAATTTACAAGGAGGGATTAGGGTAAACACGGTAAAATGGGTCACAGGGACCATTTACAAGGAGAGATTAAAGTATACACGGTAAAATGGGTCACAGGGACAATTTAAAAGAAGGGATTAAAGTATACACGGTAAAATGGGTCACAGGGACCATTTACAAGGAGGGATTAAGGTATACACGGTAAAATGGGTCACAGGGACAATTTACAAGGAGGGATTAAGGTATACACAGTAAAATGGGTCACAGGGACAATTTACAAGGAGGGATTAAGGTATACACGGTAAAATGGGTCACAGGGACACTTGAGAAGGAGGGATTAAGGTATACACAGTAAAACGGGTCACAGGGACAATTTACAAGGAGGGATTAGGGTAAACACGGTAAAATGGGTCACAGGGACCATTTACAAGGAGAGATTAAAGTATACACGGTAAAATGGGTCACAGGGACAATTTACAAGAAGGGATTAAAGTATACACGGTAAAATGGGTCACAGGGACCATTTACAAGGAGGGTTTAATCGATATTTACAATACAGTTTGTCTAAAATATATAAGAAAATGACATAAATGAACTTACCTATAGATGTACTCGTCGGCTGCGGGAGGGACCAATGTAACGAGGGTGCAATCGATCGCACCCATGACGTTGGGCATGTTGGCGATATTAAAAAAACCCAACTTAAGCGCGTTCCAGGCTACCAGGTCGTCCGGAAAAGGAATATATTTTGGACTAATGGTAGCCATGCCATCAAAAAACTTGGATAGGGCGCGGCTCAGCGTAGGCTGGGACATCCCCACGGAGAGGGCACCCAGCCTCTGAAACGAGCCGTTCGCCAAAAATTGCAGGCAGCCAAGCATCTTGGTCATACCTGAAATTGCTTGCCCCTTCCTTGTGGTGCGGGCTAACCATGGCCGCAGCTCGCTATACAACTTATGGAGAGAAGCGCGGTTATGTCGGGTCAGCTCGAACAACTCAACATCATGCATGCGATCGATATGTATGCATCGCCGATGCAATCTGGCCTCGGCCCTGCTGAAACATGCAATGCCCTGGAGCTGAAGGTGCTCATATTCCTCCACAAAGCCGCAATACATGGTCAAAAGCAAGGTAGCCGAGTGCAAAATGGTCCCGTAAGTGGATCGCAAAGGAAACCATTTTATAGGGCAGTGGTCCCTCAGCAATCAGCTCTCTGAATAAGATGCAAGCCCATCCCAATAACGTAAGTTATCTGAACAAACGCAAAATATCAGATTTGGATGCGAAAATGATCAAAACTAATGCAAATGACCAGATTTCGATCAGTCCATCGAAAGCGCATATTCGCATTAGCGGGAACGAACATACGCATGGAAAAAGGAACGTAAAAAGAAAAAAAAAAGGCCAAACAGACCAAAAAACATACACCGACACATGTGGAAGTCCAGACGAATCTGTCTCGGAATCGAGGCTATAGTGCAGAAATACACAGCCCAGAATTGGCAGCAGCATCGTATATTGCCTGGGAGACAAACCTTGGAGTTGGCAGTAGCATGAGTAGCCCATACATCACCTGACAGACACACCCTGGAGTTGGCAGGAGCGTGTGGAGACCATATATTGCCTGAAAGACACACCTTGAAGTTGGCAGTAGCATGAGGAGGTCATATATTGCCTGAAAGTCACACCCTGGAGTTGGCAGCAGCATGAGGAGACCATAAATTGCCTGAAAGATATATCCTGGAAGGCAGCAGCATGTGGAGACCACATAGTGCCAGAAATACACACCCTGGAGTTGACAGCAGCATGAGTAGACCATATATTGCGTGGTAGACACACCCAGTGATGGCAGCAGCATGATGAGCCCATATATCACCTGAAAGACACATCCTGGAGTTGGCAGGAGTATGCAGAGACCATATATTGCCAGAAAGAAACACGCTGGAGTTCTCAATAGCACGAGGAGGCATCAGCATGAGAAGACCACATAGCACAGAAAAACACACCCTGGAGTTGGTAGGAGCATGAGTAGGCCAAATATTGCCCAAAAGACACACCCCGGATTTGGCAGCAGCATGCGGAGACCACATAGTGCTAGAAAGAAACACCTTGGATTTGGCAGCAGCATGAGGACACCAGATAAATCCAGAGGGACACACACTGGAGTTGGCGGCAGCAGCATGAAGAGACCATATATTGCCTGGGAGACAAACCTTGGAGTTGGCAGCAGCATGAGTAGCCCATATATCACCTGACAGACCCTGGTAGGCTTAGTACATGGGGGACCCCTGGCAACATATGACTGCTTGAAACGGTGATGTAATACCTTCCTTTACTATCAATTTGTTACATTGTATTTTTGGCCAGTGTATCATTATCTGCCTCAGAGCAGACATTCATTCACACATGGTGTTTAATCATGCTCTTTGATACAACTGTTGTTTGCACAATGTCTTCTTTGTTTTTTCTCCCTGCAGTATATTGCACTTAGCACTTTCTCTTTCTTTACATTGTGTGTTATCTGTTCAACATATTATCTGCTGGCAGCTATAACGGTATCCACCAGCATATTACTCTCACTGGCAACCAGTATGGTGTTTAATTACACCTACATTAATTAATTATTTATTTATTTATGAGATTAGGAAGGTTATATTTCAAAAACTCTTTGAAGCCTCTATGTGGGAAACCCCCTTCCCCCTCCTTTGTTATTGTGTTTATGTATTTTTAATTGTGGATTATTATTTTTTGTGTATTTATGTGTATTTTTCTATGAGTCTTTCTAATCTAATATAATCGGATATATTTTTTACATAGACCTTTGTGTATACATGTTGTCCTGGGTGGAGTGCAGACCTTCTGGGTGCCTGTGGGGAGATTTTCAGAGCCTGCCCCAAAACTGTGTTTGTTCATTGTCTTAAACAGGCACGGACGGGTCCAGCACCCCCAGTGCCTATACTATCGGGCTGTGCGTATTTATTATGTGTTTGTACTTATATTGCCTTAAAGACACACAATGAAGTGGGCATTGAGAATATGCCATAGTGGCAGAAAGACACAACCTGGAGTTTACAGCAGCATGATGAGACCACATAGTGCCAGAAAGACATACCCTGGAGTTGTCACCAGCATGAGGAGACCATATTTTGCCTGAAAGACACACCCTGGAGTTGGCAGCAGCATGGGTAGACTATATATTGCCTGACAGACACACCCTGGAGTTGGCAGCTGCATGAGTAGACCATATATTGCCTGAAAGACACACCCTGGGGTTGGCAACAGCATGAGAAGACCATATATTTCCTGAAAGACACAACTTGGATTTGGTAGCAGCATGAGAAGACCATATATTGCCTGAAAGACACACCCTGGAGTTGGCAGAAACATGTGGAGAACATATAAAAAACTTGGGTACATATATGTTATCCAAGTAATATTATTAAAAGTTACGTTTTATGTAATGCATTTCCTCAATACTTACTTGTGGCCTGATGTGGAGGAATTTCTGTAACTGGGGAGCATTGGCGTAAATCTGTTTTGCACTATTCATATTTGCGAAGTGTTAGTGTGGCATTATGATCAATCTACTCTGATATATCAGGCATTGGTTGATAAAAATCCTTGTTGATCAATCATCTTCACAAAGGTGAGTCTCTCCACATTTTTCTTGGACAGACAAGTTATTTTTGGTGTTACTATGGCCACACAAAATACCCTCTCTGCACACTACTAGCTGGGCAGGACTGCTTTCCCAAGGAAAACTCTGCTAGTTGCAGCCAAGTTTGGCGGCCCATAAGTCCAGCGGATCCTCAAGGTGTGTTGGCATGGTCATGTTATGCCACCACCTGTTGGTTCAGGTCTTGGTTCAGGTCCTGCTCCAGGTCCACCTGCTACTCATAAGTTACCTCATTATGTAGGTGAAGAAAGCTACTCATCTGCAACTGTAGACTCAGGCTGCTGCTGAATGAGCTGGTACTGCTCCTGCTACCCCACCCCTCCCCAGCAGTCATGGCAGTGGAAGATTAGCACAGAGGGCCCCCTGAGTCAGACCTGCGAAAGCATCAACCAACAGAGTACATAGGATATCTCTGTAGTAGGTCAGTTTGTGCTCCCTCTCAGTGGGTGTAAGAAAGGTTCCCATTTTGTACCGGTAGGGAGGGTCCAGTAAGGTGGAGAGCCATTAGTAATCCTGCTTCCGGATGGTGAAAATTTGGTGGTTCGGCAAGTGACTTGGAGAGACTATCAGCCTCCAACTGCACTGCATACTGCCACAGTGTGTCTGTGTCCTATGTCTCGCCTTCCTCACAACCCTGTAGCTTCTCTGGCTGCTCCTGCTTCTCCTCTCCTGTCAGATGACTAGAATAACTGCCCATTTTGCGAAACCTAAACTGTGCCCCTCCACCTCCTGTTCAGCCCCCATGTAGGCGCCACGTCTCCAATGCCCTGACCAGCCATGGTTTCCAACACGTGTTGTAGTACATGAAGCAGTGGAATGATGTTCATCCCGTAATCCTGGAAACTGGTTAATAAAGTGGCTTCCTCAAAGGGTCTGAGCAAAAGGCAGGTGTGATGTATGAGTTGCCACTGGTTTACATTGAAGTTACAAAGGGGAGTCCTCCTATCCGCTTGGATCATCAAGATATTGGTGATGGCTTTTCTCTGTTCATATACTTGGTCCAATATATGGAGGGTGGAATTCCAATGGGTGGAAATGTCTCAAATCAGACTTGGGAAATACCTTTCTGACGCTGCAGCTCAGGGAGGGTGTTTTTTGTTGTGTAGGAGTGGCTGAAGTGCATGCAAAGTTTCCTTCCCATTGTTAGGATGTCTTGCAGATGGGGAAAGACTTCAGGAAACACTTGACAACTAGATTGAACATGTGTACAGGGACCTATACATGGCTCAGGCTTTCTTGTCGTAGCGCAGTCAAGATGTTTTTCCTGTTGTGCTTCTCCATGGTTCCCATTTGCAGTTTGCATGGAGTAAGCCATGATTTGATTTCTTGATTAATGAATTTTAGCAGTTACTCCCCTGTGTGCCAAGGCAAGCCATGTGAAGAACAGCGTGACACCGCCGTGCCCTGCACACATGGTAGGCTGGAGGGGCACTGAGACTTGTCCGTGCAGTGGAGGCTGAGGATACAGTGGAGGATGATGAGGTGGAGTCGCACACTGTCACAGGCCCAATGGGCTGAGAGCATGGACGTGGAGGATCCACATTCACCCAGTGGGCCAAAAAGTAAATGTATTGTCCTTGACCGTAGTTACAGCTCCACACATTGGTACTGCCATGCACTTTGGTACACACCGACAGGCTCAAGGACTGGCCCAACTTCTGTTCAACAAAATTGTGCAGGGCTGGTACTGTCTTCTTCACAAAGAAATGGCGGTTTGGAACTCAGCTCAGCCCAAGCCATCAGTTCTCTGAAAGGTGCAGAGTTCACCACCTGAAAAGAAAGGGACTGCAGCACCAGCAACTTGGAGCCCTTTAAGCTTCTGCATTTGGATGAGTGGGCGCATACTGTTGTCTCTTGGACATGGCTTCGCTGATGGATTGCTGGTGGAATGAATGACTCGGAGTAGGAGTGTAAGGGATTTACCTCTGCCAGGGGGCCGGTGGCGAGCGTCCGCTGGGCGACACGGTGCTCCTGCTGCTGGCAGCGTGGCCCGTCACTCTGGCAGCCTCCCTCGCCCCTCACTAGGAGGCGTTGTGCTGCGAGTGGCAGGCAGCGCAGAGTCTTCCACACCTGGTGGGAATCAGGGGCTGATCAGCCTTGCTGCCAAGACTGACCAGCCCCTGGATAGTGCCTCCAATCACTCACAGTGTTGTAAGTTGCACCAATCAGCACATACACTACTCCCAGGGTGGTCATTGGTCAATTCCCCAATAAATATGAAGTCATCCCAGCACTCAGGGCCTCTGATAGTCGCTTGTGATTAGGGTGTGATTCTGTTAGTTATATGTTTCCGACCCGGCTTGATCGACCATTCCTGTCCGCTGCCTGTACCGACCTCTGCTTTGTCTGACCAGGAACCTGCCTGCCCCTCTGGATACGCGGGATCTCTGACCTCCCAGCTTGACCCTTTGGCTACCCCTGACTATGCACCTGTCTCATCCCTGTACTCTGATACACCCTCCGGATTGACTACCTGGGAATGACCTCACTGGAATGACCAAGCATTGTGTGGGCAGTTCAGGCTAGGTCTGTCAGAGGTCATAAAAGATGTCATGGTAAATCATCCAGTACCTAACACCTTGGATGAAACCAAGCAATTGGCTATCCGCATCAACCGACGCATACGAGAAAGATGCCTGGAAAAAGGGGCCCAGTCTGAAGTCAGTATGAAGCCTGAGGCCTTAGTCCCCTCTTCTTCTGAAGAACCCATGCAGCTTGGGGCCACCAAGCTCTCTGAAGCTGAGAGGCGGAGGCGTCTGTCACAAGGTCTATGCCTTTGTTGTGGAGAAGTCGGTCACCTGGTCCGGTCCTGCCCTTGGAAATGGGCATCGGGAAACTTCAGAGCCTAGGTGGGGTCGAGGAAACCCACCTAGGCTGTAAGGTATTTTCTCTGTGTTGCACACAAATTACGTTGCCTGCCTATCATTACTCATGATTTTGAGTCCAGATCTGTAGAGGCTCTTTTGGATTTTGGGGCTGCTGGGAATTTTATTGATTGGAGCCTTGTTCAAGCGTTAAAGATTCCGCTGCAATCTTTAGTCAATCCAATTAGAGTCAAAGCCATTGATAATACTCCCCTTGTCGGGGGCCTGATTCAGTACCGTACTCCACCAGTGTTTGTTAGAGTGGGGGCGGGACATACCGAGCTAATGCCGAGCTTTTCACCCTCAGTCCAATAGGCAGACCGAAAGGACCAACCAGTCATTAGAACAATATCTCCATTGCTTCACCTTCGATATTCAGTCAGAGTGGTCCCAATTTCTTCCCTTTGCCGACTTTGCCTTCAATAATGCAGTTAACTTCTCCACAGGGGTATCACCCTTCTGGTGTGTATATGGGAGGGAAGTTCTCAGCACTTTCAGGCTCATCCTCTGGTTTGCCTTCTCTAGACAATTGGTCGTCCCAGTGGCCAGAGTTATGGGCCAAGATTCAGCGGCATTTGGTCCAGGCATCGGGTCAGCATAACGTCTTTGCGGATAGTCACCGATCCAATAATCCAGACTATAAAGTGGGGGATTTGGTCTGAGACTCTACCAAAAATTTAGCGCTACGTCAACTCTCTGTAAAACAAAGATTCCTTCTCCTTAAGATGCCTCTTACTCCTTTGGTTTTGGGACTCTCCTGGCTGTCTAAACACAATCCCCAAATTGACTGGGTCTCTGGGCAGGTTATCAAGTGGGGGCCACAATGTTTCCAGTCTTGTCTTGAACTCCCTGTACGTGTCACTCGCTTGACTGCTGAGGGAACCCCTACCCCCTTTGCAGATTTCGCAGATGTGTTTTCTGAAAAAGCCGCTGATGAACTCCCTCCTCATAGGCCTTTTGACTGCCCTATTGATCTTCTCCCCGAAACTATGCCACCTCCAGGGAAAGATTTGTAATTTAACCCAAGCTGAGAAGAAGGCCATGAAAGAATACATTGCTGAGAATCTGCAGAAGAGTTTTATTCAGCCATTACCAGCGGGTGCCGGATTTTTCTTTTTGGAAAAGAAAGATGGTGGCTTGCGCCCCTGTATTAATTATAGGGGCCTGAATAAAATTACAGTTAAAAATAAATACCCCCTTCCCTTAATAGAGGGACAATTTAACCAGGTCATTGGGCCCCAGTTTTTTCTGAGGGGGGCTTACAATTTAATCAGGATCCGTCAGGGAGACGAGTGGAAGACTGCCTTCAACACCCAGGACGGGCACTATGAATATCTTGTTATGCCATTCGGCCTATGTAACGCCCGGAAGTCTTCCAGGACTTTGTTAATGAAGTTTTTAGAGCATACTTGGGCCATTTTGTGGTCATCTACTTAGATGACATCCTAATATTCTCCACGACCTCAACCGAGCATAGGGAGCATGTACGGATAGTTCTACAGAAATTGAGAGAGAATCACCTCTATGCCAAGCTAAAAAAGTGCGTTTTTGAGGTTTCTGAGGTTCCGTTCCTGGGATACATTGTTGTCGATACTGGGTTAACAATGGAGGTTTCTGGAGTTTGCTAATTTTTATAGGCGCTTTATAAAAAACATTTTCACCTTGGTAGCCCCACTCACCGACCTCACTAAGAAGGGGGCGTTTACCTCTACTTGGTCGGGCCGATCCATCCAGGACTTTGAGAACCTTAAGACTGCCTTTAGTTCAGCACCTGTGTTGGCCCACCCTGATATCCACCGAGGCTTCATAGTCTAAGTAGATGCATCCGAGCTCGGGGTAGGGGCGGTTCTCCCACAGTACAGTTGGTCTCCTGAACGGCTACATCCCTGTGCCTTTTCTTGAGAAAGTTTAATTCTGCTAAGCGGAACTATGATATTGACAATCGAGAACTTCTAGCTGTGAAATTATCCTTTCAGGAATGGAGGCATTGGTTAGAGGGGGCCCAGTTCCCAGTTACGGTATTCACAGATCACAAGAATTAAGAATACATCTAATCAGCTAAAAGGTTAACCCCCTGTCATGCCCGATGGTCTCTTCTTCTCCCGATTTAATTTCACTATAACATACAAACCAGGAACAAAGAATATTAAAGCTGATGCTCTCTCCAGAAGTTTCACAGTTGATAAAGTCCCTGAAGAGGAGATCCTTCCCATAATCCCAATACACAAGGTCATAGTTGTCATCCAACCTGATCTGTCGAGCGAACTAAGCCAGTTTCAATTGGATTCTCCTCCGGGCAAACCCGATCATCCCCTCTTTGTACCCCTTTTCCACCGTCCGGCAGTACTTCAGAAGTTTCATAACTCCAAGACGGTGGGTCATCCACTCTGGCCCTTCTAGCCTGTCATGTCTGGTGGTCATCTTACAGGAAATCTTCAGATTTTCACCCACAGTCCAATGGGCAGACGGAAAGGACCAACCAGTCATTATAACAATATCTCCATTGCTTCACCTCCGATATTCAGTCAGAGTTGTCCCAATTTCTTCCCTTTGCCGAATTTGCCTTCATTAATGCAGTTAACTCTTCCACGGGGGTATCACCCTTCCGGTGTGTATATGGGAGGGATCTTAAGTTCTCAGCACTTTCAGGCTCATCCTCTGGTTTGCCTTTTCTAGACGATTGGTTATCCCAGTGGCCAGATTTATGGGCCAAGGCATTGGGTCAGCAGAAGGTCTTTGCAGATAGTCGCCAATCCAATAATCCAGACTATAAAGTGGGGGATTTGGTCTGATTCTCTACCAAAAATGTAGTGTTACGCCAACTCTCTGTAAAATTGGGACCACGATATATCGGGCCTTATCCCATTTTACAGAAAACGATCTCATCCCTGTACTCTGATGCACCCTCTGGATTGACTACCTGTGAATGACCTCGGCTTCAGGATACCTTTGTGGTTCATCGGCCTTCACCATAAGCAGCCATCCTTTGCACCTATTAAGACCTGGGGGCAACCATGTCTGGTGAGGCGTACCTAGCATCCCGACAAACGGGGGCTTGACTATAGGCAGAAGCAGCGGTGGAGATTGGGGGTTGCCTGCTTACAGAAGGCTGGTGCCACTCTGGGCATCACAAGGAGGAGCAGGAGCATCTGGAGCGACAGAGGTTGGGTATGACACACAGCTCCCTTCGGCTGAGGTGGTGGAGCCTTGACTGACTGAAACTGGGAGTGGCATGCCACTGGGTGATGCAGCAGGCTGGACCTCCACTTCAGAGCCACGGTTCTCCCAGGCCACTTTGTGGTGATGCTGCATATGTAGACGCAGGGCCGTGCTGCCAATATTGGGACCCTGGCCATGGTTCACCTTCTGCCTACCCCAGGCACGTTTGCCTCCAGACTTTCCACTTCTGCCACTATGCTGACTGCCAACCAAGCTACCACCTTGCTGTCTAAGCTGCAACCTTCTTCTCCTGATGATGATGAAGCCCCTTCTGCACTCAGCTCCCATGTGCGATCGGCTTCATCATCATCGAGTTGTGTCTTCACATTACTGGTTTCTTCCTTGGGTTCCTCAACAGTGTCTGTTGCAGGAGCAGGAACGCTCACAACACCACCTCCCATGCCACACTTCTAATCACTGCTTGGGCACCTAGCAAAGGAGGCTGAAGATGTCTCCTCCATTTCTTTGCTAGGCAGTGGCTGCTGAATGTCCTCTATCAGATTGTCCTCACTGAATAGTGAAGCTGAACCCAAAGCATAAGATACTTCGCTTGGGAAGGGGACAGCATCGGACAGAGGCAATGGGAGGACAGAGACTGCTCTGGGGCCATGCCAACTGAGAATCTACCCACTGTTGACTGGGGATGTCAGATGTCACTTGCGATGAAGTGGATGACCATGTTAACCAATCAATAACTGCAGATGCATTGCTGGTCTAGACACAACTGCTAGCTGATACTGGGAGATCAGGTCTCTCACTGCGACTCCTGCTGCCACCTGCCCCTAGTCTGCTGCAACCTCTACCTGATGAATTTAGGCATCTGCCACTTCTCTGTGCACATCCTGGAACTTCCTTGCCTGACATACTTATGAGGGTATATATGAGGAGAGGAAAAAACGCTACACTTAAAACAGTATTTTTGAGACAAAAGCAGCAGGTGTGTAACTATGTATGGCCTTTCATACTAACTAGGCTAGCAACACCTGTGCATAAAACAAAATGCAAAAACTCTGGCCTTTCAAACCAATTAGGCTTTCAACACCTGGGCATAAAACAAAATGCAGTGGGATGCCCTGATTATGCCAGTTAAATGTGCTACAGGAGGCTTAAAATGCGGGATTTGGTAGAATAGCAAGAGGTGTTTTTTTTTGGCAGGTGTGTAATTTTGTGTGGCTTTTCACACTAACTAGGCTTTCAACATCTGGGCATAAAACAAAGTGCAAATTAGGCCAGTTAAATGTGCTACAGCAGACTTAAGAGGGATTTGGAACAACAGAAAGGGGTGGATTTTTTTTGACCAAGTGTGTAGTTTTGTGTTTGCACTTAAGTGGGATGTCCTGATTAGGCCAGCTAAATGTGCTCCAGCAAGCTTTAAAACAGGATTTTGGTCTATATTTTGGGCAGGTGTGTAGTTTTGTCTGGCCTTTCACACCAATTAGGCTTTCAACACCTGGGCATAAAACAAAATGCAAAAACTCTCAGATGCACTTCAATGGGATGCCTTGATTAGGTCAGATAAAAGCGCTCCAGTTAGCTTTAAAATAAGGTTTTGGTACAAAAGCAAGAGGGCTATATTTTTGGGCAGGTGTGTCTTTTAACACTACCTAGCCCATCAGCACATAAAAAAAATGCAAAAACTGGCAGATGAACTTAAGTGGGATGACCTGATTAGGCCAGCTCAATGCACTCCAGCAATCATTAAAAAAAGATTTTGGTACAAAAGCAAGAGGTCTATATTTTTAGGCAGGTGTGTAGATTTGTCTGGCCTTTCACACCAATTAGGCTTTCAACACCTGGGCATAAAACAAAATGCAAAAACTCTCAGATGCACTTCCATGGGATGGGGTGATTACACCAGCTAAAAGCGCTCCAATCAGCTTTAACCCTTTAAATGCCAGCCACGTAAAATTTACGTGGTTGCTTCTCCTCCACTTTGCTAGCGAGCAAAAAAAAAAAAAAATACTCACCTGACCCCTCATTGGATCCGTCCGGGTCTCCTCTTTAATTTGGTGCCATCCGATCCCCCATGGGGGGTCGGATGGCTCCAGGAGAGCCCCCGGAATAGCGCCCCCCCCCGCTTTGGCAGCAGCAGCTGCTAACTGTAAAAAAAAAAAAATAAATAAAAATGACATTTACTTACCTGCAGTCGCGCTGCCTCCCTCCGGGTCTCTTCTTCACTGGGGGGGGCCTTCGATCGCCCCCCCAGCCTCTTCAGCTTCAGGGGAGAGCCTGAAAGGGCTCTCCCCCTCCTCTCCCGATGGGCGCCGCCATCTCGCCGTTAAGCCCCACCCCCTTGGGGGCGGGGCTTATGACGTCACTCACCGGGTCTCGTCCTGGCTCCCTGCTGATCTTCATTCAGATGCGATCATGCTGGCCACAGGAGCAGAGGGGCAGGGGATCAGATCATCACCTGCCCCTCTGCTCCTGCAGCCAGCATGATCGCATCTGTCATCACATCGAGGGACAAAGGAGCTGACGATCGGAGGTAAGTAAAGTAAAAAAAGTTTTTATTTTTTAATAAAAGTCATTTTTTCTCTTTGTGTCAGTGTGTTTTTTTTTACTGTTAACCCCTTGTGAACTGGTAAGGGGCCCATGAGACCCCTTATACCAGTTCACAAGGCTGGGGGCTGGCAAGGCACCTGCTAGAAGGTGACTTGCCATTAACCCCCGGCACCCCCAATTACCTGCCTCCCCAAAGCCCAGGGGGGGGGGGGGCAGAAGAGCCCGGGCCTACATAGGCTATGTGGGCTCGTAGACTGCAGGGTGGGGGGGCCACAAAAGCTGGCCCCCCCACTCTGTGCCTACAAGCCCCCATAGCTGGTCCCGGGCTGGTAATGCTGGGTAAGGGGGACCCCATTTCATTTTTTTTTTTGGATTTTTAAGGGTTTTTAACCCTTAAAATTCAAAAAAAATGCCCCCCCCCCCCCCCTTTGGAGGGGGGACCCTATGTCATTTTTTTTTTAAATTAACCCCTTATGTTCTTTCGCCCAGCAGCTATAAAAGGCTTCCAGCAGGTGAGCGGAAGCCAGTGATTGCTGAGGGACACAGTGCTCCAGGATGGATGGGAGGTAAAAATAAATAATAATAATAAAATATTTTTTTCTCTTTGTGTGTCTGTGTTTTTTTTACATTTAACCCCTTGTGAACTGGTAAAGGGTCCATGACCCCTATACCAGTTCACAAGGCTGGGGGAGGTGGCAAGTCACCTGTGACTAGCGGGTGACTTGCCATTAACCCCTGGCACCCCCATTACCTGCCTCCCCAAAGCCCAGGGGGGGGCAGAAGAGCCCGGGCCCACGGGCTATGCAGGCCAGGTGCCCTGTTTCTACAAGCCCTGCATAGCGGGTCCCGGGCTGGTTACTTTGGGTAAGGGGGACCCCATGTCAATTTTTTGGGGGATTTTTAAGGGTTTTTAACCCTTAAAAATCCCCCCAAAAATGCCCCCCCCCCCCAGGGAGGGGGGACCCTATGTCATTTTTTTTTCTCGATTTAGCCCTTTGTAGTGTGGATGGTAGTTGTATTTTATTTGTAAATGTTATAAAGTACTTGTTCCAGTTTGGGGGGTCTCCTGGGCAGGAACGGGGGGCTACCGATAAATAAGTGGTACCGTTCTAATCGGTAGAAATGGGGCTTTCACATGCAATATGATTTTTTTTAATAAAATACATTTTTTATTTAAAATAAAGGAGACAATTTTCTAAAAAAAATGTATTTATTTTTTTTTTTTACTTAATAATAATATTGTAAAAAACAGAATAAAATTTTGCAAACCAGACATTTCAAGTTAAAGCCTAAACTCTGCTGCAAAAAAATATATATATACATTTTCCTAAAAATTCCAGCAAAAATGTCGCAAAACATCAAACATCAAAATCTCAAGTAGGCTGGCAATTAAAAAGGTTAGAAGTAGCTATGCATGTTGGGTATCGTTCTGCTCGGGGGACCTTGCGCTTTCAGACTTAGCTTGTTTTTTATTGTTTGCATATTTATATTTTAGGAAAAGGTGAGCCCACTACAAGAAGCTGGGTATGCTTAGAAAGCTTAACATGTGTACTTTCAGGGAATATATGATTTATAGGGGATATTCCAAATGTAAAGGGTTGTTTTGGTTGAAAAATCGCAAGGTGCGCACTTTGTCTGCAGAGCTGAAATTTTCAAGTAAAATGACTGTTACGCACATGCTTTACTTTGGGGTGTTTGGCAACTCTTCCCTTGACAGAACCTATGCATGTTAGGTATCGTTCTGTTCGGGACATGTTGCTTTTTCAGATTAAACTTTTTTTCTCTTGTTTGTAAATAGTTTTTTTAGGAAAATGTGGCTTTGATTCTGCTTTTTTATCCTTTTTTTAGGGAAATTCTTTGCAACCAAAGAATACATTGAGGGATTACTTCCAGAAAACTATGGTCACATCAACAAGCCTGGTACGCCTAGAAAGCTTGAGGTGTGTACTTCCAGAGAATATATAGTTTGTTAGGGGTATTTCAAATGTAAAAGGTTGTTTTTCTGGAAACCTGCAAGGTGCGCATAGCGCATATCACAGTTGTATTTTTTCTGAAAATCCTCTAAAGCGCTGTTTCAGTTTGGGGGAATCTCCTGGGCAGGAAAGGGTGTCTACCAATACATATGTGGTACCGCTGTATCCGGGAGGATTTGGGATTTCACACGCAATAAGATTTTATTGACAAACTTACATTTTTTATTACAAAAAATTTATTTTTTTGCACATATTTCACCCAAAAATATTGAGAATACACCTAAAAAATGACAAACAAGACATTTCATGTTAAAGCCCAGACTATGCTGGAAAAACAATATATCATTTTCCTGGGAAATCCCTGGAAATCCCTTCAAAAATCACATTTGAACATGGGGAGCGCAAAATAGTGCAAAATGGTCTGGCAACAAAGGGTGACTAAAACTCCAGGTAGGCTGGCACTTAAAGGGTTACATAAGGTTTTGGTACAAAAGCAAGAGGTCTATATTTTTGGGTAGGTGTGTAATTCTGTCTGACCTTTAACAGTAACTAGCCCATCAGCACTTGAACATAAAACAAAATGCAAAAACTGTCAAATGCACTTAAGTGGGATGCCCCGATTAGGCCAGCTAAATGCACTCCAGCAAGTTTTAAAAAAAGATTTTGGTACAAAAGCAAGAGGTCTATATTTTTGCACAGGGTGTATTTTTGTCTGACCTTTCACACTAACTAGCCAATCAGCACTTGAACATAAAACAAAATGCAAAAACTGTGAGATGCACTTAAGTGGAATGCCTTAATTTGGCCAGCTAAATGCGCTCCAGCAAGCTTTAAAACAAGACTTTGGTACAAAAGCAAGAGGTCTATATTTTTGGACAGGGTGTATTTTTGTATGACCTTTCACACTAACTAGCCAACCAACACTTATACTTAAAACAAAATGCAAAAACTGTGAGATGCACTTAAGTGGAATGCCTTAATTAGGTCAGCTAAATGCGCTCCAGCAAGCTTTAAAACAAGATTTTGGTACAAAAGCAAGAGGTCTATTTTTTTGGGCCGGTGTGTAGTTTTGTCTGGCTTGGAACACTAAATAGCCAATCAGCACTTAACATAAACCAAAATGCCTAAAACGTCATATGCACTTAGGATATCCTGATTATGCCAGCGAAATGCACTCCAGCGAGCTTCAAAACAAGATTTTGGTATAAAAGCAAGAGACCTATATTTTTGGGCAGGTGTGGAGTTTTGTCTGGCTTTTAATACAACCTAGCCAATCAGCACTCGAACATAAAACAAAATGCAAAAACTGTCAGATGCACTCAAACCGGGCCTTCAGCATCATTTGATGGAAAGCCTAAACCCTTAAAAATCTATTCCCCAGCTTCTAAAATTATATATTATTATATTTCATGTTTTTTTAGTCACTTATCATTCTATCCCCCACTGGGCTGCAACTCTGCTCAGGACTCTAAGATACGGGCACCGCTGTCTTGCCTCAGAAGCATCACATGCTGAGGCGAGGGGGCAAGATAAACTGCAGGGGCCGGGGTTACAGTCGTGCTTTGTACAGACAGAGCAGAGATAGGGTCACGGAAAGGACAGCAATCCCAGAATGCAGAGGGGCGCAGTCAGAAGACACTTCCTGTTTGCAGGCTGCCTGATGCTCCATGAGCCGCCATCTTGGATTTTTAAAAGCTCAACAAGATGCAGCTAGGATGATTTTTAATGTGACCATTCTGTATGTAGAAGGTGTGGGAAACATATAAGATAAACTCTTATTCAGGGTAAAGGTCCGCTTTAAGTGGGATGCCCTAATTGGGCCAGCTAAATGCATTCCAGCGAGCTTTAAAACACGATTTTGGTACAAAAGCAAGAGGTCTATTGGCTTGATGCAGAGTCTCCCCGTTCAGCTATCCCGTGCATTTTCCCGTTGGTTTTGGGCTTTGATCGGGTCAGGAAAGGGTGCTATGTTGATTTTAGTGTGCGTTTATGTGCTCAGGTGTGCGCTCAGCCGCCTTTCCGATTGTCGGCTCGCACGAGGCTGTTTCCCGGGAAAACAGACGCCTCGTTCATTGGTCCGTTTTTTTCAGTGATGCAGAGCCTTGCTTTCCGATTAAAATCACCCTAATAAAACGGGGCCGCCCGAGCCTTCACTTACGGGCAGTCTGACCAGCCGTATTTGAGCTCCGTGTCATCATCATGCATTCATCTGTGGTAGCGCATCAAAGGCGCCAGCCTTGTATAGCGAGCTGCGGCCCTGGTTAGCTCCCACCACAAGCAAGGGGCATGCAATTGCAGGTATGACCAAATTGGTTGGCTGCCTGCAATTTTTGGCGAATGGCTCGTTCCAGAGACTGGGTGCCTTCTCCGTGGGGATGTCCCAGTCTACGCTGAGCCGCAGCCTAACCAAGTTTTTGGATGGCATGGCTACCCTGGCACAAAATTATATTTTTTTCCCACAAACAGGTGAAGCCTGGAATGCGGTTAAGCTGGGCTTTTATAACATAGCCGACATGCCCAACGTCATTGGTGCAATTGATTGTACCCATGTCTCATTGGTCCCCCCTGCTGACCAGGAACTTCTTTTCCGGCATGTGGTTTGGGTCTGCTTTATTTGTCATTATTTTTTGTTATTGTTTGGTGACCTTTTTTAAGGGTCACACTAATTGATTTTTTGTGTGCTGTGTGCAGGAACAGGAAGATGGGACATTCCATCAATGTCCAGGCAGTGGCGGGACCAGATCTGATTTTTTTTAGTATCTTTGCTGGATTCCCCGGGTCTACGCATGATGCCCATATATTGAGGAACTCCAGCCTATATGATCGATTTCAATCTGGCGATCTGTCTGGTGGATGGCTACTGGGTATGTGTATTAAACTTGGATTTGTTGGCCAGCATGTCTGATTTAGGTTTTGCCTTTACAACCCTTTATTTGGGGTTTTTGGGATGTTTGGAAATTAAAATTAAATGTGTGAAGTGATTGACCCCTATTGCGTCCTGTTCTTGCCCTCTTATGTAAGTACCATCCCACGGACATTTTTAAGGAGTGTCCAGGTTGGATGTGCAGGTAGCCTCATTCCAAATGTCTTTTCCTACAACACTACCCCGCTCACCTATTTGTCCCTCTTTAATAATGTTGCTATGCACCCCTAAACTTTGGGAGTTGTTATAAAATGTTTTTTTTTTTGTTTATTTTTGCAGGTGACTCTGGCTATCCTTTGCTCCCCTGGCTGCTGACCACCATCCTGCACCCATCTTCCCAGGCAGAGGAGCGCTATAATACTGCCCATAGGAGGACCCGCTCGGTGGTTGAGCGAGCATTTGGTTTGCTCAAGATGCGTTTTCGCTGTCTAGATCAGACTGGGGGGGCACTCCAATATAAGCCGGCCAAGGTCATACAAATTGTAATCGCTTGCGGGATCCTACACAACCTGGCCATTCGTAGCAGGGTTACCAGATATTCTGACCTGCCTGCCGATCATATTTTTCTTGCTAAAGAGCACACCCCTCCTTTCTCAGGCAGCCAAAGTGGCATCGCACAAACCATACGTGTGCAACTTGTTGAGAATGTATTTGCATAGAACACAAGTGTTTTTTTGGCTTACTTTTTATTGTGCTTAAACAAATTTTTTAAAAAAGGAAACTTACACGTGTGGACAGATATTGTAACCAAAATCTTTAGTGGTATGTGTGGGAGGATGGTGCAGATGAATGCCAGTGTGGAACAATATTTGCAGCAATGTGTGCCAGGCTTTCATTAATGTGCTGCCACTGTTGGACTAGGTCACCCATATGGCTGGTAAGGGCAGACACATTTCGGTTTAATACCTGTAATTGGGTACTTATGTTGGTCAATTGTGTGCACACAGTGGCATTGAATTGCTGTGTGCTAGCTGCAAAAGCTATGTTTTCCTGGCGCCACGCTTCCTCTATAATTTGCAGTTGCACTCTTTGGCTAATATGGCGCCTGGTATGGGTTCTAGCAGTGGGCTGGGTGGTTGGTTCGGGTTAGGAATAAGGTTGTGGATGTGGTGGTTGTGGCTGTGTTGACTGCGTTGCGGCCACTGGCTCAGTAGTGGTTGGTAACAGATGTGGGGTGTCCTCCTCAAAATCTCGGATATCTTCTATTATGGGTGTGCTTACTAAATAAATCTAGTTTCATTTTAGTTTTTTTATGGCACACCAATCGATCCTAGTTCAAAGTTAAAAGTACACACAAAGGACCATTGACTTACCTCCTCCAAATCCTCATTTTGGGTTCATGCTGTTGAATCCTGGTTTGGCCTTGCCCTCGGGGTTAAGGCAGGGGTTGTTTAGCCTTGTGTGTCCTGTTGCCTTTGGCCTTGGAATTGAGAATGTAAGATTGTATTAAACCCAAAGTAGAGTGTGTTGTCTAGCCTAGCTTTTGTCCCTCATTTTAAAAGCTCATGGAAAATTCAAACTCACCTTGGGACCTTACATTCCGGTCTGTGTCGTGTGCCTCTTGCAGGCCCTGGACGCTGGCAGGGTGTATGTATGTATAGACATGTTCCTCGGCGGGTGTTAGGATTATTTTTGTGGGTAAGGCACCCCCTGTCTGCTGGCTGGGGAAGATTAAATCACACCTAATAAGTGTTACATCCTGTTATCAATGCAACTATAAAGGCATTTAAAATGGGCTTTACCTCTGCTGCCGACGCATGTCCATTTGTTTTGGCTATAATATTTAAGGTCCCCAAATTTCCTTTTGATTTGTGGGATATCTCGCCTGACAGATCCCACACTATTTACTTGCCGCCAAATATTCGTCAAGATCTCCAGCTTAGCCTGCTTAGTGGTTGATTTGGAGGTCCGGCCAAATAGGGCATAATAATGCTCACAAACTGCATTTGCACCAGCCATGCTTTGAGCATCGCAAAATTGTGCAGTTATTGAGCCACGGCGTAGTTGTCGCACATGGGTGTGTTGTGTCCCCTGCGTCTGCGGAAATTGATGGTTGACTATCTGGGGAGTCGTGTGTGTGTCTTGGGCTTATGGGGGATGGTGATGTGTTGTGTGTGTGCTGCTGTGGGTTAATGTATGGGTTCCTGTTGAGCTCTCACCTGTTGAGCTGGATGATGTTTCTGAGGTATTGAATTGGGAGAACCAGAGGGTTGAGGTGGAGGGGTGGGTGACCTTGGTGGGGTGGAGGGTTTGGCACTACGCTTACCCTTGCTGATGTGTTTGCTTTTGTGTGTATGCTTGCTGTGTTGCGGTTGAGGATGCTGCAGTTTTAATCGATTTGGCACCCTTTGGAGGTCTGTTTTTTTTGGCAGGTGGTGAAGAATGTGTTGTGGTATCTTTGCTCCTGCGTTTTTTAGAATGTTCCTGTGGCTGTGGAGTACCCACCGTTTTAGTTGGGGTATGTGTCTTGTGTCTGCTCTTTTGTTTTTTTTTTTATGAGCCATGTGTGCGGCTGCTTTTTTGGCTCCCTTTAGGTCTGACCAGATTGATATGGTATACAACACTGAGCTGAGTGCCTTGCGCTTTAAATATGTTGCCCGTGTGGGCGTGTTCATTGGTCGCCGCGGGGGCTCGTCACTGATAAACCTTGAAAAGAAAACAAAGATGTCGCCCGCCATCTTCACTCAGGAGCAGGACGAAATCATCATGGATGTGAGTAGGCGAGCGTGCGTTTATGTGTAATAAAAAAAAAACAAAGCTCAAGAATAGTCTTGAACAACTTAGTTTGTCATGCTAAATACAAGCCCACCTTAGTTTAACAAATGTACGCAGCTACAAACTAGGCTAGATGCAGATAGAAGAACTAGGGCAATGTGAGTCAGCAAGAGGTTAATAAAGTGACTTTATTTAGGGCAGGAAACATGTTAATGTATTTTGGGGATTAATGGTGGGTCCTTGTATCTTTTTTTAACAGATGATGCTGAGGAATCGCTACGACTTCCTGCCGTCAGATTATGAGAAGCGGACGTTGGCCCTGGCGGTGGTGGACGCGATCGCACGACGCACACAAACCACCTATACCTTCACCCAGATCGCCCAACACTGGTCTGATTTAAAGAGAAGGCATAAGCCCCGGGTGAGGCGGTACTTCATAAAACATTTCCCATGTAAGTGTGGAAAATGTAAATGCACCTATAACCCTGGCCTCGCCTGGGCGTGTTTTTATGATTGTGTTTGTATTTCAGCACATGAATGGAATATGCAGTTCCGCCCCACCCAGACCAGGACACGCAGCCCAGTGTTGGGCGAAACAGGTGAAGGTGTAGGTGGTCCACCGCCAGTGTCAACGGCCACCCCCTCCTCTGTAAGTGACTATGAGGAGCCACTGGACCTCAGCATGCAGGGGAGGGGGAAATCTGAGTCAAGCCTAAATGACCCTCAACCTGACTCCGGTAAGGGACAAATATTTAGATATGTTGAAATACATGCATTAAATACAGATACTCATGTGCACTATTGTTAGTTGCAGATTCAGACGTCGCAGGGACATCCCAACCGATGAGCGAGGAAGGGGGCGACGAGGAAGAGGTGGCTGGGGAAGGTGAGTAGATTGATACCTAGAAGCCTAACTTAATATGATATTCATGATACAACAACAGTCTCTAATATCAGTGTGTTTGTCATCCAAACAGATTCACAGCAGCAACCCAGGGAGGAAGAATGGAGACTCCGCCCCCGACGCAATGTGCGCCAAAAACATTGTAAGTGGTGTTTTTTTTTACAAAAGTAAATGAACAAACAATGCCATTGGCCCAAATAAACCAAAAAAAAATAAACTTGGTAAAGTAAGCCCTTAAAGCGGACCTTCACTCTGATTAATAGTCTATCTTATATGTTTCCCACACCCTGTACATACAGATTGCCCACATTAAAAATCATCCTACCTGCACCTAGTGCATGTTATGAGCCTTTAAACATCCAAAATGGCGGATTATGGAAGCCGCCATCTTATCAGGCAGCCTGCAAACAGGAAGTGCCTTCTAACTGTGCTGCTCTGCATTCTGGGATTGCTGACCTTTTCAAGAGCACAGCTCTACTCTGTCTGAGCAAAGCACAGCTATAACCCACCCCCTGTACCTTATCCCGCTCTCCTCTCCTCAGTAAGTGTGATGCTTCTGAGTCCAGATGGCGGCGGCCGTATCCTAAATTCCTGAACTGAGTTGCAGCCCAGTGGGGGAAAGAATAATAAGTTAGTGACTAAAAACTTACAATATATTAATTTTAGATGCTGCGGAATCTTTTTTTTTTAGTTTGTGCTTTTCATTAAATCACGCTGAAGGTCCGGTTTAAAAAGGGCCCCAAAAAAACCACGCACAACCAAACCATAAAAGCAATGATAAACTAATGTTGTTTTTCTTTAACAGATCCCACAAAACCACATGCTGAAGACCCTGAGGCCTAATGTTTTTATTGTTGGCAAAAAATTTTTAAAACATTTTATTTTTGTTTTAAAAAAAAAATATATGAAAATATCCAAACCAAACAAAAACAAATACAACGTTGGAATAAAAAAAACATAAACAGATTTTGTGAGTTGTCTGTCCTGCAAATGTACAATCACACAACATCATCACACATTTACATGACACAAAAGGTTTAGATATGGGACAATAAAACCGAAAGCATTAAAGGCAAGGAAGAAGGAACACCAAAGAGATTAAGGTATGCATTAATGGCAAGGAAGAAGGGACACCAAGGAGATTAAGGTATGCATTAATGGCAAGGAAGAAGGGACACCAAGGAGATTAAGGTAGGCATTAATGGCAAGGAAGAAGGAACACAAAGGAGATTAAGGTAGGCATTAATGGCAAGGCAGAAGGAACACCACAAATTATATTTGACAATATATATATGTGTCAAATTGGCAGTTGGTGCCATATGTAAATTCCAATGGAGGTTTAGGGATGTGCTCTTGCATGTAGCCAGATTGGCAACTGAAGAGTCATGGAGATGTAAGTATACTTGAAAAAAACAACAAAATGGAAGGTCAAATACGACGGAAACCAAGCAGGTACGTTCAAAAACCAAGGAAAAAGCATGGAAAAACGGGCCGCCCGTGTGAACGGGAATGGAAGCCCCGATCAAATTGAAGGCACCCGAGAGAGCAAAAAAAACTTCCCGAGTGAAGTCAAATTGACGGATCAGTTAGGGAGCCATTCCGACGGAGGCTCTGCATCACATTTGAGCCACGATTCAAACGGGAGCCCCGGACAATCGGCAGGTTTTAAAGTGGACCAACACCCAGGATTTTGACTATCCTGGGTCTTGGTCCACTTCGGTGGGGCACCCTCGATCGGGGTGCCCCGCTGTGTGAAACCCTACTGATCACCCGAAAAACTCACCTCTCCCCGCTCCCAGTGCCGACAGACAAGCGGTTTGACAGCCGCGGACAAGCGGCTCCTCCGCCGCCGCCTCCCACGCGTCACTCTTGACACGCGCGCGCCCGCGCCGGCCATTCACAGACGGCTGGCTGTCTAGAGGGGCGCGGCCGGCTCTGCGTCAGCAGGAGGGGCGTGCCTGAGTGCAGTGTCCTCTGACGCAGCTGTCAGGGCTCCAACGTGATAGGCAGAAGACATTTGCATAAGGGGCGGACAGTGCTGGCGACGGCTCATGACGCAGGTTCCTGTGTGCTTTCTGTGACGAGGTCTGCACGTGGAGAGGGGAAGGCTGCGACGTCTCCCTCCTGCTCTGTTTACTTGTTTGGCACGAGCCTGCTAGTTGGGCTCTGTGCTAACTTAGAAACGCCATTATTACATTCAAGCATGTCATCTTAAAAGGTAGGATCATACCATTTATAATATATGAAGTATTGCTAAATGTTTTTAGATAATAAAAGCCGCTTTTTTCTGCTCCCTGCCTTCAGCCTTTGAAGAAGCTGTATTAACAGTGAAACGCGTTAGGCGGGGCAGCGGCAGAGTTCTGTTTTTTTACCTTAAAGTGGACCAACACCCAGGATTTTGACTATCCTGGGTGTTAGTCCACTTAGGTGGGGCACCCCGATCGGCCAATGACAGCGCTCAGAGCAGCTCTGGTATGCGCGTCCAAAGCCGCTTGGACGCGCATACCAGAGCGCTGTCATTGGCTGCGTCTCTCGCTTCCCTCTAACAGGGAGCGCGCCTGCGCCGGCCATTCACAAAACGGCCGGCACGCGGGAGCGCGCCCTGCTAGAGGGAAGCGAGAGACGCGGCCGCGTCTCGCGCATGCGCCGTTGGATCGCCGGTAAGGTGAGGATTGTGGGCCTCCTGGGGGGTTCCTCCCCGCGGGACATCCCGATTTCGGATGCCCCGCGGGGAGGGATCTGATCGGTCCGGGAATCTTATAGATTCCCGGGCCGATCCCCCCTGGGTGTTGGTCCACTTTAAGGTGTTTTATTCATGAAGTGCAAGTTCAGTCCTGATTATACCTATATCTACTACTGGCCATAGTGGACTGAGGAAGGAGAACTACTCTTCGGTTTTTATTCTATGTGTATATTCGTTGGATGTTTTGTAAGTGCAATATTTTACTATTAAACGTGTGGTATTCAAATCAGATGGGGTTGCACTATTGTTTTTCTGTTCTTCTTCTATGTGATCATTGAATATATGGAGTGATATATGAAACCTCATTGAATGTGGAATTACTTCATAGAGCACGTTTATTCCAAATTACTGATTTGTCTTTTATGAGTCTCTGGAATTGTGCATGTGCTTTGGGACACTTATTATGGACTTATGTTATTCATTTTTAATTACATTTCTGGATTTATGTTAATGATTTAATTACTTTTAAATTATTGTTGTAGGCGTTAGCCTTTCACCAAAGGTGGTTGTTATAACAATTTTTGCTCTGTACCTTAATACACAGTTTATTTTTCTGAGGCCGGTTAGGGATATATGTTCTGGTATGTTGTAGCATCCAATTCATATATATTTTTTAAGACTTAGGAGCGCGGTGTTCACTTAATTTATTTCAGGTGTGTAGTTTTGTCTGGCCTTTCACACCAACTAGGCTTTCAACACCTGGGCATAAAACAAAATGCAAAAACTCTCAAATGCACTTCAATGGGATGCCCTGAGTAGGCCAGTTAAATGTGCTCCAGTTAGCTTTCAAGCAAGATTTTGGTGTAAAAGCAAGAGGTCTATTGGCTTGATGCAGAGCCTCCCCGTTCAGCTATCCCGTGCGTTTACCCGTTGGTTTTGGCCTTTGATCGGGTCAGGAAAGGGTGCTACGTTGATTTTAGTGTGCGTTTATGCGCTCAGGTGTGCGCTCAGCTGCCTTTCCGATTGTCGGCTCGCACGAGGCTGTTTCCAGGGAAAACGGACGCCTCGTTCATTGGTCCGTTTTTTTCAGTGATGCAGAGCCTTGATTTCCGATTGAAATCACCCTAATAAAACGGGGCCGCCGAGCCTTCACTTACGGGCAGTCAGAGCAGCCGTATTTGCACTCGGGCAATAATATGCAGTCCTCTGTTGGAGCACATCAGCGGCGCCAGCTCCGCGGTCTTGTCCTGCTGAGTATGGCAGAAACCAGGCTGCACCGCACTCCTTTTGACATCGATGGCATGAGTATTTGTTATATTTTAGGGTTTTTTTTTTTTTAGGGTCCTTTTTACAGGGTCTACCTAATTTATTTTTTATTGCCTGTGTGCAGGAATTGCAAGATGGGACATTGCATAAATGTGCAGGCACTGGCTGGCCCTGATTTGGTTTTTGGGATTTGTTTTGCTGGCTTTCCCTGCCTAGGAATTCCTGCCTACATGAGCGATTCAAATCTGGCGATCTTTTTGGTGGCTGGCTACTGGGTATGTGTATGAAACTTGTATTGGTTGCCCACCCTGTCTGACTGTGTTTTTTCCCTTAACACACTATTTGGTAACTCTTTTCGTAGTATATTTTGAGACTAATTATTGAGCTACAAATTAAATGGGTTAAGTGATTGTACCCTATTGCGTCATGTTCTTGCCCTCTTATGTAAGTAGTATTCCCCAGACTTTTTTAATGAGTGTACAGGTTGGATGTGCATGTAGTCTCATTAGAAATGTCCTTTCCTCCCACCCTACCCCGCTCACCTATTTGTCCCTCTTTTCTATTGTTGCAATGCACACTTTTTTTTTTGTTAATTTTTGTTTTTTTTTTGGGCAGGAGACTCTGGCTTTCCTTTGCTCCCCTGGATGATGACCCCCATCCTGCACCGATCTTCACAGGCAGAGGAGCGCTACAATACTGCCCCCAGGAGGACTCACTCTGTGGTGGAGCGAGGCTTTGGTCTCTTGAAGATGAGGTTCCGTTGTCTTGATGAGACTGGGGGGGCACTACAATAGACACCTGCAACGGTCCTAAACCTAATCATGGCTTGTGGACTACTCCACCACCTTTAGTTTCAGACGTCCCCACCCCTCCTTTTTCTTGCACCCAAAGTGGCACCGCGCAAACCATCCGTGCACAACTATTGTTTAGTGTTTTTTCAGAGACCACAAATTTTTTTTTCGTTTTTTTTTTATTTTACAAACAAATTTTGTTGTGTCATTTGTTTTTTTGGGAACAAAAGAAAAATTACACGTGGGGTCAGAAAATGTATTCCCCACAAATTAGTGGTATGTTGGGTTGCATGCTGACGAGGAATGATGTTGTGCCTGCAAATTGGCTGCAATGTGGGCCAGGCTTTGATTAATCTCACCCATATGGCTGGTTAGGGCAGAGATATTTCTGTTTAATACCTCTAATTGGGCGTTGAGGTTTGTGAGTTGGGTGCCCACAGTCTCATTGAATTGCTGTGTTGTCGCCGAAAAGGCTATATTTTCCTGCCTCCATGCTTCCTCCAAAATTTGAAGTTGCCTTCTTTGGGAAATATGGCGTCTGGACTGGGTTGGAGCAGTGGGACGGGTGGTTGGTTCTGGTTCAGAAGGTGGTTGTGGATGTGGTGGTTGTGCCGGGGTTGACTGCGTTGCTGCCACTGGTTCAGTAGTGGTTAGTGACATATGTGGGGTGTCCTCCTCCAAATCTCGTATATGGTCGATGATGGGTGGGCTTCCTGTGGTCTGTAAAGAAATATAGCTTCCTTTTAGTTTATTTTTGTCCACAAAAGCTCTCAAATATCAATGTTTAAAGTACACACCAAGGACTAGAGATGAGCGAACTTTTGAAAAATTCGATTCGACTGATTCGCCGAATTTTCCGACAAAAATCGCTATTAAAAACGGCTATTTCTGAGCCTCCTAGAGCCTCAATAGGGTTGTAAACCATTCTGCCTTGCTGTAACACGCACAGGATGCGTGATGGGTTAGTTAAATAATACTTTGAATAAATATCACATGCAGATCAGAGGCATCGCTAATAGAATCGCAGAGCGGCACAATTGCAGAGAGTTGAAGTGGCATCACTATGAGGGGCAGGAGCCCAAACATTGCTTTAAAGAGACACTGGAGTTGGCAGCAGCAGGAGCCCAAAAATTGGATGAATCACACCCTGGAGTTGCAAGCAGCAGCAGGAGCCCAAACATTGGCTGAAAGAGACACTGGAGTTGGCAGCAGCAGGAGCCCAAAAATTGACTGACACACCCTGGAGTTTCAAGCAGCAGCAGCAGCAGGAGCCCAAACATAGCTTGAAAGAGACATTGGAGTTGGCTGCAGGAGCCCAAAAATTGGATGAATCACACCCTGGAGTTGGCAGCAGCAGCAGCAGGAGCCCAAACATTACTTTAAAGAGACACTGGGGATGGCTTCAGGAGCCCAAAAATTGGATGAATCACACCCTGGAGTTGGCAACAGCAGCAGCAGGAGCCCAAACATTACTTTAAAGAGACACTGGGGTTGGCTTTAGGAGCCCAAAAATTGGATGAATCACACCCTGGAATTGGCAGCAGCAGCAGCAGGAGCCCAAATATTACTTTAAAGAGACAATGGGGTTGGCTTCAGGAGCCCAAAAATTGGATGAATCACACCCTGGAGTTGGCAGCAGCAGCAGGAGCCCAAACATTACTTTAAAGAGACACTGGGGTTGCCAGCAGGAGCCCCAAAATTGGATGAATCACACCCTGGAGTTGGCATCAGCAGCAGGAGCCCAAACATTACTTTAAAGAGACACTGGAGTTGGCTTCAGGAGCCCAAAAATGGGATGATTCGCACCCTGGAGTTGGCAGCAGCAGCAGCAGGAGCCCAAACATTACTTTAAAAAGACACTGGAGTTGGCAGCAGGAGCCCAAAGATTGGATGAATCACACCCTGGAGTTGGCAGCAGCAGGAGCCCAAACATTACTTTAAAGAGACACTGGGGTTGGCTTCAGGAGCCCACAAATTGGATGATTCACACCCTGGAGTTGGCAGCAGCAGCAGCAGGAGCCAAAACATTACTTTAAAGAGACACTGGAGTTGGCTTCAGGAGCCCAAAAATTGGATGAATCACACCCTGGAGTTGGCAGCAGCAGCAGGAGCCCAAACATTACTTTAAAGAGACACTGGAGTTGGCTTCCGGAGCCCAAAAATTGGATGATTCACACCCTGGAGTTGGCAGCAGCAGCAGGAGCCCAAACATTACTTTAAAGAGACACTGGAGTTGGCAGCAGGAGCCCAAAGATTGGATGAATCACACCCTGGAGTTGGCAGCAGCAGGAGCCCAAACATTACTTTGAAGAGACACTGGAGTTGGCTTCAGGAGCCCAAAAATTGGATGAATCACACCCTGGAGTTGGCAGCAGCAGCAGGAGCCCAAACATTACTTTAAAGAAACACTGGGGTTGGCTTCAGGAGCCCAAAAATTGGATGATTCACACCCTGTAGATGGCAGCAGCAGCAGCAGGAGCCCAAACATTACTTTAAAGAGACACTGGAGTTGGCAGCAGGAGCCCAAAGATTGGATGAATCACACCCTGGAGTTGGCAGCAGCAGCAGGAGCCCAGACATTACTTTTAAAGAGACACTAGGGTTGGCTTCAGGAGCCCAAAAATTGGATGAATCACACCCTGCAGTATGCAGCAGCAGCAGCAGGAGCCCAAATATTACTTTAAAGAGACACTGGAGTTGGCTTCAGGAGCCCAAAAATTGGATGAATCACACCCTGGAGTTGGCAGCAGCAGCAGGAGCCCAAACATTACTTTAAAGAGACACTGGAGTTGGCTTCAGGAGCCCAACAATTGGATGATTCACACCCTGGAGTTGGCAGCAGCAGCAGCAGGGGCCCAAACATTACTTTAAAGAGACACTGGAGTTGGCAGCAGGAGCCCAAAGATTGGATGAATCACACCCTGGAGTTGGCAGCAGCAGGAGCCCAAACATTACTTTAAAGAGACACTGGGGTTGGCTTCAGGAGCCCACAAATTGGATGATTCACACCCTGGAGTTGGCAGCAGCAGCAGCAGGAGCCAAAACATTATTTTAAAGAGACACTGGAGTTGGCTTCAGGAGCCCAAAAATTGGATGAATCACACCCTGGAGTTGGCAGCAGCAGCAGCAGGAGCCCAAACATTACTTTAAAGAGACACTGGGGTTGGCTTCAGGAGCCCAAAAATTGGATGAATCACACCCTGGAGTTGGCAGCAGCAGCAGCAGGAGCCCAAACATTACTTTAAAGAGACACTGGGGTTGGCTTCAGGAGCCCAAAAATTGGATGAATCACACCCTGGAGTTGGCAGCAGCAGCAGCAGGAGCCCAAATATTACTTTAAAGAGACACTGGGGTTGGCTTCAGGAGCCCAAAAATTGGATGAATCACACCCTGGAGTTGGCAGCAGCAGCAGGAGCCCAAACATTACTTTAAAGAGACACTGTGGTTGCCAGCAGGAGCCCAAAAATTGGATGAATCACACCCTGGAGTTGGCAGCAGCAGCAGGAGCCCAAACATTACTTTAAAGAGACACTGGAGTTGGCTTCAGGAGCCCAAAAATTGGATGATTCGCACCCTGGAGTTGGCAGCAGCAGCAGCAGCAGGAGCCCAAACATTACTTTAAAAAGACACTGGAGTTGGCAGCAGGAGCCCAAAGATTGGATGAATCACACCCTGGAGTTGGCAGCAGCAGGAGCCCAAACATTACTTTAAAGAGACACTGGAGTTGGCTTCAGGAGCCCAAAAGATGGATGATTCACACCCTGGAGTTGGCAGCAGCGGCTGCAGGAGCCCAAACATTACTTTAAAGAGACACTGGGGTTGGCTTCAGGAGCCCACAAATTTGGATGATTCACACCCTGGAGTTGGCAGCAGCAGCAGCAGGAGCCAAAACATTACTTTAAAGAGACACTGGAGTTGGCTTCAGGAGCCCAAAAATTGGATGATTCACACCCTGGAGTTGGCAGCAGCAGCAGGAGCCCAAACATTACTTTAAAGAGACACTGGAGTTGGCAGCAGGAGCCCAAAAATTGGATGAATCACACCCTGGAGTTGGCAGCAGCAGCAGGAGCCCAAACATTACTTTAACGAGACACTGGAGTTGGCTTCAGGAGCCCAAAAATTGGATGAATCACACCCTGGAGTTGGCAGCAGCAGCAGGAGCCCAAACATTACTTTAAAGAGACACTGGGGTTGGCTTCAGGAGCCCAAAAATTGGATGATTCACACCCTGGAGTTGGCAGCAGCAGCAGCAGGAGCCCAAACATTACTTTAAAGAGACACTGGAGTTGGCTTCAGGAGCCCAAAAATTGGATGAATCACACCCTGGAGTTGGCAGCAGCAGGAGCCCAAACATAACTTTAAAGAGACACTGGAGTTGGCAGCAGGAGCCCAAAGATTGGATGAATCACACCCTGGAGTTGGCAGCAGCAGCAGGAGCCCAAACATTACTTTAAAGAGACACTGGGGTTGGCTTCAGGAGCCCACAAATTGGATGAATCACACCCTGGAGTTGGCAGCAGCAGCAGCAGGAGCCCAAACATTACTTTAAAGAGACACTGGAGTTGGCTTCAGGAGCCCAAAAATTGGATGAATCACACCCTGGAGTTGGCAGCAGCAGGAGCCCAAACATTACTTTAAAGAGACACTGGAGTTGGCAGCAGGAGCCTAAAGATTGGATGAATCACACCCTGGAGTTGGCAGCAGCAGCAGGAGCCCAAACATTACTTTAAAGAGACACTGGGGTTGGCTTCAGGAGCCCACAAATTAGATGAATCACACCCTGGAGTTGGCAGCAGCAGCAGGAGCCCAAACATTACTTTAAAGAGACACTGGGGTTGGCTTCAGGAGCCCAAAAATTGGATGATTCACACCCTGGAGTTGGCAGCAGCAGCAGGAGCCCAAACATTACTTTAAAGAGACACTGGAGTTGGCAGCAGGAGCCCAAAGATTGGATGAATCACACCCTGGAGTTGGCAGCAGCAGCAGGAGCCCAAACATTACTTTAAAGAGACACTGGAGTTGGCTTCAGGAGCCCAAAAATTGGATGAATCACACCCTGGAGTTGGCAGCAGCAGGAGCCCAAACATTACTTTAAAGAGACACTGGAGTTGGCAGCAGGAGCCTAAAGATTGGATGAATCACACCCTGGAGTTGGCAGCAGCAGCAGGAGCCCAAACATTACTTTAAAGAGACACTGGGGTTGGCTTTAGGAGCCCACAAATTGGATGATTCACACCCTGGAGTTGGCAGCAGCAGCAGCAGGAGCCAAAACATTACTTTAAAGAGACACTGGAGTTGGCTTCAGGAGCCCAAAAATTGGATGAATCACACCCTGGAGTTGGCAGCAGCAGCAGGAGCCCAAACATTACTTTAAAGAGACACTGGGGTTGGCTTCAGGAGCCCAAAAATTGGATGATTCACACCCTGGAGTTGGCAGCAGCAGCAGCAGGAGCCCAAACATTTCTTTAAAGAGACACTGGAGTTGGCAGCAGGAGCCCAAAGATTGGATGAATCACACCCTGGAGTTGGCAGCAGCAGCAGGAGCCCAAACATTACTTTAAAGAGACACTGGAGTTGGCTTCAGGAGCCCAAACATTGGATGAATCACACCCTGGAGTTGGCAGCAGCAGCAGGAGCCCAAACATTACTTTAAAGAGACACTGGGGTTGGCTTCAGGAGCCCAAAAATTGGATGATTCACACCCTGGAGTTGGCAGCAGCAGGAGCCCAAACATTACTTTAAAGAGACACTGGAGTTGGCAGCAGGAGCCCAAAGATTGGATGAATCACACCCTGGAGTTGGCAGCAGCAGCAGGAGCCCAAACATTACTTTAAAGAGACACTGGAGTTGGCTTCAGGAGCCCAAAAATTGGATGATTCACACCCTGGAGTTGGCAGCAGCAGCAGGAGCCCAAACATTACTTTAAAGAGACACTGGAGTTGGCAGCAGGAGCCCAAAGATTGGATGAATCACACCCTGGAGTTGGCAGCAGCAGCAGGAGTCCAAACATTACTTTAAAGAGACACTGGAGTTTGCTTCAGGAGCCCAAAAATTGGATGAATCACACCCTGGAGTTGGCAGCAGCAGCAGGAGCCCAAACATTACTTTAAAGAGACACTGGGGTTGGCTTCAGGAGCCCAAAAATTGGATGATTCACACCTTGGAGTTGGCAGCAGCAGCAGCAGGAGCCCAAACATTACTTTAAAGAGACACTGGAGTTGGCTTCAGGAGCCCAAAAATTGGATGAATCACACCCTGGAGTTGGCAGCAGCAGGAGCCCAAACATTACTTTAAACAGACACTGGAGTTGGCAGCAGGAGCCCAAAGATTGGATGAATCACACCCTGGAGTTGGCAGCAGCAGCAGGAGCCCAAACATTACTTTAAAGAGACACTGGGGTTGGCTTCAGGAGCCCACAAATTGGATGATTCACACCCTGGAGTTGGCAGCAGCAGCAGCAGCAGGAGCCAAAACATTACTTTAAAGAGACACTGGAGTTGGCTTCAGGAGCCCAAAAATTGGATGAATCACACCCTGGAGTTGGCAGCAGCAGCAGGAGCCCAAACATTACTTTAAAGAGACACTGGGGTTGGCTTCAGGAGCCCAAAAATTGGATGATTCACACCCTGGAGTTGGCAGCAGCAGCAGGAGCCCAAACATTACTTTAAAGAGACACTGGAGTTGGCAGCAGGAGCCCAAAGATTGGATGAATCACACCCTGGAGTTGGCAGCAGCAGCAGGAGCCCAAACATTACTTTAAAGAGACACTGGGGTTGGCTTCAGGAGCCCAAAAATTGGATGATTCACACCCTGGAGTTGGCAGCAGCAGCAGCAGGAGCCCAAACATTACTTTAAAGAGACACTGGAGTTGGCTTCAGGAGCCCAAAAATTGGATGATTCACACCCTGGAGTTGGCAGCAGCAGCAGGAGCCCAAACATTACTTTAAAGAGACACTGGAGTTGGCAGCAGGAGCCCAAAGATTGGATGAATCACACCCTGGAGTTGGCAGCAGCAGCAGGAGTACAAACATTACTTTAAAGAGACACTGGAGTTTGCTTCAGGAGCCCAAAAATTGGATGAATCACACCCTGGAGTTGGCAGCATCAGCAGGAGCCCAAACATTACTTTAAAGAGACACTGGGGTTGGCTTCAGGAGCCCAAAAATTGGATGAATCACACCCTGGAGTTGGCAGCAGCAGCAGCAGGAGCCCAAACATTACTTTAAAGAGACACTGGAGTTGGCTTCAGGAGCCCAAAAATTGGATGAATCACACCCTGGAGTTGGCAGCAGCAGGAGCCCAAACATTACTTTAAAGAGACACTGGAGTTGGCAGCAGGAGCCCAAAGATTGGATGAATCACACCCTGGAGTTGGCAGCAGCAGCAGGAGCCCAAACATTACTTTAAAGAGACACTGGGGTTGGCTTCAGGAGCCCACAAATTGGATGATTCACACCCTGGAGTTGGCAGCAGCAGCAGCAGGAGCCAAAACATTACTTTAAAGAGACACTGGAGTTGGCTTCAGGAGCCCAAAAATTGGATGAATCACACCCTGGAGTTGGCAGCAGCAGCAGGAGCCCAAACATTACTTTAAAGAGACACTGGGGTTGGCTTCAGGAGCCCAAAAATTGGATGATTCACACCCTGGAGTTGGCAGCAGCAGCAGGAGCCCAAACATTACTTTAAAGAGACACTGGAGTTGGCAGCAGGAGCCCAAAGATTGGATGAATCACACCCTGGAGTTGGCAGCAGCAGCAGGAGCCCAAACATTACTTTAAAGAGACACTGGGGTTGGCTTCAGGAGCCCAAAAATTGGATGATTCACACCCTGGAGTTGGCAGCAGCAGCAGCAGGAGCCCAAACATTACTTTAAAGAGACACTGGAGTTGGCTTCAGGAGCCCAAAAATTGGATGATTCACACCCTGGAGTTGGCAGCAGCAGGAGCCCAAACATTACTTTAAAGAGACACTGGAGTTGGCAGCAGGAGCCCAAAGATTGGATGAATCACACCCTGGAGTTGGCAGCAGCAGCAGCAGGAGCCCAAACATTACTTTAAAGAGACACTGGGGTTGGCTTCAGGAGCCCACAAATTGGATGATTCACACCCTGGAGTTGGCAGCAGCAGCAGCAGGAGCCAAAACATTACTTTAAAGAGACACTGGAGTTGGCTTCAGGAGCCCAAAAATTGGATGAATCACACCCTGGAGTTGGCAGCAGCAGCAGGAGCCCAAACATTACTTTAAAGAGACACTGGGGTTGGCTTCAGGAGCCCAAAAATTGGATGATTCACACCCTGGAGTTGGCAGCAGCAGCAGCAGGAGCCCAAACATTACTTTAAAGAGACACTGGAGTTGGCAGCAGGAGCCCAAAGATTGGATGAATCACACCCTGGAGTTGGCAGCAGCAGCAGGAGCCCAAAGATTACTTTAAAGAGACACTAGGGTTGGCTTCAGGAGCCAAAAAATTGGATGAATCACACCCTGGAGTTGGCAGCAGCAGCAGGAGCCCAAATATTACTTTAAAGAGACACTGGGGTTGGCTTCAGGAGCCCAAAAATTGGATGATTCACACCCTGGAGTTGGCAGCAGCAGCAGCAGGAGCCCAAACATTACTTTAAAGAGACACTGGAGTTGGCAGCAGGAGCCCAAAGATTGGATGAATCACACCCTGGAGTTGGCAGCAGCAGCAGGAGCCCAAAGATTACTTTAAAGAGACACTAGGGTTGGCTTCAGGAGCCAAAAAATTGGATGATTCACACCCTGGAGTTGGAAGCAGCAGCAGCAGGAGCCAGAACATTACTTTAAAGAGACACTGGAGTTGGCTTCAGGAGCCCAAAAATTGGATGATTCACACCCTGGAGTTGGCAGCAGCAGCAGCAGGAGCCCAAATATTACTTTAAAGAGACACTGGAGTTGGCAGCAGGAGCCCAAAAATTGGATGATTCACACCCTGGAGTTGGCAGCAGCAGCAGGAGCCCAAATATTACTTTAAAGAGACACTGGAGTTGGCAGCAGGAGCCCAAAGATTGGATGAATCACACCCTGGAGTTGGCAGCAGCAGCAGGAGCCCAAACATTATTTAAAGAGACACTGGGGTTGGCAGCAGGAGCCCAAAAATTGGATGAATCACACCCTGGAGTTGGTAGCAGCAGCAGGAGCCCAAACATTACTTTAAAGAGACACTGGAGTTGGCTTCAGGAGCCCCAAAATTGGATGATTCACACCCTGGAGTTGGCAGCAGCAACAGCAGGAGCCCAAATATTACTTTAAAGAGACACTGGAGTTGGCTTCAGGAGCCCAAAAATTGGATGAATCACACCCTGGAGTTGGCAGCAGCAGCAGCAGCAGGAGCCCAAACATTACTTTAAAGGGACACTGGGGTTGGCAGCAGGAGCCCAAAAATTGGATGATTCACACCCTGGAGTTGGCAGCAGCAGCAGCAGGAGCCCAAATATTACTTTAAAGAGACACTGGAGTTGGCTTCAGGAGCCCAAAAATTGGATGATTCACACCCTGGAGTTGGCAGCAGCAGCAGGAGCCCAAACATTACTTTAAAGAGACACTGGAGTTGGCAGCAGGAGCCCAAAGATTGGATGAATCACACCCTGGAGTTGGCAGCAGCAGCAGGAGCCCAAACATTACTTTAAAGAGACACTGGGGTTGGCTTCAGGAGCCCAAAAATTGGATGAATCACACCCTGGAGTATGCAGCAGCAGCAGCAGGAGCCCAAATATTACTTTAAAGAGACACTGGAGTTGGCTTCAGGAGCCCAAAAATTGGATGATTCACACCCTGGAGTTGGCAGCAGCAGCAGCAGGAGCCCAAATATTACTTTAAAGAGACACTGGGGTTGGCTTCAGGAGCCCAAAAATTGGATGAATCACACCCTGGAGTTGGCATCAGCTGGAGCCCAAAAATTGGCCTAAAGACATAAATATGTTTTGCACCATTTGGAAAGTGTAAAACGTGGCACCATGCTGAATCTAGTCGCATGCATTAGGCATTGGTGGGTGGAAATCCTGGCTGATCCATCCCTGATTCATTTTGACAAAGGTGAGTCTCTCCACATTTTTAGTTGACAGACGAGTTCTCCTCACCGTAACTATGGCCCCCGCCGCACTAAACACCCGCTCAGATGGCACGCTACTTGCCGGGCAGGACAGCTTTTCCAGGGCAAACTCTGCCAGTTGCGGCCACAAATCAAGTTTGGCTGCCCAGAAGTCCAGTGGCTCCTCAAGGTGTGTTGGCATGGTCATGTCAAAGTATGACATGACCTGCTGGTTCAGGTCCTGCTCCAGGTCTTCCTGCTGCTCATGAGTAGCCTCACTATGCGGGTGTAGAAAGCTACTCATTAGCGACTGAAGACTGAGGCTGCTGCTGATGGAGCTGCTGCTGCTGCTCCTGCCAACCCCCCAGCGGCCATGGCAGTGGAAGGTGAGCGCAGAGGTCCCCTTCGAGTCAGACCTGCGAGAGTATGGACCATGGCGCAGATAGGCATCGGCCAACTGCCTACGTAGAATGTCTTTGTAGTAGTTCAGTTTGTCCTCCCTCTCGGTGGGTTTAAAAAATGCCCCCATTTTGTGCCGGAAGCGAGGGTCCAATAAGGTGGACAGCCAGAAGTCATCCCGCCGACAGATGGAAACAATTCTGGGGTCACTACGCAAGCACGTGAGCATGCTTCCTGCCATTTGCGCAAGTGACTCGGATGGACTACCTGTCTCCATCTCCACTGCATACTGCCACGGTGTGCCCGGGTCCTCTGTCTCGCCTTCCTCAAAAACCTCTAGCTCCTCTGGCTGCTCCTCCTCTCCTGTCCGCTGACTAGATAAACCAGCCATTTCGCCAAGCCTAAACTGTGTTTCGCTGGGCAACTCCTCCTCCTCTTCCTCCTCCTCCTCCAGTTCAGCTCCAATGGGGTTCATGTGGCCGTAAGATGTAAACGCCATGTCTCCAGTGCCCTGACCAGCCATGGTTTCCAACATGTGCTGTAGTACATGAAGCAGTGGAATCACGTCGTTCATCCCGTAATCCTGCCGACTGACAAATAAAGTGGCTTCCTCAAAGGGCCTGAGCAAACGGCAGGTGTCACATATGAGCTGCCACTGGTTGACATTGAAGTTACACAGGGGAGTCCACCTATCTGCTTGGATCATCAGGAAATCTGTAATGGCTTTTCTCTGTTCATATAATCGGTCCAACATGTGAAGGGTGGAATTCCAACGGGTGGAAACATCGCAAATCAGACTATGTTGGGGGATACCATTCTGACGCTGTAGCTCAAGAAGGGTGTGTTTGGCGGTGTATGAGTGGCTGAAGTGCATGCAAAGTTTCCTTGAAGTTTTTAGGATGTCTTGCAGATGGGGGGAACACTTCAGAAACCGCTTGACAACCAGATTGAAGACGTGAGCCATGCAGGGGGCATGGGTCAGGCTTCCTTGGCGCAGCACAGACAAAATGTTCTTCCCATTGTCGGTAACCATGATTCCCATTTTCAGTTTTCTTGGAGTAAGCCATGTTTGGATTTCCTGATGAATAAATTTAAGCAGTTCCTCCCCTGTGTGACTCCGTTCGCCAAGACAAACCATGTGAAGCACTGCGTGACACCTCCGTGCCCTGCACACATGGTAGACTGGAGGGGCACTGAGACTTGAGCCTACAGTGGAGGGTGAGGAGATGGCGGAGGATGAGGAGGCCGAGTCGCACAGTGTCACAGGCCCAATGGGCAGGGAACACGGAGGCCGAAGCGGCGTGACCTGTCCAAGTTGCTGCTGCTGCAAAGGGACCACATTCACCCAGTGGACCGTAAACGACATGTACTGTCCCTGACCATAGTTACAGCTCCAGACGTCGGCGCTGCCATGCACTTTGCTACACACCGACAGGCTCAAGGACTGGCCCACCTTCTGTTCAACAAAAGTGTGCAGCGCTGGTACTGCCTTCTTGGCAAAGAAATGACGGCTTGGGACTCTCCACCTCGGCTCGGCACAAGCCATCAGTTCTCTGAAAGGTGCAGAGTCCACCACCTGAAAAGGGAGCGACTGCAGCACCAGCAACTTGGACAGGAGCACATTCAGCTTCTGCGCCGTAGGATGAGTGGGCGCATACTGCTGTCTCTTGGACATGGCTTCGCTGATGGATTGCTGGCGGGATGCATGACTTGGAGGAGGAGGAGGAGGAGCAGGAGCGACAGAGGATGGGTATGACGCACAGCTGCCTTCGGCTGAGGTGCTGGAGCCTTGGCTGGCAGAAATTGGGAGCGGCGTGCCACTTGGTGAGGAAGCAGACTGGACCACCCCTTGGGAGCCTCGGTTCTCCCAGGTCGCTTTATGGTGATGCATCATATGTTGACGCAGGGCCGTGGTGCCAACATTTGGACCCTGGCCATGCTTCACCTTTTGCCTACATATCTTGCATGAGGCCATGTTACCCTCCTGCGGATGCTTCAGGAAAAACTGCCACACTGCCGAGTAGCTACTTTTCCCACCCCCTGGCCTCACTGATTCACTGCTGCTGTTGCCAACTCCAGGAACCCCTGCTCCACTACCTCCCGATAAGGTAGACTGCCGCACAGCAGGAGCTCTACCCCGGCCCCGGCCGGCTCCAGCCTTTGGAATTGTGCCCCCATGCTGACTGCTACCACCTTGCTGCCTCAGCTGCTGACTCCGGGGCAACCTGCGCCCCTCTTCTCCTGATGATGACGATGAAGCCCCTTCATCACCCGGCTCCCAAGTGCGATCGGCTTCATCGTCATCATCATTATCACCGAGTTGTGGCTGTACGTCACTGATGTTCGTGGATTCATTAACAGTGTCTGGCACAGGAGCTGGAACGCTCGCAGCACCCACGACACTGTCCACATCACTATTTGTCTGCTCAGCTAAAGAAGCCACCTCCACTTCTTGGCTGGGCAGTAGCTGCTTACTGTCCTCTATCTGATCGTCCTCCTCACTAAAGAGTGGAGCTGAACCCAAAGCATAGGATACGTCGCTGGGGGAGGGAACGGCGTAGGACAGAGGCAATGGGAGGACAGGGACTGCCAACTCAGGGTTGTGTCAGAGGAACCTACCGACCCTAGACTGGGGGTCTCAGACGTAAGTTGTGATGATGTTGTTGATGAGCGCGTCAACCAATCTACCACAGCAGATGCGTTACTGGTGGAGACCCGATCGCTAGCAGATACTGGCAGATTAGGTCTCTCAGCGTGACTCCTGCTGCTACTGGCCCCCAGTCTGCTGCAACCTCTGCCTGCGGAATCTTGGCCTCTGCCACTCCTCTTTTCACTTCCAGGCACTTGTCTGCCCGACATAGTCTAACTGGCGTGGTAGTAGGTGATATTTTAAGAACCCCCAGGCAGCAGTGGGTCTATATGAAACAGAATATAATGCACACCAAAAGTGAGCAGTAACACTCAGCCTCCAACAGGCCTGCTTAGTGTTAATAAAGAGGGGTATGGTATGTTACAGAATGGGATGCCCCAACAGGAGTGCACCTGTGAGCAGTAGTACTATGCACAGCAAAAGTGTGTTTATCAGGCCAAATTTCTATTAGAATAAGTGCAAAGGGTTATAGTAGTAAATAGAGGCTTGTGTAGTCACAGAATGGGATGCCCCAACAGCTAGCAGTGCACCCTTGAGCAGTAATACTATGCACAGCAAAAGTGTGTTTATCAGGCCAAATTTCTATTAGAATAAGTGCAAAGGGTTATAGTAGTAAATAGAGGCTTGTGTAGTCACAGAATGGGATGCCCCAACAGCCAGCAGTGCACCTGTGAGCAGTACTACTATGCACAGCAAAAGTGTCTTTATCAGGCCAAATGACTTTTAGAATAAGTGCAAAGGGTTATAGTAAATAGAGGCTAGTGTAGTCACAGAATGGGATGCCCCAACAGCCAGCAGTGCACCTGTGAGCAGTAATACTATGCACAGCAAAAGTGTGTTTATCAGGCCAAATTTCTATTAGAATAAGTGCAAAGGGTTATAGTAGTAAATAGAGGCTGGTGTAGTCACAGAATGGGATGCCCCAACAGCCAGCAGTGCACCTGTGAGCAGTACTACTATGCACAGCAAAAGTGTCTTTATCAGGCCAAATGACTTTTAGAATACGTGCAAAGGGTTATAGTAAATAGAGGCTGGTGTAGTCACAGAATGGTATGCCCCAACAGCCAACAGTGCACCTGGGAGCAGTAATACTATGCACAGCAAATGTGTGTTTATCAGGCCAAATTTCTATTAGAATAAGTGCAAAGGGTTATAGTAGTAAATAGAGGCTTGTGTAGTCACAGAATGGGATGCTCCAACAGCCAGCAGTGCACCTGTGAGCAGTACTACTATGCACAGCAAAAGTGTCTTTATCAGGCCAAATGACTTTTAGAATAAGTGCAAAGGGTTATAGTAAATAGAGGCTGGTGTAGTCACAGAATGGGATGGCCCAACAGCCAGCAGTGCACCTGTGAGCAGTAGTACTATGCACAGCAAAAGTGTGTTTATCAGGCCAAATTTCTATTAGAATAAGTGCAAAGGGTTATAGTATTAAATAGAGGCTTGTGTAGTCACAGAATGGGATGCCCCAACAGCCAGCAGTGCACCTGTGAGCAGTAAAACTATGCACAGCAAAAGTGTGTTTATCAGGCCAAATTTCTATTAGAATAAGTGCAAAGGGTTATAGTAGTAAATAGAGGCTGGTGTACTCACAGAATGGGATGCCCCAACAGCCAGCAGTGCACCTGTGAGCAGTACTACTATGCACAGAAAAAGTGTCTTTATCAGGCCAAATGACTTTTAGAATAAGTGCAAAGGGTTATAGTAAATAGAGGCAGGTGTAGTCACAGAATGGGATGCCCTAACAGCCAGCAGTGCACCTGTGAGCAGTAATACTATGCACAGCAAAAGTGTGTTTATCAGGCCAAATTTCTATTAGAATAAGTGTAAAGGGTTATAGTAGTAAATAGAGGCTGGTGTAGTCACAGAATGGGATGCCCCAACAGCCAGCAGTGCACCTTTGAGCAGTACTACTATGCACAGCAAAAGTGTGTTTATCAGGCCAAATGACTTTTAGAATAAGTGCAAAGGGTTATAGTAAATAGAGGCTGGTGTAGTCACAGAATGGGATGCCCCAACAGCCAGCAGTGAACCTGTGAGCAGTAATACTATGCACAGCAAAAGTGTGTTTATCAGGCCAAATTTCTATTAGAATAAGTGCAAAGGGTTATAGTAGTAAATAGAGGCTGGTGTAGTCACAGAATGGGATGCCCCAACAGCCAGCAGTGCAATGGGGAGCAGTAATACTATGCACAGCAAAAGTGTGTTTATCAGGCCAAATTTCTATTAGAATAAGTGCAAAGGGTTATAGTAGTAAATAGAGGCTTGTGTAGTCACAGAATGGGATGCCCCAACAGCCAGCATTGCACCTGTGAGCAGTACTACTATGCACAGCAAAAGTGTCTTTATCAGGCCAAGTGACTTTTAGAATAAGTACAAAGGGTTATAGTAGTAAACAGAGGCTAGTGTAGTCACAGAATGGGATGCCCCAACAGCCAGCAGTGCACCTGGGAGCAGTAATACTATGCACAGCAAAAGTGTGTTTATCAGGCCAAATTTCTATTAGAATAAGTGCAAAGGGTTATAGTAGTAAATAGAGGCTTGTGTAGTCACAGAATGGGATGCCCCAACAGCCAGCAGTGCACCTGTGAGCAGTACTACTATGCAAAGCAAAAGTGTCTTTATCAGGCCAAATGACTTTTAGAATAAGTGCAAAGGGTTATAGTAGTAAATAGAGGCTGGTGTAGTCACAGAATGGGATGTCCCACAGCCAGCAGTGCAACGGGGAGCAGTAATACTATGCACAGCAAAAGTGTGTTTATCAGGCCAAATTTCTATTAGAATAAGTGCAAAGGGTTATAGTAGTAAATAGAGGCTTGTGTAGTCACAGAATGGGATGCTCCAACAGCCAGCAGTGCACCTGTGAGCAGTACTACTATGCACAGCAAAAGTGTCTTTATCAGGCCAAATGACTTTTAGAATAAGTGCAAAGGGTTATAGTAAATAGAGGCTGGTGTAGTCACAGAATGAGATGCCCCAACAGCCAGCAGTGCACCTGTGAGCAGTAGTACTATGCACAGCAAAAGTGTGTTTATCATTCCAAATTTCTATTAGAATAAGTGCAAAGGGTTATAGTATTAAATAGAGGCTTGTGTAGTCACAGAATGGGATGCCCCAACAGCCAGCAGTGCACCTGTGAGCAGTAAAACTATGCACAGCAAAAGTGTGTTTATCAGGCCAAATTTCTATTAGAATAAGTGCAAAGGGTTATAGTAGTAAATAGAGGCTGGTGTACTCACAGAATGGGATGCCCCAACAGCCAGCAGTGCACCTGTGAGCAGTACTACTATGCACAGAAAAAGTGTCTTTATCAGGCCAAATGACTTTTAGAATAAGTGCAAAGGGTTATAGTAAATAGAGGCTGGTGTAGTCACAGAATGGGATGCCCCAACAGCCAGCAGTGCACCTGTGAGCAGTAATACTATGCACAGCAAAAGTGTCTTTATCAGGCCAAATTTCTATTAGAATAATTGTAAAGGGTTATAGTAGTAAATAGAGGCTGGTGTAGTCACAGAATGGGATGCCCCAACAGCCAGCAGTGCACCTTTGAGCAGTACTACTATGCACAGCAAAAGTGTGTTTATCAGGCCAAATTTCTATTAGAATAAGTGCAAAGGGCTATAGTAGTAAATAGAGGCTGGTGTAGTCACAGAATGGGATGCCCCAACAGCCAGCAGTGCACCTGTGAGCAGTAGTACTAGGCACAGCAAAAGTGTGTTTATCAGGCCAAATTTCTATTAGAATAAGTGCAAAGGGTTATAGTAGTAAATAGAGGCTGGTGTAGTCACAGAATGGGATGCCCCAACAGCCTGCAGTGCACCTGTGAGCAGTAATACTATGCACAGCAAAAGTGTGTTTATCAGGCCAAATTTCTATTAGAATAAGTGCAAAGGGTTATAGTAGTAAATAGAGGCTTGTGTAGTCACAGAATGGGATGCCCCAACAGCCAGCAGTGCACCTGGGAGCAGTAATACTATGCACAGCAAAAGTGTGTTTATCAGGCCAAATTTCTATTAGAATAAGTGCAAAGGGTTATAGTAGTAAATAGAGGCTTGTGTAGTCACAGAATGGGATGCCCCAACAGCCAGCAGTGCACCTGTGAGCAGTAATACTATGCACAGCAAAAGTGTGTTTATCAGGCCAAATTTCTATTAGAATAAGTGCAAAGGGTTATAGTAGTAAATAGAGGCTGGTGTAGTCACAGAATGGGATGCCCCAACAGCCAGCAGTGCACCTGTGAGCAGTACTACTATGCACAGCAAAAGTGTCTTTATCAGGCCAAATGACTTTTAGAATAAGTGCAAAGGGTTATAGTAGTAAATAGAGGCTGGTTTACTCACAGAATGGGATGCCCCAACAGCCAGCAGTGCACCTGGGAGCAGTACTACTATGCACAGAAAAAGTGTCTTTATCAGGCCAAATGACTTTTAGAATAAGTGCAAAGGGTTATAGTAAATAGAGGCTGGTGTAGTCACAGAATGGGATGCCCCAACAGCCAGCAGTGCACCTTTGAGCAGTACTACTATGCACAGCAAAAGTGTCTTTATCAGGCCAAATGACTTTTAAAATAAGTGCAAAGGGTTATAGTAAATAGAGGCTGGTGTAGTCACAGAATGGGATGCCCCAACAGCCAGCAGTGAACCTGTGAGCAGTAATACTATGCACAGCAAAAGTGTGTTTATCAGGCCAAATTTCTATTAGAATAAGTGCAAAGGGTTATAGTAGTAAATAGAGGCTGGTGTAGTCACAGAATGGGATGCCCCAACAGCCAGCAGTGCAACGGGGAGCAGTAATACTATGCACAGCAAAAGTGTGTTTATCAGGCCAAATTTCTATTAGAATAAGTGCAAAGGGTTATAGTAGTAAATAGAGGCTTGTGTAGTCACAGAATGGGATGCCCCAACAGCCAGCAGTGCACCTGTGAGCAGTACTACTATGCACAGCAAAAGTGTCTTTATCAGGCCAAATGACTTTTAGAATAAGTACAAAGGGTTATAGTAGTAAATAGAGGCTAGTGTAGTCACAGAATGGGATGCCCCAACAGCCAGCAGTGCACCTGGGAGCAGTAATACTATGCACAGCAAAAGTGTGTTTATCAGGCCAAATTTCTATTAGAATAAGTGCAAAGGTTATAGTAGTAAATAGAGGCTTGTGTAGTCACAGAATGGGATGCCCCAACAGCCAGCAGTGCACCTGTGAGCAGTACTACTATGCACAGCAAAAGTGTCTTTATCAGGCCAAATGACTTTTAGAATAAGTGCAAAGGGTTATAGTAGTAAATAGAGGCTGGTGTAGTCACAGAATGGGATGCCCCAACAGCCAGCAGTGCACCTGTGAGCAGTAACACTATGCACAGCAAAAGTGTGTTTATCAGGCCAAATTTCTATTAGAATAAGTGCAAAGGGTTATAGTAGTAAATAGAGGCTGGTGTAGTCACAGAATGGGATGCCCCAACAGCCAGCAGTGCACCTGTGAGCAGTAATACTATGCACAGCAAAAGTGTGTTTATCAGGCCAAATTTCTATTAGAATAAGTGCAAAGGGTTATAGCAGTAAATAGAGGCTTGTGTAGTCACAGAATGGGATGCCCCAACAGCCAGCAGTGCACCTGTGAGCAGTACTACTATGCACAGCAAAAGTGTCTTTATCAGGCCAAATTTCTATTAGAATAAGTGCAAAGGGTTATAGTAGTAAATAGAGGCTTGTGTAGTCACAGAATGGGATGCCCCAACAGCCAGCAGTGCACCTGTGAGCAGTAGTACTATGCACAGCAAAAGTGTGTTTATCAGGCCAAATTTCTATTAGAATAAGTGCAAAGGTTATAGTAGTAAATAGAGGCTTGTGTAGTCACAGAATGGGATGCCCCAACAGCCAGCAGTGCACCTGTGAGCAGTACTACTATGCACAGCAAAAGTGTCTTTATCAGGCCAAATGACTTTTAGAATAAGTGCAAAGGGTTATAGTAGTAAATAGAGGCTGGTGTAGTCACAGAATGGGATGCCCCAACAGCCAGCAGTGCACCTGTGAGCAGTAACACTATGCACAGCAAAAGTGTGTTTATCAGGCCAAATTTCTATTAGAATAAGTGCAAAGGGTTATAGTAGTAAATAGAGGCTGGTGTAGTCACAGAATGGGATGCCCCAACAGCCAGCAGTGCACCTGTGAGCAGTAATACTATGCACAGCAAAAGTGTGTTTATCAGGCCAAATTTCTATTAGAATAAGTGCAAAGGGTTATAGCAGTAAATAGAGGCTTGTGTAGTCACAGAATGGGATGCCCCAACAGCCAGCAGTGCACCTGTGAGCAGTACTACTATGCACAGCAAAAGTGTCTTTATCAGGCCAAATTTCTATTAGAATAAGTGCAAAGGGTTATAGTAGTAAATAGAGGCTTGTGTAGTCACAGAATGGGATGCCCCAACAGCCAGCAGTGCACCTGTGAGCAGTAGTACTATGCACAGCAAAAGTGTGTTTATCAGGCCAAATTTCTATTAGAATAAGTGCAAAGGGTTATAGTAGTAAATAGAGGCTGGTGTAGTCACAGAATGGGATGCCCCAACAGCCAGCAGTGCACCTGTGAGCAGTAATACTATGCACAGCAAAAGTGTGTTTATCAGGCCAAATTTCTATTAGAATAAGTGCAAAGGGTTATAGTAGTAAATAGAGGCTTGTGTAGTCACAGAATGGGATGCCCCAACAGCCAGCAGTGCACCTGGGAGCAGTAATACAATGCACAGCAAAAGTGTGTTTATCAGGCCAAATTTCTATTAGAATAAGTGCAAAGGGTTATAGTAGTAAATAGAGGCTGGTGTAGTCACAGAATGGGATGCCCCAACAGCCAGCAGTGCACCTGTGAGCAGTACTACTATGCACAGCAAAAGTGTCTTTATCAGGCCAAATGACTTTTAGAATAAGTGCAAAGGGTTATAGTAAATAGAGGCTGGTGTAGTCACAGAATGGTATGCCCCAACAGCCAGCAGTGCACCTGGGAGCAGTAATACTATGCACAGCAAAAGTGTCTTTATCAGGCAAATGATTTTTAGAATAAGTGCAAAGGGTTATAGTAAATAGAGGCTGGTGTAGTCACAGAATGGGATGCCCCAACAGCCAGCAGTGCAACTGGGAGCAGTAATACTATGCACAGCAAAAGTGTGTTTATCAGGCCAAATTTCTATTAGAATAAGTGCAAAGGGTTATAGTAGTAAATAGAGGCTTGTGTAGTCACAGAATGGGATGCCCCAACAGCCAGCAGTGCAACTGGGAGCAGTAATACTATGCACAGCTAAAGTGTGTTTATCATGCCAAATTTATATTAGAATAAGTGCAAAGGGTTATAGTAGTAAATAGAGGCTTGTGTAGTCACAGAATGGGATGCCCCAACAGCCAGCAGTGCACCTTTGAGCAGTACTACTATGCACAGCAAAAGTGTCTTTATCAGGCAAATGACTTTTAGAATAAGTGCAAAGGGTTATAGTAAATAGAGGCTGGTGTAGTCACAGAATGGGATGCCCCAACAGCCAGCAGTGCCCCTGTGAGCAGTAATACTATGCACAGCAAAAGTGTGTTTATCAGGCCAAATTTCTATTAGAATAAGTGCAAAGGGTTATAGTAGTAAATAGAGGCTGGTGTAGTCACAGAATGGGATGCCCCAACAGCCAGCAGTGCAACTGGGAGCAGTAATACTATGCACAGCAAAAGTGTGTTTATCAGGCCAAATTTCTATTAGAATAAGTGCAAAGGGTTATAGTAGTAAATAGAGGCTTGTGTAGTCACAGAATGGGATGCCCCAACAGCCAGCAGTGCAACTGGGAGCAGTACTACTATGCACAGCAAAAGTGTCTTTATCAGGCCAAATTTCTATTAGAATAAGTGCAAAGGGTTATAGTAAATAGAGGCTGGTGTAGTCACAGAATGGGATGCCCCAACAGCCAGCAGTGCACCTTTGAGCAGTACTACTATGAACAGCAAAAGTGCCTTTATCAGGCCAAATGACTTTTAGAATAAGTGCAAAGGGTTATAGTAGTAAATAGAGGCTGGTGTAGTCTCAGAATGGGATGCCCCAACAGCCAACAGTGCACCTGGGAGCAGTAATACTATGCACAGCAAAAGTGTGTTTATCAGGCCAAATTTCTATTAGAATAAGTGCAAAGGGTTATAGTAGTAAATAGAGGCTGGTGTAGTCACAGAATGGGATGCCCCAACAGCCAGCAGTGCACCTGTGAGCAGTACTAATATGCACAGCAAAAGTGTCTTTATCAGGCCAAATGACTTTTAGAATAGGTGCAAAGGGTTATAGTAAATAGAGGCTGGTGTAGTCACAGAATGGGATGCCCCAACAGCCAGCAGTGCACCTGTGAGCAGTAATACTATGCACAGCAAAAGTGTGTTTATCAGGCCAAATTGCTATTAGAATAAGTGCAAAGGGTTATAGTAGTAAATAGAGGCTGGTGTAGTCACAGAATGGGATGCCCCAACAGCCAGCAGTGCACCTGTGAGCAGTACTACTATGCACAGCAAAAGTGTCTTTATCAGGCCAAATGACTTTTAGAATAAGTGCAAAGGGTTATAGTAGTAAATAGAGGCTTGTGTAGTCAGAGAATGGGATGCCCCAACAGCCAGCAGTGCACCTGTGAGCAGTAACACTATGCACAGCAAAAGTGTGTTTATCAGGCCAAATTTCTATTAGAATAAGTGCGAAGGGTTATAGTAGTAAATTGAGGCTTGTGTAGTCACAGAATGGGATGCCCCAACAGCCAGCAGTGCACCTGTGAGCAGTACTACTATGCACAGCAAAAGTGTCTTTATCAGGCCAAATGACTTTTAGAATAAGTGCAAAGGGTTATAGTAGTAAATAGAGGCTTGTGTAGTCACAGAATGGGATGCCCCAACAGCCAGCAGTGCACCTGTGAGCAGTAACACTATGCACAGCAAAAGTGTGTTTATCAGACCAAATTTCTATTAGAATAAGTGCAAAGGGTTATAGTAGTAAATAGAGGCTGGTGTAGTCACAGAATGGGATGCCCCAACAGCCAGCAGTGCACCTGTGAGCAGTAATACTATGCACAGCAAAAGTGTCTTTATCAGGCCAAATTTCTATTAGAATAAGTGCAAAGGGTTATAGTAGAAAATAGAGGCTTGTGTAGTCACAGAATCGGATGCCCCAACAGCCAGCAGTGCACCTGTGAGCAGTAATACTATGCACAGCAAAAGTGTCTTTATCAGGCCAAATTTATATTAGAATAAGTGCAAAGGGTTATAGTAGTAAATAGAGGCTGGTGTAGTCACAGAATGGGATGCCCCAACAGCCAGCAGTGCACCTGTGAGCAGTAATACTATGCACAGCAAAAGTGTGTTTATCAGGCCAAATTTCTATTAGAATAAATGCAAAGGGTTATAGTAGTAAATAGAGGCTTGTGTAGTCACAGAATGGGATGCCCCAACAGCCAGCAGTGCACCTGGGAGCAGTAATACTATGCACAGCAAAAGTGTGTTTATCAGGCCAAATTTCTATTAGAAAAAGTGCAAAGGGTTATAGTAGTAAATAGAGGCTTGTGTAGTCACAGAATGGGATGCCCCAACAGCCAGCAGTGCACCTCTGAGCAGTAATACTATGCACAGCAAAAGTGTGTTTATCAGGCCAAATTTCTATTAGAATAAGTGCAAAGGGTTATAGTAGTAAATAGAGGCTGGTGTAGTCACAGAATGGGATGCCCCAACAGCCAGCAGTGCACCTGGGAGCAGTACTACTATGCACAGCAAAAGTGTCTTTATCAGGCCAAATGACTTTTAGAATAAGTGCAAAGGGTTATAGTAGTAAATAGAGGCTGGTGTAGTCACAGAATGGGATGCCCCAACAGCCAACAGTGCACCTGGGAGCAGTAATACTATGCACAGCAAAAGTGTGTTTATCAGGCCAAATTTCTATTAGAATAAGTGCAAAGGGTTATAGTAGTAAATAGAGGCTGGTGTAGTCACAGAATGGGATGCCCCAACAGCCAGCAGTGCACCTGTGAGCAGTAATACTATGCACAGCAAAAGTGTCTTTATCAGGCCAAATGACTTTTAGAATAAGTGCAAAGGGTTATAGTAAATAGAGGCTGGTGTAGTCACAGAATGGGATGCTCCATCAGCCAGCAGTGCACCTGTGAGCAGTACTACTATGCACAGCAAAAGTGTCTTTATCAGGCCAAATGACTTTTAGGATAAGTGCAAAGGGTTATAGTAGTAAATAGAGGCTTGTGTAGTCACAGAATGGGATGCCCCAACAGCCAGCAGTGCACCTGTGAGCAGTAATACTATGCACAGCAAAAGTGTGTTTATCAGGCCAAATTTCTATTAGAATAAGTGCAAAGGGTTATAGTAGTAAATAGAGGCTGGTGTAGTCACAGAATGGGATGCCCCAACAGCCAGCAGTGCACCTGTGAGCAGTACTACTATGCACAGAAAAAGTGTCTTTATCAGGCCAAGTGACTTTTAGAATAAGTGCAAAGGGTTATAGTAAATAGAGACTGGTGTAGTCACAGAATGGGATGCCCTAACAGCCAGCAGTGCACCTGTGAGCAGTAATACTATGCACAGCAAAAGTGTGTTTATCAGGCCAAATTTCTATTAGAATAAGTGTAAATTGTTATAGTAGTAAATAGAGGCTTGTGTAGTCACAGAATGGGATGCCCCAACAGCCAGCAGTGCACCTTTGAGCAGTACTACTATGCACAGCAAAAGTGTCTTTATCAGGCCAAATGACTTTTAGAATAAGTGCAAAGGGTTATAGTAAATAGAGGCTGGTGTAGTCACAGAATGGGATGCCCCAACAGCCAGCAGTGCACCTGTGAGCAGTAATACTATGCACATCAAAAGTGTGTTTATCAGGCCAAATTTCTATTAGAATAAGTGCAAAGGGTTATAGTAGTAAATAGAGGCTTGTGTAGTCACAGAATGGGATGACCCAACAGCCAGCAGTGCAACTGGGAGCAGTAATACTATGCACAGCAAAAGTGTGTTTATCAGGCCAAATTTCTATTAGAATAAGTGCAAAGGGTTATAGTAGTAAATAGAGGCTTGTGTAGTCACAGAATGGGATGCCCCAACAGCCAGCATTGCACCTGTGAGCAGTACTACTATGCACAGCAAAAGTGTCTTTATCAGGCCAAATGACTTTTAGAATAAGTACAAAGGGTTATAGTAGTAAATAGTGGCTAGTGTAGTCACAGAATGGGATGCCCCAACAGCCAGCAGTGCACCTGGGAGCAGTACTACTATGCACAGCAAAAGTGTCTTTATCAGGCCAAATGACTTTTAGAATAAGTGCAAAGGGTTATAGCAGTAAATAGAGGCTTGTGTAGTCACAGAATGGGATGCCCCAACAGCCAGCAGTGCACCTGTGAGCAGTACTACTATGTACAGCAAAAGTGTCTTTATCAGGCCAAATGACTTTTAGAATAAGTGCAAAGGGTTATAGTAGTAAATAGAGGCTGGTGTAGTCACAGAATGGGACGCCCCAACAGCCAACAGTGCACCTGGGAGCAGTAATACTATGCACAGCAAAAGTGTGTTTATCAGGCCAAATTTCTATTAGAATAAGTGCAAAGGGTTATAGTAGTAAATAGAGGCTGGTGTAGTCACAGAATGGGATGCCCCAACAGCCAGCAGTACACCTGTGAGCAGTACTACTATGCACAGCTAAAGTGTCTTTATCAGGCCAAATGACTTTTAGAATAAGGGCAAAGGGTTATAGTAAATAGAGGCTGGTATAGTCACAGAATGGGATGCCCCAACAGCCAGCAGTGCACCTGGGAGCAGTACTCTTATGCACAGCAAAAGTGTGTTTATCAGGCCAAATTTCTATTAGAATAAGTGCAAAGGGTTATAGTAGTAAATAGAGGCTTGTGTAGTCACAGAATGGGATGCCCCAACAGCCAGCAGTGCACCTGTGAGCAGTACTACTATGCACAGCAAAAGTGTCTTTATCAGGCCAAATGACTTTTAGAATAAGTGCAAATGGTTATAGTAAATAGAGGCTGGTGTAGTCACAGAATGGGATGCCCCAACAGCCAGCAGTGCACCTGTGAGCAGTAATACTATGCACAGCAAAAGTGTGTTTATCAGGCCAAATTTCTATTAGAATAAGTGCAAAGGGTTGTAGTAAATAGAGGCTGGTGTAGTCACAGAATGAGATGCCCCAACAGCCAGCAGTGCAACTGGGAGCAGTAATACTATGCACAGCAAAAGTGTGTTTATCAGGCCAAATTTCTATTAGAATAAGTGCAAAGGGTTATAGTAGTAAATAGAGGCTGGTGTAGTCACAGAATGGGATGCCCCAACAGCCAGCAGTGCACCTGTGAGCAGTACTACTATGCACAGCAAAAGTGTCTTTATCAGGCCAAATGACTTTTAGAATAAGTACAAAGGGTTATAGTAGTAAATAGAGGCTAGTGTAGTCACAGAATGGGATGCCCCAACAGCCAGCAGTGCACCTGGGAGCAGTAATACTATGCACAGCAAAAGTGTGTTTATCAGGCCAAATTTCTATTAGAATAAGTGCAAAGGGTTATAGTAGTAAATAGAGGCTTGTGTAGTCACATAATGGGATGCCCCAACAGCCAGCAGTGCACCTGTGAGCAGTACTACTATGCACAGCAAAAGTGTCTTTATCAGGCCAAATGACTTTTAGAATAAGTGCAAAGGGTTATAGTAGTAAATAGAGGCTGGTGTAGTCACAGAATGGGATGCCCCAACAGCCAGCAGTGCACCTGGGAGCAGTAATACAATGCACAGCAAAAGTGTGTTTATCAGGCCAAATTTCTATTAGAATAAGTGCAGAGGGTTATAGTAGTAAATAGAGGCTTGTGTAGTCACAGAATGGGATGCCCCAACAGCCAGCAGTGCACCTGTGAGCAGTAACACTATGCACAGCAAAAGTGTGTTTATCAGGCCAAATTTCTATTAGAATAAGTGCAAAGGGTTAAAGTAGTAAATAGAGGCTGGTGTAGTCACAGAATGGGATGCCCCAACAGCCAGCAGTGCACCTGTGAGCAGTAATACTATGCACAGCAAAAGTGTGTTTATCAGGCCAAATTTCTATTAGAATAAGTGCAAAGGGTTGTAGTAAATAGAGGCTGGTGTAGTCACAGAATGAGATGCCCCAACAGCCAGCAGTGCAACTGGGAGCAGTAATACTATGCACAGCAAAAGTGTGTTTATCAGGCCAAATTTCTATTAGAATAAGTGCAAAGGGTTATAGTAGTAAATAGAGGCTGGTGTAGTCACAGAATGGGATGCCCCAACAGCCAGCAGTGCACCTGTGAGCAGTACTACTATGCACAGCAAAAGTGTCTTTATCAGGCCAAATGACTTTTAGAATAAGTACAAAGGGTTATAGTAGTAAATAGAGGCTAGTGTAGTCACAGAATGGGATGCCCCAACAGCCAGCAGTGCACCTGGGAGCAGTAATACTATGCACAGCAAAAGTGTGTTTATCAGGCCAAATTTCTATTAGAATAAGTGCAAAGGGTTATAGTAGTAAATAGAGGCTTGTGTAGTCACATAATGGGATGCCCCAACAGCCAGCAGTGCACCTGTGAGCAGTACTACTATGCACAGCAAAAGTGTCTTTATCAGGCCAAATGACTTTTAGAATAAGTGCAAAGGGTTATAGTAGTAAATAGAGGCTGGTGTAGTCACAGAATGGGATGCCCCAACAGCCAGCAGTGCACCTGGGAGCAGTAATACAATGCACAGCAAAAGTGTGTTTATCAGGCCAAATTTCTATTAGAATAAGTGCAGAGGGTTATAGTAGTAAATAGAGGCTTGTGTAGTCACAGAATGGGATGCCCCAACAGCCAGCAGTGCACCTGTGAGCAGTAACACTATGCACAGCAAAAGTGTGTTTATCAGGCCAAATTTCTATTAGAATAAGTGCAAAGGGTTAAAGTAGTAAATAGAGGCTGGTGTAGTCACAGAATGGGATGCCCCAACAGCCAGCAGTGCACCTGTGAGCAGTAATACTATGCACAGCAAAAGTGTGTTTATCAGGCCAAATTTCTATTAGAATAAGTGCAAAGGGTTATAGCAGTAAATAGAGGCTTGTGTAGTCACAGAATGGGAAGCCCCAACAGCCAGCAGTGCACCTGTGAGCAGTACTACTATGCACAGCAAAAGTGTCTTTATCAGGCCAAATTTCTATTAGAATAAGTGCAAAGGGTTATAGTAGTAAATAGAGGCTTGTGTAGTCACAGAATGGGATGCCCCAACAGCCAGCAGTGCACCTGTGAGCAGTAATACTATGCACAGCAAAAGTGTGTTTATCAGGCCAAATTTCTATTAGAAAAAGTGCAAAGGGTTATAGTAGTAAATAGAGGCTGGTGTAGTCACAGAATGGGATGCCCCAACAGCCAGCAGTGCAACTGGGAGCAGTAATACTATGCACAGCAAAAGTGTGTTTATCAGGCCAAATTTCTATTAGAATAAGTGCAAAGGGTTATAGTAGTAAATAGAGGCTGGTGTAGTCACAGAATGGGATGCCCTAACAGCCAGCAGTGCAACTGGGAGCAGTAATACTATGCACAGCAAAAGTGTGTTTATCAGGCCAAATGACTTAGAATAAGTGCAAAGGGTTATAGTAGTAAATAGAGGCTGGTGTAGTCACAGAATGGGATGCCCCAACAGCCAGCAGTGCACCTGGGAGCAGTAATACTATGCAAAGCAAAAGTGTGTTTATCAGGCCAAATTTCTATTAGAATAAGTGCAAAGGGTTATAGTAGTAAATAGAGGCTGGTGTAGTCACAGAATGGGATGCCCCAACAGCCAGCAGTGCACCTGTGAGCAGTACTACTATGCACAGCAAAAGTGTCTTTATCAGGACAAATGACTTTTAGAATAAGTGCAAAGGGTTATAGTACATAGAGGCTGGTATAGTCACAGAATGGGATGCCCCAACAGCCAGCAGTACACCTGGGAGCAGTACTACTATGCACAGCAAAAGGTTGTTTATCAGGCCAAATTTCTATTAGAATAAGTGCAAAGGGTTATAGTAGTAAATAGAGGCTTGTGTAGTCACAGAATGGGATGCCCCAACAGCCAGCAGTGCACCTGTGAGCAGTAACACTATGCACAGCAAAGGTGTCTTTATCAGGCCAAATGACTTTTAGAATAAGTGCAAAGGGTTATAGTAAATAGAGGCTGGTGTAGTCACAGAATGGGATGCCCCAACAGCCAGCAGTGCACCTGTGAGCAGTAATACTATGCACAGCAAAAGTGTGTTTATCAGGCCAAATTTCTATTAGAATAAGTGCAAAGGGTTATAGTAGTAAATATGAGGCTGGTGTAGTCACAGAATGGGATGCCCCAACAGCCAGCAGTGCAACTGGGAGCAGTAATACTATGCACAGCAAAAGTGTGTTTATCAGGCCAAATTTCTATTAGAATAAGTGCAAAGGGTTATAGTAGTAAATAGAGGCTTGTGTAGTCACAGAATGGGATGCCCCAACAGCCAGCAGTGCACCTGTGAGCAGTACTACTATGCACAGCAAAAGTGTCTTTATCAGGCCAAATGACTTTTAGAATAAGTACAAAGTGTTATAGTAGTAAATAGAGGCTAGTGTAGTCACAGAATGGGATGCCCCAACAGCCAGCAGTGCACCTGGGAGCAGTAATACTATGCACAGCAAAAGTGTGTTTATCAGGCCAAATATCTATTAGAATAAGTGCAAAGGGTTATAGTAGTAAATAGAGGCTGGTGTAGTCACAGAATGGGATGCCCCAACAGCCAGCAGTGCACCTGTGAGCAGTACTACTATGCACAGAAAAAGTGTCTTTATCAGGCCAAATGACTTTTAGAATAAGTGCAAAGGGTTATAGTAAATAGTGGCTGGTGTAGTCACAGAATGGGATGCCCTAACAGCCAGCAGTGCACCTGTGAGCAGTAATACAATGCACAGCAAAAGTGTGTTTATCAGGCCAAATTTCTATTAGAATAAGTGTAAAGGGTTATAGTAGTAAATAGAGGCTTGTGTAGTCACAGAATGGGATGCCCCAACAGCCAGCAGTGCACGTTTGAGCAGTACTACTATGCACAGCAAAAGTGCCTTTATCAGGCCAAATGACTTTTAGAGTAAGTGCAAAGGGTTATAGTAAATAGAGGCTGGTGTAGTCACAGAATGGGATGCCCCAACAGCCAGCAGTGCACCTGTGAGCAGTAATACTATGCACAGCAAAAGTGTGTTTATCAGGCCAAATTTCTATTAGAATAAGTGCAAAGGGTTATAGTAGTAAATAGAGGCTGGTGTAGTCACAGAATGGGATGCCCCAACAGCCAGCAGTGCACCTGTGAGCAGTACTACTATGCACAGAAAAAGTGTCTTTATCAGGCCAAGTGACTTTTAGAATAAGTGCAAAGGGTTATAGTAAATAGAGACTGGTGTAGTCACAGAATGGGATGCCCTAACAGCCAGCAGTGCACCTGTGAGCAGTAATACTATGCACAGCAAAAGTGTGTTTATCAGGCCAAATTTCTATTAGAATAAGTGTAAATTGTTATAGTAGTAAATAGAGGCTTGTGTAGTCACAGAATGGGATGCCCCAACAGCCAGCAGTGCACCTTTGAGCAGTACTACTATGCACAGCAAAAGTGTCTTTATCAGGCCAAATGACTTTTAGAATAAGTGCAAAGGGTTGTAGTAAATAGAGGCTGGTGTAGTCACAGAATGGGATGCCCCAACAGCCAGCAGTGCACCTGTGAGCAGTAATACTATGCACAGCAAAAGTGTGTTTATCAGGCCAAATTTCTATTAGAATAAGTGCAAAGGGTTATAGTAGTAAATAGAGGCTTGTGTAGTCACAGAATGGGATGACCCAACAGCCAGCAGTGCAACTGGGAGCAGTAATACTATGCACAGCAAAAGTGTGTTTATCAGGCCAAATTTCTATTAGAATAAGTGCAAAGGGTTATAGTAGTAAATAGAGGCTGGTGTAGTCACAGAATGGGATGCCCCAACAGCCAGCAGTGCACCTGTGAGCAGTACTACTATGCACAGCAAAAGTGTCTTTATCAGGACAAATGACTTTTAGAATAAGTGCAAAGGGTTATAGTAAATAGAGGCTGGTATAGTCACAGAATGGGATGCCCCAACAGCCAGCAGTACACCTGGGAGCAGTACTACTATGCACAGCAAAAGGTTGTTTATCAGGCCAAATTTCTATTAGAATAAGTGCAAAGGGTTATAGTAGTAAATAGAGGCTTGTGTAGTCACAGAATGGGATGCCCCAACAGCCAGCAGTGCACCTGTGAGCAGTAACACTATGCACAGCAAAGGTGTCTTTATCAGGCCAAATGACTTTTAGAATAAGTGCAAAGGGTTATAGTAAATAGAGGCTGGTGTAGTCACAGAATGGGATGCCCCAACAGCCAGCAGTGCACCTGTGAGCAGTAATACTATGCACAGCAAAAGTGTGTTTATCAGGCCAAATTTCTATTAGAATAAGTGCAAAGGGTTATAGTAGTAAATATGAGGCTGGTGTAGTCACAGAATGGGATGCCCCAACAGCCAGCAGTGCAACTGGGAGCAGTAATACTATGCACAGCAAAAGTGTGTTTATCAGGCCAAATTTCTATTAGAATAAGTGCAAAGGGTTATAGTAGTAAATAGAGGCTTGTGTAGTCACAGAATGGGATGCCCCAACAGCCAGCAGTGCACCTGTGAGCAGTACTACTATGCACAGCAAAAGTGTCTTTATCAGGCCAAATGACTTTTAGAATAAGTACAAAGTGTTATAGTAGTAAATAGAGGCTAGTGTAGTCACAGAATGGGATGCCCCAACAGCCAGCAGTGCACCTGGGAGCAGTAATACTATGCACAGCAAAAGTGTGTTTATCAGGCCAAATATCTATTAGAATAAGTGCAAAGGGTTATAGTAGTAAATAGAGGCTGGTGTAGTCACAGAATGGGATGCCCCAACAGCCAGCAGTGCACCTGTGAGCAGTACTACTATGCACAGAAAAAGTGTCTTTATCAGGCCAAATGACTTTTAGAATAAGTGCAAAGGGTTATAGTAAATAGTGGCTGGTGTAGTCACAGAATGGGATGCCCTAACAGCCAGCAGTGCACCTGTGAGCAGTAATACAATGCACAGCAAAAGTGTGTTTATCAGGCCAAATTTCTATTAGAATAAGTGTAAAGGGTTATAGTAGTAAATAGAGGCTTGTGTAGTCACAGAATGGGATGCCCCAACAGCCAGCAGTGCACGTTTGAGCAGTACTACTATGCACAGCAAAAGTGCCTTTATCAGGCCAAATGACTTTTAGAGTAAGTGCAAAGGGTTATAGTAAATAGAGGCTGGTGTAGTCACAGAATGGGATGCCCCAACAGCCAGCAGTGCACCTGTGAGCAGTAATACTATGCACAGCAAAAGTGTGTTTATCAGGCCAAATTTCTATTAGAATAAGTGCAAAGGGTTATAGTAGTAAATAGAGGCTGGTGTAGTCACAGAATGGGATGCCCCAACAGCCAGCAGTGCACCTGTGAGCAGTACTACTATGCACAGAAAAAGTGTCTTTATCAGGCCAAGTGACTTTTAGAATAAGTGCAAAGGGTTATAGTAAATAGAGACTGGTGTAGTCACAGAATGGGATGCCCTAACAGCCAGCAGTGCACCTGTGAGCAGTAATACTATGCACAGCAAAAGTGTGTTTATCAGGCCAAATTTCTATTAGAATAAGTGTAAATTGTTATAGTAGTAAATAGAGGCTTGTGTAGTCACAGAATGGGATGCCCCAACAGCCAGCAGTGCACCTTTGAGCAGTACTACTATGCACAGCAAAAGTGTCTTTATCAGGCCAAATGACTTTTAGAATAAGTGCAAAGGGTTGTAGTAAATAGAGGCTGGTGTAGTCACAGAATGGGATGCCCCAACAGCCAGCAGTGCACCTGTGAGCAGTAATACTATGCACAGCAAAAGTGTGTTTATCAGGCCAAATTTCTATTAGAATAAGTGCAAAGGGTTATAGTAGTAAATAGAGGCTTGTGTAGTCACAGAATGGGATGACCCAACAGCCAGCAGTGCAACTGGGAGCAGTAATACTATGCACAGCAAAAGTGTGTTTATCAGGCCAAATTTCTATTAGAATAAGTGCAAAGGGTTATAGTAGTAAATAGAGGCTTGTGTAGTCACAGAATGGGATGCCCCAACAGCCAGCATTGCACCTGTGAGCAGTACTACTATGCACAGCAAAAGTGTCTTTATCAGGCCAAATGACTTTTAGAATAAGTACAAAGGGTTATAGTAGTAAATAGAGGCTAGTGTAGTCACAGAATGGGATGCCCCAACAGCCAGCAGTGCACCTGGGAGCAGTACTACTATGCACAGCAAAAGTGTCTTTATCAGGCCAAATGACTTTTAGAATAAGTGCAAAGGGTTATAGCAGTAAATAGAGGCTTGTGTAGTCACAGAATGGGATGCCCCAACAGCCAGCAGTGCACCTGTGAGCAGTACTACTATGTACAGCAAAAGTGTCTTTATCAGGCCAAATGACTTTTAGAGTAAGTGCAAAGGGTTATAGTAGTAAATAGAGGCTGGTGTAGTCACAGAATGGGACGCCCCAACAGCCAACAGTGCACCTGGGAGCAGTAATACTATGCACAGCAAAAGTGTGTTTATCAGGCCAAATTTCTATTAGAATAAGTGCAAAGGGTTATAGTAGTAAATAGAGGCTGGTGTAGTCACAGAATGGGATGCCCCAACAGCCAGCAGTACACCTGTGAGCAGTACTACTATGCACAGCTAAAGTGTCTTTATCAGGCCAAATGACTTTTAGAATAAGGGCAAAGGGTTATAGTAAATAGAGGCTGGTATAGTCACAGAATGGGATGCCCCAACAGCCAGCAGTGCACCTGGGAGCAGTACTCTTATGCACAGCAAAAGTGTGTTTATCAGGCCAAATTTCTATTAGAATAAGTGCAAAGGGTTATAGTAGTAAATAGAGGCTTGTGTAGTCACAGAATGGGATGCCCCAACAGCCAGCAGTGCACCTGTGAGCAGTACTACTATGCACAGCAAAAGTGTCGTTATCAGGCCAAAAGACTTTTAGAATAAGTGCAAATGGTTATAGTAAATAGAGGCTGGTGTAGTCACAGAATGGGATGCCCCAACAGCCAGCAGTGCACCTGTGAGCAGTAATACTATGCACAGCAAAAGTGTGTTTATCAGGCCAAATTTCTATTAGATTAAGTGCAAAGGGTTATAGTAGTAAATAGAGGCTGGTGTAGTCACAGAATGAGATGCCCCAACAGCCAGCAGTGCAACTGGGAGCAGTAATACTATGCACAGCAAAAGTGTGTTTATCAGGCCAAATTTCTATTAGAATAAGTGCAAAGGGTTATAGTAGTAAATAGAGGCTTGTGTAGTCACAGAATGGGATGCCCCAACAGCCAGCAGTGCACCTGTGAGCAGTACTACTATGCACAGCAAAAGTGTCTTTATCAGGCCAAATGACTTTTAGAATAAGTACAAAGGGTTATAGTAGTAAATAGAGGCTAGTGTAGTCACAGAATGGGATGCCCCAACAGCCAGCAGTGCACCTGGGAGCAGTAATACTATGCACAGCAAAAGTGTGTTTATCAGGCCAAATTTCTATTAGAATAAGTGCAAAGGGTTATAGTAGTAAATAGAGGCTTGTGTAGTCACATAATGGGATGCCCCAACAGCCAGCAGTGCACCTGTGAGCAGTAACACTATGCACAGCAAAAGTGTGTTTATCAGGCCAAATTTCTATTAGAATAAGTGCAAAGGGTTAAAGTAGTAAATAGAGGCTGGTGTAGTCACAGAATGGGATGCCCCAACAGCCAGCAGTGCACCTGTGAGTAGTAATACTATGCACAGCAAAAGTGTGTTTATCAGGCCAAATTTCTATTAGAATAAGTGCAAAGGGTTATAGCAGTAAATAGAGGCTTGTGTAGTCACAGAATGGGATGCCCCAACAGCCAGCAGTGCACCTGTGAGCAGTACTACTATGCACAGCAAAAGTGTCTTTATCAGGCCAAATTTCTATTAGAATAAGTGCAAAGGGTTATAGTAGTAAATAGAGGCTTGTGTAGTCACAGAATGGGATGCCCCAACAGCCAGCAGTGCACCTGTGAGCAGTAATACTATGCACAGCAAAAGTGTGTTTATCAGGCCAAATTTCTATTAGAATAAGTGCAAAGGGTTATAGTAGTAAATAGAGGCTGGTGTAGTCACAGAATGGGATGCCCCAACAGCCAGCAGTGCACCTGTGAGCAGTAATACTATGCACAGCAAAAGTGTGTTTATCAGGCCAAATTTCTATTAGAATAAGTGCAAAGGGTTATAGTAGTAAATAGAGGCTTGTGTAGTCACAGAATGGGATGCCCCAACAGCCAGCAGTGCACCTGGGAGCAGTAATACTATGCACAGCAAAAGTGTCTTTATCAGGCCAAATGACTTTTAGAATAAGTACAAAGGATTATAGTAGTAAATAGAGGCTAGTGTAGTCACAGAATGGGATGCCCCAACAGCCAGCAGTGCATCTGGGAGCAGTAATACTATGCACAGCAAAAGTGTGTTTATCAGGCCAAATTTCTATTAGAATAGGTGCAAAGGGTTATAGTAGTAAATAGAGTCTTGTGTAGTCACAGAATGGGATGCTCCAACAGCCAGCAGTGCACCTGTGAGCAGTAATACTATGCACAGCAAAAATGTGTTTATCAGGCCAAATTTCTATTAGAATAAGTGCAAAGGGTTATAGTAGTAAATAGAGGCTTGTGTAGTCACAGAATGAGATGCCCCAACAGCCAGCAGTGCACCTGGGAGCAGTAATACTATGCACAGCAAAAGTGTGTTTATCAGGCCAAATTTCTATTAGAATAAGTGCAAAGGGTTATAGTAGTAAATAGAGGCTTGTGTAGTCACAGAATGGGATGCCCCAACAGGCAGCAGTGCACCTGGGAGCAGTAATACTATGCACAGCAAAAGTGTGTTTATCAGGCCAAATTTCTATTAGAATAAGTGCAAAGGGTTATAGTAGTAAATAGAGGCTTGTGTAGTCACAGAATGAGATGCCCCAACAGCCAGCAGTGCACCTGTCAGCAGTACTACTATGCACAGCAAAAGTGTCTTTATCAGGCCAAATGACTTAGAATAAGTGCAAAGGCTTATAGTAGTAAATAGAGGCTGGTGTAGTCACAGAATGGGATGCCCCAACAGCCAGCAGTGCACCTGGGAGCAGTAATACTATGCAAAGCAAAAGTGTGTTTATCAGGCCAAATTTCTATTAGAATAAGTGCAAAGGGTTATAGTAGTAAATAGAGGCTGGTGTAGTCACAGAATGGGATGCCCCAACAGCCAGCAGTGCACCTGTGAGCAGTACTACTATGCACAGCAAAAGTGTCTTTATCAGGCCAAATGACTTTTAGAATAAGTGAAAAGGGTTATAGTAAATAGAGGCTGGTATATTCACAGAATGGGATGCCCCAACAGCCAGCAGTACACCTGGGAGCAGTACTACTATGCACAGCAAAAGGTTGTTTATCAGGCCAAATTTCTATTAGAATAAGTGCAAAGGGTTATAGTAGTAAATAGAGGCTTGTGTAGTCACAGAATGGGATGCCCCAACAGCCAGCAGTGCACCTGTGAGCAGTAACACTATGCACAGCAAAGGTGTCTTTATCAGGCCAAATGACTTTTAGAATAAGTGCAAAGGGTTATAGTAAATAGAGGCTGGTGTAGTCACAGAATGGGATGCCCCAACAGCCAGCAGTGCACCTGTGAGCAGTAATACTATGCACAGCAAAAGTGTGTTTATCAGGCCAAATTTCTATTAGAATAAGTGCAAAGGGTTATAGTAGTAAATATGAGGCTGGTGTAGTCACAGAATGGGATGCCCCAACAGCCAGCAGTGCAACTGGGAGCAGTAATACTATGCACAGCAAAAGTGTGTTTATCAGGCCAAATTTCTATTAGAATAAGTGCAAAGGGTTATAGTAGTAAATAGAGGCTTGTGTAGTCACAGAATGGGATGCCCCAACAGCCAGCAGTGCACCTGTGAGCAGTACTACTATGCACAGCAAAAGTGTCTTTATCAGGCCTAATGACTTTTAGAATAAGTACAAAGTGTTATAGTAGTAAATAGAGGCTAGTGTAGTCACAGAATGGGATGCCCCAACAGCCAGCAGTGCACCTGGGAGCAGTAATACTATGCACAGCAAAAGTGTGTTTATCAGGCCAAATTTCTATTAGAATAAGTGCAAAGGGTTATAGTAGTAAATATAGGCTGGTGTAGTCACAGAATGGGATGCCCCAACAGCCAGCAGTGCACCTGTGAGCAGTACTACTATGCACAGAAAAAGTGTCTTTGTCAGGCCAAATGACTTTTAGAATAAGTGCAAAGGGTTATAGTAAATAGTGGCTGGTGTAGTCACAGAATGGGATGCCCTAACAGCCAGCAGTGCACCTGTGAGCAGTAATACAATGCACAGCAAAAGTATGTTTATCAGGCCAAATTTCTATTAGAATAAGTGTAAAGGGTTATAGTAGTAAATAGAGGCTTGTGTAGTCACAGAATGGGATGCCCCAACAGCCAGCAGTGCACGTTTGAGCAGTACTACTATGCACAGCAAAAGTGTCTTTATCAGGCCAAATGACTTTTAGAATAAGTACAAAGGGTTATAGTAGTAAATAGAGGCTAGTGTAGTCACAGAATGGGATGCCCCAACAGCCAGCAGTGCACCTGGGAGCAGTAATACTATGCACAGCAAAAGTGTGTTTATCAGGCCAAATTTCTATTAGAATAAGTGCAAAGGGTTATAGTAGTAAATAGAGGCTTGTGTACTCACAAAATGGGATGCCCAAACAGCCAGCAGTGCACCTGTGAGCAGTACTACTATGCACAGCAAAAGTGTCTTTATCAGGCCAAATGACTTTTAGAATAAGTGCAAATGGTTATAGTAGTAAATAGAGGCTGGTGTAGTCACAGAATGGGATGCCCCAACAGCCAGCAGTGCACCTGTGAGCAGTAATACTATGCACAGCAAAAGTGTGTTTATCAGGCCAAATTTATATTAGAATAAGTGCAAAGGGTTATAGTAGTAAATAGAGGCTTGTGTAGTCACAGAATGGGATGCCACAACAGCCAGCAGTGCACATGTGAGCAGTAACACTATGCACAGCAAAAGTGTGTTTATAAGGCCAAATTTCTATTAGAATAAGTGCAAAGGGTTATAGTAGTAAATAGAGGCTGGTGTAGTCACAGAATGGGATGCCCCAACAGCCAGCAGTGCACCTGTGAGCAGTAATACTAGGCACAGCAAAAGTGTGTTTATCAGGCCAAATTTTTATTAGAATAAGTGCAAAGGGTTATAGCAGTAAATAGAGGCTTGTGTAGTCACAGAATGGGATGCCCCAACAGCCAGCAGTGCACCTGTGAGCAGTACTACTATGCACAGCAAAAGTGTCTTTATCAGGGCAAATTTCTATTAGAATAAGTGCAAAGGGTTATAGTAGTAAATAGAGGCTGGTGTAGTCACAGAATGGGATGCCCCAACTGCCAGCAGTGCACCTGTGAGCAGTAATACTATGCACAGCAAAAGTGTGTTTATCAGGCCAAATTTCTATTAGAATAGGTGCAAAGGGTTATAGTAGTAAATAGAGGCTTGTGTAGTCACAGAATGGGATGCCCCAACAGCCAGCAGTGCACCTGTGAGCAGTAATACTATGCACAGCAAAAGTGTGTTTATCAGGCCAAATTTCTATTAGAATAAGTGCAAAGGGTTATAGTAGCAAATAGAGGCTGGTGTAGTCACAGAATGGGATGCCCCAACAGCCAGCAGTGCACCTGGGAGCAATAATACTATGCACAGCAAAAGTGTGTTTATCAGGCCAAATTTCTATTAGAATAAGTGCAAAGGGTTATAGTTGTAAATAGAGGCTGGTGTAGTCACAGAATGGGATGCCCCAACAGCCAGCAGTGCACCTGTGAGCAGTACTACTATGTACAGCAAAAGTGTCTTTATCAGGCCAAATGACTTTTAGAATAAGTGCAAAGGGTTATAGTAGTAAATAGAGGCTGGTGTAGTCACAGAATGGGACGCCCCAACAGCCAACAGTGCACCTGGGAGCAGTAATACTATGCACAGCAAAAGTGTGTTTATCAGGCCAAATTTCTATTAGAATAAGTGCAAAGGGTTATAGTAGTAAATAGAGGCTGGTGTAGTCACAGAATGGGATGCCCCAACAGCCAGCAGTACACCTGTGAGCAGTACTACTATGCACAGCTAAAGTGTCTTTATCAGGCCAAATGACTTTTAGAATAAGTGCAAAGGGTTATAGTAAATAGAGGCTGGTATAGTCACAGAATGGGATGCCCCAACAGCCAGCAGTGCACCTGGGAGCAGTACTCTTATGCACAGCAAAAGTGTGTTTATCAGGCCAAATTTCTATTAGAATAAGTGCAAAGGGTTATAGTAGTAAATAGAGGCTTGTGTAGTCACAGAATGGGATGCCCCAACAGCCAGCAGTGCACCTGTGAGCAGTACTACTATGCACAGCAAAAGTGTCTTTATCAGGCCAAATGACTTTTAGAATAAGTGCAAATGTTTATAGTAAATAGAGGCTGGTGTAGTCACAGAATGGGATGCCCCAACAGCCAGCAGTGCACCTGTGAGCAGTAATACTATGCACAGCAAAAGTGTGTTTATCAGGCCAAATTTCTATTAGAATAAGTGCAAAGGGTTATAGTAGTAAATAGAGGCTGGTGTAGTCACAGAATGAGATGCCCCAACAGCCAGCAGTGCAACTGGGAGCAGTAATACTATGCACAGCAAAAGTGTGTTTATCAGGCCAAATTTCTATTAGAATAAGTGCAAAGGGTTATAGTAGTAAATAGAGGCTTGTGTAGTCACAGAATGGGATGCCCCAACAGCCAGCAGTGCACCTGTGAGCAGTACTACTATGCACAGCAAAAGTGTCTTTATCAGGCCAAATGACTTTTAGAATAAGTACAAAGGGTTATAGTAGTAAATAGAGGCTAGTGTAGTCACAGAATGGGATGCCCCAACAGCCAGCAGTGCACCTGGGAGCAGTAATACTATGCACAGCAAAAGTGTGTTTATCAGGCCAAATTTCTATTAGAATAAGTGCAAAGGGTTATAGTAGTAAATAGAGGCTTGTGTAGTCACATAATGGGATGCCCCAACAGCCAGCAGTGCACCTGTGAGCAGTATTACTATGCACAGCAAAAGTGTCTTTATCAGGCCAAATGACTTTTAGAATAAGTGCAAAGGGTTATAGTAGTAAATAGAGGCTGGTGTAGTCACAGAATGGGATGCCCCAACAGCCAGCAGTGCACCTGGGAGCAGTAATACAATGCACAGCAAAAGTGTGTTTATCAGGCCAAATTTCTATTAGAATAAGTGCAGAGGGTTATAGTAGTAAATAGAGGCTTGTGTAGTCACAGAATGGGATGCCCCAACAGCCAGCAGTGCACCTGGGAGCAGTAACACTATGCACAGCAAAAGTGTGTTTATCAAGCCAAATTTCTATTAGAATAAGTGCAAAGGGTTAAAGTAGTAAATAGAGGCTGGTGTAGTCACAGAATGGGATGCCCCAACAGCCAGCAGTGCACCTGTGAGCAGTAATACTATGCACAGCAAAAGTGTGTTTATCAGGCCAAATTTCTATTAGAATAAGTGCAAAGGGTTATAGTAGTAAATAGAGGCTTGTGTAGTCACAGAATGGGATGCCCCAACAGCCAGCAGTGCACCTGTGAGCAGTAATACTATGCACAGCAAAAGTGTGTTTATCAGGCCAAATTTCTATTAGAATAAGTGCAAAGGGTTATAGTAGTAAATAGAGGCTGGTGTAGTCACAGAATGGGATGCCCCAACAGCCAGCAGTGCAACTGGGAGCAGTAATACTATGCACAGCAAAAGTGTGTTTATCAGGCCAAATTTCTATTAGAATAAGTGCAAAGGGTTATAGTAGTAAATAGAGGTTTGTGTAGTCACAGAATGGGATGCCCCAACAGCCAGCAGTGCACCTGTGAGCAGTACTACTATGCACAGCAAAAGTGTCTTTATCAGGCCAAATGACTTTTAGAATAAGTACAAAGGATTATAGTAGTAAATAGAGGCTAGTGTAGTCACAGAATGGGATGCCCCAACAGCCAGCAGTGCATCTGGGAGCAGTAATACTATGCACAGCAAAAGTGTGTTTATCAGGCCAAATTTCTATTAGAATAGGTGCAAAGGGTTATAGTAGTAAATAGAGTCTTGTGTAGTCACAGAATGGGATGCCCCAACAGCCAGCAGTGCACCTGGGAGCAGTAATACTATGCACAGCAAAAGTGTGTTTATCAGGCCAAATTTCTATTAGAATAAGTGCAAAGGGTTATAGTAGTAAATAGAGGCTTGTGTAGTCACAGAATGGGATGCCCCAACAGCCAGCAGTGCACCTGGGAGCAGTAATACTATGCACAGCAAAAGTGTGTTTATCAGGCCAAATTTCTATTAGAATAAGTGCAAAGGGTTATAGTAGTAAATAGAGGCTTGTGTAGTCACAGAATGAGATGCCCCAACAGCCAGCAGTGCACCTGTCAGCAGTACTACTATGCACAGCAAAAGTTTCTTTATCAGGCCAAATGACTTAGAATAAGTGCAAAGGGTTATAGTAGTAAATAGAGGCTGGTGTAGTCACAGAATGGGATGCCCCAACAGCCAGCAGTGCACCTGGGAGCAGTAATACTATGCAAAGCAAAAGTGTGTTTATCAGGCCAAATTTCTATTAGAATAAGTGCAAAGGGTTATAGTAGTAAATAGAGGCTGGTGTAGTCACAGAATGGGATGCCCCAACAGCCAGCAGTGCACCTGTGAGCAGTACTACTATGCACAGCAAAAGTGTCTTTATCAGGCCAAATGACTTTTAGAATAAGTGCAAAAGGTTATAGTAAATAGAGGCTGGTATAGTCACAGAATGGGATGCCCCAACAGCCAGCAGTACACCTGGGAGCAGTACTACTATGCACAGCAAAAGGTTGTTTATCAGGCCAAATTTCTATTAGAATAAGTGCAAAGGGTTATAGTAGTAAATAGAGGCTTGTGTAGTCACAGAATGGGATGCCCCAACAGCCAGCAGTGCACCTGTGAGCAGTACTACTATGCACAGCAAAAGTGTCTTTATCAGGCCAAATGACTTTTAGAATAAGTACAAAGGATTATAGTAGTAAATAGAGGCTAGTGTAGTCACAGAATGGGATGCCCCAACAGCCAGCAGTGCATCTGGGAGCAGTAATACTATGCACAGCAAAAGTGTGTTTATCAGGCCAAATTTCTATTAGAATAGGTGCAAAGGGTTATAGTAGTAAATAGAGTCTTGTGTAGTCACAGAATGGGATGCCCCAACAGCCAGCAGTGCACCTGGGAGCAGTAATACTATGCACAGCAAAAGTGTGTTTATCAGGCCAAATTTCTATTAGAATAAGTGCAAAGGGTTATAGTAGTAAATAGAGGCTTGTGTAGTCACAGAATGGGATGCCCCAACAGCCAGCAGTGCACCTGGGAGCAGTAATACTATGCACAGCAAAAGTGTGTTTATCAGGCCAAATTTCTATTAGAATAAGTGCAAAGGGTTATAGTAGTAAATAGAGGCTTGTGTAGTCACAGAATGAGATGCCCCAACAGCCAGCAGTGCACCTGTCAGCAGTACTACTATGCACAGCAAAAGTTTCTTTATCAGGCCAAATGACTTAGAATAAGTGCAAAGGGTTATAGTAGTAAATAGAGGCTGGTGTAGTCACAGAATGGGATGCCCCAACAGCCAGCAGTAAACCTGGGAGCAGTAATACTATGCAAAGCAAAAGTGTGTTTATCAGGCCAAATTTCTATTAGAATAAGTGCAAAGGGTTATAGTAGTAAATAGAGGCTGGTGTAGTCACAGAATGGGATGCCCCAACAGCCAGCAGTGCACCTGTGAGCAGTACTACTATGCACAGCAAAAGTGTCTTTATCAGGCCAAATGACTTTTAGAATAAGTGCAAAGGGTTATAGTAAATAGAGGCTGGTATAGTCACAGAATGGGATGCCCCAACAGCCAGCAGTACACCTGGGAGCAGTACTACTATGCACAGCAAAAGGTTGTTTATCAGGCCAAATTTCTATTAGAATAAGTGCAAAGGGTTATAGTAGTAAATAGAGGCTTGTGTAGTCACAGAATGGGATGCCCCAACAGCCAGCAGTGCACCTGTGAGCAGTAACACTATGCACAGCAAAGGTGTCTTTATCAGGCCAAATGACTTTTAGAATAAGTGCAAAGGGTTATAGTAAATAGAGGCTGGTGTAGTCACAGAATGGGATGCCCCAACAGCCAGCAGTGCACCTGTGAGCAGTAATACTATGCACAGCAAAAGTGTGTTTATCAGGCCAAATTTCTATTAGAATAAGTGCAAAGGGTTATAGTAGTAAATATGAGACTGGTGTAGTCACAGAATGGGATGCCCCAACAGCCAGCAGTGCACCTGTGAGCAGTAATACTATGCACAGCAAAAGTGTCTTTATCAGGCCAAATTTCTATTAGAATAAGTGCAAAGGGTTATAGTAGTAAATAGAGGCTGGTGTAGTCACAGAATGGGATGCCCCAACAGCCAGCAGTGCACCTGTGAGCAGTACTACTATGTACAGCAAAAGTGTCTTTATCAGGCCAAATGACTTTTAGAATAAGTGCAAAGGGTTATAGTAGTAAATAGAGGCTGGTGTAGTCACAGAATGGGACGCCCCAACAGCCAACAGAGCACCTGGCAGCAGTAATACTATGCACAGCAAAAGTGTGTTTATCAGGCCAAATGACTTTTAGAATAAGTGCAAAGGGTTATAGTAAATAGAGGCTGGTATAGTCACAGAATGGGATGCCCCAACAGCCAGCAGTGCACCTGGGAGCAGTACTCTTATGCACAGCAAAAGTGTGTTTATCAGGCCAAATTTCTATTAGAATAAGTGCAAACGGTTATAGTAGTAAATAGAGGCTTGTTTAGTCACAGAATGGGATGCCCCAACAGCCAGCAGTGCACCTGTGAGCAGTACTACTATGCACAGCAAAAGTGACTTTATCAGGCCAAATGACTTTTAGAATAAGTGCAAAGGGTTATAGTAAATAGAGGCTGGTGTAGTCACAGAATGGGATGCCCCAACAGCCAGCAGTGCACCTGTGAGCAGTAATACTATGCACAGCAAAAGTGTGTTTATCAGGCCAAATTTCTATTAGAATAAGTGCAAAGGGTTATAGTAGTAAATAGAGGCTGGTGTAGTCACAGAATGAGATGCCCCAACAGCCAGCAGTGCAACTGTGAGCAGTAATACTATGCACAGCAAAAGTGTGTTTATCAGGCCAAATTTCTATTAGAATAAGTGCAAAGGGTTATAGTAGTAAATAGAGGCTTGTGTAGTCACAGAATGGGATGCCCCAACAGCCAGCAGTGCACCTGTGAGCAGTACTGCTATGCACAGCAAAAGTGTCTTTATCAGGCCAAATGACTTTTAGAATAAGTACAAAGGGTTATAGTAGTAAATAGAGGCTAGTGTAGTCACAGAATGGGATGCCCCAACAGCCAGCAGTGCACCTGGGAGCAGTAATACTATGCACAGCAAAAGTGTGTTTATCAGGCCAAATTTCTATTAGAATAAGTGTAAAGGGTTATAGTAGTAAATAGAGGCTTGTGTAGTCACAGAATGGGATGCCCCAACAGCCAGCAGTGCACGTTTGAGCAGTACTACTATGCACAGCAAAAGTGCCTTTATCAGGCCAAATGACTTTTAGAGTAAGTGCAAAGGGTTATAGTAAATAGAGGCTGGTGTAGTCACAAAATGGGATGCCCCAACAGCCAGCAGTGCACCTGTGAGCAGTAATACTATGCACAGCAAAAGTGTGTTTATCAGGCCAAATTTCTATTAGAATAAGTGCAAAGGGTTATAGTAGTAAATAGAGGCTGGTGTAGTCACAGAATGGGATGCCCCAACAGCCAGCAGTGCACCTGTGAGCAGTACTACTATGCACAGAAAAAGTGTCTTTATCAGGCCAAGTGACTTTTAGAATAAGTGCAAAGGGTTATAGTAAATAGAGACTGGTGTAGTCACAGAATGGGATGCCCTAACAGCCAGCAGTGCACCTGTGAGCAGTAATACTATGCACAGCAAAAGTGTGTTTATCAGGCCAAATTTCTATTAGAATAAGTGTAAATTGTTATAGTAGTAAATAGAGGCTTGTGTAGTCACAGAATGGGATGCCCCAACAGCCAGCAGTGCACCTTTGAGCAGTACTACTATGCACAGCAAAAGTGTCTTTATCAGGCCAAATGACTTTTAGAATAAGTGCAAAGGGTTATAGTAAATAGAGGCTGGTGTAGTCACAGAATGGGATGCCCCAACAGCCAGCAGTGCACCTGTGAGCAGTAATACTATGCACAGCAAAAGTGTGTTTATCAGGCCAAATTTCTATTAGAATAAGTGCAAAGGGTTATAGTAGTAAAAAGAGGCTTGTGTAGTCACAGAATGGGATGACCCAACAGCCAGCAGTGCAACTGGGAGCAGTAATACTATGCACAGCAAAAGTGTGTTTATCAGGCCAAATTTCTATTAGAATAAGTGCAAAGGGTTATAGTAGTAAATAGAGGCTTGTGTAGTCACAGAATGGGATGCCCCAACAGCCAGCATTGCACCTGTGAGCAGTACTACTATGCACAGCAAAAGTGTCTTTATCAGGCCAAATGACTTTTAGAATAAGTACAAAGGGTTATAGTAGTAAATAGAGGCTAGTGTAGTCACAGAATGGGATGCCCCAACAGCCAGCAGTGCACCTGGGAGCAGTACTACTATGCACAGCAAAAGTGTCTTTATCAGGCCAAATGACTTTTAGAATAAGTGCAAAGGGTTATAGCAGTAAATAGAGGCTTGTGTAGTCACAGAATGGGATGCCCCAACAGCCAGCAGTGCACCTGTGAGCAGTACTACTATGTACAGCAAAAGTGTCTTTATCAGGCCAAATGACTTTTAGAATAAGTGCAAAGGGTTATAGTAGTAAATAGAGGCTGGTGTAGTCACAGAATGGGACGCCCCAACAGCCAACAGTGCACCTGGGAGCAGTCATACTATGCACAGCAAAAGTGTGTTTATCAGGCCAAATTTCTATTAGAATAAGTGCAAAGGGTTATAGTAGTAAATAGAGGCTGGTGTAGTCACAGAATGGGATGCCCCAACAGCCAGCAGTACACCTGTGAGCAGTACTACTATGCACAGCTAAAGTGTCTTTATCAGGCCAAATGACTTTTAGAATAAGGGCAAAGGGTTATAGTAAATAGAGGCTGGTATAGTCACAGAATGGGATGCCCCAACAGCCAGCAGTGCACCTGGGAGCAGTACTCTTATGCACAGCAAAAGTGTGTTTATCAGGCCAAATTTCTATTAGAATAAGTGCAAAGGGTTATAGTAGTAAATAGAGGCTTGTGTAGTCACAGAATGGGATGCCCCAACAGCCAGCAGTGCACCTGTGAGCAGTACTACTATGCACAGCAAAAGTGTCTTTATCAGGCCAAATGACTTTTAGAATAAGTGCAAATGGTTATAGTAAATAGAGGCTGGTGTAGTCACAGAATGGGATGCCCCAACAGCCAGCAGTGCACCTGTGAGCAGTAATACTATGCACAGCAAAAGTGTGTTTATCAGGCCAAATTTCTATTAGAATAAGTGCAAAGGGTTATAGTAGTAAATAGAGGCTGGTGTAGTCACAGAATGAGATGCCCCAACAGCCAGCAGTGCAACTGGGAGCAGTAATACTATGCACAGCAAAAGTGTGTTTATCAGGCCAAATTTCTATTAGAATAAGTGCAAAGGGTTATAGTAGTAAATAGAGGCTTGTGTAGTCACAGAATGGGATGCCCCAACAGCCAGCAGTGCACCTGTGAGCAGTACTACTATGCACAGCAAAAGTGTCTTTATCAGGCCAAATGACTTTTAGAATAAGTACAAAGGGTTATAGTAGTAAATAGAGGCTAGTGTAGTCACAGAATGGGATGCCCCAACAGCCAGCAGTGCACCTGTGAGCAGTAATACTATGCACAGCAAAAGTGTGTTTAGCAGGCCAAATTTCTATTAGAATAAGTGCAAAGGGTTATAGTAGTAAATAGAGGCTGGTGTAGTCACAGAATGGGATGCCCCAACAGCCAGCAGTGCACCTGTGAGCAGTACTACTATGCACAGAAAAAGTGTCTTTATCAGGCCAAGTGACTTTTAGAATAAGTGCAAAGGGTTATAGTAAATAGAGACTGGTGTAGTCACAGAATGGGATGCCCTAACAGCCAGCAGTGCACCTGTGAGCAGTAATACTATGCACAGCAAAAGTGTGTTTATCAGGCCAAATTTCTATTAGAATAAGTGTAAATTGTTATAGTAGTAAATAGAGGCTTGTGTAGTCACAGAATGGGATGCCCCAACAGCCAGCAGTGCACCTTTGAGCAGTACTACTATGCACAGCAAAAGTGTCTTTATCAGGCCAAATGACTTTTAGAATAAGTGCAAAGGGTTATAGTAAATAGAGGCTGGTGTAGTCACAGAATGGGATGCCCCAACAGCCAGCAGTGCACCTGTGAGCAGTAATACTATGCACAGCAAAAGTGTGTTTATCAGGCCAAATTTCTATTAGAATAAGTGCAAAGGGTTATAGTAGTAAAAAGAGGCTTGTGTAGTCACAGAATGGGATGACCCAACAGCCAGCAGTGCAACTGGGAGCAGTAATACTATGCACAGCAAAAGTGTGTTTATCAGGCCAAATTTCTATTAGAATAAGTGCAAAGGGTTATAGTAGTAAATAGAGGCTTGTGTAGTCACAGAATGGGATGCCCCAACAGCCAGCATTGCACCTGTGAGCAGTACTACTATGCACAGCAAAAGTGTCTTTATCAGGCCAAATGACTTTTAGAATAAGTACAAAGGGTTATAGTAGTAAATAGAGGCTAGTGTAGTCACAGAATGGGATGCCCCAACAGCCAGCAGTGCACCTGGGAGCAGTACTACTATGCACAGCAAAAGTGTCTTTATCAGGCCAAATGACTTTTAGAATAAGTGCAAAGGGTTATAGCAGTAAATAGAGGCTTGTGTAGTCACAGAATGGGATGCCCCAACAGCCAGCAGTGCACCTGTGAGCAGTACTACTATGTACAGCAAAAGTGTCTTTATAAGGCCAAATGACTTTTAGAATAAGTGCAAAGGGTTATAGTAGTAAATAGAGGCTGGTGTAGTCACAGAATGGGACGCCCCAACAGCCAACAGTGCACCTGGGAGCAGTCATACTATGCACAGCAAAAGTGTGTTTATCAGGCCAAATTTCTATTAGAATAAGTGCAAAGGGTTATAGTAGTAAATAGAGGCTGGTGTAGTCACAGAATGGGATGCCCCAACAGCCAGCAGTACACCTGTGAGCAGTACTACTATGCACAGCTAAAGTGTCTTTATCAGGCCAAATGACTTTTAGAATAAGGGCAAAGGGTTATAGTAAATAGAGGCTGGTATAGTCACAGAATGGGATGCCCCAACAGCCAGCAGTGCACCTGGGAGCAGTACTCTTATGCACAGCAAAAGTGTGTTTATCAGGCCAAATTTCTATTAGAATAAGTGCAAAGGGTTATAGTAGTAAATAGAGGCTTGTGTAGTCACAGAATGGGATGCCCCAACAGCCAGCAGTGCACCTGTGAGCAGTACTACTATGCACAGCAAAAGTGTCTTTATCAGGCCAAATGACTTTTAGAATAAGTGCAAATGGTTATAGTAAATAGAGGCTGGTGTAGTCACAGAATGGGATGCCCCAACAGCCAGCAGTGCACCTGTGAGCAGTAATACTATGCACAGCAAAAGTGTGTTTATCAGGCCAAATTTCTATTAGAATAAGTGCAAAGGGTTATAGTAGTAAATAGAGGCTGGTGTAGTCACAGAATGAGATGCCCCAACAGCCAGCAGTGCAACTGGGAGCAGTAATACTATGCACAGCAAAAGTGTGTTTATCAGGCCAAATTTCTATTAGAATAAGTGCAAAGGGTTATAGTAGTAAATAGAGGCTTGTGTAGTCACAGAATGGGATGCCCCAACAGCCAGCAGTGCACCTGTGAGCAGTACTACTATGCACAGCAAAAGTGTCTTTATCAGGCCAAATGACTTTTAGAATAAGTACAAAGGGTTATAGTAGTAAATAGAGGCTAGTGTAGTCACAGAATGGGATGCCCCAACAGCCAGCAGTGCACCTGTGAGCAGTAATACTATGCACAGCAAAAGTGTGTTTATCAGGCCAAATTTCTATTAGAATAAGTGCAAAGGGTTATAGCAGTAAATAGAGGCTTGTGTAGTCACAGAATGGGATGCCCCAACAGCCAGCAGTGCACCTGTGAGCAGTACTACTATGCACAGCAAAAGTGTCTTTATCAGGCCAAATTTCTATTAGAATTAGTGCAAAGGGTTATAGTAGTAAATAGAGGCTTGTGTAGTCACAGAATGGGATGCCCCAACAGCCAGCAGTGCACCTGTGAGCAGTAATACTATGCACAGCAAAAGTGTGTTTATCAGGCCAAATTTCTATTAGAATAAGTGCAAAGGGTTATAGTAGTAAATAGAGGCTGGTGTAGTCACAGAATGGGATGCCCCAACAGCCAGCAGTGCAACTGGGAGCAGTAATACTATGCACAGCAAAAGTGTGTTTATCAGGCCAAATTTCTATTAGAATAAGTGCAAAGGGTTATAGTAGTAAATAGAGGCTTGTGTAGTCACAGAATGGGATGCCCCAACAGCCAGCAGTGCACCTGTGAGCAGTACTACTATGCACAGCAAAAGTGTCTTTATCAGGCCAAATGACTTTTAGAATAAGTACAAAGGATTATAGTAGTAAATAGAGGCTAGTGTAGTCACAGAATGGGATGCCCCAACAGCCAGCAGTGCACCTGTGAGCAGTAATACTATGCACAGCAAAAATGTGTTTATCAGGCCAAATTTCTATTAGAATAAGTGCAATGGGTTATAGTAGTAAATAGAGGCTTGTGTAGTCACAGAATGAGATGCCCCAACAGCCAGCAGTGCACCTGGGAGCAGTAATACTATGCACAGCAAAAGTGTGTTTATCAGGCCAAATTTCTATTAGAATAAGTGCAAAGGGTTATAGTAGTAAATAGAGGCTTGTGTAGTCACAGAATGGGATGCCCCAACAGCCAGCAGTGCACCTGTGAGCAGTAATACTATGCACAGCAAAAGTGTGTTTATCAGGCCAAATTTCTATTAGAATAAGTGCAAAGGGTTATAGTAGTAAATAGAGGCTTGTGTAGTCACAGAATGAGATGCCCCAACAGCCAGCAGTGCACCTGTCAGCAGTACTACTATGCACAGCAAAAGTGTGTTTATCAGGCCAAATGACTTAGAATAAGTGCAAAGGGTTATAGTAGTAAATAGAGGCTGGTGTAGTCACAGAATGGGATGCCCCAACAGCCAGCAGTGCACCTGGGAGCAGTAATACTATGCAAAGCAAAAGTGTGTTTATCAGGCCAAATTTCTATTAGAATAAGTGCAAAGGGTTATAGTAGTAAATAGAGGCTGGTGTAGTCACAGAATGGGATGCCCCAACAGCCAGCAGTGCACCTGTGAGCAGTACTACTATGCACAGCAAAAGTGTATTTATCAGGACAAATGACTTTTAGAATAAGTGCAAAGGGTTATAGTAAATAGAGGCTGGTATAGTCACAGAATGGGATGCCCCAACAGCCAGCAGTACACCTGGGAGCAGTACTACTATGCACAGCAAAAGGTTGTTTATCAGGCCAAATTTCTATTAGAATAAGTGCAAAGGGTTATAGTAGTAAATAGAGGCTTGTGTAGTCACAGAATGGGATGCCCCAACAGCCAGCAGTGCACCTGTGAGCAGTAACACTATGCACAGCAAAGGTGTCTTTATCAGGCCAAATGACTTTTAGAATAAGTGCAAAGGTTTATAGTAAATAGAGGCTGGTGTAGTCACAGAATGGGATGCCCCAACAGCCAGCAGTGCACCTGTGAGCAGTAATACTATGCACAGCAAAAGTGTGTTTATCAGGCCAAATTTCTATTAGAATAAGTGCAAAGGGTTATAGTAGTAAATATGAGGCTGGTGTAGTCACAGAATGGGATGCCCCAACAGCCAGCAGTGCACCTGTGAGCAGTAATACTATGCACAGCAAAAGTGTCTTTATCAGGCCAAATTTCTATTAGAATAAGTGCAAAGGGTTATAGTAGTAAATAGAGGCTGGTGTAGTCACAGAATGGGATGCCCCAACAGCCAGCAGTGCACCTGTGAGCAGTAATACTATGCACAGCAAAAGTGTGTTTATCAGGCCAAATTTCTATTAGAATAAGTGCAAAGGGTTATAGTAGTAAATAGAGGCTTGTGTAGTCACAGAATGGGATGCCCCAACAGCCAGCAGTGCACCTGGGAGCAGTAATACTATGCACAGCAAAAGTGTGTTTATCAGGCCAAATTTCTATTAGAATAAGTGCAAAGGGTTATAGTAGTAAATAGAGGCTTGTGTAGTCACAGAATGGGATGCCCCAACAGGCAGCAGTGCACCTGTGAGCAGTAATACTATGCACAGCAAAAGTGTGTTTATCAGGCCAAATTTCTATTAGAATAAGTGCAAAGGGTTATAGTAGTAAATAGAGGCTTGTGTAGTCACAGAATGAGATGCCCCAACAGCCAGCAGTGCACCTGTCAGCAGTACTACTATGCACAGCAAAAATGTCTTTATCAGGCCAAATGACTTAGAATAAGTGCAAAGGCTTATAGTAGTAAATAGAGGCTGGTGTAGTCACAGAATGGGATGCCCCAACAGCCAGCAGTGCACCTGGGAGCAGTAATACTATGCAAAGCAAAAGTGTGTTTATCAGGCCAAATTTCTATTAGAATAAGTGCAAAGGGTTATAGTAGTAAATAGAGGCTGGTGTAGTCACAGAATGGAATGCCCCAACAGCCAGCAGTGCACCTGTGAGCAGTACTACTATGCACAGCAAAAGTGTCTTTATCAGGCCAAATGACTTTTAGAATAAGTGAAAAGGGTTATAGTAAATAGAGGCTGGTATAGTCACAGAATGGGATGCCCCAACAGCCAGCAGTACACCTGGGAGCAGTACTACTATGCACAGCAAAAGGTTGTTTATCAGGCCAAATTTCTATTAGAATAAGTGCAAAGGGTTATAGTAGTAAATAGAGGCTTGTGTAGTCACAGAATGGGATGCCCCAACAGCCAGCAGTGCACCTGTGAGCAGTAACACTATGCACAGCAAAGGTGTCTTTATCAGGCCAAATGACTTTTAGAATAAGTGCAAAGGGTTATAGTAAATAGAGGCTGGTGTAGTCACAGAATGGGATGCCCCAACAGCCAGCAGTGCACCTGTGAGCAGTAATACTATGCACAGCAAAAGTGTGTTTATCAGGCCAAATTTCTATTAGAATAAGTGCAAAGGGTTATAGTAGTAAATATGAGGCTGGTGTAGTCACAGAATGGGATGCCCCAACAGCCAGCAGTGCAACTGGGAGCAGTAATACTATGCACAGCAAAAGTGTGTTTATCAGGCCAAATTTCTATTAGAATAAGTGCAAAGGGTTATAGTAGTAAATAGAGGCTTGTGTAGTCACAGAATGGGATGCCCCAACAGCCAGCAGTGCACCTGTGAGCAGTACTACTATGCACAGCAAAAGTGTCTTTATCAGGCCAAATGACTTTTAGAATAAGTACAAAGTGTTATAGTAGTAAATAGAGGCTAGTGTAGTCACAGAATGGGATGCCCCAACAGCCAGCAGTGCACCTGGGAGCAGTAATACTATGCACAGCAAAAGTGTGTTTATCAGGCCAAATTTCTATTAGAATAAGTGCAAAGGGTTATAGTAGTAAATAGAGGCTGGTGTAGTCACAGAATGGGATGCCCCAACAGCCAGCAGTGCACCTGTGAGCAGTACTACTATGCACAGAAAAAGTGTCTTTGTCAGGCCAAATGACTTTTAGAATAGGTGCAAAGGGTTATAGTAAATAGTGGCTGGTGTAGTCACAGAATGGGATGCCCTAACAGCCAGCAGTGCACCTGTGAGCAGTAATACAATGCACAGCAAAAGTATGTTTATCAGGCCAAATTTCTATTAGAATAAGTGTAAAGGGTTATAGTAGTAAATAGAGGCTTGTGTAGTCACAGAATGGGATGCCCCAACAGCCAGCAGTGCACGTTTGAGCAGTACTACTATGCACAGCAAAAGTGCCTTTATCAGGCCAAATGACTTTTAGAGTAAGTGCAAAGGGTTATAGTAAATAGAGGCTGGTGTAGTCACAGAATGGGATGCCCCAACAGCCAGCAGTGCACCTGTGAGCAGTAATACTATGCACAGCAAAAGTGTGTTTATCAGGCCAAATTTCTATTAGAATAAGTGCAAATGGTTATAGTAGTAAATAGAGGCTTGTGTAGTCACAGAATGGGATGCCCCAACAGCCAGCAGTGCACCTGTGAGCAGTACTACTATGCACAGCAAAAGTGTCTTTATCAGGCCAAATGACTTTTAGAATAAGTACAAAGGGTTATAGTAGTAAATAGAGGCTAGTGTAGTCACAGAATGGGATGCCCCAACAGCCAGCAGTGCACCTGGGAGCAGTAATACTATGCACAGCAAAAGTGTGTTTATCAGGCCAAATTTCTATTAGAATAAGTGCAAAGGGTTATAGTAGTAAATAGAGGCTTGTGTAGTCACATAATGGGATGCCCCAACAGCCAGCAGTGCACCTGTGAGCAGTATTACTATGCACAGCAAAAGTGTCTTTATCAGGCCAAATGACTTTTAGAATAAGTGCAAAGGGTTATAGTAGTAAATAGAGGCTGGTGTAGTCACAGAATGGGATGCCCCAACAGCCAGCAGTGCACCTGGGAGCAGTAATACAATGCACAGCAAAAGTGTGTTTATCAGGCCAAATTTCTATTAGAATAAGTGCAGAGGGTTATAGTAGTAAATAGAGGCTTGTGTAGTCACAGAATGGGATGCCCCAACAGCCAGCAGTGCACCTGGGAGCAGTAACACTATGCACAGCAAAAGTGTGTTTATCAAGCCAAATTTCTATTAGAATAAGTGCAAAGGGTTAAAGTAGTAAATAGAGGCTGGTGTAGTCACAGAATGGGATGCCCCAACAGCCAGCAGTGCACCTGTGAGCAGTAATACTATGCACAGCAAAAGTGTGTTTATCAGGCCAAATTTCTATTAGAATAAGTGCAAAGGGTTATAGCAGTAAATAGAGGCTTGTGTAGTCACAGAATGGGATGCCCCAACAGCCAGCAGTGCACCTGTGAGCAGTACTACTATGCACAGCAAAAGTGTCTTTATCAGGCCAAATTTCTATTAGAATAAGTGCAAAGGGTTATAGTAGTAAATAGAGGCTTGTGTAGTCACAGAATGGGATGCCCCAACAGCCAGCAGTGCACCTGTGAGCAGTAATACTATGCACAGCAAAAGTGTGTTTATCAGGCCAAATTTCTATTAGAATAAGTGCAAAGGGTTATAGTAGTAAATAGAGGCTGGTGTAGTCACAGAATGGGATGCCCCAACAGCCAGCAGTGCAACTGGGAGCAGTAATACTATGCACAGCAAAAGTGTGTTTATCAGGCCAAATTTCTATTAGAATAAGTGCAAAGGGTTATAGTAGTAAATAGAGGCTTGTGTAGTCACAGAATGGGATGCCCCAACAGCCAGCAGTGCACCTGTGAGCAGTACTACTATGCACAGCAAAAGTGTCTTTATCAGGCCAAATGACTTTTAGAATAAGTACAAAGGATTATAGTAGTAAATAGAGGCTAGTGTAGTCACAGAATGGGATGCCCCAACAGCCAGCAGTGCATCTGGGAGCAGTAATACTATGCACAGCAAAAGTGTGTTTATCAGGCCAAATTTCTATTAGAATAGGTGCAAAGGGTTATAGTAGTAAATAGAGTCTTGTGTAGTCACAGAATGGGATGCCCCAACAGCCAGCAGTGCACCTGTGAGCAGTAATACTATGCACAGCAAAAGTGTGTTTATCAGGCCAAATTTCTATTAGAATAAGTGCAAAGGGTTATAGTAGTAAATAGAGGCTTGTGTAGTCACAGAATGGGATGCCCCAACAGCCAGCAGTGCACCTGGGAGCAGTAATACTATGCACAGCAAAAGTGTGTTTATCAGGCCAAATTTCTATTAGAATAAGTGCAAAGGGTTATAGTAGTAAATAGAGGCTTGTGTAGTCACAGAATGAGATGCCCCAACAGCCAGCAGTGCACCTGTCAGCAGTACTACTATGCACAGCAAAAGTTTCTTTATCAGGCCAAATGACTTTTAGAATAAGTGCAAAGGGTTATAGTAAATAGAGGCTGGTATAGTCACAGAATGGGATGCCCCAACAGCCAGCAGTACACCTGGGAGCAGTACTACTATGCACAGCAAAAGGTTGTTTATCAGGCCAAATTTCTATTAGAATAAGTGCAAAGGGTTATAGTAGTAAATAGAGGCTTGTGTAGTCACAGAATGGGATGCCCCAACAGCCAGCAGTGCACCTGTGAGCAGTAACACTATGCACAGCAAAGGTGTCTTTATCAGGCCAAATGACATTTAGAATAAGTGCAAAGGGTTATAGTAAATAGAGGCTGGTGTAGTCACAGAATGGGATGCCCCAACAGCCAGCAGTGCACCTGTGAGCAGTAATACTATGCACAGCAAAAGTGTGTTTATCAGGCCAAATTTCTATTAGAATAAGTGCAAAGGGTTATAGTAGTAAATATGAGACTGGTGTAGTCACAGAATGGGATGCCCCAACAGCCAGCAGTGCACCTGTGAGCAGTAATACTATGCACAGCAAAAGTGTCTTTATCAGGCCAAATTTCTATTAGAATAAGTGCAAAGGGTTATAGTAGTAAATAGAGGCTGGTGTAGTCACAGAATGGGATGCCCCAACAGCCAGCAGTGCACCTGTGAGCAGTACTACTATGTACAGCAAAAGTGTCTTTATCAGGCCAAATGACTTTTAAAATAAGTGCAAAGGGTTATAGTAGTAAATAGAGGCTGATGTAGTCACAGAATGGGACGCCCCAACAGCCAACAGAGCACCTGGGAGCAGTAATACTATGCACAGCAAAAGTGTGTTTATCAGGCCAAATGACTTTTAGAATAAGTGCAAAGGGTTATAGTAAATAGAGGCTGGTATAGTCACAGAATGGGATGCCCCAACAGCCAGCAGTGCACCTGGGAGCAGTACTCTTATGCACAGCAAAAGTGTGTTTATCAGGCCAAATTTCTATTAGAATAAGTGCAAAGGGTTATAGTAGTAAATAGAGGCTTGTTTAGTCACAGAATGGGATGCCCCAACAGCCAGCAGTGCACCTGTGAGCAGTACTACTATGCACAGCAAAAGTGTCTTTATCAGGCCAAATGACTTTTAGAATAAGTGCAAAGGGTTATAGTAAATAGAGGCTGGTGTAGTCACAGAATGGGATGCCCCAACAGCCAGCAGTGCACCTGTGAGCAGTAATACTATGCACAGCAAAAGTGTGTTTATCAGGCCAAATTTCTATTAGAATAAGTGCAAAGGGTTATAGTAGTAAATAGAGGCTGGTGTAGTCACAGAATGAGATGCCCCAACAGCCAGCAGTGCAACTGTGAGCAGTAATACTATGCACAGCAAAAGTGTGTTTATCAGGCCAAATTTCTATTAGAATAAGTGCAAAGGGTTATAGTAGTAAATAGAGGCTTGTGTAGTCACAGAATGGGATGCCCCAACAGCCAGCAGTGCACCTGTGAGCAGTACTGCTATGCACAGCAAAAGTGTCTTTATCAGGCCAAATGACTTTTAGAATAAGTACAAAGGGTTATAGTAGTAAATAGAGGCTAGTGTAGTCACAGAATGGGATGCCCCAACAGCCAGCAGTGCACCTGGGAGCAGTAATACTATGCACAGCAAAAGTGTGTTTATCAGGCCAAATTTCTATTAGAATAAGTGCAAAGGGTTATAGTAGTAAATAGAGGCTTGTGTAGTCACATAATGGGATGCCCCAACAGCCAGCAGTGCACCTGTGAGCAGTACTACTATGCACAGCAAAAGTGTCTTTATCAGGCCAAATGACTTTTAGAATAAGTGCAAAGGGTTATAGTAGTAAATAGAGGCTGGTGTAGTCACAGAATGGGATGCCCCAACAGCCAGCAGTGCACCTGTGAGCAGTAATACAATGCACAGCAAAAGTGTGTTTATCAGGCCAAATTTCTATTAGAATAAGTGCAGAGGGTTATAGTAGTAAATAGAGGCTTGTGTAGTCACAGAATGGGATGCCCCAACAGCCAGCAGTGCACCTGTGAGCAGTAACACTATGCACAGCAAAAGTGTGTTTATCAGGCCAAATTTCTATTAGAATAAGTGCAAAGGGTTATAGCAGTAAATAGAGGCTTGTGTAGTCACAGAATGGGATGCCCCAACAGCCAGCAGTGCACCTGTGAGCAGTACTACTATGCACAGCAAAAGTGTCTTTATCAGGCCAAATTTCTATTAGAATAAGTGCAAAGGGTTATAGTAGTAAATAGAGGCTTGTGTAGTCACAGAATGGGATGCCCCAACAGCCAGCAGTGCACCTGTGAGCAGTAATACTATGCACAGCAAAAGTGTGTTTATCAGGCCAAATTTCTATTAGAATAAGTGCAAAGGGTTATAGTAGTAAATAGAGGCTGGTGTAGTCACAGAATGGGATGCCCCAACAGCCAGCAGTGCAACTGGGAGCAGTAATACTATGCACAGCAAAAGTGTGTTTATCAGGCCAAATTTCTATTAGAATAAGTGCAAAGGGTTATAGTAGTAAATAGAGGCTTGTGTAGTCACAGAATGGGGTGCCCCAACAGCCAGCAGTGCACCTGTGAGCAGTACTACTATGCACAGCAAAAGTGTCTTTATCAGGCCAAATGACTTTTAGAATAAGTACAAAGGATTATAGTAGTAAATAGAGGCTAGTGTAGTCACCGAATGGGATGCCCCAACAGCCAGCAGTGCACCTGGGAGCAGTAATACTATGCACAGCAAAAGTGTGTTTATCAGGCCAAATTTCTATTAGAATAGGTGCAAAGGGTTATAGTAGTAAATAGAGGCTTGTGTAGTCACAGAATGGGATGCCCCAACAGCCAGCAGTGCACCTGTGAGCAGTACTACTATGCACAGCAAAAGTGTGTTTATCAGGCCAAATGACTTTTAGAATAAGTTCAAAGGGTTATAGTAGTAAATAGAGGCTGGCGTAGTCACAGAATGGGATGCCCCAACAGCCAGCAGTGCACCTGGGAGCAGTAATACTATGCACAGCAAAAGTGTGTTTATCAGGCCAAATTTCAATTAGAATAAGTGCAGAGGGTTATAGTAGTAAATAGAGGCTTGTGTAGTCACAGAATGGAATGCCCCAACAGCCAGCAGTGCACCTGTGAGCAGTAATACTATGCACAGCAAAAGTGTGTTTAGCAGGCCAAATTTCAATTAGAATAAGCGCAAAGGGTTATAGTAGTAAATAGAGGCTGGTGTAGTCACAGAATGGGATTCCCCAACAGCCAGCAGTGCACCTGTCAGCAGTAATACTATGCACAGCAAAAGTGTGTTTATCAGGCCAAAATTCTATTAGAATAAGTGCAAAGGGTTATAGTAGTAAATAGAGGCTGGTGTAGTCACAGAATGGGATGCCCCAACAGCCAGCAGTGCACCTGGGACCACTAATACTATGCACAGCAAAAGTGTGTTTATCGGGCCAAATTTCTATTAGAATAAGTGCAAAGGGTTATAGTAGTAAATAGAGGTTTGTGTAGTCACAGAATGGGATGCCCCAACAGCCAGCAGTGCACCTGGGACCACTAATACTATGCACAGCAAAAGTGTGTTTATCAGGCCAAATTTTTATTAGAATAAGTGCAAAGGGTTATAGTAGTAAATAGAGGCTTGTGTAGTCACAGAATGGGATGCCCCAACCGGAGTGCACCTGGGAGCAGTACTACTATGCACAGCAAAAGTGTCTTTATCAGGCCAAATGACTTTTAGAATAAGTGCAAAGGGTTATAGTAAATAGAGGCTGGTGTAGTCTCAGAATGGGATGCCTCACAGCAGACTTGAGATCAGTTCAGTATATATGCACAGTAAGTGTATAAGCAGCCTGAAAACGCTAACAAAGCCAGTCAGCCAGCCAGTAACACTCAGGCTGGATGAAAAAAAAAAAAATTCTCCCTGTGACTGCCTCTGATTTTTCCTAACTTTCCCTGCTTTTCGCTGACTTCCTGCCTGTCTCCTGCCTGTCTCCTGCCTGTCCCAGTCTGTCCCTGGCTCTCTGCCTCTCCCTCACTACAGCAGCATCCTGTCTCTCACGAATGCAATAGAGAAATGAGGAAAAGCAAGATGTCCGCTGACTTAAATAGCGCTGTGACGTCACCGGGCTTGCTGGCTGCTGATAGGCTGCATGTGACTGCCCCAGCTTGCACTGGCGCGGGGTAGATGTCTGGACATGTCCCGTCCGCCATCTTAGAATGCCTGTAATGTAAATGAATGGATGTTAAAGGAAAACTTTGAGCGATCGAAGCACGGGGAAATTCGGATTCGATCCGAATCGAATTTTTCATGAAATTCGGATCGAATCCGGGTTCGTCCGGATCGATTCGCTCATCCCTAACCAAGGACCATTGACTTACCTCATCGCAATCCACAATTTGGGTTTGTGGTGTAGAATCCTGGTGAGCCCTTGGCCTCGGTGCTAACGCAGGGGTTTGGGGGCCTGGTGTGTCCTGTTGACTTGGTCCTTAGAATGTAGATTTGAAGATTAGCTAAATGGTCAAGTACAGTGTGTTGTGTAGCATAACACTGCCTTATTGAACTTTTTGTAATAGGTCATGGCAAAATCAGACTCACCTTAGGACCTTACATTCCGGTCTGTGTCTTGTGCCTCTGCCAGGCCCTGGATGCTGGCCGGGTGTATGTATGTATATTCATGTTCCTCGGCGGGTGTAAGGATTATTTTAGTGGGTAAGCCACCCCCTGTCTGTTGGCTGGGGAAGATTAAATCACACCTAATAAGTGTTACATCCTTTTAACAATGCGACTACAAATGCATTTAATTTGCCCTTTACCTCTGCTACACCCCCTGTCTGTTGGCTGGGGAAGATTAAATTACACCTAATAAGTGTTACATCCTGTTACCAATGCGACTAAAAATGCATTTAATTTGCCCTTTACCTCTGCTGATGGCGCATTTTTTTTTTTACTGTAGTATTTCAGGTCCCCAAATTTCCTTTTGATTTGTTGAATATCTCGCCTGACAGATCCCACACTATTTACTTGGCGGCAAATATTCGTCCAGATCTCCAGCTTGGCCTGCTTAGTGGTGGATTTGGAGCTCTTGCCAAATAGGGCATCATAATGCTCACAAACTGCATTTGCCACAGCCATGCTTTGAGCATCACAAAAACGTGCAGTTAGGGAGCCACGGCGTAGTTGTCGGCCATATGGGTGTGTGGTGTCCCCTGCATCTGTGGAAATTGATGGTTGGCTATCTGGTGAGTCGTGTGTGGTTCTGGGGCTTATGGGGGAGGGTGATGTTGTGTGTGTGCTGCTATGGCTTAATGTCTGGGTTCCTGTTGAGCTATCAGGTGTGGAGCTGCATGTGGAATGTGAGGTACTGGAATTGGGAGAACCAGAGGGTTGAGGTGGAGGGGTGGGTGACCTTGGTGGGGTGGTGGGTTTGGCAATACGCTTTCCCTTGCTGATGTGTTTTGTTTTGTGTGTATGGTTTGGTGTGTTGAGGCTGAGGATGCTGCAGGGTCTTACTCGATTTTGCACCCTTGTGTGTTCGTGCTTTTTTGGCAGGTGGTGGTGAATGGGTTAATGTCTCCTTGGTCCTGCGTTTTTTGGAATGTGCCTATGTGTGTGGAGTATCCTGCGTTTTAGTTCTGCCTGTGTCTGGTGCCTGCTCTTCTGTCTTTTGGAGGATGAGGCATGTGTGCGGCTGCTATGTGCCTCGAGCCTTGGTTGGCTCTTTTTGCTCCCTTTAGGTCTGCCCATAATGATATGGTATCCAACACAGAGCTGAGTGCCTTGTGCTTTAAATATGTTTCCCGTGTGGGCGTGGTCAACACCGGGTGCGCGCCTGCGCGCACGCACGTCACCGCGGGGGAACGTCAGAGCTAGACCAGGAAAACCAAGAAAAGATGTCGCCCGCAATCTTTACACAGGAGCAGGACGACATCATCATGGATGTGAGTATGCAAGCGTGCGTTTATGTGCGCGCACACATTCCTTATAATAAAAAAAAACAAAGCGCAGGAATAGTCTGAAACAACTTAGTTTGTCACGTTAAATACAAGCCCACCTTAGTTTAACACATGTACGCAGCTACAAACTAGGCTAGATGCAGATAAAAGAACTAGGGCAATGTGAGGCAGCAAGAGGTTAATAAAGTGACTTTAGTTAGGGCAGGAAACTTGTTAATGTATTTTGGGGATTAATGGTGGGTCCTTGTATCTTTTTTTAACAGATGATGCTGAGGAATCGCTACGACTTCCTGCCGTCAGATTTATGAGAAGCGGACGTTGGCCCTGGCGGTTGGGACGCGATCGCACGCCGATCACAAACCACCTATACCTTCACACAGATCGCCCAACACTGGTCTGATTTAAAGAGAAGGCATAAGCCCCGGGTGAGGCGGTACTTCGCCAAACATTTCCCATGTAAGTGTTGAAAATGTAAATGCACCTATAACCCTGGCATCACCTGGGCGTGGTTTTATGAATGTGTTTGTATTTCAGCCCATGAATGGAATATGCGTTTCCGCCCCACCCGGACCAGGACACGCAGCCCAGTGTTGGGCGAAACAGGTGAAGGTGTAGGTGGTCCACCGCCAGTGTCAACGACCACCCCCTCCTCTGCAAGTGAGTATGAGGAGCCTCTGGACCCCAGCATGCAGGGGAGGGGGAAATCTGACGGCAGGGATTCGAGCCTAAATGAGCCTCAACCTGACTCCGGTAAGGGAAATATAGTTAGATATGTGGAAATACATGCATTAAATACAGATACTCATGTGCACTATTGTTAGTTGTAGATTCAGACATCGCAGGGACATCCCAAGGGATGAGCGAGGAAGGGGGCGACGAGGAAGAGGTGGCTGGGGAAGGTGAGTAGATTGATACCTAGAAGCCTAACTTAATATGATATTCATGATACAACAACAGTCTCTAATATCAGTGTGTTTGTCATCCAAACAGATTCACAGCAGCAACCTAGGGAGGAAGAAAGGAGACGCCCCCGACGCAATGTGCGCCCCAAACATTGTAAGTGTTTTTTTTATTTGGTCAAAGTAATTGAACTAACAATTCCATTGCCAAAAACATCGCCCCCCAAAAAAAACAAATAGCCCTTAAAGCGTCTTTAACTCTGAATAAGAGTCTGTCTTATATGTTTCCCACACCCTGTACATACAGATTGGCCACATTAAAATTCATCCTACCTGCACCTAGTGCATGTTATGAGCCTTTAAACATCCAAGATGGCTGATTATGGAAGCCGCCATCTTATCAGGCAGCCTGCAAAAAGGAAGTGCCTTGTAACTGTGCTGCATTCTGGGATTGCTGACCTTTTCAAGAGCACAGCTCTGCTCTGTGTGAGCAAAGCACAGCTATAACCCACCCCCTGTACCCTATCCCACTCTCCTCTCCTCAGTAAGTGTGATGCTTCTGAGTCAAGATGGCGGCGCACATATCCTAAATTCCAGAACAGAGTTGCAGGCCAGTGGGGGAAAGAATAATAAGTTAGTGACTACAAACTTTTAAAATATTAGTTTCAAATGCTGCGGTCTCGTATTTGAAGAGTTTGGCCTTTTCATTAAATCACGCTGAAGGTCCGGTTTAAAAAGGGCCCCCAAAGAAACACGCAAAAACAAACCATAAAAACAATGCTAAACTAATGTTGTTTTTCATTCACAGATACCAGAAAATCACAGCCACAAGAACCCGAGGCCTAAAGCTTTTTAATTTGTCTTAAAATGTAAATAGTTTCTTTGTTTTTAAATAAAAAAAAAAAAAATATTAGGAAAAAACTGAAAAAAAAAATACATTCCAACGTTGGAATAAAAAAATATTACAAAAATGTTGAGAGTTGTCTTTCCTGCAAATGTACAATCACACAACATCATCACACATTTACATGACACAAAAGGTTTAGATATGGGACAATAAATCAAAAACAATCAGAAACAATTAAGGTATGCATTAATGGCAAGGAAGAAGGAACAACAAAGGAGATTAAGGTATGCATTAATGGCAAGGAAGAAGGAACAACAAAGGAGATTCCCGAGTGAAGTCAAATTGACGGATCAGTTAGGGAGCCATTCCGACGGAGGCTCTGCATCACATTTGAGCCACGATTCAAACGGGACCCCCGGACAATCGGAAGGTTTTAACGTCAGTTCAGGGGAGGCTCTGCATCAGGCCATATATTCTTGGGCAGGTGTGTATTTTTGTCTGGCATTTAATACTAACTAGCCAATCAGCACTTGAACATAAAACAAAATGCAAAAACTGTGAGATGCACTTCAATGGGATTCCTTAATTAGGCTAGCTAAATGCACTCCAGCAAGCTTTAAAACAAAATTTTGGTACAAAAGCAAGAGGTCTATTTTTTGGCCAGGTGTGTAGTTTTGGCTATCCTTTGACACTAACTAGCTCATCAGCACTCAAACATAAAACAAAATGCAAAAACTGTCAGATGCACTTAAGTGGGATGCCCTGATTAGGCCAGCTAAATGTGCTCCATCAAGCTTTAAAACAAGATTTTGTTACAAAGAGGTGGATATGTTTGAACAGGTGTGTAGTTTTGTCTGTCCTTTAACACTAACTAGACAAACAGAACTTTGAACATAAAACAAAGTGCAAAAACTGAGAGATGCACTTAAGTGGGATGCCCTCATTAAGCCAACTAAATGCACTGCAAGCTTTACAAACAAGATTTTGTCAGTAGCCGATGGTGTTATAGACTGTAGTGTGGAGGAGCTCTGCACCTTACCTCTACAGGCAGGCAGGCTCTGAGGCCACCAACTGGAAGATCCGTTTCAGTGCTCAGGAACAGGAGGAGGTCAAGCACGGAGGAGAGACGGAGACCAGACTACGCTTTTTTCATGGCAACGGAGCAAGCGGAGGGGAGATAAGGAGGAGGCAAGAAGGCGGCCATCGGGGAGGAGGGGCGGCCAGTGGTGGAGATGATTGAGGCCAGCCAGGAGTGAGGTGCCCAGGCACATAAAGGTACCTGGACTGGGGCAGGGGGGGAGGCACAGCAGGAAGCCACACATGGCCATGCTGCGGCTGAGCCGGCAGTGGTGGCGACAGAAGAACTGGCTGTGGAAGGCGAGGCAATGGCAGGAGAGTTGGAGGAGTGCGCCAGCTTGGAGGCTTCCACATTGGTGGTGGGGGGCTGCACTGCCACCTCTGGTGCACTCAATACCCTAGGTGAGAGGAGGGGGGACCCTGACTGCATTAGCCCCATTGACACTGGAGGCAGAATGGAGTGGAGGAGGGCCCTCCACACCAGCAGTAGTGCCTTCACAGATGGAGGGAGGGCAGTCTCGACCCCTACAAATGCATCGGTCCGCCACCTGAAGCAGCTGAGAGCCCCTACACAGAGTGCTCTCTCTCTAGTTCCGGGGGGGGGGGGGCACTGCAAATCGGGGAGCGTATGTGGACCACTCCCCACCCTGGGCTTCATAGTGATGTGGCCTCTCACCTGAGAGATCCTGCGGAGCTTTGCCCAGCCATGCAGCCGCCAAACAGGGTTAACCCTGGTGACTCAGCTCTGTGATACCCCCCATAGAGAGAGAGAGATTGCGACGCTTGGACGGGGCACCTGTCCCGTGAGGTGGCCCAGATTTCCCATCCAAGTGGGTCCTGGAGACAGGAAACAACCCTGGCGGGGGAAGTGCACATGATTTGGCTGCTTACACCCCTATCAAGCGGACTAGGCTGACGGCTGGACGTGGGACCTGCTGTCCACCCTTGTTGCTGTGCCTGCAGCTCTGCGTCCCATGTTTCCCTCCCTGATCTCAGCACTGTCTGGTTGGATCCAACATATCTGATGCCATACGAGTGCTCCCCTCTTGCTCCGACTTTAACGAATAGATCTCTCAGATGGCTAAAGAAATGGGGGAACCCACCCTCCCCCAAAAACAAGTACCGGGCTAAGAGTGAGTGGCACTACTCATAAGTATACAAAATTGTGAAAAGTTTATTATTCTAGATGGTTAAACAACAATCACATACTAACACAATTACATACACACAATAGACATAACATACAGATATAAAAACACCAGGGGGCACCAGAGGTCTGCCAAATTCATCATATGACCCTAAAATCCATCCTGAAACAAAAACACCTAATAATCTATCTTAAATATGTGCAAATCTACAATCAGTTGTACAATTGTGCCATATATCAACACTATTTATATCATACAAAAGAAAATATCAAAGATCACTCAGAATATAACAGGAGGACTAGCCAGGGTGTGCAAGGGAAATAGACAGTTATTCAAAAAAATAATAACACAAAGAAAAAGTAACAGTGCATATATACAGACCAACCGGGGTACCCCTGTAAGGATAAAACGCCAACGCGTGTCGTAGTGACCACACACTACTTCATCAGGGCGACAATCTCTCAGATGGAGAACACCCTCTGTAGGGAGCTTAGCATGCTTCAAAACTCAAACAACATCAGTCCATATGGCCCAGAGAGTGACAGCTCTGGAGCAGTGACAACAAGATGAAAGATGCCACTTCTCTGCTCAGCCTGGACAACATCGAGAACTGGGGAAGGCGTAACAATGTTAGACTGAGAGGGCTTCCGGAAACGGTCGCTCAATTGGACTAGGAACATACAGCCAAAACCATCTTTAATAAAATCCTAGGGCCCCCCTACAAACAATATCATCATAGACAGGATCCATTGCACTCTTGGCCCAAGACCTGTGGACCCCCAGCGACCCAAGGATGTGGTCTGTAGGATTCATCTCTACAAAACTGAAGAGGACATTCTGATTAAAGCGTGGAACTGGGTCCAACTAGATTTGAGGACTCTTCCATCGCGATTCTTCTGGACACTCCAAATGAGAAATATGCTGAAATCCCTTTTGGGGGTGATCCAACGTCAGGGGGCCAGCTACTGATGGGGGTTCACATTCCATCTGATTATCCGCAGGAATGGGAGATCCTTCATTCTTAAGGACCACTAACCAGCTTCCAGCACTGTTTACATTCCTGAAAACTGATCTGGTCCAGGTGCCGGACTGGCTCGCACCCGCTCTAGACCTCCTGCCTGCGAGGCCAGCGAGGAGGATCCACGGAGGGCACTTAGAGGGGCTGGAAGGGCCTTAGAGGACAGGGGCCCTCACCAGGTGTCAGAGCATGAAACACCAAACATTAAGCATTGACAAGCCATGACTTCTCCCTTATGCCTGATTGCTCGTTGCTGTCTCATGCCCAGACTCGGCAGGCGGGCCGGGACTTCTGATCAGTGGTTGGACACTGACGGGCTCTTGGACCCCCTTGATGGGGAAACCTGGAGCTTGCATCTGGCTGAGGTAGGAGGCCCCGGGTGAGCGGGGAGGTGCCCGGTGATTGACGTCATGGGCTGTCCGCACCTTGGGGTGGCGGTCCGGTGTGGGGGGGTCCAGGGTGCCCCAATCGCCGTTCTCACCAGAGGCAGGCCGGGCCTATACCCTGCATCGACCTAGCTGCCTTTGGGGGGTTGACATGCCTGGGGGGTTTGGTGGCCCTGGGGGGCTGCCTAGCCCTAGGGCCCAGGGCTTTGGCCCAGGGGTGTGGGGTGGGGGGTGTGGCCCAGCCATGTTGGTATGAATGGCATCAACTTAGGGCAGTGGGAGAGTCCGGCTCTATATGGTCAATGACGTGTTATTTTAATGTAGAATATCTCATCCTTTTACTGCTTGATTGTTACTCTTGCCCCCCCCCCCCCCCCCCCATGGAGATGGATGTCTGGCATTTGGGTCACATTTCCATGTGCCTTTTCAAGGTTATAAAGTTGGTTGTGCCTTATGTAGAGTTTTTAGTCTGTTCATAATGTGTAACGCCTGTATCGCTCCGACTTTCACTCCCCCAAACTAGGCCTCCCTGGTGGGGTCCCGCTCAGATTATATAGGGGCCGGGCCAAACAGGGAAACGAGGGGGCTTGTGGTCCCCGTGCATCTCGGTAGAGTTCACTGTGGGTCCACCTTACCCTGGTGACCTGCTACCTTGATTCCCCCCCTCTCTCTTCCCTTTGACCCTCAAATTCCAGCTTGACAACCATGTTTCTCTACATGGGATACCTCCTTGGACCCTTGCCCAGCGATTCCAACTGTGACCACCCTATAGACGTTCCCCCTCTTCTGCTGCATCTGACCTCTTCTTCCCCCGTCCCTTTCTCCACCTTCTTTCTTTCTCTTTTGTCCCAATATGTCGGTGCCTGCCCTTTTCTCGCCCACTTGTCTCTTTCTTCCCTTCTCTTTTCCACTTCTTCTGAGCAGGTGTCCTCCCTGCTTCACACTCCTCTCTCCTTCCCCCTCCCTTTTTTCTTTTCTTCCTCTTCTGCATCCCCTCCCATCTGTGGCTATGTTTTAAGTGTGCCCCCATAGTCTACCTACCAACAGAGCCTTGAACACATGGGTGGGTCCCTGCATCTCTCGCTCGGTATGGCTAAGCTGACAACCTGCTCTCTGAACATCAAGGGCTTCAATGACCCAGAAAAACGCTCTAAGGTACAATATGACCTCCACAAGCAAAGAGTGAGTGTTCTCATGCTCCAGGAGACCCATTTTCCGGAAGGAAAGTTACCTAACCTGCACAGCAAGATCCCTCCTGGTTCCATAGCACCAACCCATCAGGTAAATCGTGAGGTGTATCTATTGCAGTTCACAAATCCTTGCCTCTCACGGCTTTAGACCAGTTAGTGGACTCAAAGGGGAAAGTCATTTTCCTCATGGTTGTGATTCTTCAAAAAATGTACACAGTGGCAGATCTCTATCTGCCAAACCACCACCAAGCGACAGTGCTTCAGAGGAAATTGGAGGATTTTGCAGAGAGGATTGTGATCCTGGGTGGTGATTTCAACCTGGCACTAAGCCCTTCCTTAGACACCTCATCGTTTAGGTCCTGGGTGCCCCTTGGAAAGTTTCGGAAAACCCTCCATAGTCTATAGTTGATGGACGTCTGGAGATTGGAACATGGGCATGCTTGGCACTACAAATACTCCTCACCTGCACAAGGTGCATATAGTCACATTGACTATATCTTCTTCATGTCATCATGCCCTGCAATGGCACCCTAAGACCAGAATTGGTCCTTTCCTTTGGTCTGACCATGCGCCGGTCTTCCTGTCCCTTGACCTGCCCAATGACACACCAAAGAAATGGAGCTGGTGCCTAAGCGATAATCTACTCAGAGACGCAGTGTGCCTGAATAGGATCAGGGAAGGGATCACTAACTTTACAGGTGATCACGAACAGGATGCGCTCAAGTGTGTGTTTCGTGGGGTTTTCTTTCAAGAGGGCTCGATACTGAAGCGTTAGAGGACTACATTGATCAATAAAACAGTTATCATTTACGACCTGGAGTTTAAACATAAGCAGGACCCATCCCTGGAGCTGCTCTCTGAGCTTTAACTTGAAAGAAACAAGCTTTTAAAGCTATATGATCAGACCCATCTCAGATTCAGTACAGGCAACACACCTCAATGTAGGAGCATGCAAACAAATGCGACAAACTTTTGGCCATGTCGCTCCATCGCAGAGCTGTGACTTCTTTTATCCCGAGCATAAAAGCAGGTGGAGGGGAGAGTGTCATGGATCCGGTTAAGATCCCAAAGGTGTTCCAGGGCTTCTTTAGCGATCTTGACAAGCTTCAGCCAAACCGGTCCCCGGCCTCGGAAGAGGGGCTGGAGGCAAGCATATGGGACTATGTAGCTGAGACTCCACTCCTGTCAATCTCTGAGGACTCCTCAGCTGAACTGGAGGTCCCCTTTATGGAAGTAGAGATCAAAAGAGCCATCAAATCAGCCTCCTCTGGGAAGAGCCCGGGTCTAGGCAGCTTTACCCCTTGTTTCTTCAAGACCCTAGCAACACAACTCGTCCCCTTTCTGACCACGGCCTTTAATAATATAGGGACTGATAACCGTTTCCTGAAACAAGCTCTGGAAGCTACGATAGTGATTATCCCCAAGCCGGGCCAGGACCCATCAGCTTGTGGCAGCTACAGGCCTATCTCTTTACTTAATGTTGATGTGAAATTATTCACCAAAATTATAGCCACCAGTATTCAACCATTGATCCTACACCTGGTTCACTTAGACCAGGTAGGCTTCATCCCAACCCGAGAGGCCAGGGATAACACAAACAAGCCGCTGGACCTTAATGCACATGCCCGCAATGCTGGTTTCCCAGCGTGCATTCTCTCCTGCAATGCCAAGAAGGCATTTGACAGGGGGAGTTGGCGCTTTCTTAGAGCCACCCTCATGCAAATTGGTTTTGGACCTAATATCACCTCTAAGATCGGGATCTGTATCGGGACCCAATGGCGCGATTTAGGGCTTACAGCGTCCTATTGGAACCTTTACCAACTACAAGCGCCACCTGCCAAGGGTGCCCCCTCTCACCCCTATTATACATCCTTACTATGGAGCACTTAGCAAAAACCCAGATATAAGGGGTATTGAGTGTGGGGGTCAGCAATACAAAGCTTCAATCTTTTCCGATGACTTGCTCCTCCACCTGATGTCTTCGGCCATGTCCTTCATGGCGGATCTCAAGGAGTTTGAGCATTTTGGATAGTTATCCAACTTCCATATCAACTACTCAAAATATGATGCATTGAATCTCACTTTGCCCCACCATCTGGTGGACAACCTTAAGAGCAGCTTCCCTTTCAAGTGGCAACTGACTGTATTAAAATATCTAGGGAACTCTAGGGAATATCTAGGGAACTATGCCGTCTAACCTGAATACCCTGTTTGAGCTTAATTTCCAAGAACTTCAATCCAAAACTATCCAGGACCTCTCAAAATGCATCAGAGGACCTTACTCCTGGTTTGGAAAGATCAATATTCTGAAAATGGATGTTCTCCTCCCGATTTCTGTACATGTTCCAAATGATACCTATCCTTAGAGATGAGCGAACTTTTGAAAAATTCGATTCGACTGATTTGCCAAATTTTCCGACAAAAATCGTTTCGACCCGAATTTATTCGCGACGAATCGCTATTAAAAACTGCTATTTCTGAGCCTCCTAGAGCCTCAATAAGGTTGTAAACCATTCTGCCTTGCTGTAACACGCATAGGATGCGTGCTGGGTTAGTTAAATAATACTTTGAATAAATATCACATGCAGATCAGAGGCATCGCTAATAGAATCGCAGAGCGGCACAATTGCAGAGAGTTGGATTAATTGGATGAATCACACCCTGGAGTTGCAAGCAGCAGCAGGAGCCCAAACATTGGCTGAAAGAGACACTGGAGTTGGCTGCAGGAGCCCAAAAATTGAATGAATCACACCCTGGAGTTTCAAGCAGCAGCAGCAGCAGGAGCCCAAACATATCTTGAAAGAGACACTGGAGTTGGCTGCAGGAGCCCAAAGATTGGATGAATCACACCCTGGAGTTGCAAGCAGAAGCAGCAGAAGCCCAAACATAGCTTGAAAGAGACACTGGAGTTGGCAGTAGGAGCCCAAAGTTGGATGAATCACACTCTGGAGTTGGCAGCAGCAGCAGCAGGAGCCCAAACATTACTTTAAAGAGACACTGGAGTTGGCAGCAGGAGCCCAAAAATTGGATGAATCACACCCTGGAGTTGGCAGCAGCAGCAGCAGGAGCACAAACATTACTTTAAAGAGACACTGGGGTTGGCTTCAGGAGCCCAAAAAGTGGATGAATCACACCCTGGCGTTGCAAGCAGCAGCAGCAGCAGGAGCCCAGACATAACTTTAAAGAGACACTGAAGTTGGCAGCAGGAGCCCAAAATTGGATGAATCAAACCCTGGAGTTGGCAGCAGCAGCAGCAGGAGCCCAAACATTACTTTAAAGAGACACCGGGGTTGGCTTCAGGAGCCCAAAAATTGGATGAATCACACCCTGGAGTTGGCAGCAGCAGCAGTAGCCCAAATATTACTTTAAAGAGACACTGGGGTTGGCTTCAGGAGCCCAAAAATTGGATAAATCACACCCTGGAGTTGGCAGCAGCAGGAGCCCAAATATTACTTTAAAGAGACACTGGGGTTGGCAGCAGGAGCCCAAAAATTGGATGAATCACACCCTGGAGTTGGCAGCAGCAGCAGCAGCAGGAGCCCAAACATTACTTTAAAGAGACACTGGGGTTGGCTTCATGAGCCCAAAAATTGGATGAATCACACCCTGGAGTTGGCAGCAGCAGCAGCAGGAGCCCAAATATTACTTTAAAGAGACACTGGGGTTGGCAGCAGGAGCCCAAAAATTGGATGAATCACACGCTGGAGTTGGCAGCAGCAGCAGCAGGAACCCAAACATTACTTTAAAGAGACACTGGGGTTGGCTTCAGGAGCCCAAAAATTGGATGAATCACACACTGGAGTTGGCAGCAGCAGCAGCAGCAGGAGCCCAAACATTACTTTAAAGAGACACTGGGGTTGACTTCAGGAGCCGAAAAATTGGATGAATCACACCCTGGAGTTGCAAGCAGCAGCAGCAGGAGCCCAAACATAACTTTAAAGAGACACTGGAGTTGGCAGCAGGAGCCCAAAAATTTGATGAATCACACCCTGGAGTTGGCAGCAGCAGCAGCAGCAGCAGGAGCCCAAACATTACTTTAAAGAGACACTGGGGTTGGCTTCAGGAGCCCAAAAATTGGATGAATCACACCCTGGAGTTGGCAGCAGCAGCAGCAGGAGCCCAAATATTACTTTAAAGAGACACTGGGGTTGGCTTCAGGAGCCCAAAAATTGGATGAATCACACCCTGGAGTTGGCAGCAGCAGCAGCAGGAGCCCAAATATTACTTTAAAGCGACACTGGAGTTGGCAGCAGGAGCCCAAAAATTGGATGAATCACACCCTGGAGTTGGCAGCAGTAGGAGCCAGGAGCCCAAACATTACTTTAAAGAGACACTGGAGTTGGCAGCAGGAGCCCAAAAATTGGATGAATCACACCCTAGAGTTGGCAGCAGCAGCAGGAGCCCAAACATTACTTTAAAGAGACACTGGGGTTGGCTTCAGGAGCCCAAAAATTGGACGAATCACACCCTGGAGTTGGCAGCAGCAGCAGCAGGAGCCCAAATATTACTTTAAAGAGACAATGGGGTTGGCTTCAGGAGCCCAAAAATTGGATGAATCACACCCTGGAGTTGGCAGCAGCAGGAGCCCAAATATTACTTTAAAGAGACACTGGAGTTGGCAGCAGGAGCCCAAAAATTGGATGAATCACACCCTGGAGTTGGCAACAGCAGCAGCAGGAGCCCAAACATTACTTTAAAGAGACACTGGGGTTGGCTTCAGGAGCCCAAAAATCGGATGAATCACACCCTGGAGTTGGCAGCAGCAGCAGCAGGAGCCCAAATATTACTTTAAAGAGACACTGGGGTTGGCTTCAGGAGCCCAAAAATTGGATGAATCAAACCCTGGAGTTGGCAGCAGCAGCAGCAGGAGCCCAAATATTACTTTAAAGAGACACTGGGGTTGGCAGCAGGAGCCCAAAAATTGGATGAATCACACGCTGGAGTTGGCAGCAGCAGCAGCAGGAACCCAAACATTACTTTAAAGAGACACTGGGGTTGGCTTCAGGAGCCCAAAAATTGGATGAATCACACACTGGAGTTGGCAGCAGCAGCAGCAGCAGGAGCCCAAACATTACTTTAAAGAGACACTGGGGTTGACTTCAGGAGCCGAAAAATTGGATGAATCACACCCTGGAGTTGCAAGCAGCAGCAGCAGGAGCCCAAACATAACTTTAAAGAGACACTGGAGTTGGCAGCAGGAGCCCAAAAATTTGATGAATCACACCCTGGAGTTGGCAGCAGCAGCAGCAGCAGCAGGAGCCCAAACATTACTTTAAAGAGACACTGGGGTTGGCTTCAGGAGCCCAAAAATTGGATGAATCACACCCTGGAGTTGGCAGCAGCAGCAGCAGGAGCCCAAATATTACTTTAAAGAGACACTGGGGTTGGCTTCAGGAGCCCAAAAATTGGATGAATCACACCCTGGAGTTGGCAGCAGCAGCAGCAGGAGCCCAAATATTACTTTAAAGCGACACTGGAGTTGGCAGCAGGAGCCCAAAAATTGGATGAATCACACCCTGGAGTTGGCAGCAGTAGGAGCCAGGAGCCCAAACATTACTTTAAAGAGACACTGGAGTTGGCAGCAGGAGCCCAAAAATTGGATGAATCACACCCTAGAGTTGGCAGCAGCAGCAGGAGCCCAAACATTACTTTAAAGAGACACTGGGGTTGGCTTCAGGAGCCCAAAAATTGGACGAATCACACCCTGGAGTTGGCAGCAGCAGCAGCAGGAGCCCAAATATTACTTTAAAGAGACAATGGGGTTGGCTTCAGGAGCCCAAAAATTGGATGAATCACACCCTGGAGTTGGCAGCAGCAGGAGCCCAAATATTACTTTAAAGAGACACTGGAGTTGGCAGCAGGAGCCCAAAAATTGGATGAATCACACCCTGGAGTTGGCAACAGCAGCAGCAGGAGCCCAAACATTACTTTAAAGAGACACTGGGGTTGGCTTCAGGAGCCCAAAAATCGGATGAATCACACCCTGGAGTTGGCAGCAGCAGCAGCAGGAGCCCAAATATTACTTTAAAGAGACACTGGGGTTGGCTTCAGGAGCCCAAAAATTGGATGAATCAAACCCTGGAGTTGGCAGCAGCAGCAGCAGGAGCCCAAATATTACTTTAAAGAGACACTGGAGTTGGCAGCAGGAGCCCAAAAATTGGATGAATCACACCCTGGAGTTGGCAGCAGCAGCAGCAGGAGCCCAAACATTACTTTAAAGAGACACTGGGGTTGGCTTCAGAAGCCCAAAAATTGGATGAATCACACCCTGGAGTTGGCAGCAGCAGCAGCAGGAGGCCAAACATTGGCTGAAAGGCACACCCTGAAGTTGGCATCAGCAGGAGGCCAAAAATTGGTTGGAAGGCACACCCTGAAGTTGGCATCAGCAGGAGCCCAAAAATTGGCCTAAAGACATAAATATGTTTTGCACCATTTGGAAAGTGTAAAACGTGGCACCATGCTGAATCTAGTCGCATGCATCAGGCATTTGTGGGTGGAAATCCTGGCTGATCCATCCCTGATTCATTTTGACAAAGGTGAGTCTCTCCACATTTTTAGTTGACAGACGAGTTCTCCTCGCCGTAACTATGGCCCCCGCCGCACTAAACACCCACTCAGATGGCACGCTACTTGCCGGGAAGGACAGCTTTTCCAGGGCAAACTCTGCTAGTTGCGGCCACAAATCAAGTTTGGCTGCCCAGAAGTCCAGCGGATCCTCAAGGTGTGTTGGCATGGTCATGTCAAAGTATGACATGACCTGCTGGTTCAGGTCCTGCTCCAGGTCTTCCTGCTGCTCATGAGTAGCCTCACTATGCGGGTGTAGAAAGCTACTCATTAGCGACTGAAGACTGAGGCTGCTGCTGATGGAGCTGCTGCTGCTGCTCCTGCCAACCCCCCCAGCAGCCATGGCAGTGGAAGGTGAGCGCAGAGGTCCCCTCGAGTCAGACCTGCGAGAGTATGGACCATGGCGCAGATAGGCATCGGCCAACTGCCTACGTAGAATGTCTTTGTAGTAGTTCAGTTTGTCCTCCCTCTCGGTGGGTTTAAAAAATGCCCCCATTTTGTGCCAGAAGCGAGGGTCCAATAAGGTGGACAGCCAGAAGTCATCCCGCCGACAGATGGAAACAATTCTGGGGTCACTACGCAAGCACGTGAGCATGCTTCCTGCCATTTGCGCAAGTGACTCGGATGGACTACCTGTCTCCATCTCCACTGCATACTGCCACGGTGTGTCCGGGTCCTCTGGCTGCTCCTGCTCCTCCTCTCCTGTCCGCTGACTAGATAAACCAGCCATTTCGCCAAGCCTAAACTGTGTTTCGCTGGGCAACTCCTCCTCCTCTTCCTCCTCCTCCTCCAGTTCAGCTCCAACGGGGTTCATGTGGCCGTAAGATGTAAACGCCATGTCTCCAGTGCCCTGACCAGCCATGGTTTCCAACATGTGCTGTAGTACATGAAGCAGTAGAATCACGTCGTTTATCCTGTAATCCTGCCGACTGACAAATAAAGTGGCTTCCTCAAAGGGCCTGAGCAAACGGCAGGTGTCACGTATGAGCTGCCACTGGTTGACATTGAAGTTACACAGGGGAGTCCCCCTATCTGCTTGGATCATCAAGAAATCCGTGATGGCTTTTCTCTGTTCATATAATCGGTCCAACATGTGAAGGGTGGAATTCCAACGTGTGGAAACATCGCAAATCAGACTATGTTGGGGGATACCGTTCTGACGCTGTAGCTCAAGAAGGGTGTGTTTGGCGGTGTATGAGTGGCTGAAGTGCATGCAAAGTTTCCTTGAAGTTGTTAGGATGAATTGCAGATGGGGGAACACTTCAGAAACCGCTTGACAACCAGATTTAAGACGTGAGCCATGCAGGGGGCATGGGTCAGGCTTCCTTGGCGCAGCGCAGACAAAATGTTCTTCCCATTGTCAGTAACCATGATTCCCATTCTAAGTTTTCTTGGAGTAAGCCATGTTTGGATTTCCTGATGAATAAATTTAAGCAGTTCCTCCCCTGTGTGACTCCTTTCGCCAAGACAAACCATGTGAAGCACTGCGTGACACCTCCGTGCCCTGCACACATGGTAGACCGGAGGGGCACTGAGACTTGAGCCTACAGTGGAGGGTGAGGAGATGGCGGAGGATGAGGAGGCCGAGTCGCACAGTGTCACAGGCCCAACGGGCAGGGAGCGCGGAGGCTGAAGCGGCGTGACCTGTCCAAGTTGCTGCTGCTGCTGCAAAGGGACCACATTCACCCAGTGGGCCGTAAACGACATGTACTGTCCCTGACCATAGTTACAGCTCCAGACGTCGGCGCTGCCATGCACTTTGCTACACACCGACAGGCTCGAGGACTGGCCCACCTTCTGTTCAACAAAAGTGTGCAGCGTTGGTACTGCCTTCTTGGCAAAGAAATGACGGCTTGGGACTCTCCACCTCGGCTCGGCACAAGCCATCAGTTCTCTGAAAGGTGCAGAGTCCACCACCTGAAAAGGGAGCGACTGCAGCACCAGCAACTTGGACAGGAGCACATTCAGCTTCTGCGCCGTAGGATGAGTGGGCGCATACTGCTGTCTCTTGGACATGGCTTCGCTGATGGATTGCTGGCGGGATGCATGACTTGGAGGAGGAGGAGGAGGAGCGACAGAGGATGGGTATGACGCACAGCTGCCTTCGGCTGAGGTGCTGGAGCCTTGGCTGGCAGAAATTGGGAGCAGCGTGCCACTCGGTGAGGAAGCAGTCTGGCCCACCTCTCCGGAGCCTAGGTTCTCCCAGGCCGCTTTATGGTGACGCTGCATATGTTGACGCTGGGCCGTGGTGCCAACATTTGGGCCCTGGCCATGCTTCACCTTCTGCCTACATATCTTGCATGTGGCCATGTTACCCTCCTGCGGATGCTTCAGGAAAAACTGCCACACTGCCGAGTAGCTACTTTTCCCACCAACAGGCCTCACTGATTCGCTGCTATTGTCGCCAACTCCAGGAACCCCTGCCCCACTACCTCCCGATAAGGTAGCCTGCCGTGCAGCAGGAGCTCTACCACGGCCCCGGCCCCGTTTGGCTCCAGGCTTTACATTTGTGCCCCCATGCTGCCTGCCAACCATGCTGCTAACACCTTGCTGCCTGAGCTGCTGACTCCGGGGCAACCTGCGCCCCTCTTCTCCTGATGATGACGATGAAGCCCCTTCATCACCCGGCTCCCAAGTGCCATCGGCTTCATCGTCATCATCATTATCACCGAGTTGTGGCTGTACGTCACTGATGTTCGTGGATTCGTCAACAGTGTCTGGCGCAGGAGCTGGAACGCTCGCAGCACCCACGACACTGTCCACATCACTATTTGTCTGCCTAGCTAAAGAAGCCACCTCCATTTCTTGGCTGGGCTGTAGCTGCTGACTGTCCTCTATCTGATCTTCCTCCTCACTAAAGAGTGGAGCTGAACCCAAAGCATAGGATACGTCGCTGGGGGAGGGAACGGCGTAGGACAGAGGCAATGGGAGGACAGGGACTGCTCTCGGGGCATGCCAACTCAGGGTTGTGTCAGAGGAACCTACCGACCCTAGACTGGGGGTCTCAGACGTAAGTTGTGATGATGTTGTTGATGAGCGCGTTAACCAATCTACCACGGCAGATGCGTCACTGGTGGAGACACGACCGCTAGCAGATACTGGCAGACCAGGTCTCTCACCGTGACTCCTGCTGCCACTCGCCCCTAGTCTGCTGCGACCTCTGCCTGCTGAATCTTGGCCTCTGCCACTCCTCTTTGAACATCCTGGCACTTGTCTGCCTGACATTTTTATGTATTTCCAGAACAGATAGGGTTCAATGTGCAGTTTTGCGGTGCCCTGCGGCCTGGTTTATTAAAAGCAGTCAAAAACAAATGGGATGCCCCCACAGCAGACCTGAGATCAGTATATATGCACAGCAACAGTGTCTAAGCAGGCTCAAACAGGCCAAATTACTTTAAATAACTGTGCAGCTTACAGTAAATGCAGAGGCTAATGGTATGTTACAGAATGGGATGCCCACAGCAGACTTGAGATCAGTATATATGCACACAGCAACAGTGTGTAAGCAGGCTGAAACAGGCCAGATTACTTTAAATAACTGTGCAGCTTACAATGAATGCAGAGGCTAATGGTATGTTACAGAATGGGATGCCCGCACAGCAGACCTGAGATCAGTATATATGCACACAGCAACAGTGTGTAAGCAGGCTCATACAGGCCAAATTACTTTAAATAACTGTGCAGCTTACAGTAAATGCAGAGGCTAATGGTATGTTACAGAATGGGATGCCCACAGCAGACTTGAGATCAGTATATATGCACACAGCAACAGTGTGTAAGCAGGCTGAAACAGGCCAAATTACTTTAAATAACTGTGCAGCTTACAGTAAATGCAGAGGCTAATGGTATGTTACAGAATGGGATGCCCACAGCAGACTTGAGATCAGTATATATGCACACAGCAACAGTGTGTAAGCAGGCTGAAACAGGCCAAATTACTTTAAATAACTGTGCAGCTTACAGTAAATGCAGAGGCTAATGTTATGTTACAGAATGGGATGCCCACAGCAGACTTGAGATCAGTATATATGCACACAGCAACAGTGTGTAAGCAGGCTGAAACAGGCCAAATTACTTTAAATAACTGTGCAGCTTACAGTAAATACAGAGGCTAATGGTATGTTACAGAATGGGATGCCCACAGCAGACTTGAGATCAGTATTTATGCACACAGCAACAATGTGTAAGCAGGCTGAAACAGGCCAAATTACTTTAAATAACTGTGCAGCTTACAGTAAATGCAGAGGCTAATGGTATGTTACAGAATGGGATGCCCACAGCAGACTTGAGATCAGTATATATGCACACAGCAACAGTGTGTAAGCAGGCTGAAACAGGCCAAATTACTTTAAATAACTGTGCAGCTTACAGTAAATGCAGAGGCTAATGGTATGTTACAGAATGGGATGCCCACAGCAGACTTGAGATCAGTATATATGCACACAGCAACAGTGTGTAAGCAGGCTGAAGCAGCCCAAATTACTTTAAATAACTGTGCAGCTTACAGTAAATGCAGAGGCTAATGGTATGTTACAGAATGGGATGCCCACAGCAGACTTGAGATCAGTATATATGCACACAGGAACAGTATGTTAGCAGGCTGAAACAGGCCAAATTACTTTAAATACCTGTGCAGCTTACAGTGAATGCAGAGGCTAATGGTATGTTACAGAATGGGATGCCCACAGCAGACTTGAGATCAGTATATATGCACACAGCAACAGAGTGTAAGCAGGCTGAAACAGGCCAAATTACTTTAAATAACTGTGCAGCTTACAGTAAATGCAGAGGCTAATGGTATGTTACAGAATGGGATGCCCACAGCAGACTTGAGATCAGTATATATACACACAGCAACAGTGTGTAAGCAGGCTGAAACAGGCCAAATTACTTTAAATAACTGTGCAGCTTACAGTAAATGCAGAGGCTAATGGTATGTTACAGAATGGGATGCCCACAGCAGACTTGAGATCAGTATATATGCACACAGCAACAGTGTGTAAGCAGGCTGAAACAGGCCAAATTACTTTAAATAACTGTGCAGCTTACAGTGAATGCAGAGGCTAATGGTATGTTACAGAATGGGATGCCCACAGCAGACTTGAGATCAGTATATATGCACACAGCAACAGTGTGTAAGCAGGCTGAAACAGGCCAAATGACTTTAAATAACTGTGCAGCTTACAGTAAATGCAGAGGCTAATGGTATGTTACAGAATGGTATGCCCACAACAAACTTGAGATCAGTATATATGCACACAGCAACAGTGTGTAAGCAGGCTGAAACAGGCGAAATGACTTTAAATAACTGTGCAGCTTACAGTAAATGCAGAGGCTAATGGTATGTTACAGAATGGGATGCCCACAGCAGACTTGAGATCAGTATATATGCACACAGCAACAGTGTGTAAGCAGGCTGAAGCTGCCCAAATTACTTTAAATAACTGTGCAGCTTACAGTAAATGCAGAGGCTAATGGTATGTTACAGAATGGGATGCCCCAAAGCTGACTTGAGATCAGTATATATGCACACAGCAACAGTGTGTAAGCAGGCTGAAACAGGCCAAATTACTTTAAATAACTGTGCAGCTTAGAGTAAATGCAGAGGCTAATGGTACGTTACAGAATGGGATGCCCACAGCAGACTTGAGATCAGTATATATGCACACAGCAACAGTGTGTAAGCAGGCTGAAACAGGCCAAATTACTTTAAATAACTGTGCAGCTTACAGTAAATGCAGAGGCTAATGGTATGTTACAGAATGGGATGCCCACAGCAGACTTGAGATCAGTATATATGCACACAGCAACAGTGTGTAAGCAGGCTCATACAGCCCAAATTACTTTAAATAACTGTGCAGCTTACAGTAAATGCAGAGGCTAATGGTATGTTACAGAATGGGATGCCCACAGCAGACTTGAGATCAGTTTATATATGCACACAGCAACAGTGTGTAAGCAGGCTGAAACAGGCCAAATTACTTTAAATAACTGTGCAGCTTACAGTAAATGCAGAGGCTAATGGTATGTTACAGAATGGGATGCCCACAGCAGACTTGAGATCAGTATATATGCACACAGCAACAGTGTGTAAGCAGGCTGGAACAGGCCAAATTACTTTAAATAACTGTGCAGCTTACAGTAAATGCAGAGGCTAATCGTATGTTACAGAATGGGATGCCCACAGCAGACTTGAGTTCAGTATATATGCACACAGCAACAGTGTGTAAGAAGGCTGAAACAGGCCAAATTACTTTAAATAACTGTGCAGCTTACAGTAAATGCAGAGGCTAATGGGATGTTACAGAATGGGATGCCCACAGCAGACTTGAGATCAGTATATATGCACACAGCAACAGTGTGTAAGCAGGCTGAAACAGGCCAAATTACTTTAAATAACTGTGCAGCTTACAGTAAATGCAGAGGCTAATGGTATGTTACAGAATGGGATGCCCGCACGGCAGACCTGAGATCAGTATATATGCACACAGCAACAGTGTGTAAGCAGGCTGAAACAGGCCAAATTACTTTAAATAACTGTGCAGCTTACAGTAAATGCAGAGGCTAATGGTATGTTACAGAATGGGATGCCCCCACAGCAGACCTGAGATCAGTATATATGCACAGCAACAGTGTCTAAGCAGGCTCAAACAGGCCAAATTACTTTAAATAACTGTGCAGCTTACAGTAAATGCAGAGGCTAATGGTATGTTACAGAATGGGATGCCCACAGCAGACTTGAGATCAGTATATATGCACACAGCAACAGTGTGTAAGCAGGCTGAAACAGGCCAGATTACTTTAAATAACTGTACAGCTTACAATGAATGCAGAGGCTAATGGTATGTTACAGAATGGGATGCCCGCACAGCAGACCTGAGATCAGTATATATGCACACAGCAACAGTGTGTAAGCAGGCTCATACAGGCCAAATTACTTTAAATAACTGTGCAGCTTACAGTAAATGCAGAGGCTAATGGTATGTTACAGAATGGGATGCCCACAGCAGACTTGAGATCAGTATATATGCACACAGCAACAGTGTGTAAGCAGGCTGAAACAGGCCAAATTACTTTAAATAACTGTGCAGCTTACAGTAAATGCAGAGGCTAATGGTATGTTACAGAATGGGATGCCCACAGCAGACTTGAGATCAGTATATATGCACACAGAAACAGTGTGTAAGCAGGCTGAAACAGGCCAAATTACTTTAAATAACTGTGCAGCTTACAGTAAATACAGAGGCTAATGGTATGTTACAGAATGGGATGCCCACAGCAGACTTGAGATCAGTATATATGCACACAGCAACAATGTGTAAGCAGGCTGAAACAGGCCAAATTACTTTAAATAACTGTGCAGCTTACAGTAAATGCAGAGGCTAATGGTATGTTACAGAATAGGATGCCCACAGCAGACTTGAGATCAGTATATATGCACACAGCAACAGTGTGTAAGCAGGCTGAAACAGGCCAAATGACTTTAAATAACTGTGCAGCTTACAGTAAATGCAGAGGCTAATGGTATGTTACAGAATGGGATGCCCACAGCAGACTTGAGATCAGTATATATGCACACAGCAACAGTGTGTAAGCAGGCTGAAGCTGCCCAAATTACTTTAAATAACTGTGCAGCTTACAGTAAATGCAGAGGCTAATGGTATGTTACAGAATGGGATGCCCCAAAGCTGACTTGAGATCAGTATATATGCACACAGCAACAGTGTGTAAGCAGGCTGAAACAGGCCAAATTACTTTAAATAACTGTGCAGCTTACAGTAAATGCAGAGGCTAATGGTACGTTACAGAATGGGATGCCCACAGCAGACTTGAGATCAGTATATATGCACACAGCAACAGTGTGTAAGCAGGCTGAAACAGGCCAAATTACTTTAAATAACTGTGCAGCTTACAGTAAATGCAGAGGCTAATGGTATGTTACAGAATGGGATGCCCACAGCAGACTTGAGATCAGTATATATGCACACAGCAACAGTGTGTAAGCAGGCTGAAACAGGCCAAATTACTTTAAATAACTGTGCAGCTTACAGTAAATGCAGAGGCTAATGGTATGTTACAGAATGGGATGCCCACAGCAGACTTGAGATCAGTATATATGCACACAGCAACAGTGTGTAAGCAGGCTCATACAGCCCAAATTACTTTAAATAACTGTGCAGCTTACAGTAAATGCAGAGGCTAATGGTATGTTACAGAATGGGATGCCCACAGCAGACTTGAGATCAGTTTATATATGCACACAGCAACAGTGTGTAAGCAGGCTGAAACAGGCCAAATTACTTTAAATAACTGTGCAGCTTACAGTAAATGCAGAGGCTAATGGTATGTTACAGAATGGGATGCCCACAGCAGACTTGAGATCAGTATATATGCACACAGCAACAGTGTGTAAGCAGGCTGGAACAGGCCAAATTACTTTAAATAACTGTGCAGCTTACAGTAAATGCAGAGGCTAATCGTATGTTACAGAATGGGATGCCCACAGCAGACTTGAGATCAGTATATATGCACACAGCAACAGTGTGTAAGAAGGCTGAAACAGGCCAAATTACTTTAAATAACTGTGCAGCTTACAGTAAATGCAGAGGCTAATGGGATGTTACAGAATGGGATGCCCACAGCAGACTTGAGATCAGTATATATGCACACAGCAACAGTGTGTAAGCAGGCTGAAACAGGCCAAATTACTTTAAATAACTGTGCAGCTTACAGTAAATGCAGAGGCTAATGGTATGTTACAGAATGGGATGCCCGCACGGCAGACCTGAGATCAGTATATATGCACACAGCAACAGTGTGTAAGCAGGCTGAAACAGGCCAAATTACTTTAAATAACTGTGCAGCTTACAGTAAATGCAGAGGCTAATGGTATGTTACAGAATGGGATGCCCACAGCAGACTTGAGATTAGTATATATGCACACAGCAACAGTGTGTAAGCAGGCTGAAGCAGCCCAAATTACTTTAAATAACTGTGCAGCTTACAGTAAATGCAGAGGCTAATGGTATGTTACAGAATGGGATGCCCACAGCAGACTTGAGATCAGTATATATGCACACAGCAACAGTGTGTTAGCAGGCTGAAACAGGCCAAATTACTTTAAATAACTGTGCAGCTTACAGTGAATGCAGAGGCTAATGGTATGTTACAGAATGGGATGCCCACAGCAGACTTGAGATCAGTATATATGCACACAGCAACAGTGTGTAAGCAGGCTGAAACAGGCCAAATGACTTTAAATAACTGTGCAGCTTACAGTAAATGCAGAGGCTAATGGTATGTTACAGAATGGGATGCCCACAGCAGACTTGAGATCAGTATATATGCACACAGCAACAGTGTGTAAGCAGGCTGAAGCTGCCCAAATTACTTTAAATAACTGTGCAGCTTACAGTAAATGCAGAGGCTAATGGTATGTTACAGAATGGGATGCTCCAAAGCTGACTTGAGATCAGTATATATGCACACAGCAACAGTGTGTAAGCAGGTTGAAACAGGCCAAATTACTTTAAATAACTGTGCAGCTTACAGTAAATGCAGAGGCTAATGGTATGTTACAGAATGGGATGCCCACAGCAGACTTGAGATCAGTATATATGCACACAGCAACAGTGTGTAAGCAGGCTGAAACAGGCCAAATTACTTTAAATAACTGTGCAGCTTACAGTAAATGCAGAGGCTAATGGTATGTTACAGAATGGGATGCCCACAGCAGACTTGAGATCAGTATATATGCACACAGCAACAGTGTGTAAGCAGGCTCATACAGCCCAAATTACTTTAAATAACTGTGCAGCTTACAGTAAATGCAGAGGCTAATGGTATGTTACAGAATGGGATGCCCACAGCAGACTTGAGATCAGTTTATATATGCACACAGCAACAGTGTGTAAGCAGGCTGAAACAGGCCAAATTACTTTAAATAACTGTGCAGCTTACAGTAAATGCAGAGGCTAATGGTATGTTACAGAATGGGATGCCCACAGCAGACTTGAGATCAGTATATATGCACACAGCAACAGTGTGTAAGCAGGCTGGAACAGGCCAAATTACTTTAAATAACTGTGCAGCTTACAGTAAATGCAGAGGCTAATCGTATGTTACAGAATGGGATGCCCACAGCAGACTTGAGATCAGTATATATGCACACAGCAACAGTGTGTAAGAAGGCTGAAACAGGCCAAATTACTTTAAATAACTGTGCAGCTTACAGTAAATGCAGAGGCTAATGGGATGTTACAGAATGGGATGCCCACAGCAGACTTGAGATCAGTATATATGCACACAGCAACAGTGTGTAAGCAGGCTGAAACAGGCCAAATTACTTTAAATAACTGTGCAGCTTACAGTAAATGCAGAGGCTAATGGTATGTTACAGAATGGGATGCCCGCACGGCAGACCTGAGATCAGTATATATGTACACAGCAACAGTGTGTAAGCAGGCTGAAACAGGCCAAATTACTTTAAATAACTGTGCAGCTTACAGTAAATGCAGAGGCTAATGGTATGTTACAGAATGGGATGCCCACAGCAGACTTGAGATCAGTATATATGCACACAGCAACAGTGTGTAAGCAGGCTGAAGCAGCCCAAATTACTTTAAATAACTGTGCAGCTTACAGTAAATGCAGAGGCTAATGGTATGTTACAGAATGGGATGCCCACAGCAGACTTGAGATCAGTATATATGCACACAGCAACAATGTGTAAGCAGGCTGAAACAGGCCAAATTACTTTAAATAACTGTGCAGCTTACAGTAAATGCAGAGGCTAATGGTATGTTACAGAATGGGATGCCCACAGCAGACTTGAGATCAGTATATATGCACACAGCAACAGTGTGTAAGCAGGCTGAAACAGGCCAAATTACTTTAAATAACTGTGCAGCTTACAGTAAATGCAGAGGCTAATGGTATGTTACAGAATGGGATGCCCACAGCAGACTTGAGATCAGTATATATGCACACAGCAACAGTGTGTTAGCAGGCTGAAACAGGCCAAATTACTTTAAATAACTGTGCAGCTTACAGTGAATGCAGAGGCTAATGGTATGTTACAGAATGGGATGCCCACAGCAGACTTGAGATCAGTTTATATATGCACACAGCAACAGTGTGTAAGCAGGCTGAAACAGGCCAAATTACTTTAAATAACTGTGCAGCTTACAGTAAATGCAGAGGCTAATGGTATGTTACAGAATGGGATGCCCACAGCAGACTTGAGATCAGTATATATGCACACAGCAACAATGTGTAAGCAGGCTGAAACAGGCCAAATTACTTTAAATAACTGTGCAGCTTACAGTAAATGCAGAGGCTAATGGTATGTTACAGAATGGGATGCCCACAGCAGACTTGAGATCAGTATATATGCACACAGCAACAGTGTGTAAGCAGGCTGAAACAGGCCAAATTACTTTAAATAACTGTGCAGCTTACAGTAAATGCAGAGGCTAATGGTATGTTACAGAATGGGATGCCCACAGCAGACTTGAGATCAGTATATATGCACACAGCAACAGTGTGTAAGCAGGCTGAAGCAGGCCAAATTACTTTAAATAACTGTGCAGCTTACAGTAAATGCAGAGGCTAATAGTATGTTACAGAATGGGATGCCCACAGCAGACTTGAGATCAGTATATATGCACACAGCAACAGTGTGTTAGCAGGCTGAAACAGGCCAAATTACTTTAAATAACTGTGCAGCTTACAGTGAATGCAGAGGCTAATGGTATGTTACAGAATGGGATGCCCACAGCAGACTTGAGATCAGTATATATGCACACAGCAACAGAGTCTAAGCAGGCTGAAACAGGCCAAATTACTTTAAAAAACTGTGCAGCTTACAGTAAATGCAGAGGCTAATGGTATGTTACAGAATGGGATGCCCACAGCAGACTTGAGATCAGTATATATGCACACAGCAACAGTGTGTAAGCAGGCTGAAACAGGCCAAATTACTTTAAATAACTGTGCAGCTTACAGTAAATGCAGAGGCTAATGGTATGTTACAGAATGGGATGCCCACAGCAGACTTGAGATCAGTATATATGCACACAGCAACAGTGTGTAAGCAGGCTGAAACAGGCCAAATTACTTTAAATAACTGTGCAGCTTACAGTGAATGCAGAGGCTAATGGTATGTTACAGAATGGGATGCCCACAGCAGACTTGAGATCAGTATATATGCACACAGCAACAGTGTGTAAGCAGGCTGAAACAGGCCAAATTACTTTAAATAACTGTGCAGCTTACAGTAAATGCAGAGGCTAATGGTATGTTACAGAATGGTATGCCCACAGCAAACTTGAGATCAGTATATATGCACACAGCAACAGTGTGTAAGCAGGCTGAAACAGGCCAAATTACTTTAAATAACTGTGCAGCTTACAGTAAATGCAGAGGCTAATGGTATGTTACAGAATGGGATGCCCCAAAGCTGACTTGAGATCAGTATATATGCACACAGCAACAGTGTGTAAGCAGGCTGAAACAGGCCAAATTACTTTAAATAACTGTGCAGCTTACAGTAAATGCAGAGGCTAATGGTATGTTACAGAATGGGATGCCCACAGCAGACTTGAGATCAGTATATATGCACACAGCAACAGTGTGTAAGCAGGCTCATACAGCCCAAATTACTTTAAATAACTGTGCAGCTTACAGTAAATGCAGAGGCTAATGGTATGTTACAGAATGGGATGCCCACAGCAGACTTGAGATCAGTTTATATATGCACACAGCAACAGTGTGTAAGCAGGCTGAAACAGGCCAAATTACTTTAAATAACTGTGCAGCTTACAGTAAATGCAGAGGCTAATGGTATGTTACAGAATGGGATGCCCACAGCAGACTTGAGATCAGTATATATGCACACAGCAACAGTGTGTAAGCAGGCTGGAACAGGCCAAATTACTTTAAATAACTGTGCAGCTTACAGTAAATGCAGAGGCTAATGGTATGTTACAGAATGGGATGCCCACAGCAGACTTGAGATCAGTATATATGCACACAGCAACAGTGTGTAAGAAGGCTGAAACAGGCCAAATTACTTTAAATAACTGTGCAGCTTACAGTAAATGCAGAGGCTAATGGGATGTTACAGAATGGGATGCCCACAGCAGACTTGAGATCAGTATATATGCACACAGCAACAGTGTGTAAGCAGGCTGAAACAGGCCAAATTACTTTAAATAACTGTGCAGCTTACAGTAAATGCAGAGGCTAATGGTATGTTACAGAATGGGATGCCCGCACGGCAGACCTGAGATCAGTATATATGCACACAGCAACAGTGTGTAAGCAGGCTCATACAGGCCAAATTACTTTAAATAACTGTGCAGCTTACAGTAAATGCAGAGGCTAATGGTATGTTACAGAATGGGATGCCCACAGCATACTTGAGATCAGTATATATGCACACAGCAACAGTGTGTAAGCAGGCTGAAACAGGCCAAATTACTTTAAATAACTGTGCAGCTTACAGTAAATGCAGAGGCTAATGGTATGTTACAGAATGGGATGCCCACAACAGACTTGAGATCAGTATATATGCACACAGCAACAGTGTGTAAGCAGGCTGAAACAGGCCAAATTACTTTAAATAACTGTGCAGCTTACAGTAAATGCAGAGGCTAATGGTATGTTACAGAATGGGATGCCCACAGCAGACTTGAGATCAGTATATATGCACACAGCAACAGTGTGTAAGCAGGCTGAAACAGGCCAAAAGACTTTAAATAACTGTGCAGCTTACAGTAAATGCAGAGGCTAATGGTATGTTACAGAATGGTATGCCCACAGCAAACTTGAGATCAGTATATATGCACACAGCAACAGTGTGTAAGCAGGCTGAAACAGTCCAAATTACTTTAAATAACTGTGCAGCTTACAGTAAATGCAGAGGCTAATGATATGTTACAGAATGGGATGCCCACAGCAGACTTGAGATCAGTATATATGCACACAGCAACAGTGTGTAAGCAGGCTGAAACAGGCCAAATTACTTTAAATAACTGTGCAGCTTACAGTAAATGCAGAGGCTAATACTATGTTACAGAATGGGATGCCCACAGCAGACTTGAGATCAGTATATATGCACACAGCAACAGTGTGTAAGCAGGCTGAAACAGGCCAAATTACTTTAAATAACTGTGCAGCTTACAGTAAATGCAGAGGCTAATGGTATGTTACAGAATGGGATGCCCACAACAGACTTGAGATCAGTATATATGCACACAGCAACAGTGTGTAAGCAGGCTGAAACAGGCCAAATTACTTTAAATAACTGTGCAGCTTACAGTAAATTCAGAGGCTAATGGTATGTTACAGAATGGGATGCCCACAGCAGACTTGAGATCAGTATATATGCACACAGCAACAGTGTGTAAGCAGGCTAAAACAGGCCAAAAGACTTTAAATAACTGTGCAGCTTACAGTAAATGCAGAGGCTAATGGTATGTTACAGAATGGGATGCCCACAGCAGACTTGAGATCAGTATATATGCACACAGCAACAGTGTGTAAGCAGGCTGAAACAGGCCAAATTACTTTAAATAACTGTGCAGCTTACAGTAAATGCAGAGGCTAATGGTATGTTACAGAATGGGATGCCCACAGCAGACTTGAGATCAGTATATATGCACACAGCAACAGTGTGTAAGCAGGCTAAAACGGGCCAAATTACTTTAAAAAACTGTGCAGCTTACAGTAAATGCAGAGGCTAATGGTATGTTACAAAATGGGATGCCCACAGCAGACTTGAGATCAGTATATATGCACACAGCAACAGTGTGTAAGCAGGCTCATACAGCCCAAATTACTTTAAATAACTGTGCAGCTTACAGTAAATGCAGAGGCTAATGGTATGTTACAGAATGGGATGCCCACAGCAGACTTGAGATCAGTATATATGCACACAGCAACAGTGTGTAAGCAGGCTGAAACAGGCCAAATTACTTTAAATAACTGTGCAGCTTACAGTAAATGCAGAGGCTAATGGTATGTTACAGAATGGGATGCCCACAGCAGACTTGAGATCAGTATATATGCACACAGCAACAATGTGTAAGCAGGCTGAAACAGGCCAAATTACTTTAAATAACTGTGCAGCTTACAGTAAATGCAGAGGCTAATGGTATGTTACAGAATGGGATGCCCCAAAGCTGACTTGAGATCAGTATATATGCACACAGCAACAGTGTGTAAGCAGGCTGAAACAGGCCAAATTACTTTAAATAACTGTGCAGCTTACAGTAAATGCAGAGGCTAATGGTACGTTACAGAATGGGATGCCCACAGCAGACTTGAGATCAGTATATATGCACACAGCAACAGTGTGTAAGCAGGCTGAAACAGGCCAAATTACTTTAAATACCTGTGCAGCTTACAATAAATGCAGAGGCTAATGGTATGTTACAGAATGGGATGCCCACAGCAGACTTGATATCAGTATATATGCACACAGCAACAGTGTGTAAGCAGGCTGAAACAGGCCAAATTACTTTAAATAACTGTGCAGCTTACAGTAAATGCAGAGGCTAATGGTATGTTACAGAATGGGATGCCCACAGCAGACTTGAGATCAGTATATATGCACACAGCAACAGTGTGTAAGCAGGCTCATACAGCCCAAATTACTTTAAATAACTGTGCAGCTTAAAGTAAATGTAGAGGCTAATGGTATGTTACAGAATGGGATGCCCACAGCAGACTTGAGATCAGTTTATATATGCACACAGCAACAGTGTGTAAGCAGGCTGAAACAGGCCAAATTACTTTAAATAACTGTGCAGCTTACAGTAAATGCAGAGGCTAATGGTATGTTACAGAATGGGATGCCCACAGCAGACTTGAGATCAGTATATATGCACACAGCAACAGTGTGTAAGCAGGCTGAAACAGGCCAAATTACTTTAAATAACTGTGCAGCTTACAGTAAATGCAGAGGCTAATGGGATGTTACAGAATGGGATGCCCACAGCAGACTTGAGATCAGTATATATGCACACAGCAACAGTGTGTAAACAGGCCAAATTACTTTAAATAACTGTGCAGCTTACAGTAAATGCAGAGGCTAATGGGATGTTACAGAATGGGATGCCCACAGCAGACTTGAGATCAGTATATATGCACACAGCAACAGTGTGTAAGCAGGCTGAAACAGGCCAAATTACTTTAAATAACTGTGCAGCTTACAGTAAATGCAGAGGCTAATGGTATGTTACAGAACGGGATGCCCGCACGGCAGACCTGAGATCAGTATATATGCACACAGCAACAGTGTGTAAGCAGGCTCATACAGGCCAAATTACTTTAAATAACTGTGCAGCTTACAGTAAATGCAGAGGCTAATGGTATGTTCCAGAATGGGATGCCCACAGCAGACTTGAGATCAGTATATATGCACACAGCAACAGTGTGTAAGCAGGCTGAAACAGGCCAAATTACTTTAAATAACTGTGCAGCTTACAGTAAATGCAGAGGCTAATGGTATGTTACAGAATGGGATGCCCGCACGGCAGACCTGAGATCAGTATATATGCACACAGCAACAGTGTGTAAGCAGGCTCATACAGGCCAAATTACTTTAAATAACTGTGCAGCTTACAGTAAATGCAGAGGCTAATGGTATGTTACAGAATGGGATGCCCACAGCAGACTTGAGATCAGTATATATGCACACAGCAACAGTGTGTAAGCAGGCTGAAACAGGCCAAATTACTTTAAATAACTGTGCAGCTTACAGTAAATGCAGAGGCTAATGGTATGTTACAGAATGGGATGCCCACAGCAGACTTGAGATCAGTATATATGCACACAGCAACAGTGTGTAAGCAGGCTGAAACAGGCCAAATTACTTTAAATAACTGTGCAGCTTACAGTAAATGCAGAGGCTAATGGTATGTTACAGAATGGGATGCCCACAGCAGACTTGAGATCAGTATATATGCACACAGCAACAGTGTGTAAGCAGGCTGAAACAGGCCAAATTACTTTAAATAACTGTGCAGCTTACAGTAAATGCAGAGGCTAATGGTATGTTACAGAATGGGATGCCCACAGCAGACTTGAGATCAGTATATATGCACACAGCAACAGTGTGTAAGCAGGCTGAAACAGGCCAAAAGACTTTAAATAACTGTGCAGCTTACAGTAAATGCAGAGGCTAATGGTATGTTACAGAATGGTATGCCCACAGCAAACTTGAGATCAGTATGTATGCACACAGCAACAGTGTGTAAGCAGGCTGAAACAGGCCAAATTACTTTAAATAACTGTGCAGCTTACAGTAAATGCAGAGGCTAATGATATGTTACAGAATGGGATGCCCACAGCAGACTTGAGATCAGTATATATGCACACAGCAACAGTGTGCAAGCAGGCTGAAACAGGCCAAATTACTTTAAATAACTGTGCAGCTTACCGTAAATGCAGAGGCTAATACTATGTTACAGAATGGGATGCCCACAGCAGACTTGAGATCAGTATATATGCACACAGAAACAGTGTGTAAGCAGGCTGAAACAGGCCAAATTACTTTAAATAACTGTGCGGCTTACAGTAAATGCAGAGGCTAATACTATGTTACAGAATGGGATGCCCACAGCAGACTTGAGATCAGTATATATGCACACAGCAACAGTGTGTAAGCAGGCTGAAACAGGCCAAATTACTTTAAATAACTGTGCAGCTTACAGTAAATGCAGAGGCTAATGGTATGTTACAGTATGGGATGCCTACAGCAGACTTGAGATCAGTATATATGCACACAGCAACAGTGTGTAAGCAGGCTAAAACAGGCCAAATTACTTTAAAAAACTGTGCAGCTTACAGTAAATGCAGAGGCTAATGGTATGTTACAAAATGGGATGCCCACAGCAGACTTGAGATCAGTATATATGCACACAGCAACAGTGTGTAAGCAGGCTCATACAGCCCAAATTACTTTAAATAACTGTGCAGCTTACAGTAAATGCAGAGGCTAATGGTATGTTACAGAATGGGATGCCCACAGCAGACTTGAGATCAGTATATATGCACACAGCAACAGTGTGTAAGCAGGCTGAAACAGGCCAAATCACTTTAAATAACTGTGCAGCTTACAGTAAATGCAGAGGCTAATGGTATGTTACAGAATGGGATGCCCACAGCAGACTTGAGATCAGTATATATGCACACAGCAACAGTGTGTAAGCAGGCTGAAACAGGCCAAATTACTTTAAATAACTGTGCAGCTTACAGTAAATGCCGAGGCTAATGGTATGTTACAGAATGGGATGCCCCAAAGCTGACTTGAGATCAGTATATATGCACACAGCAACAGTGTGTAAGCAGGCTGAAACAGGCCAAATTACTTTAAATAACTGTGCAGCTTACAGTAAATGCAGAGGCTAATGGTACGTTACAGAATGGGATGCCCACAGCAGACTTGAGATCAGTATATATGCACACAGCAACAGTGTGTAAGCAGGCTGAAACAGGCCAAATTACTTTAAATAACTGTGCAGCTTACAGTAAATGCAGAGGCTAATGGTATGTTACAGAATGGGATGCCCACAGCAGACTTGAGATCAGTATATATGCACACAGCAACAGTGTGTAAGCAGGCTGAAACAGGCCAAATTACTTTAAATAACTGTGCAGCTACAGTAAATGCAGAGGCTAATGGTATGTTACAGAATGGGATGCCCACAGCAGACTTGAGATCAGTATATATGCACACAGCAACAGTGTGTAAGCAGGCTGAAACAGGCCAAAATACTTTAAATAACTGTGCAGCTTACAGTAAATGCAGAGGCTAATGGCATGTTACAGAATGGGATACCCACAGCAGACTTGAGATCAGTATATATGCACACAGCAACAGTGTGTAAGCAGGCTGAAACAGGCCAAATTACTTTAAATAACTGTGCAGCTTACAGTAAATGCAGAGGCTAATGGTATGTTACAGAATGGGATGCCCACAGCAGACTTGAGATCAGTATATATGCACACAGCAACAGTGTGTAAGCAGGCTGAAACAGGCCAAATTACTTTAAATAAATGTGCAGCTTTCAGTAAATGCAGAGGCTAATCGTATGTTACAGAATGAGATGCCCACAGCAGACTTGAGATCAGTATATATGCACACAGCAACAGTGTGTAAGCAGGCTGAAACAGGCCAAATTACTTTAAATAACTGTGCAGCTTACAGTAAATGCAGAGGCTAATGGTATGTTACAGAATGGGATGCCCACAGCAGACTTGAGATCAGTATATATGCACACAGCAACAGTGTGTAAGCAGGCTGAAACAGGCCAAATTACTTTAAATAAATGTGCAGCTTTCAGTAAATGCAGAGGCTAATCGTATGTTACAGAATGAGATGCCCACAGCAGACTTGAGATCAGTATATATGCACACAGCAACAGTGTGTAAGCAGGCTGAAACAGGCCAAATTACTTTAAATAACTGTGCAGCTTACAGTAAATGCAGAGGCTAATGGTATGTTACAGAATGGGATGCCCACAGCAGACTTGAGATCAGTATATATGCACACAGCAACAGTGTGTAAGCAGGCTGAAACAGGCCAAATTACTTTAAATAAATGTGCAGCTTTCAGTAAATGCAGAGGCTAATCGTATGTTACAGAATGAGATGCCCACAGCAGACTTGAGATCAGTATATATGCACACAGCAACAGTGTGTAAGCAGGCTGAAACAGGCCAAATTACTTTAAATAACTGTGCAGCTTACAGTAAATGCAGAGGCTAATGGTATGTTACAGAATGGGATGCCCACAGCAGACTTGAGATCAGTATATATGCACACAGCAACAGTGTGTAAGCAGGCTGAAACAGGCCAAATTACTTTAAATAACTGTGCAGCTTACAGTAAATGCAGAGGCTAATGGTATGTTACAGAATGGGATGCCCACAGCAGACTTGAGATCAGTATATATGCACACAGCAACAGTGTGTAAGCAGGCTGAAACAGGCCAAATTACTTTAAATAACTGTGCAGCTTACAGTAAATGCAGAGGCTAATGGTATGTTACAGAATGGGATGCCTACAGCAGACTTGAGATCAGTATATATGCACACAGCAACAGTGTGTAAGCAGGCTAAAACTGGCCAAATTACTTTAAATAACTGTGCAGCTTACAGTAAATGCAGAGGCTAATGGTATGTTTCAGAATGGGATGCCCACAGCAGACTTGAGATCAGTATATATGCACACAGCAACAGTGTGTAAGCAGGCTGAAACAGGCCAAATTACTTTAAATAACTGTGCAGCTTACAGTAAATGCAGAGGCTAATGGTATGTTACAGAATGGGATGCCCACAGCAGACTTGAGATCAGTATATATGCACACCGCAACAGTGTGTAAGCAGGCTGAAACAGGCCAAATTACTTTAAATAACTGTGCAGCTTACAGTAAATGCAGAGGCTAATGGTATGTTACAGAATGGGATGCCCACAGCAGACTTGAGATCAGTATATATGCACACAGCAACAGTGTGTAAGCAGGCTGAAACAGGCCAAATTACTTTAAATAACTGTGCAGCTTACAGTAAATGCAGAGGCTAATGGTATGTTACAGAATGGGATGCCCACAGCAGACTTGAGATCAGTATATATGCACACAGCAACAGTGTGTAAGCAGGCTGAAACAGGCCAAATTACTTTAAATAACTGTGCAGCTTACAGTAAATGCAGAGGCTAAATGTATGTTACAGAATGGGATGCCCACAGCAGACTTGAGATCAGTATATATGCACACAGCAACAGTGTGTAAGCAGGCTAAAACAGGCCAAATTACTTTAAATAACTGTGCAGCTTACAGTAAATGCAGAGGCTAATGGTATGTTACAGAATGGGATGCCCACAGCAGACTTGAGATCAGTATATATGCACACAGCAACAGTGTGTAAGCAGGCTGAAACAGGCCAAATTACTTTAAATAACTGTGCAGCTTACAGTAAATGCAGAGGCTAATGGTATGTTACAGAATGGGATGCCCACAGCAGACTTGAGATCAGTATATATGCACACAGCAACAGTGTGTAAGCAGGCTGAAACAGGCCAAATTACTTTAAATAAATGTGCAGCTTTCAGTAAATGCAGAGGCTAATCGTATGTTACAGAATGAGATGCCCACAGCAGACTTGAGATCAGTATATATGCACACAGCAACAGTGTGTAAGCAGGCTGAAACAGGCCAAATTACTTTAAATAACTGTGCAGCTTACAGTAAATGCAGAGGCTAATGGTATGTTACAGAATGGGATGCCCACAGCAGACTTGAGATCAGTATATATGCACACAGCAACAGTGTGTAAGCAGGCTGAAACAGGCCAAATTACTTTAAATAAATGTGCAGCTTTCAGTAAATGCAGAGGCTAATCGTATGTTACAGGATGAGATGCCCACAGCAGACTTGAGATCAGTATATATGCACACAGCAACAGTGTGTAAGCAGGCTGAAACAGGCCAAATTACTTTAAATAACTGTGCAGCTTACAGTAAATGCAGAGGCTAATGGTATGTTACAGAATGGGATGCCCACAGCAGACTTGAGATCAGTATATATGCACACAGCAACAGTGTGTAAGCAGGCTGAAACAGGCCAAATTACTTTAAATAACTGTGCAGCTTACAGTAAATGCAGAGGCTAATGGTATGTTACAGAATGGGATGCCCCAAAGCTGACTTGAGATCAGTATATATGCACACAGCAACAGTGTGTAAGCAGGCTGAAACAGGCCAAATTACTTTAAATGACTGTGCAGCTTACAGTGAATGCAGAGGCTAGTGGTATGTTACAGAATAGGATGCCCACAGCAGACTTGAGATCAGTATATATGCACACAGCAACAGTGTGTAAGCAGGCTGAAACAGGCCAAATTACTTTAAATAACTGTGCAGCTTACAGTAAATGCAGAGGCTAATGGTATGTTACAGAATGGGATGCCCACAGCAGACTTGAGATCAGTATATATGCACACAGCAACAGTGTGTAAGCAGGCTGAAACAGGCCAAATTACTTTAAATAACTGTGCAGCTTACAGTAAATGCAGAGGCTAATGGTATGTTACAGAATGGGATGCCCACAGCAGACTTGAGATCAGTATATATGCACACAGCAACAGTGTGTAAGCAGGCTAAAACAGGCCAAATTACTTTAAATAACTGTGCAGCTTACAGTAAATGCAGAGGCTAATGGTATGTTACAGAATGGGATGCCCCAAAGCTGACTTGAGATCAGTATATATGCACACAGCAACAGTGTGTAAGCAGGCTGAAACAGGCCAAATTACTTTAAATAACTGTGCAGCTTACAGTGAATGCAGAGGCTAGTGGTATGTTACAGAATAGGATGCCCACAGCAGACTTGAGATCAGTATATATGCACACAGCAACAGTGTGTAAGCAGGCTGAAACAGGCCAAATTACTTTAAATAACTGTGCAGCTTACAGTAAATGCAGAGGCTAATGGTATGTTACAGAATGGGATGCCCACAGCAGACTTGAGATCAGTATATATGCACACAGCAACAGTGTGTAAGCAGGCTGAAACAGGCCAAATTACTTTAAATAACTGTGCAGCTTACAGTAAATGCAGAGGCTAATGGTATGTTACAGAATGGGATGCCCACAGCAGACTTGAGATCAGTATATATGCACACAGCAACAGTGTGTAAGCAGGCTAAAACAGGCCAAATTACTTTAAATAACTGTGCAGCTTACAGTAAATGCAGAGGCTAATGGTATGTTACAGAATGGGATGCCCACAGCAGACTTGAGATCAGTATATATGCACACAGCAACAGTGTGTAAGCAGGCTGAAACAGGCCAAATTACTTTAAAAACCTGTGCAGCTTACAGTAAATGCAGAGGCTAATGGTATGTTACAGAATGGGATGCCCCAAAGCTGACTTGAGATCAGTATATATGCACACAGCAACAGTGTGTAAGCAGGCTGAAACAGGCCAAATTACTTTAAATGACTGTGCAGCTTACAGTGAATGCAGAGGCTAGTGGTATGTTACAGAATAGGATGCCCACAGCAGACTTGAGATCAGTATATATGCACACAGCAACAGTGTGTAAGCAGGCTGAAACAGGCCAAATTACTTTAAATAACTGTGCAGCTTACAGTAAATGCAGAGGCTAATGGTATGTTACAGAATGGGATGCCCACAGCAGACTTGAGATCAGTATATATGCACACAGCAACAGTGTGTAAGCAGGCTGAAACAGGCCAAATTACTTTAAATAACTGTGCAGCTTACAGTAAATGCAGAGGCTAATGGTATGTTACAGAATGGGATGCCCACAGCAGACTTGAGATCAGTATATATGCACACAGCAACAGTGTGTAAGCAGGCTGAAACAGGCCAAATTACTTTAAATAACTGTGCAGCTTACAGTAAATGCAGAGGCTAATGGTATGTTACAGAATGGGATGCCCCAAAGCTGACTTGAGATCAGTATATATGCACACAGCAACAGTGTGTAAGCAGGCTCATACAGCCCAAATTACTTTAAATAACTGTGCAGCTTACAGTAAATGCAGAGGCTAATGGTATGTTACAGAATGGGATGCCCACAGCAGACTTGAGATCAGTATATATGCACACAGCAACAGTGTGTAAGCAGGCTGAAACAGGCCAAATTACTTTAAATAACTGTGCAGCTTACAGTAAATGCAGAGGCTAATGGTATGTTACAGAATGGGATGCCCACAGCAGACTTGAGATCAGTATATATGCACACAGCAACAGTGTGTAAGCAGGCTCATACAGCCCAAATTACTTTAAATAACTGTGCAGCTTACAGTAAATGCAGAGGCTAATGGTATGTTACAGAATGGGATGCCCACAGCAGACTTGAGATCAGTATATATGCACACAGCAACAGTGTGTAAGCAGGCTGAAACAGGCCAAATTACTTTAAATAACTGTGCAGCTTACAGTAAATGCAGAGGCTAATGGGATGTTACAGAATGGGATGCCCCAAAGCTGACTTGAGATCAGTATATATGCACACAGCAACAGTGTGTAAGCAGGCTCATACAGCCCAAATTACTTTAAATAACTGTGCAGCTTACAGTAAATGCAGAGGCTAATGGTATGTTACAGAATGGGATGCCCACAGCAGACTTGAGATCAGTATATATGCACACAGCAACAGTGTGTAAGCAGGCTGAAACAGGCCAAATTACTTTAAATAACTGTGCAGCTTACAGTAATTGCAGAGGCTAATGGTATGTTACAGAATGGGATGCCCACAGCAGATTTGAGATCAGTATATATGCACACAGCAACAGTGTGTAAGCAGGCTGAAACAGGCCAAATTACTTTAAATAACTGTGCAGCTTACAGTAAATGCAGAGGCTAATGGTATGTTACAGAATGGGGTGCCCACAGCAGACTTGAGATCAGTATATATGCACACAGCAACAGTGTGTAAGCAGGCTGAAACAGGCCAAATTACTTTAAATAACTGTGCAGCTTACAGTAAATGCAGAGGCTAATGGTATGTTACAGAATGGGATGCCCACAGCAGACTTGAGATCAGTATATATGCACACAGCAACAGTGTGTAAGCAGGCTCATACAGCCTAAATTACTTTAAATAGCTGTGCAGCTTACAGTAAATGCAGAGGCTAATGGTATGTTACAGAATGGGATGCCCACAGCAGACTTGAGATCAGTATATATGCACACAGCAACAGTGTGTAAGCAGGCTGAAACAGGCCAAATTACTTTAAATAACTGTGCAGCTTACAGTAAATGCAAAGGCTAATGGTATGTTACAGAATGGGATGCCCACAGCAGACTTGAGATCAGTATATATGCACACAGCAACAGTGTGTAAGCAGGCTGAAACAGGCCAAATTACTTTAAATAACTGTGCAGCTTACAGTAAATGCAGAGGCTAATGGTATGTTACAGAATGGGATGCCCACAGCAGACTTGAGATCAGTATATATGCACACAGCAACAGTGTGTAAGCAGGCTGAAACCGGCCAAATTACTTTAAATAACTGTGCAGCTTACATTAAATGCAGAGGCTAATGGTATGTTACAGAATGGGATGCCCACAGCAGACTTGAGATCGGTATATATGCACACAGCAACAGTGTGTAAGCAGGCTGAAACAGGCCAAATTACTTTAAATAACTGTGCAGCTTACAGTAAATGCAGAGGCTAATGGTATGTTACAGAATGGGATGCCCACAGCAGACTTGAGATCAGTATATATGCACAGCAACAGTGTCTTAGCAGGCTAAAACAGTCCAAATTACTTTAAATAACTGTGCAGCTTAGAGGAGATACAGAGGCTAATGAGATTTTACAAAATGGTATTGTTCCCACAGCAGACTTGAGATCAGTTCAGTATATATGCACACAGTAAAAGTGTATAAGCAGCCTGAAAACTCTAACCAAGCCAGTCAGCCAGCCAGTAACACTCAGGCTGGATGAAAAAAAAAAAATCTCCCTGTGACTGCCTCCGATTTTTCCTAACTTTCCCTGCTTCTCGCTGACTTCCTGCCTGTCTCCTGCCTGTCTCCTGTCTGTCCCTGTCTGTCTAACTGTCTCTCCCTGACTACAGCAGCGTCCTGTCTCTCACGAATGCAATAGAGAAATGAGGAAAAGCAAGATGTCCGCCGCCTTAAATAGCGCTGTGACGTCACCGGGCTTGCTGGCTGCTGACAGGCTGAATGTGACTGCCCCAGCATGCAATGGAGTGGGGTAGATGTCTGGACATGTCCCGTCCGCCATCTTAGAATGCCTGTAATGTAAATGAATGGATGTTAAAGGAAAACTTCGAGCGATGGAAGCACGGGGAAATTCGGATTCGATCCAAATCGAATTTTTCATGAAATTCGGATCGAATCTGGGTTCCTCCAGATCGATTCGCTCATCCCTACCTATCCTACTCCCGCAAAACTTTTTCAAATCCATTTAATCAGCTTTCCTGAAATTCATTGGAGTTCTTGGAATCCCAGCATTAAGTTCAGCATACTGGCTAGACCCAAAAGTGCTGGCGGGACTGGGGCACTGAACATGAAGCTGCATCACTCCGCGGTGGTTCTCACAGGATTGGCGTACTGGACGTATGGGGCGGACAAGCTTTGGGTCCAGTTGGGAAGGCAGCCTCTGGGATTTAACCTGGGTTCTCTTCTGACGATGCCCACCCCAGGAGATCCGGGCAGGGGGGCTTTCCCTTCCTAGCCCAACACTTTCTCTCTAGTTGGGCCAAGCTCCAGCGACAGGGGGAGCTGGTGAGTAGGCCCCCCCTCACTCCACTATTCAATTACCCGGAGTTTGAGCCAGGGCAGCGGACTCGGTTTTTGATTTGGAGGGGGGCTGAGGACACCAGACTGCGGGATGTCCTCTTGGGGGGGGGACTGCCATCTTTGGCTAAGCTCAAAACAATGAATGTGGGCCAACGTGTGTCGTGGCTTCTACACCTGAAGCTCAAGGCGTTTCTAGCCTTAGGGGGGCGTCTGGAGAGTTCATCCCTTCCCTTAACCCCCCTAGAGGAATGTCTTATGCAGCCCTGACCACTGGATCATGTGATCTCAAGGTTTTACAACTTGCTGATTGCTTCCAGGCATACACCAGCATTGGAATTCCTACTTATATGGGAAAGAGACTTGGGCATCTCCATTACCAGAGAGAGTGCCCTCAAGATATTTACACTAACACATAGGCTCTCAGGTGCCAGTTGGGCGCAGGAGAAAAGCTACATGGTCCCCACAAGATGGTATAAGTGCCCAGCTGACATTGCAGCATTTATATAGAGTGAATCAGGCACTTGCTGGAGATGTGGTGTGGCCTAGGGGGGCATTCTCCACAACTGGTGGGAATGCCCCAAGGTCAAGAAACTCTGGGAAGCTGTTTTCACAATACAAAGGGAAGTGGTGATTTTTGCCGTGCCAAGGCAGACCTGAGATTACTCTCCTCTCCCTGATCCCAGTGGCGGGCGACCCATGGTCCATGGGGCATATGCCCAGTGCAGTGTAGCACAGCAGGCAACCTGCCCTACTCCTCTTTTGCTGCCTATGCGCTTGCCGACCCCGGGGTTGGCCAGTCCAATTGTTTCCTGGTGACGTGGGAGTCTGATCTTGGGGGTATGGGATGCAGACAATACTTTGCACCCGTTGGCATCTTCCTGGGGGTGTGGATGGGGGACGGCGAGAGAGTGATGGTGGGAGAGAAGAAAAAAGTTGCACCTTGTGGATGTGGTCGATGTTAGGGGTTAATGGCTTACATCCCTTTGCTTCTGTATATATATACTTGTATTGTACTTTCCTTTGTTTGAAAAATCCAATAAAGAAAGATTAAACTAAAACAAGATTTTGGTACAAAAGCAAAAGGTCTATATTTTTGGGCAGGTGTGTAGTATTGTCTGATCTTTAGCACTAACTAGCCAATCAGCACTTGAACATAAAACAAAATGCAAAAACGCTGAGATGCTCTAAAGTGGGATGTCTTGATTAGGCCAGCTAAATGCGCTCCAGCAAGCTTTAAAACAAGATTTTGGTACAAAAGCAAGAGGTTTATATTTTTGGGCAGGTGTGTAGTTTTGTCTGGCCTTTAACACTAACTAGCCAATTAGCACTTGAACAAAAAACGAAATGCCAAAAGTAATGTGGGATGCCCTGATGAGGGAATTTCAATGAACAAGAACAAACTGGTACACCATTTACATGTAAGCACAGGTTACACTTAATGGAGCACAATACACTTTTAGCGCTTTGCTCACCCTACTGGCTGGCTACTATTAGCTTTTGTGAAGAAAAAAAATAAAGCCTTTGCGATTGTAGACAGACACCACTGCTGCATCACAATGTGTCCCAAGCCAAGCCCTCTCCCTTCCCAGAAAGCGCCGACTCCTTAAGGAGGCGCCCACATGAGTGGCTGAGCTCCTATCGGGAGCTGGACCAGTCAGCCGGGGAGGATTGTGGGGAGGGAGGAGGGGGGCACTATAAAGAGGGGGCGGGAAGTCCCTCCCTCTCCCTCTTTGACCCCATCATCCTCCCGGCGCTGGACTGAGCTGTCTGCCTGACGCTCGCCCAGCGCCAAATACTCTTTTCATCCTGCGTCTGCCGGGACTGGGTAAGTCTCCTCTCCCAACCCTCGCCTCTGGCTGCCCCACGGCCTGCGGTATGACTCTCGCCCCCCCAGGGGACTGGCAGGCTTACCCGCCGGCTGTCGGTGAGATCGGTGTGGGCCCCCTCCTTGCCTCCTCCCGTCCAGGTCATGCCCGCTGGGGCCCGCCACACTGTCTGGCACGGCGGTGTGTGATTCCCCTCCCTCCTGTCACCGGGTGCGCTGGCGTCGTGTGCTGCCACCCGCCCGCCTGACGTGCCGCTGTGCTGTGCGCTCCTCTCCCATCCGTCATCGGGGGCGCGGGCATCACGCGCTGCCGCCTGGCCGCCCTCTGTGGTGGCTGTGCGCTCCCCTCCCCTTTCTCTCCCTACCTCCATCCGGTCATCCTAGCGCGGGTGTCGCACGCTGCCACCCTTCCGCCGGGCTGGGCGCCCCCCCTCCTCTTTCTCTCCCTCTTGTCAGCGGGGGCGCGGGCCTCACGCGCCACCGCCCACCTGCTGGTAGGTCAGATTCAGGGAGCTGAAGGGTAATAGAAGGCAGAGAATGCTGGATATGTTGGCCTGCAAAAAAAAAAAATATATATAGTCCAGACCTGTTCAAAACATAGTTTATTTATCAAAGAAACCATGAACAGGAGACACATTGAGGGGGGGGTCAGAGCCCCACCCGTTCATGTGGGTGGGTGGGGATCCGGGCCTGGGTGGTCACCCACCTAGCCCTGCTGTAAGTGCCCCCGAGCGCCTTATTGGCAACCGGAGGCACCGTCATGGGGGGGGTCACAGCACCCCCCCCTTTCTCCCACACACTTAGGCCGGGCGGCACATGGCCAGGCCCCTCAATGGAGTTTGCGGCAGCGGCCCATTCGGCCAGGACGGGACCAGTTAGCAACGAGGTGGCGGTACCATACATTGGTGGTACCAGGACATCGCTCCAGCGACGTGAGATTACGTGGAGTTCGCGGCAGCGGCCCACTTGGCCAGGATTGGACCTGTTAGCAGTAAGGTGGCAGTACAAGGCATCGGCGGTACCAGGACATCGCTCCAGCGGCATGAGATCACGTCTGTCTGGGTGGCGGGCCGAGACCCGCACACCTTCTAGGTATGCCCAGCTGGTCGTCGTGTATGTTTGTGTCTGATCTGTTTTAAGAACTATGCGTTTGGGGGGGTAGAGAGTAAGGCGAGCCAGGTAAACGGCATGAGTCGGGCGCTCCGGAGATAGGGTAAGGGGACATTGGGAAGGGGATTGGAGGATTGGCGGACAACTAGTAGCCTGGCAATTTGTTTAAAGGATGATTTGAGAAAGGGTTATAAGAGGTGGTGGTCATGGGAAGGCTGAAGTGGGTTTGTTAAAGGACAGGGGTGTGGTGAGTTACATTCCTTCCATCAGGGTAATGGCGGTTGTTGCCTTACTAAGGCTGCATTGCAGGATGAAGGGAGTTTGAGGGGACCTTCAGGTGTGGGGGGCCTGAGGGGGGTACGGAGAATTGAGGGGATTGCGGTCGGAGTGTGGGTAAGGTTAATCCCCATTAGATCTGGGATTGGTAACAATTGGGGTGCGTGTGGTGTGAAGTAAAAGGACAGGTTCTGGGTTAGGAAGCATCTGGGTATTTGAAGGCAAGCGGACAGTGTGCTGCTGAAGGAACAAAAGTGAGGGGGGAGGATGGGTGTATCTGCTTATGGAGGACTGGGGGATCCGGATTGGGAATAGTTATAGAGGTGGTAGGGGGGGTCAACCTAACCAGGGGGCCAAAGATAATAAAAATAATTATAGTTGGGGTGTAGGTGTGGAGGCTGGCACCATTTTTGGCCGGTTCAGGATCTGCGAGAAGGGTAGAGAAAACAGGGAGGGGTAAATGATCTAGGGGGAAGGGTGCAGCATGCTGCTCCAAGGTTGGAATTGGAGGCTTTGGCCCGAGGAACAGATGTGACCTGATTAGGAGATGAGCACCATGGCAGGGAGCAGTTTGCGTTTGGGGGGTTATTCAGGGGGGGCAGAATTGGTTAGGGGGAATGCCTAAGGGTGGGCTGGTTCATCTGTTTAGGAATGGTCGGTGGCTCCGGAAAGTGGGAGTAAGGAGCTGCTTGGGGGGGTCTAAAAGGCAATAAAGAAGTAGGTGGGTACATGGTATATATGGGAAAGCGAGTTGGGCTCATTGTATTAAGGTCGGATGTTTCGGTGATGAGCATCGGGTGTTAGTACCCTCGATTGGATCCGGAGATCGGTTCGATGGGGGAACGGATCAAGGATTGTCACCCAATGGTGGGGGAGGGCCAGAATGGTCGGAATGCGTGGCCACAGGGAAGTGAGTGGTGGGCTGCATAAGGACGAAGTTGGATTGTTTGGTTGATCGGCAGTGGTTGGGACCGATGGGGGGTGTGAACTCTTTAATATGATAGAATAGGCGGGGGGAGTTTCGTTCGGACACTCATATCGGTGGATTATGGGGGGCCCACTGTGGAGGGACCAAGAGCGCGACATGTTAAAACTTGGTGGGTTCAGCGGATTATAGGATACGCAGATTGGGGGAGGACGTGGCCCACTGAGTAAGGGCGAGAGCCCTTAATAGGTTAAAATCGGCGGGGTTGTCGGACATTCATGCTGGTGGATTATGGAGGCACACTGTGGAGGGGCCAAGAGCACGAATTATATATTAAGATCGGCGTGTTCAGCGGATTATTGGTTACTCAGATTGGTGGAGGACGTGGCCCACTGAGTAAGGGTGAGAGCCCTTAATAGGTTAGAATCGGCGGGGTTTTTTGGACATCCATAATGGTGGATTATGGGGGCCCACTGGGGAGGGGCCAGGAGCGTGAATTATGATAAGTTTGGCGCGTTCGGCGGATAATTGGTGATTCAGATTGGTGGAGGACGTGGCCCACTGATTACAGGGAAGAGCCCTTAATAGGATAGAATCAGCGGGGTTTTGGACATCCATACTGGTGGATTATGTGGGGCCCAAAAAGTGCGAATTTTATTAAGATCGGCGCGTTCGACGGATTATCGGGTACTCATTGGTGGAGGACGTGGCCCACTGAGTACGGGAAAGAGCCCTTAATAGGATAGAATCGGTGGCGTTTTTGGACATTCATACTGGTGGATTGGGTGGGGCACTCGGTGGAGGGGCCAAGAGTGCAAATTTTATTAAGATCGGCGTGTTCGGCGGATTATCGGGTACTCATTGGTGGAGGACATGGCCCACTGAGTACGGGAAAGAGCCCTTAATAGGATAGAATCGGCTGGGTTTTTTGGACATTCATACTGGTGGATTATGTGGGGCCCACGGTGGGGGGGCCAAGAGTGCAAATTTTATTAAGATCGGCGGGTTCGGCAAATTATTGGGTACTCAGAAGGGTGGAGGACGTGGCCTACTGAGAAGGGGTGAGAACTCTTAATATGATAGAAATGGCGGGGTTTGTTCAGACATTCATATGGATAAATTATGGGGCCCACTGTGGAAAGGCCAAGATCGCTTAATATAAGACTTGGCGTGTTTGGCGAATTATTAAATATTCAGATTGGTGGAGGTTGTGGCCACTAGGAAAGGGCAAGAGCCACTAATATGATATAAGGGGTTGTGGTCGATCAGGTTGGGGGATTTCGGGACCCACTAGGTAGGGGCCGAGAGCGCTTGATATGACAATATTAGCATGTTTGGCGAACGGTCAGATATTTATATCAGTGAATTATGGGGCCCATTGGGAAGAGTTCGGGAGGCCTGAATAGGAGAGGCTCTTATGATAATGGGTCGCAGAGCATCAAGTAGTGATTTTACTGGAGTATGAGGCCTCTGGAGTCTGAGGCCCCCCCCCCTCCTTTAAGTTGGGAGAAGCGGCAGACTATGGGATGTGATATAGGTGGATTAAGTGACACCCTGGGGATGTGGCAAGGGGGGGGACCCTTATGTGGATAGTAGCAATAGTTTATTGAATACCTATATCCGTGGATTACGTTGCCCACTGGGGAGGAGATGGGAGAGGTCCATCATTTGATAAAATTGGCAGATCATCGGATAGGCATTGTAGGACGTTACATGGCCATGGTGATTGGGGGAAGGCTCTTAATCTGTTTAATTACGTAGGGGGGGTTGCAGATGGGTTAATCCAACTGGAGGGGTGCCATTTAAGTTTTTAGTAGGCATGGCCGAGGGTATGTTTCAAGGGCATTGGAGGGTACATCACGGAGGCTTCAGCTGAACAGTAGGTTTGGGTTTGGCTCCGCAGGGGGGGTTAGGGTTGATCAATGTGTTGGGAGAGCGGATTGAATGGTCGACCGTGGTTGGCGGGCTGGCCAGTGTTAAGGAGTCAACGCTGGCCAGCTATGGCGGTCTCCTCACTTTCGGGTCTGAGTGGGCAGGTTAGATGAGTACTGAGGCGTAGAAATGCGGCTGTTTTTCGACCGGGAAAACGAGCCAGGATGGCCAGCGTAGGGGCGAGGATGGCTACAGTTTGGGGTAGCCAGGCTTTGTTAGCGTTTTCAGGCTGCTTATACACTTACTGTGCATATATACTGAACTGATCTCAAGTCTGCTGTGAGGCATCCAATTCTGTGACTACACCAGCCTCTATTTAATACCATAATAACCATTTGCACTTATTTGCATAGAAATTAGGCCTGATAAAGACACTTTTGCTGTGCATGCTCTCTGGTTTTTGTGGCATCCCATTCTGTGACTACACCAGCCTCTATTTAATACCATAATAACCATTTGCACTTATTCTCATAGAAATTAGGCCTGATAAAGACACTTTTGCTGTGCATGCTCTCTGGTTTTTGTGGCATCCCATTCTGTGACTACACCAGCCTCTATTTAATACCGTAATAACCATTTGCACTTATTCTAATAGAAATTAGGCCTGATAAAGACACTTTTGCTGTGCATGCTCTCTGGTTTTTGTGGCATCCCATTCTGTGACTACACCAGCCTCTATTTAATACCATAATAACCATTTGCACTTATTCTCATAGAAATTAGGCCTGATAAAGACACTTTTGCTGTGCATGCTCTCTGGTTTTTGTGGCATCCCATTCTGTGACTACACCAGCCTCTATTTAATACCATAATAACCATTTGCACTTATTCTCATAGAAATTAGGCCTGATAAAGACACTTTTGCTGTGCATGCTCTCTGGTTTTTGTGGCATCCCATTCTGTGACTACACCAGCCTCTATTTAATACCATAATAACCATTTGCACTTATTCTAATAGAAATTAGGCCTGATAAAGACACTTTTGCTGTGCATGCTCTCTGGTTTTTGTGGCATCCCATTCTGTGACTACACCAGCCTCTATTTAATACCATAATAACCATTTGCACTTATTCTCATAGAAATTAGGCCTGATAAAGACACTTTTGCTGTGCATGCTCTCTGGTTTTTGTGGCATCCCATTCTGTGACTACACCAGCCTCTATTTAATACCATAATAACCATTTGCACTTATTCTCATAGAAATTAGGCCTGATAAAGACACTTTTGCTGTGCATGCTCTCTGGTATTTGTGGCATCCCATTCTGTGACTACACCAGCCTCTATTTAATACCATAATAACCATTTGCACTTATTCTCATAGAAATTAGGCCTGATAAAGACACTTTTGCTGTGCATGCTCTCTGGTTTTTGTGGCATCCTATTCTGTGACTACACCAGCCTCTATTTAATACCATAATAACCATTTGCACTTATTCGCATAGAAATTAGGCCTGATAAAGACACTTTTGCTGTGCATAATCTCTGGTTTTTGTGGCATCCCATTCTGTGACTACACCAGCCTCTATTTAATACCATAATAACCATTTGCACTTATTCTCATAGAAATTAGGCCTGATAAAGACACTTTTGCTGTGCATGCTCTCTGGTTTTTGTGGCATCCCATTCTGTGACTACACCAGCCTCTATTTAATACCATAATAACCATTTGCACTTATTCGCATAGAAATTAGGCCTGATAAAGACACTTTTGCTGTGCATGCTCTCTGGTTTTTGTGGCATCCCATTCTGTGACTACACCAGCCTCTATTTAATACCATAATAACCATTTGCACCTATTCTCATAGAAATTAGGCCTGATAAAGACACTTTTGCTGTGTATGCTCTCTGGTTTTTGTGGCATCCCATTCTGTGACTACACCAGCCTCTATTTAATACCATAATAACCATTTGCACTTATTCGCATAGAAATTAGGCCTGATAAAGACACTTTTGCTGTGCACGCTCTCTGGTTTTTGTGGCATCCCATTATGTGACTACACCAGCCTCTATTTAATACCATAATAACCATTTGCACTTATTCTCATAGAAATTAGGCCTGATAAAGACACTTTTGCTGTGCGTGCTCTCTGGTTTTTGTGGCATCCCATTCTGTGACTACACCAGCCTCTATTTAATACCATAATAACCATTTGCACTTATTCTCATAGAAATTAGGCCTGATAAAGACACTTTTGCTGTGCATGCTCTCTGGTTTTTGTGGCATCCCATTCTGTGACTACACCAGCCTCTATTTAATACCATAATAACCATTTGCACTTATTCTCATAGAAATTAGGCCTGATAAAGACACTTTTGCTGTGCATGCTCTCTGGTTTTTGTGGCATCCTATTCTGTGACTACACCAGCCTCTATTTAATACCATAATAACCATTTGCACTTATTCTCATAGAAATTAGGCCTGATAAAGACACTTTTGCTGTGCATGCTCTCTGGTTTTTGTGGCATCCCATTCTGTGACTACACCAGCCTCTATTTAATACCATAATAACCATTTGCACTTATTCGCATAGAAATTAGGCCTGATAAAGACACTTTTGCTGTGCATGCTCTCTGGTTTTTGTGGCATCCCATTCTGTGACTACACCAGCCTCTATTTAATACCATAATAACCATTTGCACTTATTCTCATAGAAATTAGGCCTGATAAAGACACTTTTGCTGTGCATGCTCTCTGGTATTTGTGGCATCCCATTCTGTGACTACACCAGCCTCTATTTAATACCATAATAACCATTTGCACTTATTCTCATAGAAATTAGGCCTGATAAAGACACTTTTGCTGTGCATGCTCTCTGGTTTTTGTGGCATCCCATTCTGTGACTACACCTGCCTCTATTTAATACCATAATAACCTTTTGCACTTATTCTCATAGAAATTAGGCCTGATAAAGACACTTTTGCTGTGCATGCTCTCTGGTATTTGTGGCATCCCATTCTGTGACTACACCAGCCTCTATTTAATACCATAATAACCATTTGCACTTATTCTCATAGAAATTAGGCCTGATAAAGACACTTTTGCTGTGCATGCTCTCTGGTTTTTGTGGCATCCTATTCTGTGACTACACCAGCCTCTATTTAATACCATAATAACCATTTGCACTTATTCGCATAGAAATTAGGCCTGATAAAGACACTTTTGCTGTGCATGCTCTCTGGTTTTTGTGGCATCCTATTCTGTGACTACACCAGCCTCTATTTAATACCATAATAACCATTTGCACTTATTCGCATAGAAATTAGGCCTGATAAAGACACTTTTGCTGTGCATAATCTCTGGTTTTTGTGGCATCCCATTCTGTGACTACACCAGCCTCTATTTAATACCATAATAACCATTTGCACTTATTCTCATAGAAATTAGGCCTGATAAAGACACTTTTGCTGTGCATGCTCTCTGGTTTTTGTGGCATCCCATTCTGTGACTACACCAGCCTCTATTTAATACCATAATAACCATTTGCACTTATTCGCATAGAAATTAGGCCTGATAAAGACACTTTTGCTGTGCATGCTCTCTGGTTTTTGTGGCATCCCATTCTGTGACTACACCAGCCTCTATTTAATACCATAATAACCATTTGCACCTATTCTCATAGAAATTAGGCCTGATAAAGACACTTTTGCTGTGTATGCTCTCTGGTTTTTGTGGCATCCCATTCTGTGACTACACCAGCCTCTATTTAATACCATAATAACCATTTGCACTTATTCGCATAGAAATTAGGCCTGATAAAGACACTTTTGCTGTGCACGCTCTCTGGTTTTTGTGGCATCCCATTCTGTGACTACACCAGCCTCTATTTAATACCATAATAACCATTTGCACTTATTCTCATAGAAATTAGGCCTGATAAAGACACTTTTGCTGTGCGTGCTCTCTGGTTTTTGTGGCATCCCATTCTGTGACTACACCAGCCTCTATTTAATATCTTAATAACCATTTGCACTTATTCTCATAGAAATTAGGCCTGATAAAGACACTTTTGCTGTGCATGCTCTCTGGTTTTTGTGGCATCCCATTCTGTGACTACACCAGCCTCTATTTAATACCATAATAACCATTTGCACTTATTCTCATAGAAATTAGGCCTGATAAAGACACTTTTGCTGTGCATGCTCTCTGGTTTTTGTGGCATCCTATTCTGTGACTACACCAGCCTCTATTTAATACCATAATAACCATTTGCACTTATTCGCATAGAAATTAGGCCTGATAAAGACACTTTTGCTGTGCATGCTCTCTGGTTTTTGTGGCATCCCATTCTGTGACTACACCAGCCTCTATTTAATACCATAATAACCATTTGCACTTATTCGCATAGAAATTAGGCCTGATAAAGACACTTTTGCTGTGCATGCTCTCTGGTTTTTGTGGCATCCCATTCTGTGACTACACCAGCCTCTATTTAATACCATAATAACCATTTGCACTTATTCTCATAGAAATTAGGCCTGATAAAGACACTTTTGCTGTGCATGCTCTCTGGTATTTGTGGCATCCCATTCTGTGACTACACCAGCCTCTATTTAATACCATAATAACCATTTGCACTTATTCTCATAGAAATTAGGCCTGATAAAGACACTTTTGCTGTGCATGCTCTCTGGTTTTTGTGGCATCCCATTCTGTGACTACACCTGCCTCTATTTAATACCATAATAACCATTTGCACTTATTCTCATAGAAATTAGGCCTGATAAAGACACTTTTGCTGTGCATGCTCTCTGGTATTTGTGGCATCCCATTCTGTGACTACACCAGCCTCTATTTAATACCATAATAACCATTTGCACTTATTCTCATAGAAATTAGGCCTGATAAAGACACTTTTGCTGTGCATGCTCTCTGGTTTTTGTGGCATCCTATTCTGTGACTACACCAGCCTCTATTTAATACCATAATAACCATTTGCACTTATTCGCATAGAAATTAGGCCTGATAAAGACACTTTTGCTGTGCATGCTCTCTGGTTTTTGTGGCATCCCATTCTGTGACTACACCAGCCTCTATTTAATACCATAATAACCATTTGCACTTATTCTCATAGAAATTAGGCCTGATAAAGACACTTTTGCTGTGCATGCTCTCTGGTTTTTGTGGCATCCCATTCTGTGACTACACCAGCCTCTATTTAATACCATAATAACCATTTGCACTTATTCGCATAGAAATTAGGCCTGATAAAGACACTTTTGCTGTGCATGCTCTCTGGTTTTTGTGGCATCCCATTCTGTGACTACACCAGCCTCTATTTAATACCATAATAACCATTTGCACCTATTCTCATAGAAATTAGGCCTGATAAAGACACTTTTGCAGTGTATGCTCTCTGGTTTTTGTGGCATCCCATTCTGTGACTACACCAGCCTCTATTTAATACCATAATAACCATTTGCACTTATTCGCATAGAAATTAGGCCTGATAAAGACACTTTTGCTGTGCACGCTCTCTGGTTTTTGTGGCATCCCATTCTGTGACTACACCAGCCTCTATTTAATACCATAATAACCATTTGCACTTATTCTCATAGAAATTAGGCCTGATAAAGACACTTTTGCTGTGCGTGCTCTCTGGTTTTTGTGGCATCCCATTCTGTGACTACACCAGCCTCTATTTAATACCATAATAACCATTTGCACTTATTCTCATAGAAATTAGGCCTGATAAAGACACTTTTGCTGTGCATGCTCTCTGGTTTTTGTGGCATCCCATTCTGTGACTACACCAGCCTCTATTTAATACCATAATAACCACTTGCACTTATTCTCATAGAAATTAGGCCTGATAAAGACACTTTTGCTGTGCATGCTCTCTGGTTTTTGTGGCATCCCATTCTGTGACTACACCAGCCTCTATTTAATACCATAATAACCATTTGCACTTATTCACATAGAAATTAGGCCTGATAAAGACACTTTTGCTGTGCATGCTCTCTGGTTTTTGTGGCATCCCATTCTGTGACTACACCAGCCTCTATTTAATACCATAATAACCATTTGCACCTATTCTAATTGAAATTAGGCCTGATAAAGACACTTTTGCTGTGCATGCTCTCTGGTTTTTGTGGCATCCCATTCTGTGACTACACCAGCCTCTATTTAATACCATAATAACCATTTGCACTTATTCTCATACAAATTAGGCCTGATAAAGACACTTTTGCTGTGCATGCTCTCTGGTTTTTGTGGCATCCCATTCTGTGACTACACCAGCCTCTATTTAATACCATAATAACCATTTGCACTTATTCTCATAGAAATTAGGCCTGATAAAGACACTTTTGCTGTGCGTGCTCTCTGGTTTTTGTGGCATCCCATTCTGTGACTACACCAGCCTCTATTTAATACCATAATAACCATTTGCACTTATTCTCATAGAAATTAGGCCTGATAAAGACACTTTTGCTGTGCATGCTCTCTGGTTTTTGTGGCATCCCATTCTGTGACTACACCAGCCTCTATTTAATACCATAATAACCATTTGCACTTATTCGCATAGAAATTAGGCCTGATAAAGACACTTTTGCTGTGCATGCTCTCTGGTTTTTGTGGCATCCCATTCTGTGACTACACCAGCCTCTATTTAATACCATAATAACCATTTGCACTTATTCTCATAGAAATTAGGCCTGATAAAGACACTTTTGCTGTGCATGCTCTCTGGTTTTTGTGGCATCCCATTCTGTGACTACACCAGCCTCTATTTAATACCATAATAACCATTTGCACTTATTCTCATAGAAATTTGGCCTGATAAATACACTTTTGCTGTGCATGCTCTCTGGTTTTTGTGGCATCCCATTCTGTGACTACACCAGCCTCTATTTAATACCATAATAACCATTTGCACTTATTCTCATAGAAATTAGGCCTGATAAAGACACTTTTGCTGTGCATGCTCTCTGGTTTTTGTGGCATCCCATTCTGTGACTACACCAGCCTCTATTTAATACCATAATAACCATTTGCACTTATTCTAATAGAAATTAGGCCTGATAAAGACACTTTTGCTGTGCATGCTCTCTGGTTTTTGTGGCATCCCATTCTGTGACTACACCAGCCTCTATTTAATACCATAATAACCATTTGCACTTATTCTCATTGAAATTAGACCTGATAAAGACACTTTTGCTGTGCATGCTCTCTGGTTTTTGTGGCATCCCATTCTGTGACTACACCAGCCTCTATTTAATACCATAATAACCATTTGCACTTATTCTAATAGAAATTAGGCCTGATAAAGACACTTTTCTGTGCATGCTCTCTGGTTTTTGTGGCATCCCATTCTGTGACTACACCAGCCTCTATTTAATACCATAATAACCATTTGCACTTATTCTCATAGAAATTAGACCTGATAAAGACACTTTTGCTGTGCATGCTCTCTGGTTTTTGTGGCATCCCATTCTGTGACTACACCAGCCTCTATTTAATACCATAATAACCATTTGCACTTATTCTCATAGAAATTAGGCCTGATAAAGACACTTTTGCTGTGCATGCTCTCTGGTTTTTGTGGCATCCCATTCTGTGACTACACCAGCCTCTATTTAATACCATAATAACCATTTGCACTTATTCTCATAGAAATTAGGCCTGATAAAGACACTTTTGCTGTGCATGCTCTCTGGTTTTTGTGGCATCCCATTCTGTGACTACACCAGCCTCTATTTAATACCATAATAACCATTTGCACTTATTCTAATAGAAATTAGGCCTGATAAAGACACTTTTGCTGTGCATGCTCTCTGGTTTTTGTGGCATCCCATTCTGTGACTACACCAGCCTCTTTTTAATTCCATAATAACCATTTGCACTTATTCTCATAGAAATTATGCCTGATAAAGACACTTTTGCTGTGCATAGTCTTACTGCTGCCAGGTGCACTGCTGGCTGTTGGGGCATCCCATTCTGTAACATAGCATACCCCTCTTTATTTACACTAAGTAGCTCTCTTATTTACACTAGGCAGGCCTGTTGGAGGCTGAGTGTTACTGCTCACTTTTGGTGTGCATTATATTCTGTTTCATATAGACCCACCGCTGCCTGGGGGTTCTTAAAATATCACCTACTACCACGCCAGTTAGACTATGTCGGGCAGACAAGTGCCTGGAAGTGAAAAGAGGAGTGGCAGAGGCCAAGATTCCGCAGGCAGAGCTCGCAGCAGACTGGGGGCCAGTAGCAGCAGGAGTCACGCTGAGAGACCTAATCTGCCAGTATCTGCTAGCGGTCAGGTCTCCACCAGTAACGCATCTGCCGTGGTAGATTGGTTGACGCGCTCATCAACAACATCATCACAACTTACGTCTGAGACCCCCAGTCTAGGGTCGGTAGGTTCCTCTGACACAACCCTGACTTGGCATGCCCCGAGAGCAGTCCCTGTCCTCCCATTGCCTCTGTCCTACGCCGTTCCCTCCTCCAGCGACGTATCCTATGCTTTGGGTTCAGCTCCACTCTTTAGTGAGGAGGACGATCAGATAGAGGACAGTCAGCAGCTACTGCCCAGCCAAGAAATGGAGGTGGCTTCTTTAGCTAGACAGACAAATAGTGATGTGGACAGTGTCGTGGCTGCTGCGAGCGTTCCAGCTCCTGCGCCAGACACTGTTGACGAATCCACGAACATCAGTGACGTACAGCCACAACTCGGTGATAATGATGATGACGATGAAGCCGATCGCACTTGGGAGCCGGGTGATGAAGGGGCTTCATCGTCATCATCAGGAGAAGAGGGGCGCAGGTTGCCCCGGAGTCAGCAGCTGAGGCAGCAAGGTGGTAGCAGTCAGCATGGGGGCACAATTCCAAAGGTTGGAGCCGGCCGGGGCCGGGGTAGAGCACCTGCTGTGCGGCAGTCTACCTTATCGGGAGGTAGTGGAGCAGGGGTTCCTGGAGTTGGCAACAGCAGCAGTGAATCAGTGAGGCCAGGGGGTGGGAAAAGTAGCTACTCGGCAGTGTGGCAGTTTTTCCTGAAGCATCCGCAGGAGGGTAACATGGCCACATGCAAGATATGTAGGCAAAAGGTGAAGCGTGGCCAGGGTCCAAATGTTGGCACCACGGCCCTGCGTCAACATATGATGCGTCACCATAAAGCGACCTGGGAGAACCGAGGCTCCCAAGGGGTGGTCCAGTCTGCTTCCTCACCAAGTGAGCTCCCAATTTCTGCCAGCCAAGGCTCCAGCACCTCAGCCGAAGGCAGCTGTGCGTCATACCCATCCTCTGTCGCTCCTGCTCCTCCTCCTCCAAGTCATGCATCCCGCCAGCAATCCATCAGCGAAGCCATGTCCAAGAGACAGCAGTATGCGCCCACTCATCCTACAGCGCAGAAGCTGAATGTGCTCCTGTCCAAGTTGCTGGTGCTGCAGTCGCTCCCTTTTCAGGTGGTGGAATCTGCACCTTTCAGAGAACTGATGGCTTGTGCTGATCCGAGGTGGAGAGTCCCAAGCCGTCATTTCTTTGCCAAGAAGGCAGTACCAGCGCTGCACACTTTTGTTGAACAGAAGGTGGGCCAGTCCTTGAGCCTGTCGGTGTGTAGCAAAGTGCATGGCAGCGCCGACATCTGGAGCTGTAACTACGGTCAGGGACAGTACATGTCGTTTACGGCCCACTGGGTGAATGTGGTCCCTTTGCAGCAGCAGCAGCAACTTGGACAGGTCACGCCGCTTCGGCCTCAGCGCTCCCTGCCCGTTGGGCCTGTGACACCGTGCGACTCGGCCTCCTCATCCTCCGCCATCTCCTCACCCTCCACTGTAGGCTCAAGTCTCAGTGCCCCTCCAGTCTACCATGTGTGCAGGGCACGGAGGTGTCACGCAGTGCTTCACATGGTTTGTCTTGGCAAACGGAGTCACACAGGGGAGGAACTGCTTAAATGTATTCATCAGGAAATCCAAACATGGCTTACTCCAAGAAAACTTAAAATGGGAATCATGGTTACCGACAATGGGAAGAACATTTTGTCTGCGCTGCGCCAAGGAAGCCTGACCCATGCCCCCTGCATGGCTCACGTCTTCAATCTGGTTGTCAAGCGGTTTCTGAAGTGTTCCCCCCATCTGCAAGACATCCTAACAACTTCAAGGAAACTTTGCATGCACTTCAGCCACTCATACACCGCCAAACACACCCTTCTTGAGCTACAGCGTCAGAATGGTATCCCCCAACATAGTCTGATTTGCGATGTTTCCACCCGTTGGAATTCCACCCTTCACATGTTGGACCGATTATATGAACAGAGAAAAGCCATCACGGATTTCCTGATGATCCAAGCAGATAGGGGGACTCCCCTGTGTAACTTCAATGTCAACCAGTGGCAGCTCATACGTGACACCTGCCGTTTGCTCAGGCCCTTTGAGGAAGCCACTTTATTTGTCAGTAGTCAGGATTACGGGATGAACGACGTGATTCCACTGCTTCGTGTACTACAGCACATGTTGGAAACCATGGCTGGTCAGGGCACTGGAGACATGGCGTTTACATCTTACGGCCACATGAACCCCGTTGGAGCTGAACTGGAGGAGGAGGAGGAAGAGGAGGAGGAGGAGTTGCCCAGCGAAACACAGTTTAGGCTTGGCGAAATGGCTGGTTTATCTAGTCAGCGGACAGGAGAGGAGGAGCAGGAGCAGCCAGAGGAGCTAGAGGTTTTTGAGGAAGGCGAGACAGAGGACCCGGGCACACCGTGGCAGTATGCAGTGGAGATGGAGACAGGTAGTCCATCTGAGTCACTTGCGCAAATGGCAGGAAGCATGCTCACGTGCTTGCGTAGTGACCCCAGAATTGTTTCCATCTGTCGGCGGGATGACTTCTGGCTGTCCACCTTATTGGACCCTCGCTTCCGGCACAAAATGGGGGCATTTTTTAAACCCACCGAGAGGGAGGACAAACTGAACTACTACAAAGACATTCTATGTAGGCAGTTGGCCGATGCCTATCTGCGCCATGGTCCATACTCTCGCAGGTCGGACTCGAGGGGACCTCTGCGCTCACCTTCCACTGCCATGGCCGCTGGGGGGGTTGGCAGGAGCAGCAGCAGCAGCTCCATCAGCAGCAGCCTCAGTCTTCAGTCGCTAATAAGTAGCTTTCTACACCCGCATAGTGAGGCTACTCATGAGCAGCAGGAAGACCTGGAGCAGGACCTGAACCAGCAGGTCATGTCATACTTTGACATGACCATGCCAACACACCTTGAGGATCCGCTGGACTTCTGGGCAGCCAAACTTGATTTGTGGCCGCAACTAGCAGAGTTTCCCTGGAAAAGCTGTCCTGCCCGGCAAGTAGCGTGCCATCTGAGCGGGTGTTTAGTGCGGCGGGGGCCATAGTTACGGCGAGGAGAACTCGTCTGTCAACTAAAAATGTGGAGAGACTCACCTTTGTCAAAATGAATCAGGGATGGATCAGCCAGGATTTCCACCCACCAATGCCTGATGCATGCGACTAGATTCAGCATGGTGCCACGTTTTACACTTTCCAAATGGTGCAAAACATATTTATGTCTTTAGGCCAATTTTTGGGCTCCTGCTGATGCCAACTCCAGGGTGTGAATCATCCAATTGTTGGGCTCTTGAAGCCAACGCCAGTGTCTCTTTAAAGTAATATTTGGGCTCCTGCTGCTGCTGCTGCCAACTCCAGGGTGTGAATCATCCAATTTTTGGGCTCCTGAAGCCAACTCCAGTGTCTCTTTAAAGTAATGTTTGGGCTCCTGCTGCTGCTGCCAACTCCAGGGTGTGATTCATCCAATTTTTGGGCTCCTGAAGCCAACCCCAGGGTCACTTTAAAGTAATATTTGGGCTCCTGCTGCTGCTGCTGCCAACTCCAGGGTGTGATTCATCCAATTTTTGGGCTACTGAAGCCAACCCCAGTGTCTCTTTAAAGTAATGTTTGGGCTCCTGCTGCTGCTGCCAACTCCAGGGTGTGAATCATCCAATTTTTGGGCTCCTGAAGCCAACTCCAGTGTCTCTTTAAAGTAATGTTTTGACTCCTGCTGCTGCTGCTGCCAACTCCAGGGTGTGATTCATCCAATTTTTGGGCTCCTGAAGCCAACCCCAGGGTCTCTTTAAAGTAATATTTGGGCTCCTGCTGCTGCTGCTGCCAACTCCAGGGTGTGATTCATCCAATTTTTGGGCTACTGAAGCCAACTCCAGTGTCTCTTTAAAGTAATGTTTGGGCTCCTGTTGCTGCTGCTGCTGCTGCTGCTGCCAACTCCTGCCAACTCCAGGGTGTGAATCATCCAATTTTTGGGCTCCTGAAGCCAACCCCAGTGTCTCTTTAAAGTAATGTTTGGGCTCCTGCTGCTGCTGCCAACTCCAGGGTGTGAATCATCCAATTTTTGGGCTCCTGAAGCCAACCCCAGGGTCTCTTTAAAGTAATATTTGGGCTCCTGCTGCTGCCAACTCCAGGGTGTGAATCATCCAATTTTTGGGCTCCTGAAGCCAACTCCAGTGTCTCTTTAAAGTAATGTTTGTGCTCCTGCTGCTGCTGCTCCTGTTGCTGCTGCTGCCAACTCCAGGGTGTGATTCATCCAATTTTTGGGCTCCTGAAGCCAACCCCAGGGTCTCTTTAAAGTAATATTTGGGCTCCTGCTGCTGCTGCTGCCAACTCCAGGGTGTGATTCATCCAATTTTTGGGCTACTGAAGCCAACTCCAGTGTCTCTTTAAAGTAATGTTTGGGCTCCTGTTGCTGCTGCTCCTGTTGCTGCTGCTGCCAACTCCAGGGTGTGATTCATCCAATTTTTGGGCTCCTGAAGCCAACCCCAGTGTCTCTTTAAAGTAATATTTGGGCTCCTGCTGCTGCGGCTCCTGCCAACTCCAGGGTGTGATTCATCCAATTTTTGGGCTCCTGAAGCCAACTCCAGTGTCTCTTTAAAGTAATGTTTGGGCTCCTGTTGCTGCTGCTGCTGCTGCCAACTCCTGCCAACTCCAGGGTGTGATTCATCCAATTTTTGGGCTCCTGAAGCCAACCCCAGGGTCTCTTTAAATTAATATTTGGGCTCCTGCTGCTGCCAACTCCAGGGTGTGATTCTTTCAATTTTTGGGCTCCTGAAGCCAACTCCAGTGTCTCTTTAAAGTAATATTTGGGCTCCTGCTACTGCTGCTGCCAACTCCAGGTTGTGAATCAGCCAATTTTTGGGCTCCTGAAGCCAACTCCAGTGTCTCTTTAAAGTAATGTTTGGGCTCCTGCTGCTGCTGCTCCTGCTTCTGCTGCTGCCAACTCCAGGGTGTGATTTATCCAATTTTTGGGCTCCTGAAGCCAACTCCAGTGTCTCTTTAAAGTAATGTTTGGGCTCCTGTTGCTGCTGCTGCTGCTGCCAACTCCTGCCAACTCCAGGGTGTGATTCATCCAATTTTTGGGCTCCTGAAGCCAACCCCAGGGTCTCTTTAAAGTAATATTTGGGCTCCTGCTGCTGCGGCTCCTGCCAACTCCAGGGTGTGATTCATCCAATTTTTGGGCTCCTGAAGCCAACTCCAGTGTCTCTTTAAAGTAATGTTTGGGCTCCTGTTGCTGCTGCTGCTGCTGCCAACTCCTGCCAACTCCAGGGTGTGATTCATCCAAGTTTTGGGCTCCTGAAGCCAACCCCAGGGTCTCTTTATAGTAATATTTGGGCTCCTGCTGCTGCTGCTGCCAATTCCAGGGTGTGATTCATCCAATTTTTGGGCTACTGAAGTCAACTCCAGTGTCTCTTTAAAGTAATGTTTGGGCTCCTGTTGCTGCTGCTGCCAATTCCAGGGTGTGATTCATCCAATGTTTGGGCTCCTGAAGCCAACCCCAGGGTCTCTTTAAAGTAATATTTGGGCTCCTGCTGCTGCTGCTGCCAACTCCAGGGTGTGATTCATCCAATGTTTGGGCTCCTGAAGCCAACCCCAGTGTCTCTTTAAAGTAATGTTTGGGCTCCTGCTGCTGCTGCCAACTCCAGGGTGTGATTCATCCAATTTTTGGGCTCCTGAAGCCAACCCCAGTGTCTCTTTAAAGTAATGTTTGGGATCCTGCTGCTGCTGCTGCCAACTCCAGGGTGTGATTCATCCAATTTTTGGGCTCCTGCTGCTGCCAACTCCAGTGTCTCTTTAAAGCAATGTTTGGGCTCCTGCCCCTCATAGTGATGCCTCTTCAACTCTCTGCAATTGTGCCGCTCTGCGATTCTATTAGCGATGCCTCTGATCTGCATGTGATATTTATTATTTACTATTTATTATTTAACTAACCCAGCACGCATCCTATGCGTGTTACAGCAAGGCAGAATGGTTTACAACCCTATTGAGGCTCTAGGAGGCTCAGAAATAGCCGTTTTTAATAGCGATTCGTCGCGAATAAATTCGGGTCGAAACGATTTTTGTCGGAAAATTCGGCGAATCAGTCGAATCGAATTTTTCAAAAGTTCGCTCATCTCTAGTTACCACTCAGACTCGATTAAGGGGTTCGGAGATTTTTTGTGTTGTCTTGTATTGCAGTGTTTTTATTGAGGGGAGCTGGATGAACAGCGTGAGATGACATGGAGCTCTAGCCCAGTCATGTCACTGCTCCTATGACATGAATTGCTGCTGCTGCTGCTGCACACACTGTCTCTGTGTAGAATCGCATTTCCTGTACACTCTCATTCTGTCTCCCTGTCTGTCTCTCTCTCCATGTCTGTCTGTCTGTCTCTCTCTCTCCCTGTCTGTCTGTCTATCTCTCTCTCTCCCTGTCTGTTTCTCTGTCTGTCTCTCTGTCCCTCACTCTGTTCTGTTCTCACTGTAATAAACTGCTGAAACGAGTGGCTGCAAGATGGCCACCAATGATATAGGGCACCAACATCACTGGGTTGGCTGTCGATAGGCTGCATGCTGCATGTGATACCTACTCAGGATTCCTTGCTCCATGTTTTGACATGTGGGTCATTTTAGATGGCCTGCGCCGGAGTAAATGTAGTTTAAGAAAATGATTCATGCGATCAAAACGCGGTAATATTCGGATTTGTTATGATTTTTTTCTGTACGAATTCGGATTCTTCAGATTCTTCAATTCGCTCATCCCTAATAGTGACATATTACATCACAAACACCTTCCAGCATAGATTTTTTTTCACAAACCCTATTGGGTCGATTCAAAGAAACATGTAACAGCTTTGATTTTGGTGCCGATCATCCTATTTTTCCCGAACGCTCATGCGCTCGTATGAACTTGCGAGTGATTCTATAAGCAAATACGTTTCTATCCTAAAATGTACGTCCGTTCGTATGGCAGTTCGCAAATCAGACCTATGTCAGTTGCCATCCTGATTTTTCGGTTTCATTTCTCAGGTTGCAACATTGGTTTTGCCCTTTTTCCTTTTTTGTCTGGACGTAAATCCTTCTGATCTTGCGGCTGCGCACTACAAACTTACCTCATTAAAGTGCATTCTAAATATTTGGTCTTTTATTTTTCTTTATTTCATTCATTTTGTAGTAACCAACCATTAATGAATGCATTTGCATAAGTAAATCTTACTTTGTTTAATTTTTATTTAACTTGCATTTTTTACTTGTGAATTTAATTTTAATATTTTGGCTTCAAATGGTACAACTTAAAATTTTGGGTGTGGTTACCCACACCCTCTACATACAGATTGCTCTCAAATATAAAAAAACACCCAGCAACTTCTGCATGTTATGAGTCTAGAAACAGCCAAGATGGCGGGTCAGGTATTATCGGGCAGCCTGCAAACAGAAAGGGCCTTGTGACTGTGTTGCTCTGCATTCTTTGATTTCTGACCTTTCCGTGCCCCCAGCTCTGCTGTGTCTGTGCAAAATACAGCAGTAACCCACATCCTGCACTTTATCCCGCTCTCCTCTCCTCAGTAAGTGTGATGCATCTGACCAAAGATGAGCTAAAATAATTAAACAAAGCAAAGGTAAACAACTACACCAATAAATTCAATCTAAAAATATTATTCTAGTACATCAATTTAAAAATAAATAACAAAGGACATAAGTTTCTTTAATTAACGCAAATATATGGATGTATTGCAAAATAAAGGTTTACATGCAAAGGACTAATTAAGGTCCACATTAAAATGCTTTTATAAGGCATACATGAATCAGGTATGCATTGCCATACAATTTATGGCCTCGGCCATGCTGATACATGCAGTTCATTGGAGCTCAAGACGCGCAGACTCCTCCACATAGCCAAAAAACCTGTTCAAGAACAGCAATCCGACTGCTAGAGATGAGCGAACTTTTGAAAAATTCGATTCGACTGATTCGCCGAATTTTCCGACAAAAATCGTTTCGACCCGAATAAATTCGCGACGAATCGCTATTAAAAACGGCTATTTCTGAGCCTCCTAGAGCCTCAATAGGGTTGTAAACCATTCTGCCTTGCTGTAACACGCACAGGATGCGTGCTGGGTTAGTTAAATAATACTTTGAATAAATATCACATGCAGATCAGAGGCATCGCTAATAGAATCGCAGAGCGGCACAATTGAATTCAAGAGAGTTGAAGTGGCATCACTATGAGAGGCAGGAGCCCAAACATTGCTTTAAAGAGACACTGGAGTTGGCAGCAGCAGGAGCCCAAAAATTGGATGAATCACACCCTGGAGTTGGCAGCAGCAGCAGCAGGAGCCCAAACATTGGCTGAAAGAGACACTAGGGTTGGCTTCAGGAGCCCAAAAATTGGATGAATCACACCCTGGAGTTGGCAGCAGCAGGAGCCCAAATATTACTTTAAAGAGACACTGGAGTTGGCTTCAGGAGCCCAAAAATTGGATGAATCACACCCTGGAGTTGGCAGCAGCAGCAGGATACCCAAGGATTACTTTATAGAGACACTGGAGTTGGCTTCAGGAGCCCAAAAATTGGATGAATCACACCCTGGAGTTGGCAGGAGTTGACAGCAGCAGCAGCAGGAGCCCAAACATTACTTTAAAGAGACCCAGGGGTTGGCTTCAGGAGCCCAAAAATTGGATGAATCACACCCTGGAGTTGGCAGCAGCAGGAGCCCAAATATTACTTTAAAGAGACACTGGGGTTGGCTTCAGGAGCCCAAAAATTGGATGATTCACACCCTGGAGTTGGCAGCAGCAGCAGCAGGAGCCCAAATATACACTGGAGTTGGCTTCAGGAGCCCAAAAATTGGATGAATCACACCCTGGAGTTGGCAGCAGCAGCAGCAGGAGCCCAAACATTACTTTAAAGAGACCCTGGGGTTGGCTTCAGGAGCCCAAAAATTGGATGAATCACACCCTGGAGTTGGCAGCAGCAGGAGCCCAAATATTACTTTAAAGAGACACTGGGGTTGGATTTAGGAGCCCAAAAATTGGATGATTCACACCCTGGAGTTGGCAGCAGCAGCAGCAGGAGCCCAAATATACACTGGAGTTGGCTTCAGGAGCCCAAAAATTGGATGAATCACACCCTGGAGTTGGCAGCAGCAGCAGCAGCAGGAGCCCAAATATTACTTTAAAGAGACACTGGGGTTGGCTTCAGGAGCCCAAAAATTGGATGAATCACACCCTGGAGTTGGCAGCAGCAGCAGCAGGAGCTCAAATATACACTGGAGTTGGCTTCAGGAGCCCAAAAATTGGATGAATCACACCCTGGAGTTGGCAGAAGTTGGCAGCAGCAGCAGCAGGAGCCCCATCATTACTTTAAAGAGACACTGGGGTTGGCTTCAGGAGCCCAAAAATTGGATGAATCACACCCTGGAGTTGGCAGCAGCAGGAGCCCAAATATTACTTTAAAGAGACACTGGGGTTGGCTTCAGGAGCCCAGAAATTGGATGATTCACACCCTGGAGTTGGCAGCAGCAGCAGCAGGAGCCCAAATATTACTTTAAAGAGACACTGGGGTTGGCTTCAGGAGCCCAAAAATTGGATGAATCACACCCTGGAGTTGGCAGCAGCAGCAGCAGGAGCCCAAATATTACTTTAAAGAGACACTGGGGTTGGCTTCAGGAGCCCAAAAATTGGATGAATCACACCCTGGAGTTGGCAGCAGCAGCAGCAGGAGCCCAAATATACACTGGAGTTGGCTTCAGGAGCCCAAAAATTGGATGAATCACACCCTGGAGTTGGCAGAAGTTGGCAGCAGCAGCAGCAGGAGCCCAAACATTAATTTAAAGAGACACTGGGGTTTGCTTCAGGAGCCCAAAAATTGGATGAATCACACCCTGGAGTTGGCAGAAGTTGGCAGCAGCAGGAGCCCAAACATTACTTTAAAGAGACCCTGGGGTTGGCTTCAGGAGCCCAAAAATTGGATGAATCACACCCTGGAGTTGGCAGCAGCAGGAGCCCAAATATTACTTTAAAGAGACACTGGGGTTGGCTTCAGGAGCCCAAAAATTGGATGATTCACACCCTGGAGTTGGCAGCAGCAGCAGCAGGAGCCCAAATATACACTGGAGTTGGCTTCAGGAGCCCAAAAATTGGATGAATAACACCCTGGAGTTGGCAGCAGCAGCAGCAGGAGCCCAAACATTACTTTAAAGAGACCCTGGGGTTGGCTTCAGGAGCCCAAAAATTGGATGAATCACACCCTGGAGTTGGCAGCAGCAGGAGCCCAAATATTACTTTAAAGAGACACTGGGGTTGGCTTCAGGAGCCCAAAAATTGGATGATTCACACCCTGGAGTTGGCAGCAGCAGGAGCCCAAATATACACTGGAGTTGGCTTCAGGAGCCCAAAAATTGGATGAATCACACCCTGGAGTTGGCAGAAGTTGGCAGCAGCAGCAGCAGCAGCAGGAGCCCAAACATTACTTTAAAGAGACCCTGGGGTTGGCTTCAGGAGCCCAAAAATTGGATGAATCACACCCTGTGGAGAGTCATGTGGAGAAAAAGTAGCTTAGTTAGTAATATCTACATAAAATTATGAATAAACAAATGCAAAAGTATTGCCAAAGTGAAGTTTTGTTTGAGGGTGTGTTTCCACCTTTTAATTAAATCAGAAACAAGAAGGTATCATTGCCTCTGACTAATTAGCCCTCAAAAATTCTTGGAATTTTTAATCTGGAATCATGTCTGATCCGTCTTATCCGAAGAATATTAATAAAAAGTAAGAGTAACGTAAAGGATTTTTTATCAATACTTACTTGTGGTCCGATGCGGAAGAATGTCTGTAACTGGAGAGCAGCGCCTTAAATCTGTTTTGCACTATCCATCTTTCTTTAGTGTAGGTCTGGCCCCGTCATCAATCTACTGGAATACATCAGGCATTGTTGGGAGGAAAGCTTGGATGATCCATGCGCCATTCATTTCCACGCAGGGCAGTCTCTGGAAAAAAAAAGTCTGTATAAACAAGGGTCTTTTTCATATAAAAACAAATGGTTATTCTTGCTTTTCAACCATATGTTCCACAGCTTTACCAGTCATTGTGTCAGCCAATGAAGCAACTTTGTCTCGAAGTGCTGCAAAAGCAGTCCACTGCATCACAAGTGGCATCTGACACCCCCAGTCAACTGTCTGTTATGCTTTGGGTTCAGCTCCACTATCCATTGATGAAGATCTGATAATCATAAAATTCAGCAGCTACTGCCCAGCCAAGAAGTGGAGGAGACACTCGCCTCTTCTTCCACTAGCCGGCAATTAGTGATGAGGAGAGTGTTGTGGGAGGAGGTGTTGCAAGCCGAGGTAGTGGAAGAGGGTCCCTGGAGTCTGCGGCGGTGGCGGCGGCAGCAGCAGCAGCAGCAGATTATTGCGGACTGTTGTTCGGAAAAATCAGCTACTCAGCGAGGTGGCAGTGTTTCATGCAGCATCCTGTGGAGAAAAAGTAGGTTAGTTAGTGTATATACATAAAATTATGAATAGACAAATGCAATAGTATTGCCAAAGTGAAGTTTTGTTTGAGGGTGTGTTTCCACCTTGTAATTAAATCAGAAACAACTATCTATCATTTGCCTCTGAATAATTAGCCCTCAAAAATTCTTGGAATTTTTAATCTTGATGTCTGAGGGATTTCTCCTCTCAGACAGCGTCACCATAAGTCCAGCCTGCTGCATTACACTTGGAAGAACATCTTGTTTGCGCTGCGACAAGGAAGCCAGAGTCATGCGTCCTGACATGGCACACGTGTTCAGTCTAGTTTTGAAGTCTTGCCCCCATCTGAAAGAACAACAGGAAAGAAAGTTAGCATGCACTTCTGGCACTCCTACACCACCAAGCACAACCTTATTGAGCCTCAGCGTCACAACGGTGTACCCCACCATAGTCTGATTTGCGATGTTTCCACCCGTTGGAATTCCACCCTCCATATGCAGGATCCACTATAGCAGTGGTCCCCAACCCTGTCCTCAAGGCCCACCAACAGGCCAGGTTTTGCAGATCTCCACAAAGATGCACAGGTGGAGTAATTAGTGCAGCTGCAGAGCAATAGAGCTGGCTATTTGGAGATCCAAAAAACATGACATGTTGGTGGGCCTTGAGGACAGGGTTGAGGACCACTGCACTATAGGAACAGAGAAAAGCCATCACGGATTTCTGGATGATCCAAACGGATAGGGGGACACCCCTGTGTAAATTCAATGTAAACCATTGGCAGCTCATACGTGACACCGACCGTTTGCTCAGGCCCTTTGAGGAAGCTACGTTATTAGTCAGTTGCCAGGACTATGAGATGAACAATGAGATTCCACTGCTTCATGTACTACAACACATGTTGGAAACCATGGCTGGTCAGGGCACTGGAGACATGGCACATACATTTCACAGCCACATGAAGCCTGTGGGGGCTGAAGTTGAGGAGAAGGAGGGGGTGGGGCACAGCAAACCACAGTTTAGGTTTCACAAAATGACCATTTTATCTAGTCATCTGACAGGAGAGGAGGAGCAGGAGCAGCCACAGGAGCTAGAGGGTTGTGAGTAAGGCGAGACAGAGGACCCAGACACACCGTGGCAGTTTACAGTGGAGATGGAGACAGGTAGTCCCTCCGAGTCACTTGCACAAATGGCACGATGCATGCTCACATGCTTGCGTACTAGTGAGCGCAGAATTGTCTCCATTTGTCAGCGGGAAGACTTCTGGCTCTCCAACTTATTGGACCCTCGCTTCCGGCACAAAATGGGGGCATTTTTTACGTCCACTGAGAGGGAGGACAAACTGACCTACTACAGAGACATCCCACGTAGTCAGTTGGGCGATGTCTATCTGCGCCATGGCCCATACTCCCACAGGTCTGACTCGGGGGGACCTCTGCGATCACCTTCCACTGCCATGGCTGCTGGGGGGGTGGAAGGAGCAGCAGCAGCAGCTCCATCAGCAGCAGCCTCAGTCTTCAGTCGCTAGTGAGTAGCTTTCTACACCCGCATAGTGAGTCTACTCATGAGCAGCAGGAAGACCTGGAGCTGGACCTCAAACAGCAGGTCATGTCATACCTTGACATGACCATGCCAACACACCTTCAAGATCCACTGGATTTGCTGGAAAGCCAAACTTGACTTGTGCCCGCAACTAGCAGAGTTTGCCCTGGAAAAGCTGTACTGGCCGGACAGTAGTTGATTTAGATGGCAACTGGGCTGCTCTATATAACGAAGCAAAATGGCAAATTTACCTCACTATATAAGCTATTGCCCCTCAGATTTACACAGGGGCTGCTCTATATTATGCTGCAAAATGGCAAATTTACCTCACAATATAAGCTATTGCCCCTCAGATTTACACAGGGCCTGCTCTATATTATGCTGCAAAATGGCAAATTAACCTCACAATATAAGCTATTGCCCCTCAGATTTACACAGGGCCTGCTCTATATAACGAAGCAAAATGGCAAATTTACCTCACTATATAAGCTATTGCCCCTCAGATTTACACAGGGGCTGCTCTATATTATGCTGCAAAATGGCAAATTAACCTCACAATATAAGCTATTGCCCCTCAGATTTACACAGGGCCTGCTCTATATATAAAGAAGCAAAATGGCAAATTTACCTCACTATATAAGCTATTGCCCCTCAGGGGCCCACAGGGGCTGCTCTATATTATGCTGCAAAATGGCAAATTAACCTCACAATATAAGCTATTGCAGCTCTATATAAATAAAAATAAATAAATAAAAAAAGGGCCTGTAGAAGCTTATTTAGTATAACAGATAGGGTGACATGTGCTGGTTTGGGATGCCCATATGGGCTAGTGTTTTGGCAGCAGTACAAAAACCAATGCAAAATGCAATAGCTTAATAAAGCTGATGCTGATCAACGCTTATTTAGTATAACAGATGGGGTGCAACATGCAGGTTTGGGATGCCCTGCGGCCTGGTGTATTTAAAGCAGACCAAAATCAATTCAAAATGCAATAACTTAATAAAGCTGAGGCTGTAGATGCTTATTTAGTATAAACAGGTAGGGTGCAAGGTGCAGCTTTGGGGTGCCCTGCGGCCTGGTTAAATGAAAGCAGTCAAAAAGGAAGTGCAAACTGAAGTAGCTTAATGAAGCTGATGCTGATCAACGCTTATGTTGTATACCAGATAGGGTGCAAGGTGCAGCTTTGGGGTGCCCTGCGGCCTGGTTTATTAAAAGCAGTCAAAAACAAGTGCAAACTGAAGTAGCTTAATAAAGCAGCTGATGCTGATCAACGCTTATGTTGTATAACAGATAGGTTTAAAATAGCATGTGCCTTGGGATGCCCGTGTGGCCTGTTATATTTCAAGCTGAACAAAAAGTAACAATAATCCAAGTATGAGACATAATTTTGACCTTCTTTACAGCGCCATACTTTGAAAAAAAAAAATTAATTTCATGCCGATCAATCCAAAGGTCAATGCCCCTAACAAAAATAGTGTTCGGCATAAGTTTTCCTTCTGGAAGGACGTAACCTTTAGTTTACATGGTTGGGGTAGGTTATCTTACAAATTGGGATACCCCAGGCAGCAGTGTCATTGAAAGAGACAGATTGTAATGCAGGCCATACGCAAGCAGAGAAACTCAGGCTGCAACAGGCCTATTTAGTTTACATGGTTGGGGTAGGTTATCTTACAAATTGGGATACCCCACTGTATATGAAACCGAATATAAATGCACACCCAAAAGTGGACAATCAGCCTCCAAGAGGCCTGCTTAGTTTAAATAAGAGAGCTGCTTAGTATGGTAGGTAGGTTATGTTATGTTACAGAATGGGATGCCCCAAGCAGACTTGAGATCAGTATATATGCACACAGCAGCAGTGTGTTAGCAGGCTCATACAGGCCAAATTTCTTTAAATAACTGTGCAGCTTACAGTAAATGCAGAGGCTAATGGTATGTTACAGAATGGGATGCCCCAAAGCTGACTTGAGATCAGTATATATGCACACAGCAGCAGTGTGTTAGCAGGCTCATACAGGCCAAATTTCTTTAAATAACTGTGCAGCTTACAGTAAATGCAGAGGCTAATGGTATGTTACAGAATGGGATGCCCCAAGCAGACTTGAGATCAGTATATATGCACACAGCAGCAGTGTGTTAGCAGGCTCATACAGGCCAAATGTCTTTAAATAACTGTGCAGCTTACAGTAAATGCAGAGGCTAATGGTATGTTAGAGAATGGGATGCCCCAAAGCTGACTTGAGATCAGTATATATGCACACAGCAGCAGTGTGTTAGCAGGCTCATACAGGCCAAATTTCTTTAAATAACTGTGCAGCTTACAGTAAATGCAGAGGCTAATGGTATGTTACAGAATGGGATGCCCCAAGCAGACTTGAGATCAGTATATATGCACACAGCAGCAGTGTGTTAGCAGGCTCATACAGGCCAAATTTCTTTAAATAACTGTGCAGCTTACAGTTAATGCAGAGGCTAATGGTATGTTACAGAATGGGATGCCCCAAGCAGACTTGAGATCAGTATATATGCACACAGCAGCAGTGTGTTAGCAGGCTCATACAGGCCAAATTTCTTTAAATAACTGTGCAGCTTACAGTAAATGCAGAGGCTAATGGTATGTTGCAGAATGGGATGCCCCAAAAACCAGAGAGCACCTGGCAGGCAGCAGTAAGACTATGCACAGCAAAAGTGTCTTTATCATGCCTAATTTCAATTAGAATAGGTGCAAATGGTTAGGTTCTTAAATAGAGGCTGGTGTAGTCACAGAATGGGATGCCCCAAAAAGGAGTGCACCTGGCAGGGACCAGTAGTGCTATGCACAGCAAAAGTGTCTTTATCAAGCCTAATTTCAATTAGAATAGGTGCAAATGGTTATATGGTCTTAAATAGAGGCTGGTGTAGTCACAGAATGGGATGCCCCAAAAAAGAAGTGCACCTGGCAAGGTCCAGTAGTGCTATGCACAGCAAAAGTGTCTTTATCAGGCCTAATTTCAATTATAATAAGTGCAAATGGTTATATGGTCTTAAACAGAGGCTGCTGCAGTCACAGAATGGGATGCCCTAAAAACCAGCAGTAAGTACACCTGGCAGGGTCCAGTAGTGCTATGCCCAGCAAAAGTGTCTTTATCAGGCCTAATTTCAATTATAATAAGTGCAAATGGTTATATGGTCTTAAACAGAGGCTGCTGTAGTCACAGAATGGGATGCCCCAAAAAAGAAGTGCACCTGGCAGGGTCCAGTAGTGCTATGCCCAGCAAAAGTGTCTTTATCAGGCCTAATTTCAATTATAATAGGTGCAAATGGTTATATGGTCTTAAACAGAGGCTGCTGTAGTCACAGAATGGGATGCCCTAAAAACCAGCAGTAAGTACACCTGGCAGGGTCCAGTAGTGCTATGCCCAGCAAAAGTGTCTTTATCAGGCCTAATTTCAATTATAATAAGTGCAAATGGTTATATGGTCTTAAACAGAGGCTGCTGTAGTCACAGAATGGGATGCCCTAAAAACCAGCAGTAAGTACACCTGGCAGGGTCCAGTAGTGCTATGCCCAGCAAAAGTGTCTTTATCAGGCCTAATTTCAATTATAATAAGTGCAAATGGTTATATGGTCTTAAACAGAGGCTGCTGTAGTCACAGAATGGGATGCCCTAAAAACCAGCAGTAAGTACACCTGGCAGGGTCCAGTAGTGCTATGAACAGCAAAAGTGTCTTTATCAGGCCTAATTTCAATTAGAATAAGTGCAAATGGTTATATGGTCTTAAACAGAGGCTGCTGTAGTCACAGAATGGGATGCCCTAAAAACCAGCAGTAAGTACACCTGGCAGGGTCCAGTAGTGCTATGCCCAGCAAAAGTGTATTTATCAGGCCTAATTTCAATTATAATAAGTGCAAATGGTTATATGGTCTTAAACAGAGGCTGCTGTAGTCACAGAATGGGATGCCCCAAAAAAGAAGTGCACCTGGCAGGGTCCAGTAGTGCTATGCCCAGCAAAAGTGTCTTTATCAGGCCTAATTTCAATTATAATAAGTGCAAATGGTTATATGGTCTTAAACAGAGGCTGCTGTAGTCACAGAATGGGATGCCCCAAAAAAGAAGTGCACCTGGCAGGGTCCAGTAGTGCTATGCCCAGCAAAAGTGTCTTTATCAGGCCTAATTTCAATTATAATAAGTGCAAATGGTTATATGGTCTTAAACAGAGGCTGCTGTAGTCACAGAATGGGATGCCTCACAGCAGACTTAAGATCAGTTCAGTATATATGCACAGTTAGTTAGTATAAGCAGCCTGAAAACGCTAACAAAGCCTGTCAGCCAGCTAGTAACACTCAGGCTGTATGAAAAAAAAAAAAAAATCTCCCTGTGACAGCCTCCGATTTTTCCTACCTTTCCCTGTTTTTCGCTGACTTTCTGTCTGTCTCCTGTCTGTCTCCTGCCTGTCTCCAGCCTGTCCCTGTCTGTCCCTGCCTGTCTAACTGCCTCTCTCTCTCACTACAACGTTCTGTCTCTCACGAATGCAATAGAGAAATGAGGAAGGAAAAGCAAGATGGCCGACTTAAATAGCGCTGTGACGTCACCGGGCTTGCTGGCTGCTGATAGGCTGCATGTGACTGCCCCAGCTTGCACTGGCGCGGGATAGATGTCCAGACATGTCCCGTCCGCCATCTTAGAATGCCTGTAAATGTAAATGAATGGATGTTAAAGGAAAACTTCGAGCGATCGAATCGCGGGGAAATTCGGATTCGATCCGAATCGAATTTTTCCTGAAATTCGGATCGAATCCGGGTTCGTCCGGATCGATTCGCTCATCCCTACCGACTGCTAAAAGGTGTCGGAAGTGGCTTTCTTTTAAAACGTATTTAGAGGTTGGAAAACTGCTCTCTGAATCACACCTAAACACATCCGATTATCCTAAGTTTTACGTTTTGATCCTAAGTTTTACGTTTTGATCCTAAGTTTTACGTTTTGAACCTACAATTTAGGAACGAACTTCCGATGATCGTAAGAGCATATACGAATTCGTACGTAGGCTTGTGCGAGTTGGAAATGGCCAAAAAAACAGGAAAAAATGACTAACACCCACCCAAACTTACGATTCTCGATCCGAAATCAATTAACTTTTGCTCTTTGAATCGAGGGGTATGATTCATAAATTAAAACACTATCCCCTCGATTCAAAGAGCAAAAGTTAATTGATTTCGGATCGAGAATCGTAAGTTTGGGTGGGTGTTTGTCATTTTTTCCTTTTTTTTTGGCCATTTCGTATTCGCACGATCGTTCGCGCATAGACGTATATGAACATACGCTTTTCGTACGTCAATCGGATATTTTGCGTTAGTTCGTGTCTTTTTCCCGTCCAAATCGTATTTTTTGCTGATCCTATTTTTTACGTGCTTCACATGGGCTTGCGACCAATTCAGAGAGGTGATTGCTAATTGTTTTGAAGGCCATTAAAGAGCTGCTTTCCGAAATGTTTGCTGGCAGCTATTTGGCCTCGGGAGTAGGATGGAGAGGAGCGAGTTTGTGGCACATCAAGGGCTTATGCTTTTTGGCATCGATTTGATCCGGATGTCTGAGAGCAGATTGCCCCTGCGTCGTCGCATGAACATCGATAGCATGAATGATGTTGAGCTGTTTGAGCTGACCAGGCTTAATCGCGCTTCCCTCCATAAATTATATAGTGAGCTGCGGCCATGGTTAGCCCGCACCACAAGGAAGGGGCATGCAATTTCAGGTATGACCAAGATGCTTGGCTGCCTGCAATTTTTGGCGAACGGCTCGTTCCAGAGGCTGGGTGCCCTCTCCGTGGGGATGTCACAGCCTACGCTGAGCCACGCACTATCCACATTTTTGGAAGGCATGGCTGCCATAACTCCCAAATATATTTTTTTCCCGGATGATATGGCAGCCAGAAACGCCATTAAGCTTGGTTTTTATAATGTCGCCGACATGCCCAACGTAATTGGTGCTGTTGACTGCACACATGTGGCACTCGTACCTAGGGCATCCGACGAGTATATATATAGGTATTTTTTTTTGTTTTGGTTATTATGGGGCCCAACGTGTAATGTAACCTGTTTTCCTTTGCGGCAGCATATTTTTGTTTGGGCTTTTGTGTACATGCCTTATTTAGGCTTTTCATTTGTTGTTTTAAATTGTGTGCAGACATGTTTTTTTTTCCAAATGTGTTTTGCCCTTATCACTTACCCTTTTTCTTTTGTTTTGGCCTTAGGGAATCGAAAAATGGGACACTCCCTTAATGTCCAGGCCGTGGTGGGGCCGGACATGCGTTTCCTGAGTGTCCTTGCCGGCTACCCAGGATCGTCGCACGACTCATATATCCTGAGACGATCTGGTTTGTTTAGGCGATTTGAGTCAGGTGAATTTTCGGGTGCATGGCTGCTTGGTAAGTGTGTCCTATTTTTGTTTATCGATATTTCAGAGGAATCTGTTTTTTTTGGCTATTTTAGCTTTATAATTATTGACATAAACATGAACCAGCATTTTTTTTTTTTTTTTTGTGGATTGTATTTTTAAACAAAAAAAAACGCTTGCCTCACTTTGTCCTTCAGAATGTTTTAACTTTGGTTAGGATGTCTGTAACTTCCATGTCAAAAAATATATTGGGTAGCAGATTGTCCCGAAGTATCTGCTAGTTTTTGGTCCTTTTGTAGTATTGGTCTTTCAATGCCAAAGTGGACTTAAACTGCATACAGTGCATTCTTTATTGAAATGTTGTGGGCCCCTCAGCAGCATCCTAATTGTAACATTTCATAAACCAGAAAAAAAAGCATATTTCTAAAAACCCTTGTCCGTGCAGATGTTTTATCATTCTTTGGTTTATTTAAGCTGCATTTTTAGTTATGTACTACATTTGTGCCAATAGTGTATTTTCTAATGTGCCCTGGGTGTATTTTTTGGGCCTTTAGCTTACCTCATTTTGATATATGTCAAATTGTTTGTGTTTGTTGTCTTGCAATTTGTTTATTTTTTGAATTTAATTGTCTTGTTAAGGTGATTCCGGTTACCCACTTCTCCCCTGGCTCATGACGCCTGTGCTGCGGCCCCAGGATGCCTCTCAGGAAGCCTACAACCGTGCGCACCGCAAGACCAGGGCTGTTGTTGAGAGGGCATTTGGACTGTTGAAGACCCGTTTTCGGTGTTTGGACCATACCGGGGGCGCCCTGCAATATAATCCTAGCAAAGTGATAGACATCATAATGGCATGTGCTGTTCTGCATAATTTTGCCATTCAAGAACGTGTCCCCCGTTATGTGGATGTTCTGCCCTCTACAGCCCGAGAAGATGATGGTGACAATTATGTTGGCCCACCCAGTGAGTCTGGTCAATCAGTGCGAGCAAATTTGATCTTGCAGCATTTTAGTTAAAGCCTTTTTTTTGTTTTCCATTCTGTGTGTGTGTATTAGCCTTTTTGTTCAATTATTTGTTTGCCCGTAATGTGGCATTACCTTAAATTTAAAAAAAATTTGCCTTAATTGTTGCCTAATGTTTTTCCTGGTGTTTACTTAGATTGATCTTTGCATTTTTACACCTCTTAACCAAAAATGTATCTGCTTTAGCCCAAGGTGATGTAAAATGTGTTTCAACTAAAAACGCAACAAGTATTGTAAGTGTGTAAATTTTTTACTTTTGGCACTTTGAATGGTGGTGCATAACAAAAAACATTCCACATACAACTGTGGCTCAAAATGCATGAAGTTATTAAAATGAAATCTACCACATCTACACCTGGAAGTGAGTGGCACAACCAAACAAGGACACCCAGTCCAAAGGCCAGCCTAGTCCAGTCATTAATATTGCCTGTGCCAAGGGATATTTGGGCATGGCCATAATGTCACACAAACATGTCTGCAAACAGGAGGAGCACAAACCAAACAAATGTAAAAAGCCATAGGTGGCACATGTTACTTGCCAACTACACTGCACATAGACCTATGGCATTGGCTAGTGGCCTTAATCATTACTCTAAGGAGCTCTATGGGAGCAAATCCAAAACACAACCTGCATGTGAAACACAAAATGGATTGAGCTAAACATCAAACTACAAGTAAATACAGTGGGGGGGAAGAGAAAAGATGTCCCACACATTCCTGGATTAATTAATAGGGTGGCTGCCCATAAAACCCAGGTGGAGGTCCGTGTGGATGGGACCTAACCTGGGCCATGGTTGCATTGTTAATTTGCAACTGCTCCATAATGTTTCTCTGCATATTGGTCATATCAGCCATGGCTGACTGGATGCCATTACTTGCATTGACCATGTTGCTGTTGAGGGTCCGAAACTCAGCGAGGATGCCCTGTAAGGTGTTATTGAGGTTGACCATATCGGCATGCCTTTCCTCCCGCTCATTTTGGAGCTGTGCCTCAAAAGAGTCCCTCTCCTGGTTCCATAAATCAAGCAGGGCACTGTGCCTCCCCTGGGAAATTGTGCCCCTGGAGTCCGCCGCACAATTACCCTGGCTCTTGGGCGTGCCCTGCCGCGTTGTCTCGTCCCCTCAACAGCAACAGGCATGCTTGGCAAATCCTCAGCAGCAGAGTGAACACTGGGGACTGTTGTGTCAGTCTCCCCATGTGCAGGCACAATGGATGCAGATTCACTCTGCTGCTGAGGATTGGCCAGAGAAACATTATGGAGAAGTTGCAGATTGGGACCCAGGGGGAGGTCTTCGGACGTGGCCAGCATGGATCCATCATCTTCCTCCATTTCCTGGATCTCTTCCATGAGTGTGTGGGTCTGTAGGGACATAGAAAAAAAAAGGTTAAGTTTGCGTTCCAAATTAGGAGTCCATCAGTTTAACACATGCTTAAGCACTTGGTAGTATTTTTGGTACTAAATAAACTTACCGGAAAACTCGGATCTGGGCTCCTATGCTGTACGGACCTGGTAGGCATATTCAAACTGGGGGGTGAGTTTACACTTGCTGAGGGGTCATGCTGGGCTGAAGAAGAGAAAACAAAACAAGGTAAACACACACATAAGCATTGTTTTGGTAGGTAATTAAACAAGCCACTATTTGTAATCTTAAGCAACTCTACAGCAACGGGGACGATTTGTAAAATACACTCACTTTAAGATATGTGAAATGGATCGAGTAAACTGCTAACTGACCTCAGTTCGAAGTCAGGAAGTGTACCCAGTCAGCAAACAACATGCAGAGCACCTATTTTGAGTTTGACTACCATTCTCTAGGTCAGGGGTACTCAACCACTTCTTGTAAAGGTCCATTTAAAGGTATCCGGTGAGAGGTGAAGGTCCGGGCATGGGGCTGTCGCAGAGGGTGTATAGTTAGAAATCAGCACACTGGGGGAGGGGCTATAGATTTCCCAGGCAAAACTAATAAAGGCTGCTTGCCCTTGCTGGGCTGGATGGGGCAGAGCTGAGGGGACAGGGATTGGATGGATAAAGCTGGGAGGACAGGAATGGATGGTAATGGGATGGATGGAGCAAATCTGTTAGGAATGGATGGGGCTGAGCTGGGGGGGGGCGAGATGGTGGGACAGGGGCAGATGGGGCAGAGCTGGGGCAGCGGGACAGGATTGGACAAAGAGAATGATGCACAAAGTTTGTGTGTACCTTGCAATGCCACTTCCTGTGCAGTACTTCATATTGCAATGCTAGGTTTCAGGGAGCCATGACATTGGCCGGGAGACGGGGAGGCCGATTCATTAATAGCGCCAGGTAGCGACAGATGAGCGACTGTAGCGTGATTTTTTCAGCGCCAGCCAGTATTCGCTGTGCTTGGCCGGCATTAGCTTGATGACAGCGACTCAGTCGGTGTGCGGTAATGTTGAATACGGGCTGGGGGGTCGCTGTTTCACAGGTCCAGCGTTGTATGTGAGCGCCTGACAACGAATGGCCAGAGCGAACGGCTAGCTTCATATTCATCAACAAATCACGCTCCGAATGTCCTGTCGCTGTCCATTCCTTGTTTAAACCCCAGAGCGCTTGCGGCGATGTGTATTAACTAGTTTTTAACCCCTAAACAACCATATTTTTTGAATGTAACATTATACATGTTTTTAGAATCATTTTGTAATATGAATACATTAATCTCAGACCTGTTAGATCAATTCTGCACATATTTTTTTACATTTTTTTTTTGACTTAAAAATAAATCCTAACATTGCAGAAGTGGTCTCCGAATTTTTGACATTAAAAAATAAAAAAAAAAAAATAATACCAATTAATTATGATTATTTATAGATTGCTCCATTGAAATGCATTGGACATCGCCAGGGAGCGACAGCTCATACCTGGCGCTGTGAGGGAATTTGCAGCGGCGCTGTTCGGTCCAGGCGGCTTCATGATGAATGCCGCGCTAGCCGTCGCTCTCGCCGGCGCTAGCCTCATTTTGCTTGATAAATGCGTCATTGTGACCGCCGCCGGGCGTACTTGAGTCGGTAGTCGCCGTTAGCTGCCGCTACCTGGCGCTCGTCAGACACTACCTGGCGCTATCGCTTGATGAATAAGGGCCTAAGCACTACATCGCCGATCAAGGGGGCAGCTCTGAGCACGTCAACACAGAAGTAACTGAGTGCAGGGCTGTCTGGGCAGGGGTCCGGAAATCTGGTGCCAAGGTCCGCATTCGGACCCCGGTCCGCCAGTTGAGTATCGCTGCTCTAGGTAATATATGTTTTGGGGTCTTGATTTAAATTGTTACCTCAAACTCAACTCACACAACAAATAGACAACACATCCCTAATGATGTGTGTTTTGTGATTGAGTACAAATATATCACTTTTCTTCAGAAACTTCGTTACTTGACACATAATTAGTGTTAATTGTTATTTTACATAATGTATGTGGTCCGAAATGTGTGATTCACAGGGACCAAAACAGGACACAAACAGGCACAGTAGTGCGAGGCCAACCAAGCCACACCATAGGGCCATACCGTCATCTTTGTCCTAGTGAACTTTAATTTACTTTGCAACCAGGCAAACATGCAGATTAAGATTACTCACCTTGTGTACGGGTCGGTGAGTCTGTGTCCCTTAGACCCGCATGGCCACCGACCGCGACAGGATGGAGAAGGCCCAGCACAATCTCCTCAGCAGGTGTAAACTCGAGTTTGGTTGGAAAGCCACCTCCAGTTTTCATGCTGAAATGAAAATATAGTTTGGTACACAGAAAAGGTGCATACAGTACATCCTAATAATTACATTTGGATACATCATTTATTTACCTGTAATTATGCCTTTTAATTTCTTTTTGCCGTACAGCATATTTCAGATCAGAAATTTTCTTCTGGATTTGTCCAACATCTTTCCTCTCTTCCCCCGCTGCATTTACTTGTCGTAGGATTTTTTCGAACAATTCCATTTTGCGCTGTTTAGTGGTGTGTTTTGATTTGCTCCCATAGAGCTTGTCATAGAATAATGTAAGGCCACTAGCCAATGCCATATTTTGGTCATGTGAGAATCGCCCACTCAAATGTCCGCGCCGCAATGTGCGGACAGATGGTTGGCTTTGGGGCTCCTCCATGTGTGCAGACACATGTGGTGACATTATGGCCTGGGGCTGTGTAGGGGAATGGAAGGATTGCTGGCTTCCCAATGACTGGACTGGACTGGCCAAGGGACTGGGTGTTCTTGCGTGGCTGGCCACAGAACTTCCAGGTGTAGATGTGGTAAGGATGATGTCCATTCTTGGGCCTCTTGGGGGGCTATGTGCCCTGCTGGTGCCTGGTCTGGGGCTAGGTGCCCTGCTGGTGCCAGGTCTTGGGCTAGGTGCCCTGCTGGTGCCTGGTCTGGTCGTAGGTGCCCTGCTGCGGGGCCTGGATGGGCTTCTGGCCCTGCTTCTGGGCCTGGATGGGCTTCTGGCCCTGCTGCGGGGCCTGGATGGGCTTCTGGCCCTGCTTCTGGGCCTGTATGGGCTTCTGGCCCTGCTGCGGGGCCTGTATGGGCTTCTGGCCCTGTATGGGCTTCTGGCCCTGCTTCTGGGCCTGGATGGGCTCCGGGCCCTGCTGCGGAGCCTGTATGGGCTTCTGGCCCTGCTTCTGGGCCTGTATGGGCTTCTGGCCCTGCTTCTGTGCCTGGATGGGCTTCTGGCCCTGCTGCGGGGCCTGGATGGGCTTCTGGCCCTGCTGCGGGGCCTGGATGGGCTTCTGGCCCTGCTGCGGGGCCTGTATGGGCTTCTGGCCCTGCTGCGGGGCCTGTATGGGCTTCTGGCCCTGCTTCTGTGCCTGGATGGGCTTCTGGCCCTGCTGCGGGGCCTGGATGGGCTTCTGGCCCTGCTGCGGGGCCTGTATGGGCTTCTGGCCCTGCTTCTGTGCCTGGATGGGCTTATGGCCCTGCTGCGGGGCCTGGGTTGGCTAAGTGCCCGGCTTGAGAGCATGGGTGGTGTGGGCTCCCTTGGGCGGCCTCTTCTGGGGGCAGATGTGGTGGTGGCTGCTGTGGGGCTTCCTACCCGTTTTGCCTGTTTTTTGGCCGCAGGGGCACGTGCCTTTGTGGCCCTTTTTTGCGAAAGGGAGGGTCCACTGTCCCTTGGTGGGGCCGAGGTGCTACTTGCCTTTTGGGAGCGTAGCTTCTTTTGGCCTTGCTGGGACCTGGTTGTTGGGCCCTCAGAGGTCTGGCTTGGCTGGGCGCGTTTCGGTGCTGGCTTTTTGGGTGCCATTTTCTCCAAAATGTCAAAGAGAATGAGCTTTGGGTGCAGGGACCTTTAAATAAGGCGCCCAGCGTCTGACGCCTATGCGCACGCCTACGCGATCGTACGGACGTACGTTCGTGCGGAACCAGGAAACCGCTGGGGTTTCACTTATCTGCTGCCTTGAAGAAGGATAAAGATGGCGCCCACTATCTTCACCCGTCAACAAGAAGAGATCCTCATGCTGGTAAGTGCCTTGCTCTGCCTTTTAAGCTAATACTGACTGATGTACTACATGTAAATGATGCGGTTGGAACTAGTTTTGTGGATCTTAATGTTTTAGAACAGGCTCCTCACACTTCATCCTCAAGGGCCGAGACAGGCCACGTTTTCACCTCTCTATGCTGATGTCCTAATTAGGGCAATTGCTCTGGCTTAGCACAAGTTAATTAACCTGTGGAGTAGCGTGGATAGCTGTCAAACCTGGCCTGTCTCGGACCTTGATGCGGATGTTTGAGGACCACTGTTTGCCTAAGACATAAAAACACAACGGCAAGCCACACACGTGCCCAAAAAGTCAGAAACCGGGCCTTCAGCGTGATTTACTAAAAAACAATAAAACCTAAAAAACGAGTACACAGCCTATTACATTTCCAAATGGGCCATTTTAAGACAATAACGTATTAGTCTTGCCTCCACTGGCCTGAAACTCTGTTCAAGAATTTTGGATATGCGCGCAGCCATCTGTACTCAGAAGCATCACACTTACTGAGGAGTGGTGAGTGGGATAAGGTACAGGGGGGTGGGTTCTAGCTGTGCTTTGCTCAGACACAGCAGAGCTGTGGTCATGGGAAGGTCATCAGTCCAAGAATGCAGAGCAGCACACACACTTCCAGTTTGCATGCACTTCCTGTTTGCAGGCTGCCTGCAAAGATGGCATTTTACATAAGCCGCCATCTTGGATGTTAAAACCATCATAACATGCCATAGATGCAGGTGGCCTGATTTTTAATGTTGGCAATCTGTATGTACAGGGTGTGTGAAACATATAACATAAGACCAGACTCTGATTCAGAGTGAACGTCCGCTTTAAGGCACTCCCCAAAAATGGCTTTCACTCTAAATGTGTGTGTTAATGACATTACATTCGCAACTTCTGATGCAACACATATGGCTCTGTGTGTAAAAGTAAAATCTCTGTGTCCATTATGTTTTTCAGATCATGCTTCAGCGCCGGTATGACTTCGCGCCCAATGTTCGCGAAAAAAGGGACATCGCCCGGGAGATCATCGCGGAAATACACCGTGTCACCAGCACCACCTTCACTCACACCCAGATAATGCAGCATTGGTCGGACCTGAAACGTCTGCACATGGCCCGGGTGCGGAGGTTTTTTGGGATCCATTGTCCAAGTAAGTACAAAGCGATTGCATGGTATATGTTCCAAATTTATAAGTTATGCCTTTATTTATAATGACTTTTCTTTGTTAGTGTTGGAAATGGATTTCAGAATTTGCAGCACCCGGAGGCGCACAGGCCGACCAGTGCTGCATGCTTCTGCATCTGTGAGTGAAGGTGGTGGATCTCCCGGGCGACGGACCCTACCCCTCCTCTGTGGCCTCCTCAGACCAGCCCCTGGACCTTACCACAGAGGAGGGGCCCAACCGCGTGGGCGTGGAGTCATACCCGGCCAGGCATGGGGAAGGCTCTGGTATGTCACTCTTCATGTATATGCACTAAGATATACATGCAAGCAAAAAAACTAAGTGCTCCTTTATTATGTATTTCTAGATGCTTCGGGAGCGGGTGAGGTAGTGGAGGAGGAGGCAGCAGAGATGCTTGAAGTTGATCCTGGCGAAGGTGAGTGATGTCAGCCAGACTGGGAGCCAGATATGTTGGGAATAGTGACTCTATACAACAACTAACCAAATGTCACATGTTTCTCCAGGGACTTCTTCACAGCATAGCCAGGACCAAGGGCATCCTGTTGGCCCCAACCAGCCATCTGTCGGCCACCAACAAAGTAAGTAGCCATGCCATTATTCAGAATTATGTGTTTTTGGCTAATAACACACACATAACTAAAGGCGTAGCCAATGTATAGTTAACACTTTCATGTGGGCACTTCGTTAGCTTAAAGCGGACCATAACTCGTATTAAGAGCCTAGCTAATAAGTATCCCACACACTGTACATACAGATTGCGAACATTCCAAAACAGGCTACCTGCATCTACTGCATGTTAGGAGCCTTTAAACATACAAGATGGCGGCATAGGGAATGCGCCATATTTACAGGCAGCATGGCATCCAGATTTGACAAAGTAATGTGCTGCCATGCATTGTGGGACTGCTGACCTTTCCCTGAACCCAGCTATGCTCTGTATTACCAAAGCACAACTGTAACCTGCTCCCCTGTACTTTATCCCACTCTCCTCTCCTCATTAAGTGTTATGCTTCTGAGTCCAGATGGCGGCGCAGTAATAAAAAATGCACCAAAATGTACTTTTATCTGGTGCAGAATCATTTGGAAAGAGTTTTTGATTTTCATTACATCATGTTGAAGGTCCGGTTTAAGGAGTTTCACTACTTACCTGTGGGAAATGCATTTACTTTATCCCTTGGAAGAATGACATATGTCATGCATTTACATGTATTTGATTAACCAAAAATCTATTCCCAGCATACAAACCGGTCTGGTACTACTATTTATGTTTATTTCTCTATTGGTTACAGGGATGATCCCACAAACAGTGGCTGCCAAAAAAAAAAGGATCCAGGAGTTGGTGGCCGAGCTGATGGCCATACAGGCGACGTTGGGGCCAACAGAAGAAGAAGAGGAGGAGGATTAGTGCCCTTGGTCCTGGCTAATTTTGTAATATAGTTTTACATTTTTTTTTAAAAAAAAGTTTTAAAAGTTTTTAGCCAAAAAAAAAAAAAAAACAATATTTTTTAAAAATAAATAAGATTTTAAGGCTTTAGAAATTTGTCATTTCTAATATGCGCCAAAAAATACATTTACACAAACACGAAAATACATGCTTATAAACATATAGACATATGTACATTAAGTGGTTTGGGTAAGTTTTATGCTCGAGAAAATGAAGAAGAATGCAAGCGCTAAGGGGTTTGGGTAAGTTTTATGGACCGAGAAATGAAGAAGGATGCAAGCGCTAAGGGGTTTGGGTAAGTTTTAGGCTCGTCAAAATGAAGAAGAATGCAAGCGCTAAGGGGTTTGGGTAAGTTTTATGCTCGAGAAAATGAAGAAGAATGCAAGCGCTAAGGGATTTGGGAAAGTTTTAGGGTCCGAGAAATGAAGAAGGATGCAAGCGCTAAGGGGTTTGGGTAAGTTTTAGGCTCGTCAAAATGAAGAAGAATGCAAGCGCTAAGGGGTTTGGGTAAGTTTTAAGCTCGTCAAAATGAAGAAGAATGCAAGCGCTAAGGGGTTTGGGTAAGTTTTAGGGACCGAGAAATGAAGAAGGATGCAAGCGCTAAGGGGTTTGGGTAAGTTTTAGGCTCGTCAAAATGAAGAAGAATGCAAGCGCTAAGGGGTTTGGGTAAGTTTTAGGGACCGAGAAATGAAGAAGGATGCAAGCGCTAAGGGGTTTGGGTAAGTTTTAGGCTCGTCAAAATGAAGAAGAATGCAAGCGCTAAGGGGTTTGGGTAAGTTTTAGGCTTGTCAAAATGAAGAAGAATGCAAGCGCTAAGGGGTTTGGGTACGTTTTAGGGACCGAGAATTGAAGAAGGATGCAAGCGCTAAGGGGTTTGGGTAAATTTTAGGCTCGTCAAAATGAAGAAGGATGCAAGCGCTAAGGGGTTTGGGTAAGTTTTAGGGACCGAGAAATGAAGAAGGATGCAAGCGCTAAGGGGTTTGGGTAAGTTTTAGGCTCGTCAAAATGAAGAAGAATGCAAGCGCTAAGGGGTTTGGGTAAGTTTTAGGGACCGAGAAATGAAGAAGGATGCAAGCGCTAAGGGGTTTGGGTACGTTTTAGGGACCGAGAAATGAAGAAGGATGCAAGCGCTAAGGGGTTTGGGTAAGTTTTAGGCTCGTCAAAATGAAGAAGAATGCAAGCGCTAAGGGGTTTGGGTAAGTTTTAGGGACCGAGAAATGAAGAAGGATGCAAGCGCTAAGGGGTTTGGGTAAGTTTTAGGCTCGTCAAAATGAAGAAGAATGCAAGCGCTAAGGGGTTTGGGTAAGTTTTAGGGACCGAGAAATGAAGAAGGATGCAAGCGCTAAGGGGTTTGGGTAAGTTTTAGGCTCGTCAAAATGAAGAAGAATGCAAGCGCTAAGGGGTTTGGGTAAGTTTGAGGGACCGAGAAATGAAGAAGGATGCAAGCGCTAAGGGGTTTGGGTAAGTTTTAGGCTCGTCAAAATGAAGAAGAATGCAAGCGCTAAGGGGTTTGGGTAAGTTTTAGGGACCGAGAAATGAAGAAGGATGCAAACGCTAAGGGGTTTGGGTAAGTTTTAGGCTCGTCAAAATAAAGAAGAATGCAAGCGCTAAGGGGTTTGGGTAAGTTTTAGGGACCGAGAATTGAAGAAGGATGCAAGCGCTAAGGGGTTTGGGTAAGTTTTAGGCTCGTCAAAATGAAGAAGGATGCAAGCGCTAAGGGGTTTGGGTAAGTTTTAGGGACCGAGAAATGAAGAAGGATGCAAGCGCTAAGGGGTTTGGGTAAGTTTTAGGCTCGTCAAAATGAAGAAGAATGCAAGCGCTAAGGGGTTTGGGTAAGTTTTAGGGACCGAGAAATGAAGAAGGATGCAAGCGCTAAGGGGTTTGGGTAAGTTTTAGGCCCGTCAAAATGAAGAAGAATGCAAGCGCTAAGGGGTTTGGGTAAGTTTTAGGGACCGAGAAATGAAGAAGGATGCAAGCGCTAAGGGGTTTGGGTAAGTTTTAGGGACCGAGAAATGAAGAAGAATGCAAGCGCTAAGGGGTTTGGGTAAGTTTTAGGGACCGAGAAATGAAGAAGGATGCAAGCGCTAATGGGTTTGGGTAAGTTTTAGGGACCGAGAAATGAAGAAGGATGCAAGCGCTAAGGGGTTTGGGTAAGTTTTAGGCTCGTCAAAATGAAGAACAATGCAAGCGCTAAGGGGTTTGGGTAAGTTTTAGGGTCCGAGAAATGAAGATGAATGCAAGCGCTAAGGGGTTTGGGTAAGTTTTCGGGTTCATAAAGTTAAGTGTTAGACTGGCGCGAAGTAGTAGTGGTGAGATTGGTAGTGTCAGATAGGGCCCACATTGGTTTGGGGAGTGTAGCTTGGATCGCGCATGCGCAAGACCTTATATATATACGAACGAACGAATATAAGAGGCAAAAAAACATTGAAAACCAGAGGCAAACGCAAGTAATTGGAAGAGGTGGACGATGGAAGCGGCCGAAAAAACAGGCTGCCGCCGCAACAAGTGATCACATCAACCTGTTTTTTACGATTGACAAATGACTGAGGCAAGTTCGGAAGATAACATACGAACGGACGGGCTTTTTACGATAGGAAACGTATTTGCTTATAGAATCACTCGCAAGTTCATACGAACGCACGAGCGTACGGGAAAAATAGGATGATCGGCACCAAAATCAAAGCTGTCACATGTTTCTTTGAATCGACCCTTATGGGGACTCTGTGGAGACTCTGAACTAGTGCTTGACCCTTAGATAGATGGATCCAAACCTGACCCTCAGACTGATCCCCCCCCCCCCCCCCCACATTATTCTACTCTGGGACTTTCTCTGCTTTGTTAAAGTTCCATGATGTGCTAGATATCAGGAAGGAATTTAATACTACAACTAAGGACTTTACTTTACTACTAGTCTAATTCTGTCTTGCATCATAGAATTAGCATAGTGAAAAATAGCCCAGTGATAAATCCATCATTACTTCCAGAAAACTGCAACCACATCAACAGCCTAGAAATCCTGAGGTGTGTACCAGAGAAAATAATTTTGGGGGGGTATTTCAAATGTTAAGCATTATTTAAAAAAAAAATGCAAGGTGCACATAGCAATTGTATTTTATCTTAAAATCTACTAAATCACTGTTTCAGAGTCTTCTGGGCAGGAAAGGTTGGCTACAAATACATATGTGGTACCATTGTAACTGGGCGAAATATATAATTTTCCCAGGAAAACCCTGGGAATCCCTTAAAAATCCACAGTTGAAAATGTGTAGTGGAAAATAGTGAAAAATGGTCTGGCAACAGAGGGTAATACTCTAGGTATCCTGGCAGTTAAAGGGTTAATACAGTAAAAAAAAAACCAAACTTTTTCACCGGCCAAGGAATTTAAGTGAACATGCCCCATCTCTTTCGGGCAGGCTGATTCATTAATAGCGCCAGGTAGCGACAGATGAGCGACAGAAGCGTTATTTTCACAGCGCCCGCTAGTATTCGCTGTGCTTGCCCGTTGTTCGGCTGTTGACAGCGACTCAGTCGGTGTGTGGTAATGTTGAATACGGGGTTATGAGTCGCTGTTTGACAGGTTCCGCGCTGTATGGGAGCGCATGACAGCGAACGGCCATAGCGAACGGCTCCCAGCATATTCATTAACAAATCACGCTCCAAAAAAATCTGTTTAAACCCCAGAGCACTGGCGGCATTGGGTTAAAAGTAGTTTTTTAACCCCCAAACAACCATATTTTTAGAAAAAAAAAAAACATGTTTTTCTAAACATTTTGTAATATGAATACATTAATATCAGACCTGTAATATCAATTCTGCACAAATTTTTCTTTTTTTTTTTTAGCTTAAAAAAAAAAATCTAACATTGCAGAAGTGGTCACAGAATTTTTGACATTAAAAAAAATAAAAAAAATTAATAGCAATTAATTATGAATATTTAAAGTTAGCTCCATTGAAATGCATTGGAGAGCGCCAGGTAGCGAGAGGTCATACCTGTCGCTGTTCAAGGTCGCTCGCAGGCGCTGTGGGGTGAGGCTGGAATAATGATGAATGATTCGCTTTCTGGCGCTCTGTCAGTCGCTAAGCAGGATCGGCTTCATAAATGTGTGATTGCGGAGGGGAGCCGGCATTCTCGTGGCGGTGAGCGTCATTACCGTTCGCTCACCATTCGCTACCTGGCGCTATCCCTTGTTAAATAAGGGCCTAAGTTAGGGTTGATGCCTCTTGTTAAATACAGTTTAAATAAAAACAAGGGGGCAGCTCTGTTTTAAAGTGGACCAACACCCAGGGGGGAATCTATAAGATTCCCGAGCCGATCAGATCCCTCCCCACGGGGCATCCAAAATAGGGATGCCCCGCGGGGTGAAACCCCCCAGGACGCCCAGAAACCTTACCTTATCCCCGTTCCAACGGCGCATGACCGGGCCGCGGGCGCATCTCGCGCTTCCCACTAGCAGGGTGTGCACCCGCGGCGGCCGTTTTTTAAATGGCCGGCGCGGGCACGCTCCCTGTTAGAAGGAAGCATGAGACGCAGCCTCCAGCGCGCTCAGAGCCGCTGTGGTTCTCCGTCGCTTGTCCGTCCATACCACAGCGGCTCTGAGTGCTTTAATTGGACGAGCGCTTGCGTAGGAGCGGGGTGAGGTGAGTTATTTAGGGCGATTGGGGGAGCCCTGCGGAAGTGGACCAAAACCCAGGATAGTGAAAATCCTGGGTGTTGGTCCACTTTAAGTGTGCAGAAAGTGTCTCTCTCTTTCTAAATTGGGGTTCTTAGTGCCTCAGCATTGAATCTTTTTCACCTGCCAACCGATGTTTTAGGGCACATCTGTCTGTTTTTGCTGGGCTGTGCAGTGAATGCATTAAAGTGTTATAAAGGACTTTTAGGGCATCGTTTTCCATTTTCTAAAATTGCCATTGTTTTTCATGCATTTTAGATGAAAGTTCATCGGACTGAACCGAACTTCGCTCATTTCTACTTACCACTGTTCAGGATCCAGCGACTGGGGTCTCTTCTTCCCCTGGTGGCATTCAATCCTCCCAGGTTCATCAGCAGAGCAGAGAAGGCCCATTCTATGCCCTGTGTGACAGCATCTGCTAAATGCCATATATCATCTGGTCCACCCTAAAAAAGCCCCCTCCCAGCGCAGGTGGACAAGACAGAAGCAAACAGTGAGGGGTGGAACCTGAGGTAGGGGCAGAGAGTTTTGAGTCCCTGCCCCTCCATGCGGCTCCGCTGATCACTTTTTTGCACTCAATGACAGCACAGAGGTAATAGGTATGGGCTATGAGGGCTAGTAATTCTAAAGGCTGTGGGCCAGCCCCGCTGGCCCCTGCACCCTGGTCTACCAGCCCACATAGCTGGTACATAGGGTGCTTTTACAGGGAATGGTGACCCCATGCCATTTTTTGAAAAAACTGTAAAGGTTTAACCCTTAAAATTAAAAGAAGCATGGAGTCACCCCCAGCATTCTTGTCAGTTTGTGGAGTCTCCTGGGTAGGAACAGAGGGCTACTGGTACATATGTGGCACCATTGTACTTAGGCTTTTACATGCAATATGAATTTCTTGAAAAAAAATACATTTTAAACAATAAAATTAAACACAATATCATTTTTCTGGAGATTCCTGCAAAAATCACAGTTAAGCATACAAAGCGCAATATTGTGAAAAATGGTTGTGCAACAGATGGTAACTTATTGTTCTGTTCAGAGAACCTTGGCTTGTTTTTTTTTTTTTATTTCAAATGTAAAGGGGTGTTTCTCTTTAAAAACTGCAAGGTGTGCATAGTAGTTGCATTTTCTTAGGAAATCTCCTATAGAGCTGTTTTAGTGGGTGACTCCTGGGCAGGAAAGTGTGTCTTACCGATACATATGTGGTACTGTTGTAACCATAAGGAATGGTGGCTTTTCTCCGCAATATAGTTTTACATAGTAACATAGTATGTAAGGCTGAATAAAGACTTTAGTCCATCCAGTTCAGCCTATTTATCTCCTTCCAGTGGTCTAGTAGCCATAGCTGGAAAATGTTATTACATGCCAGGAAGGCATCAGGCCACTTTTGAATGTTTTTACTACCTCCTCTGGCAGCGAGTTCCATAGTCTCACTGCTCTTACAGAGAAGAATCCCCTCCTATGTCGATGGAGAAAGCACCTTTCCTCTAACCTTAGTGGATGCCCTCGGGTTTTGGTTACACTCCGGGGTATAAATAGATTGTGGGACAGATCTTCGTATTGACCCCGAATATATTTATACATAGTTATTAGATCACCCCTCAGGCATCTCTTTTCTAAACTAAATAAACCTAACTTTGACAATCTTTCAGGGTACTCTAGCCCCTGCACTCCTTTTATTAACTTTGTTGCCCTTCTTTGTGTTGGAGAAACTGTATAACAGACTTACAGCTTAGTCTATGCTAGAATGACTTTTCTAGGTTTTCTTGTAGCCGGCAGCTGTTGCAGGTTATGACGCTAGATGGTGCTGTTACCAATAAGCAACTGTATTTTTCTACTGTATTGTTATTGCCTGCAGATCGAGCTGTAATCTATCACTGCAAGTGCTTCTCTTCCTGTCTTGTTTTTTCCTAAGCCACCATGTAAGGTGACATTCTATTACTGCATTCATGCTTAGTAAAGCCAGTTCCTGTTATACCACTATTGTCTATCTGGACTACAACTCTGCTGCACCCAGCACCCAGCACTCACACTCTGCAACACTTTGAACGCGTGCCAGTTCTGATATATCCTTTTTAAGCACAGGTGCCTAGAACTGTACACAGTACTCCATATGGGATCTGACCAGTGACTTGTACAGGGGTAAAATGATGCTCTGGTCATGAGCACCTATGCCCCTCTTGATGCACCCCATAATCCTATTTGCTTTGGCAGCTGCTGCCTGGCATTGATTACTACAGTTGAGCTTATTGTTAACTAAAACCCCTAGGTCCTTTTCCATTGTTGTTTTACCAAGTGTTTCTTTATTTTGTATGTAATCATGACACAGATTTCTCCTTTCCATGTGCATGACCTCACATTTATCTGTGTTAAACTGCATTTGCCATTTTATTGCCCATGCTTCCAATTTGTGCAACAGGTGCCTAGAACTGTACACAGTACTCCATATGGGATCTGACCAGTGACTTGTACAGGGGTAAAATGATGCTCTGGTCATGAGCACCTATGCCCCTCTTGATGCACCCCATAATCCTATTTGCTTTGGCAGCTGCTGCCTGGCATTGATTACTACAGTTGAGCTTATTGTTAACTAAAACCCCTAGGTCCTTTTCCATTGTTGTTTTACCAAGTGTTTCTTTATTTTGTATGTAATCATGACACAGATTTCTCCTTTCCATGTGCATGACCTCACATTTATCTGTGTTAAACTGCATTTGCCATTTTATTGCCCATGCTTCCAATTTATCTAAATCTGTTTGTAGCTGCCTGCTGTCCTTTTGTTTTAATTGCTTTACACAGCTTAGTATCATCTTCAAAGATTGAGACTTGTTTAAGATTGAGACTGTTTAATCCGTATTCAATGTCATATATATATATATATATATATATATATATATATATATATATATATTGAAGAGAATTGGTCCTAGAACTGACCCTTGTGGTACTCCACTAGTAACAGTGACCCAATCTGATAACCACACTCTGCTTCCGATCATTAAGCCAATTTCCTACCCATCTGCACACGTTATCCCCCAGTCCAAGCATTTTCATCTTTTGTACCAGCCTTTTATGTGGCACAGTATCAAATGCTTTAGAAAAGTCAAGATATATGATATCCAATGACTCCCCCTGATCCAATCTTGAACTTACCTCCTCATAAAAGCTGATTAGGTTTGTCTGGCAGGAGCGATTTCTCATAAATCCATGCTGATATGGAGTAATAAGGTCATTTTCCCCAAGATGCTCCAGGATAGTATCCCTTAAGAAACTTTCAAACAGCTTGCCCTCCACAGATGTTAAGCTTACCGGTCTGTAGTTCCCAGGTTCCCCCCTCGATCCCTTTTTGAATATTGGCACCACATTTGCCAAGCGCCAATCCCTCGGAACAGCCCCTGTAGTTATTGAATCCACAAATATTAGAAATAACGGCTTGTCTATTACTGTACATAACTCCCTTAATACACGAGGATGTATGTCATCTGGTCCTGGGAATTTATCGATTTTTATCTGCTTAAGATGGTGCTGGACATCTTCCTTGGTTAGAACAGTGACATTTAATGGAGGGTTTCTGTTATTCCCCTGCATTTCATTCGGTATGTCACATTCTTTTGTGACTATAGAAGCAAAGAAGTTGTTTAGTAAATTTACTTTCTTCTCATTTCCCTCTATAGGTGTCCCCTCCTTGCTTTTCAGGGGGGCCACACCTCAGGTCTGTACCTTTTACAGTTTATGTAGCTAAAGAATAATTTGGGGTTAGTTTTACTCTCTTTCGCAATCAGTCTTTTTGTCTCCAGCTTAGCTGCCCTTATCTGTTAAAAAATAAAAAAATGTGTGAATCCACGATTGTTAGCTCTTAAAATGTCTCTTATAATTATACGTATAACCTCATATGTCCCTAGCGCAAGGAGAAAAGTCAGAGCCTGTCACAAAAGCTCCCAACAATAAATCGCAAACATACATAAATGTATAAATCTCTGTGGGACCAATTAAAGTGCAGTCTTTTCTATTCACCACGTGAATTAACAGGGTTATTTTTATGTGTTATCCACCACCTGCCACACCGTGAACGTACCAGATGAAGGTTATAAAAAAGCCTTTAAATAAATCGCCTTCAGTTTCCTTGTTATTTCAATCCTCATATTCAACCAATATTTGTTTTAAAAAGAGGCGTTCCTCATTTATTCAGTTTCATATGAAAGATAAAATTGTATTGCCACACATAGCGTCATATTGTAAACACTAGATATTGTGCTCAAGACTTAAAATTTCCTTACCAGAGTGTAGGCATAAACAGGCGTTGTATTAAACGATATTAAAAGATATGTAGATAGTAAAGTCTTCACTCCTTTCTCAGCCCCTTTACCGCGTTACGCGCATACCCAGCAGCAGAACACATGTAGCTCCAAATCCTAGGCCTTCAGACTCGGCAAGTGTCGGCTGCTTTCGGGGGTCACGTGATCTGTAATAGGCTCTGCCCAACGCGTTTCGTCTCATCGACTTAATCATAGGCGCACGGAGCTATACCACGGATGTGCTTTTATGGTCTCGTGTCAAATCAGTTATCTATTTATGCGCCAGGAACCAGCACGTATAGCATATTTGTGTGCATTTTGGATAGAAGGATGGGAAGCTTTCACTATCACATCTAGAAATATGATTGTTATTAAAATTAACATCAAATTTAAATTTAACATACAGCATAAAAGGAGGTGTTTTCACTCGCTCCTTAAAACATGATTATCATTACTACAATACCTCTTAACGTGAATTATAGCACAGATAAATGAATATAAAATACCTAAAATAAACTGTATTACACCTAATATAAATATACAATTATCTTATTTGGCATTAGACAGAAATATTATTCTTTCTTTTAGCGGGTATAATTAATTAAAGACCCCGCATTAATTTAACTATATATATATATATATCTTTATTGATCTATATTTTTTGGAGAATTATATTAGGTAATATCCAAATTAATCAGTTATCTTTTGTTCAACAATAAGAAAATATATTTCTGTTGCAATTGCCACATCCTTTGATATACATATCAAACAATTAATTAAAATTTCAAAATCGCCCATATATATAAAAATGAATCTCAATATTTCATAATCAAAGAAATACAATTGTATCAAACTAGAATAATAGTATTATTTATTTTATAAAGCAATTAATGTCAAACTTGACATTTAACCCCTCGGGTTGCAATGAGCCTATTTTATAAATCCATTTTGACTCTAACTTTGATAACTCTTTAATTAGAGCCCCTCCTTTTAAATTTAGTTGCATTTGATCTATTATGCAAAATTTTAAACCTGATGGGTTACTGTTATGCACTGTTTTTAAATGTAGGGAGACACTATGCAATTCATAGTTTCTCTTAATATTGTATATGTGTTCCCTTAATCTTATTTTAAATTCCCTCCCCGTGCCACCTATATATTGTAGCCCGCAGGGGCATTCTAGCAGATAAATAATGTTTTTGCTTGTACAGGTTAAAAACTGTTTTATTTTCAATTCTTTTTTGTGGTATTTGAAATGATTTTTTTTTACACATCTGGTACTTTTTAAACAAGTTTTGCATCCAGCGCATTTATTACAGTAATAAAAACCTTCAAATGTATTAATAAGTCCAGTTTTTTTTCTTCATTGTGGGTTCAACAAAACTTTTTATTAGGTGAGTGGAGAGTGTAGGAGGTCTCCTAAAAATAACCGTAGGTTTCTCTGGTAAAGAGGGAAGTATTATCTCATAATTTTTAATTATTTTCCAGTGCCTATTTAATATCTTTTTTAATTTTCTGTGATTATTTGAATTTCCATACTGTGTGATAAAAGCAAATACTGCCATATTTTTCTGTTTTTTGCTAATTTCTTTGTGACCCTGTAAAATAATTTTCCTATCTATTTTATTAATTTTATCTATTTCATCCTGAATACATTTTGGTTCATATCCCTTATCAATGAAACTTTTTCCTTTTATTTGTGCTTGTTCAATATATATATAATCATTCTCATTTGTGCAATTTCTCTTAATTCTGTAAAACTGCCCTCTAAGGATATTACTGATCCACTAGGGATGATGGCACCTTGTTTTTGGGACGTATGAATTTCTGTCTGTCTCCTTAAAAAAAGTTTTGATGATAAGTCCTGTGTCTTTTTTCTCTATGACTAAATCTAAAAAATTAATTTTATCATTGCTTACTTCCTTAGTAAACGTTATTCCCCAATCATTCTTATTTAGGGAACCAAAGAATTCCTCAAAATATATTTGATTACCCTCCCAGATCACTATGCAATCATCTATGTACCGACCCCATAGTTTTAGGGGTGTGGGGCATTGTGTATAGATAATAGCTTCTTCCCACATCCCCATAAATAGGTTGGCTAGGCTGGGAGCAAATTTCGCTCCCATAGCCACTCCCTTTGTCTGTACATAATATTTGCTATTAAACCAGAAATAGTTGTGGGTCATAGCATAATGAAATAGGTCTATTAAGAAATTAATTTGAATTAACAACATATCTGTATGGCCCATTAAAAAATGTCTAATCGCCATTAGCCCATTGTCATGGGGTATATTAGTATACAACGATACTACATCTAGAGTTTCTAGCAATGTAGTATCATTTTCCAGCATTCTTAGTATATGTTGACTATTATCTGTTGTTTATATTGTTTATTTTCTTGCAAGAAATGGAATGTGGGACAGTACGTCCCAACAACCATCGAAAAAGGGAGCAATTAGAGGAGTAATTTGTAAATAGGGGTCAGCAAACATTTTAATTGTTTTTAATTGTTTATACAGTGTTTTTGGAATAAAATTATGTAAATGTGTTTTTGGTTGTGCTCCCTTTTTTGATGGTTGTTGGGACGTACTGTCCCACATTCCATTTCTTGCATGTTTGGATTTAGGCTTGGTGAGCAAGCCGGGTTACTTCAATTATTATAGCTTTGTGGTGCACCACACTTTTGCTGTGCCTTGTTTATTTTCTTCTTTATAATTTTGTAATGCTTCCGCTGTCCCTTCCTGCTTTAACCCTTTAAGTGCCAGCCTACCTGGAGTTTTTGTCACACTCTGTTGCCAGACCATTTTGCACTATTTTGCGCTCCCCATGTTCAAATGTGATTTTTGAAGGGATTTCCAGGGATTTCCCAGGAAAATGATATATTGTTTTTTTTCAGCAGAGTCTGGGCTTTAATATGAAATGTCTTGTTTGTCATTTGTTAGGTGTATTCTTAATATTTTTGGGTGAAATATGTGCAAAAAAAAAAATGTTTACATATTGTAGTTTTTTTTGTAATAAAAAATGTAAGTTTGTCAATGAAATCTTATTGCGTGTGAAATCCCAATTTCTCCCGGTTACAGCGGTACCACATATGTATAGGTAGACACCCTTTCCTGCCCAGGAGACTCCCCCAAACTGAAACAGCGCTTTAGGGGATTTTCAGATAAAATACAACTATGCTACGCAATATGCGCACCTTGCAGTTTTTCCAGAAAAACAACCCTTTACATTTGAAATACCCCCAACAAACTATATATTCTCTGGAAGTACACACCTCAGGCTTTCTAGGCGTACCAGGCTTGTTGATGTGGCCATAGTTTTCTGGAAGTAATCCCTCAATGGATTCTTTGGTTGCAAAGAGTTTCCCTAAAAAAAGGATAAAAAAGCAGAATCAAAGCCACATTTTCCTAAAAAAACTATATACAAACAAGAAAAAACAAGTTTAATCTGAAAACGCAACATCCCCCGAACAGAACAATACCCAACATGCATAGCTACTGTCAAGGGAAGAGTTGCCAAACACCCCAAAGTAAAGCATGTGCGTAACGGTAATTTTACTTGAAAATTTCAGCTCTGCAGACAAAGTGCGCACCTTGCGATTTTTCAACCAAAACAACCCTTGACATTTGGAATATCCCCCATAAACCATATATTCCCTGAAAGTACACACGTTAAGCTTTCTAAGGGTACCCAGCTTGTTCTAGTGGGCTCATCTTTCTGGAATTATTACCTCAAAGAATTCTTTGGTTGCGCAGGGTTTCCCTAAAAAATTTATAAAAAAGCTGAATAAAAAACACCTTTTCCTAAAATATAAATATGCAAACCAGAAAAAACAAGCTAAGTCTGAAAGCGCAAGGTCCCCCGAACAGAACAATACCCAACATGCATAGGTACTATTAACCCTTTTAATTGCCAGCCTACTTGAGATTTTGTCACCCTCTGTTGACAGGCCATTTTTCCCCATTTTGCGTCATGTTTTGCGCCATTTCTGCTGGAACTTTCAGGAAAATTATATATATATTTTTTTGCAGCAGAGTTTAGGCTTTAACATGAAATGTCTTGTTTGTATTTTTTTTTTTTTTTTACAATATTATTAAGTAAAAAAAATAAATAAATAAATAAAAAATTTTTTTTAGAAAATTGACTCCTTTATTTCAAATAAAAAATGTATTTTATTAAGGAAAATCATATTGCATGTGAAAGCCCCATTTCTACCGATTAGAACGGTACCACATATTTATCGGTAGCCCCCTGTTCCTGCCCAGGAGACCCCTCTAACTAAAACAAGTATTTTATAACATTCACAAAAAAAATACAAATACCATCCACACTACAAAGGGTTAAATCGAGGAAAAAAATGACATAGGGTCCCCCCTCCCAGGGGAGGGAGACCCCATTTTTTTTTTATTTTTAAGGGTTAAAAACCCTTAAAAATCAAAAAAAAAATTGACGTGGGGTCCCCCTTACCCAAAGTAACCAGCCCGGGACCAGCTATGGGGGCTTGTAGGCACAGAGTGGGGGGGCCAGCTTTTGTGGCCCCCCCACCCTGCAGCCTACGAGCCCACATAGCCTATGTGGGCCCGGGCTCTTCTGCCCCCCCCTGGCCTTTGGGGAGGCAGGTAATGGGGGTGCCAGGGGCTAATGGCAAGCCACCCGCTAGCGCAGGTGGCTTGCCATCCCCCCAGCCTTGTGAACTGGTATAGGGGTCATGGACCCCTTACCAGTTCACAAGGGGTTAAAAGTAAATAATCACACAGACACAAGCAGAGAAAAAAATATTTTATAAATTTTTATTTTTTTTTTACACTGTACTCACCTCCCATCCATCCTGGATCACTCTGTCCCTCGGCGATCACTGGCTTCTGCTCACTTGCTAGAAGCCTTTTATAGCTGCTGGATGACAGAACACAAAGGGTTAATCAAAAAAAAATGACATAGGGTCCCCCCTCCCAGGGGGGGGGGGGGCAGACCCCATTTTTTTCGATTTTTAAGGGTTAAAAACCTTTGGGGAGGCAGGTAATGGGGGTGCCGGGGGTTAATGGCAAGCCACCCGCTAGCGCAGGTGGCTTGCCATCCCCCCAGCCTTGTGAACTGGTATAGGGGTCATGGACCCCTTACCAGTTCACAAGGGGTTAAAAGTAAGAAGAAGACACAGACACAAGAAAAAAATCTTTATTATTTTTTTTTACACTGTACTCACCTCCGATCCGACGTCCCTCGCCGCTGTCCCGCGCCGATCATCTCACTGACAGATGCCGGTGGTGATCGGCGCAGGGCGGGTGACAGGTGAGGGGGCTTCGATCGGAGCCTCCTCACCTGACACCCGCCCTGCTCCGATCACCACCGGCATCTGACAGATGCCGGAGCTCGGAGGGGGTATAGGAGGAGCGGGATGACGTCATCCCGCTCCTCCCACAATGGGCGGAGCTAAGCGGCGGCGGCCATCGCCGCCATTACAAGAGGTGAGGACCCGGAAGAGGGTCCTCACCTGAAGACTGCTCAGCCCAGGGGGGGGGGATCGGACCCCCCCCCCCTGGTGAAGAGGAGACCCGATAGAAGGCTCGGGCGCGGAGGTGAGTAAATGACAGTTTGTTTTTTTTTGTTTTTTTACAGCGGCGATGTCAGCGCTGGAAACGGGGGGGGCGGCTGGTTTCGGGCCCCCTCCTGAAGACGGAGGACGACGGGGGGGCGATCGGATGCCCCCCGCAGGAAGAGGGGACCCCAGGCTTCACGGGGATACTGGAGGTAAGTGGGTTTTTTTTCTATTTTTTAACTGTTAGTGGTAAATGCCAGGCACGTGAAATTTACGTGGCTGGCACTTAAGTGACGGAGAGGCAACCACGTAAATTTTACGTGGCTGGCATTTAAAGGGTTAAACGTTTAAATGCCTTTTTTTGTTGTTTATTGCCCCTTAACCTTTTTGTATAGCCACATCGGTTTACACTTGTGTCTAACAGTTTTGTAAGGTATATATCTATCACAATGAAAATTAAGGATTTCTTTGAAAGTATCCCATTTACTGTCTGTGCTTTTGTTTTTAAGGACATTTTCCCAGTCCCAGCAGTTTAGGGCATCTCTAAATCTGGTCAAACTTTGCCTTTTTGAAGTTCCGCGTTTTTGTTGCTCCTTCATAAGGCACCCTAGTGACTGCTAAGTGGAAATTAATGATATTATGACCATTGTTTCCAAGGTGTCCCCCAACCTGTACCTTTATTACTTTGTCTGGTACATTGGTTAGTATTAGGTCCAATACGGCTCTCCCTCTTGTTGGAGCTTGTACTTGGGAAAGGTAGCCATCTTTTGTTCTAGATAAAAAAACGTTTACTTTTATGGGCACAACATGTTTCAGCGTCCCAGTCTATCCCCTTGATTCAAAGAGCAAAAGTTAATTGATTTCGGATCTAGAATCCTAAGTTTGGGTGGGTGTTTGTCATTTTTTCCTGTTTTTTTGGCCATTTCCGACTCGCACGAGCCTACGTACGATTTCGTATATGCTCTTACGATCATCGGAAGTTCGTTCCTAAATTGTAGGATCAAATCCTAAAACTTAGGATCAAAACGTAAAACTTAGGATAATCGGATGTGTTTAGGTGTGATTCAGAGAGCAGTTTTCCAACCTCTAAATACGTTTTAAAAGAAAGCCACTTCCGACACCTTTTAGCAGTCGGATTGCTGTTCTTGAACAGGTTTTTTGGCTATGTGGAGGAGTCTGCGCGTCTTGAGCTCCAATGAACTGCATGTATCAGCATGGCCAAGGCCATAAATTGTATGGCAATGCATACCTGATTCAATACATTTCATGTATGCCTTATAAAAGCATTTTAATGTGGACCTTAATTAGTCCTTTGCATGTAAACCTTTATTTTGCAATGCATCCATATATTTGCGTTAATTAAAGAAACTTATGTCCTTTGTTATTTATTTTTAAATTGATGTACTAGAATAATATTTTTAATTTGAATTTATTGGTGTAGTTGTTTACCTTTGCTTTGTTTAATTATTTTAGCTCATCTTTGGTCAGATGCATCACACTTACTGAGGAGAGGAGAGCGGGATAAAGTGCAGGATGTGGGTTACTGCTGTATTTTGCACAGACACAGCAGAGCTGGGGGCACGGAAAGGTCAGAAATCAAAGAATGCAGAGCAACACAGTCACAAGGCCCTTTCTGTTTGCAGGCTGCCCAATAATACCTGACCCGCCATCTTGGCTGTTTCTAGGCTCATAACATGCCGAAGTTGCTGGGTGTTTTTTAATTTTTGAGAGCAATCTGTATGTAGAGGGTGTGGGTAACCACACCAAAAATTTTAAGTTGTACCATTTGAAGCCAAAATATTATAATTAAATCCACAAGTAAAAAATGCAAGTTAACTAAAAATTAAACAAAGTAAGATTTACTTATGCAAATGCATTCATTAATGGTTGGTTACTACAAAATGAATGAAATAAAGAAAAATAAAAACCAAATATTTAGAATGCACTTTAATGAGGTAAGTTTGTAGTGCGCAGGCGAAAGATCAGAAGGATTTACGTCCAGACAAAAAAGGAAAAAGGGCAAAACCAATGTTGCAACCTGAGAAATGAAACGGAAAATTCAGGATGGAAACTGACATAGGTCTGATTCGCGAACTGCCATACGAACGGACGTAAATTTTAGGATAGAAACGTATTAGCTTATAGAATCACTCGCAAGTTCATACGAGCGCACGAGCGTTCGGGAAAAATAGGATGATCGGCACCAAAATCAAAGCTGTTACATGTTTCTTTGAATTGACCCATATATCTGGGTAGTTAAAGTCCCCCATAATCACTACCTCATTTAGTTTAGCGGCTATATCTATTTGCCTTAGCATCATATTTTCTGTGGATTTGGATATATCTGGAGGTTTGTAGCAAACCCCCATCAGTATTTTATTTTTGTTTCTCCCTATATGTATTTCTACCCATACAGACTCCACATGGTCATTCCCCTCATTTATATTCTCCCACAGAGCGGGTTGTAGAGAGGATTTTACAATTAAGCAGACTCCACCCCCCTTTGCGTTTGTTACGGTCCCTTCTAAACACACAGTAGCCCTGTAGATTTACTGCCCAGTCATAGCTTTCATCCAGCCAGGTCTCTGTTACCATCACTATGTCATATTGTTTTCTTTAAAAAAAACTTACATTTTTGTATTTAAATAATGTTTAATTCATAATTTTTAATTTATTCCCCACATATCCCACCCAAAATATTTAGAAAGCACTGCAAATGGTTACAAACACGACATTTTACACATGTTAAAGCCCAAACTGAAAAAAAACAATATATACTTTTCCTGGGAAATCACTGGACATTCCTTCAAAAATCACAGTTAAATGTGTATAGTGTGAAATGGTGAAAAATGGTCTAGCAAAAGAGGGTGGCTTAATCTTTAGGTAGGCTGATGTGGACGTTCGCTAGCAAAAGAGCTTAGAAAATTGCCCCTATATACCCAGAATATGCAATGCAGGCTGTTAAAGGACTAATGATTAACTCACAAAAATGTATACCAAACCCTCAATATAGACAAAGCAGAGGCCTTCTTTAATAACCTGCTTCGTCTGACCCTAAAGCCAGACCAAATTGAGTTTATGGAATTGGATATCTGCCCAGAGGAGGTATTTAGTGCAATAGGAGCATTAAAGCCCTCTAAGGCCCTGTGTCCAGATGGGGACAAGAAATTTTCAGAAACTCTAAGCCCATACTTAACAAAACTATTTAATGAAATTAGAGATGGCTCTTGTCTAGACCTGACCTCCTTAGCTGCTCATATTAGCATGATACCCAAACCATACAAAGGCAACTTATCCATTGTTAATTATAGGCTGATTTTCCTAGTAAATGTGTGCACTTGACTACCTCCCATGGGAATATCTGTTTTTTTGAATTATGTACAGTAAATGGGGGCTCTAGGACAATTTCATAACTTGGATCAAAGTTTTGTATGACATCCCAATCGCCATAGATTAGATACTCCAGATATGTCTCCAACCTTTTAGTGTTGAATGGGGCATGAGACAGGGATGTCCCCTGTCACCTATACTCAGTGAAAAGTCTGTGCTCAAGTTTGGTATTCAGCCAAACCCAGAAAGCTGGTTGATTGGCTGCTCAGTCAATGGCTGTGATGGCTGTGATTGGTCAGGTGGGGCATGTGACCCCGCTGTATAAAAGGTGGGGTCATGTGTCCTATAGCACACTAGCGCTCATTTAGTTAGCGAGAGGATTCTACTTCTGCTAAGTGAAGGACAGATAGGCTTTAAACCAAAATCAAATGTCCATTTCAGGACAGATAGCTAGGGAGAGAAGGCTGCTAGAGTGAGGGACAGTAAATAAGTGACAAAACTGTCTTTTTGAGGAAAGCTAGGTAGGGAGAGTCAGTTTGTTGGAAGGACATAAAAGCACATCTGCCTGTTATCCTCATTGTACTCCAAAGACAGACAGCTGCTACGGCACTGGGCATCTAAGTCATCTGTGCCAGTCTGCATTACATATACTGGGTATATAATACAAGTCATCTGTGCAAATCAGTACTGCATATACTGGGTATATAATATACGTCATCTGTGCCAATCTGCATTGACATGATTGAGTATATAATACAAGTCATCTTTTCCCACCATGGCATATACTGAGTAAAAAATACAAGTCATTTGTGCCAATTTGCATTACATTGACTAGGTACATAATGCAAGTCATTTTTGCCATTCTGCATTGCATATACTGAGTATATAATACAAGTCATCTGTACAAATTTGCATTGCATATACTGGGTATACAATTATTCTGTGCCAATCTGCATTGCATATTCTGGGTATATAGGGGCAATTTTCTAAGCTTTTTTGCTAGCGAACGTCCACATATGTCTACATCCATCTGCCCTCTAGCGGCGTACTGTGCCTAGCGAACCACTAGATTTGGCAAAAGACCGGTCCCCATGAATGGATGGCGACTGCAGGACGCAAACCACATAGCTTTTTGAATCTGCCAATTCACAAGTTAAGTCCCCGCTGTGTCAAACCCCACAAGGAGCTGGTTTATCTTACCTCTTTCTTGGTTCAAAGGCACATGCACAGGCTCACGTGCAATCTGAGCTGCCCACTAAAGTAACACTAGCTGGCAGGCAGCTCACATTGAATAGATTGGGGAGCAAGAGCGGCCGCATCCCCAGCGCACACACACTCCAGCACCAAGCTTATCTGAATGGTAGGGGCGGTAATGCACTTCACAGCAAGAGGTTGCAGGGATGTTCCCAGTCTGGCTTCTACACAACCTGAGATGTCTGCTTGATTTATTGAGTTAAGCAGGCAGCTCTGCTTGGACACTAACCTGCACATGCGCCATAGGACCACAGTGCAACATCCTAATTCGGAATGCCCTGGGGGAAAGCCAGCGTGTGGCCCTTGAATCTGTTAGATTCAATGCTGGCCGCTGGTGCATTTTGTTTAGCGTTCACAATGCCCATAAACTATGGACAGTATGTATGTCACATCTATTTACTTTGTTTCTTTTCTTTAACAGCATAATACCACCAACCAGACAACATTCAGCCCGCATCGCTCATCTGAACATCTGTTAGACCTGGGTCAGCATTGTTTGCACACTTATGAGAGGAACCTGCTAACAATGCTGAAATTGGGCCTAGGCAGAAGGGTCAACCAGCAACAGAATCCAGCCCTAGGCAAGATTGTCAGTGCCACTGTCACCAGTGCCATTCAGCCATGCTTTCAAATGTTTTCTGATGCAATATTCGCTTTCCACCAGTAGCAGAATAACGCATTAGAAATCCAGAGGTAAAGTGGGGAGCGGCTGTTTCATGAGCAAGCCAGAACAAATGCTTTGCTAAGCCAGGACCTACAAGCCAGGCATTCCATTGTCAATCGACACGTTACACATCTTTAACCCTCAGCATTCAAATCCTTAATTTACCAACCCTACACCTTCCCCCCAGCTGCTGCAGGGGAGGGGCTGCTAATGACTATGTGAAGTTTGCTTATGTCTGGCAAAAATTTGGTGACCAAACCACCTTCTCTTCCATTTTACTTCAGACCGCCAGTGTTTTTACGCATGGGTTACACACTGGACTGCGAAGGTGTACCTTGAACTCCTCTCATCCATTTATTTTTTGCTTAGGATATTACTTGGGAAGTGGATGAATTTACCAACCCTACACCTTCCCCCAAACAGGGTTTTCCCCCTAATTTTCCACACTTGTCACAGTACCAATTTAAATCAATACGTTTCTTGCAAACTTGACTTATGTACATGTGTTAATGACAGTTGCTACAGGGGAGGGGCTGCTAATGACTGTGTGAAGTTTGCTAATGTCTGGCAAAATGTGGTGACCAAACCACTTTCTCTCCCATTTTACTTCAGACCGTCAGATGATCCATATACGCATGGGTTAACTTCTTGGTCGAAGGACGTGGACTGCAACGACAAAGGCGTGGCTCCTCCCAGTCTATATACTTCTGGCTGCACTTCTAGTTTCATTCTTGCATTTGGAACTGGACTACTAAGGTGTACCTTGAACTCCCACGCCACTACTGGCGCTTAATTCCGCTGCAGCTGGTGAGTTCAGCTGGCTCCCTCCATTGGTGGGTCGGCGGCCCTGGCTGCATACTAGCTTGGTTAGTGGCTTTAAGACATTCATTATGGCGAAAGGAATGGTCAGCTGATGCTGCCTCAAAGAAGAATCTGTTTCTGGCAGAACAAGGAAAAATCCTCTTCAAAGCCCTCTCATGCATGAAGGGACGCATTCACCTGTGGGGGGCTTCATCAATGATTTTCTACAGAGTTTTTTGGCAAGTATTATTGACTGGTGTAAATTAGAGGTTTCGTTTGTAGAATTTTTTTAGAGATTCTTAGCTGATTAGTAGGCTAAAAGGTTTTTTGTTTGGTATAGATTATTCTTCATTTAAAGTTATAGGTTAATACCTGGGATCCTGCCCTGAAGTAAGGGCATTGCTCTTGGAGGTTCTATGCATATCCGAATCATCTGATGGCCTAAAGCAAAATGGAAGAGAAAATACAATTCTGTGATTCTCACCTGTAGAATTGTTTACTCTTCCATTATTACTTCAGGACGTCAAGCCCCCCCTGTCTGATAGGTTACTATATCCATTCCTTGAATGCCTAAGTCCTAGTGGAGGTTGTATATATGGAAATAGTTGATCAGTGTAAAAAAAAAGAGGGAAAAATAAAAGTAGAGAGGAGTTTGTTTCTTGTCTTACTTTTTGTCTCCAACAAATATATAGGGATGCCTAATTCCTCCCAGGCGGCTGGGTCTACTGCCTAGATTGTGGAAGTGCAGACAGAAGTATATAGGCCAGGAGGAGCCACACCTTTGTTCTTGCAGTCCAGGCCCTTCGGGCAAAGAAGTTATCCCGTGTGTATCTGAATCATCTGACGTCCTGAGGTAATAATGAAATAATGTAAAAATGAGAAAACAATTCTACAGGAGAGAATCACATGTAGCCCTCACGTACCGGGGTGTCCGGCACGTGACGGCAGGGAGCAGGTTCTTCTGGGCCCAGGGTGATCAGTGTGTGTGTTGTGAGTAGGTAAGGGTTAGAGTTGCAGGGAAAGGTTATTACTCACAGTTGCCACTTGGAAAGATATACAGCAGTCCAACTGTTGAAAGCAGAGTTCCTCTTTATTTAATCCACAATCAAACAGCAAACATGGAACAAGTACATGTCTCTCCAGTTACATCTCTGGCTCTGTCCATAACCAGGCACAATCATCAAGCATTGCTTCCATAGATAATAATGTCCTTGGCTGGAATCTCCCCTTTCTCTCTCTCTTAGAGGCTGGGCTCCTGCTCCTTTACAATTCAAATGGTGAATCACACTGGCTTTGGGTTGGGACTTCCCTTTATCCCTTCTCACTACCTTCCAGAAACTTCTATCACATGTTCAGCCTCATGTCCGACATCTGATAGGATGGTTGCTAAACCCTCTGACCAATCACTACCTTTCTATTATAACTATGTTACTAGTCTATCTCCTGTTTTGACTAACAACCCTTCTGACCTCATCGTCTAGAATATTCACCATTTTAGCCAATAGCCTAATGTTAGTCTATGCCCTAAACCCTCTACTGCCATCTTGTGTCTATTTAGGTTATGGCACTCTCAATGTAAAATGAGTAGAAACCACAAAAAAGCATAATATATGGTTAACTCTATTTAAAGGATTCTTATTAGTTAATTAACATGTTCCTAGTTATAACCAGGTCCCTACACTCTCCCCCTCTTTCTAAAATGTCGTCCCCGACATTAAGGACTTACCGAGGTTCAAGGTCATCAACAATGTCTGGAACCTCCTTGACACAAGTTTTTAGGGGTGATGTACAAGTCAAGTACCTGTTTGGGATGACCTTGGGTATGGCTACAAAACGGCATTTATCTTACTCTTGACATCATAGATCACTCGGTGAGAGTTACTTACCTCACTCCAGTCATATGTAGTTTCGCTACCTGGAATGTGGGACTGGTATACTTACCAAAAACCTAAGATTAACAGTTCTATTTTTAACGTGAGGCTAACTTTAAACCTTTTTTAACTTTAACTAGGATTGATTTAACTCCTACCAAAGGATAAACACTGTAGCACAAGATAGATGTGAACAGCTTCCTGATTAGAAGACGAGTAGGGCGGGGGGCGTGGCTATGTAGCCGGACAGAGCAGACGTGCGGCACGTGGGCTCCTGCAAAATATCCTGTTAACATCCCCAGATCCTGGTTTGTTCTCCCTGCTCCAACGCCCAGGACCCCCCTTAGACCTACCTGAATCCACTGTGAGTCTGGGCTGAGGTGTGGCTTGGCTGGAGGACAGTGGAGTGGATGCAGTGAGGGAATCGGCGCCATCTTGAGTGAGGAGGTGAGGTGAAGTTGGTGAGGAGACCAGTGCCCTCCTTCTGGATCGGGTCCCCCTGGTGACCGGCCCTGGCTTGAGGCTCCTTCTTGTCCGGCACTGCTGGCTTTCTTCCCCTCTGTCGGCCCCCTCCTTCTCTCCCCTTGGTGTTTTCTCTGAGTGCAGAGACACAGTGACCGGCTCTCCAGCACGTGCTGAGCTCTCTTCAGCCCTCTCTCTGGTGCTTCTCCCCCCCTGCTGTGTGTCCGTCTTGCTGGAGTTATAAATCTTCTGCCTGTGAGTGTCCTGCAGCACTGGAATCCCCTGTCATCTCCTTCATCAGCCCTCCACACGCTGACTAGAATCCATGTGGGGATAGATTTCTCTTTACATGCTCAGAAATAAGAGCTGAGTCATGAAAAGGACACAAATTAGCTACATCTGCAGCTGTGCTGGACGTTATAGCAGGGGCAATCTTCTTGCCTGTGATCTCTGTGTGTGTTAAGCTCATTCACTCACACTGCTCATTGTGCTAAAATCATTCAACTGCATTGTGCTGCCGCCCATCTGTATTGGGCTAATAGGCATCCAATCGCAGTCTGCAGAAATTATTCAACAGCATTGTGCTAAAGTTATTCAACCACAGCCTGCTAAAGTTATTTATTCCTATTGTGCTAAAAGTTATTCAACTATAGGGTGCAAAAACCGAGTTGAGACGGGTGCTATCCTCTATATGATGTCGTACAGTGCGACTACGTTGCAATGGCCGAGTGGGGGAGCAGCTAGCCTCTTCCACCTCTAATCCTGACAATGCTGCTATAATGGCCACCATTACTAACTGTCAGAGTGTCCTTACAGCAAAATGTGAAAATTTGCAAGAGCAACTTAATCTACTTCAAGCAAGACCTCGACAAAGTAAGAGATAGAGCAGATGAGTATGAGAGAAGAATTGGGGAGGCGGAGGATGGCTTTTCATCGGTGACTGCGGCGGTTGAATCCCTGAAGCGGCAAGTGAAAACCCTCATGGAGCGGGCTGAGGACGCAGAGAATCACAATCGCCGCAACAACATCAGAATATTGGGAATACCGGAAAAGTCGGAGGGGGATGCCCCGGAGAACTTTATTGAAAATCTTATCCAAAAGACTCTGGCCCCAGAGGGTCTCTCGCCCTTTTTTGTGGTAGAGCGGGCACACCGGATCCCGTTTCGCTCCCCCCCACCCGGAGCCCCCCCTCGCCCCTTCATCCTGAAATTGATGAACTTTAGAGATCGTGACACCATACTTACGGCGGCTCGGATGCAGCGGGATATCCTATATAACGGCGCAAGATTATCCTTCTTTCCTGACTTTACATCTGAAGTGCAGAAGCAGCATCGCTCTTTTAATGAGGTGAGGGCACATCGCCGAAGGAAAAACATCAAATATGCCATGCTTTTCCCTGCTAAATTACGAGTACAAGACGGATCTTCCACCAAGTTTTTTCTCATGGCGGAGGAGGCAAGTGACTGGGTGGACTCAATACCTGAAGCTTGAGATGCTGTTGTTGTTTTTTTGTTGCCTATCTGGGTGCTGCAGTGCCCAGTGGTTGATACCCAGTGGGACCGAAGCTTCTAGGAGATTTTTGCCAGGGGTGAATGCCTCTGGAATTCGGCCAAATACCTTTACTTGTTGGGCAAACTTGGTCGGTAACGCTCCGGACGTGCAGTGGTCCTAGCCTTTTCCCTTGATGGGGGTGGCGCTGGGGACGGGGGCATACCTGCTCTGATCCCTGTTTCTGGGGGCCCTGTGCTCAGCGTCCCCCCACCTTCGGTTCTGTCCCATCCCTACTTCCCTTGCCTCTACAACCTCCGACTTCCCTCCATCCCACCCTTCTCACCCCATGGCCCTGATTCTTGGGGATTATGCATCCTTCATCATCCCTAGATGTGCCTGTCATAGCATATATGACCCCAGACCACTACTGTTAACCAGTGTTCATTGTTACTAATAGTTCAAGGTAGTAAGCTTGCCGCAGTTGGGTTTGGTAGAGCCGGGTGGGTTGGGCGTTGGCTTGAAGTTTTTGATTTTTGGTAGGGTCATGTGGGTTAAGGTTAAGGTTTGTTATTATATGTTCATGTTAATGTTCTATCTTTATCTGTTGGTGAGTCTTGTATGGTGTGTTGGAGTGAATGGTGGTATGAATGGTTTGGCCTGCGGTCATGGGACTTTAAGGGAGGTGATGGGGTGCTGGGATATTAAACATCCTTTTGGCATATACGATCATATCATTTTATTAGACCCAGATGGAGTGTAAAGTAATTTCATGGAATGTGCGAGGTCTTAATGACCGTGTGAAGAGGACTTCTGTGCTTCAGTTTCTGAAAAGGCACAATCCTAATACTGTAATTCTGCAAGAGACCCATCTACTGGGCCGCAAATCGTTGTCCATAAAAAAGCCATGGATTGTGCAGTTATTCCATTCTCACTACTCCAATTATGCCAGGGGGGTGTCAATCATAGTGGCTAAACATCTTCCTTTTACTCTCATGTCAGTGCAATCGGACCCGTTTATTATTGTACATGCTAAAATATACGATGTCACTGTTTTGATAGTGGGTTTGTACATTCCACCCCCTTTTGATGTGCGAGTCCTCCAGGAGATTATGGATAGAGTAGCCACCTTCCCGCCCAATCCGCTGATGCTCATAGGCGACTTTAATATGATCCTAGATATATCTTTGGATCGGCTGACCCCGGGGGGGGGGGCAACCACCCCGCTGGCAGCATGGGCGGAGGCCCTAGGGTTGACTGAGCTATGGAGATGGATACATCCCAGCAATAGAGCATTCTCTTGTCATCCTATCCCCCACAAATCTCTTTCGCGTATTGACCTGGCCTTAGCATGACCAAGAGACATACTGGCAATGCAATGGGGAAGAAACATCAGTCAATACAAGATGGGATGCATTCAAGGCAGTCGTTAAGGGTAGCGCTATAAGTGCCATTAAAGGGGTTAGGGTGAAGCGGGGGGAGGGCTGTCAGGGAACTAGAAGAGAAAATGGCTGAAGCAGAAAGGAAATTTGTGGTGTCGACGACTCCGGCAAATCAGAATTTACTTAAATCACTCCAAAGGGAGTATAATCTTGCATTGACTTAGTCTACAAGAAAGATGCTATTATTAAAGCAGCAGACTGTTTTTGAGAAAGGGGATAAAAATGGGAGAACCCTGGCTTACCTCTCAAAGGCAGAGAGTCCGCAGACGCAAATAGCTGGCAATTTCAAGATTACTATAGCCAATTATACTCCTCTAGGATACAATATGGCCCAACAGACCTGGCTGCTTATCTCGAAACCATAAACCTCCCATTCTTGTCAGAGGCAGATAGTGCAATGCTAGACGCCCCGATAACATGTGAAGAAATTGGTAAAGCTATTGCCCTAATGTCGAATCGGAAGGCCCCCGGGCCAGATGGTCTACCTTCGGAGTGGTACAAGAAAAATAGTGAAGCTATAGCGCCAAAGTTGCTAGAGGTCTTCTCTGAGGCTTTGCAATCGGAGACCTTGCCAGAATCCTTTGCGCAGGCAACTATTACCCTTATATATAAAGATGGGAAACCTAGTGATGCTTGTAGCTCATATAGGCCGATCTCACTCCTAAATCAGGATGCCGAGATCCTTGCTAAGGTCCTGGCACGCCGATTAAACACTGTAATCCTTTTACTCATAGGGGCTGATCAATCGGGTTTTATGCCAGGTCGGACGACAAGCATTAATTTAAGGAGACTACTCAGTAACTTGCAAATCCGACATGACAACGTGGGGAGCAGAGTGGTAATTTCATTAGACAATGAAAATGCCAAAGAGGGTGAATGGGATTATAATGTCTGAAATATCACTGGATCGAGGCACGCGCCAGGGATGCCCCCTCTCCCCATTGTTGTTTGCGCTGGCTATTGAACCTTTGGCATCGCTAATTAGAGACTCCCCAGATATACAGGGGTGGAAACTGGGTTGTACTGTAGAGAAGGTCTCCATGTATGCAGACAACACCCTGGTCTACTTGGCAGATGCTAACAGTTCACTAGAGGCCCTACTGAATACAATAGCTAAATTTGGATCCTTTTCAGGCTTAAAAGTCAATTGGGAGAAATCCAGCCTATGCATGGTGGATAGACCTGAACATATTCAGATCTTTCTAGGCTCATCACTTCAGATAGTGGAACGGTTTAAGTATCTGGGGGTCATTATACAGGGAGACCCCTCCAAATTTATTGAGTTAAATATAAATCCTGTGATCAGTACCCTTAGAAGGAGGACTACCCAGTGGACGACACTCCGCCTCTCAGTGATTGGCCACATCAGTATGTTCAAAATGGTTTTTCTCCCTAAATTTCTATATCTTTATCAAGCATCGCCCATTGTGTTGCCAGTCTCCCATTTTCGACTATTGGACTCTATATTATTTAAGTTTGTTTGGGGTTCCTCCCCCCCCAAAATGAATAGGTCCACTCTCAAAGCACCCTTAACAGCTGGGGGCCTGGCTGCGCCGCATATGCTATTGTACTTCTATGCCACTCAATTAGTGTATATTACTTGGTGGATGGTTCCCTCTGCGGCTAACCCAGTGACCTCCCTGGAAACCTCTCTGCTAGGTCCAGCAGTTCCTTTGAGGATTCTTGAGTACAGAGGAGTGAGGGGTCTCCAGCATGCTACAACATGCATGAGAACCACTTTGCATATTTGGCAGCGGGTGCATGATATGGAGGGATCCCCCGTTCTCCCTTAGAATGGTCCCCTAATACGCGTCTGTGGGATACCCCTAGACTGCCCGAGCTGATGTCCCTCCCAGATACAATTTTTTGGAAGGTTCGGGGAATTACATTATTAGCACAGATACTCTCTGGAGGGGCGCTGATGACATATGAGCAGCTATGCCATGCGTTTGCACTATCTCCAAGGGATTTCTTCTGTTATCTCCAGCTGCGACATGCTCTCAGATCTCAGATACCTTTGGAGGGATTGCAGCTAATGGAATCATTAGTGGAGTCTTTGGTTAGGTCCACAGATCTTAGTAAGCCCACCTCAACTTTATATTGTGCCCTCCTCTCAAACCTCCCCTCCCTACTGGATAATGCACTGGACAAATGGAAAGCATTAATCCCGGATCTAGATCGGGGAGACTGGGAGGAGGCCATAGACAACCTGTACTCATCAGTAATAGATTCAAAAGACAGGCTAATCCAGGCTAAGTGGCTCCACGAGGTCTACCTGACCCCAGCTAGACTTAAAAGAATAGGCCTGCTGGAGACAGACCTGTGTCCCAGGTGTAAGGTCAAACCAGGCACCTTAATACACATGGTCTGGGAATGCTGAGTGATCTCGAGGTACTGGGTTGCAATATCTAGCTTTATATCCACCTCCGTGGGATTACCAATTAGAAAGTCAGCTGCCCTCTGTCTGTTGAGTATAGTTGAACCCATGCTGGATGATGGCCCGCAGAGAACTCTTCTACGATTGTTAATGTTTTACGCTAGAAAATGCATGCTACTAAATTAGAAACATCCAAGTGAGCCAACTCTGTCGGGGTGGAAAAGCCTGATAAACGGTAAGTTAGTCTTATATAAAATGACCTACATGGCCAGGGGATGCCCAAACAAATTTGAGCGGGTGTGGGAGGCGTGGCTTAATGCATCCAGCACAGCTAATGACTGAGAACTGCTACCTATTATTTTCCCTTGGGCTCCATAATACCTTCCATCTAGATAGAGAAATGAGGCCAACAGCAGGCGAGCACGAATGGGTGTGTGTGTGTGTGTGTGGTGACTGTACATGTGGTTATATATGTGTAAGTTACTGTAAGTTGCCTCTTAAGAGGACGATTGTAAATTGTAATTGAAATGCATAAATAAAAATGTATAAAAAAAAAAAGAAGACGAGTAGGGCTGGACCTTCACCACCACCTTGTGTCACCATCACATCGTGGATGCTTGGCAGGATTTACGTTGTTTCTTCATTACCAAAGTAAGGAAACTTGTACCCTTGTCTCAATCAAGGATTTTGCACCATCTGGTATGGGCTACAGGTGTTAAACCTTTTCATTTAATGTTTAATTTTTAACTTTTAATTAACCCTTTTACTGCTCCCTTACTTTTCTCCAGCGCAGCACAAATTTCCTTTGGCTACACTTGAGGTGTGTTTTAGCCTAATGAGAAGGGCTTACCCTTAAGGACGTGGGACTATTTTACTCCCAGGAAACTACTTTAACTGTAGGGTTAGGGATTCTAAAGACTCTAAATGTGGGATTATGGCTTTTAATAACCCTTGGAATTTATTCGCAAGTTTGTGGAAATGAAGTTTTTAACATCAACTTAAAGAGATCCTAAACACCCACTTGCTCACTAGTGGTAACTCTGCTCAACCACTTACAAAGGTGTTGTTGTTGGTGAGTGACTGTGTTAAAGTGCACCCACAAGGTTAACGTTGGATGTCGGGTAGACACCTTCTCTGAAGCCCATAGGTTGGTGGATACCTCTCTGGTTAAGTAGGGTATCACCACACCTGCTGGGTAAGCTCCCTCAAGGCAACTGGATGTCTATACCGTCAAGGTTGGATTAGACATGTGACCCATTACCTCTTGGTCTGTTTTCCTGGTTTTGTGAACCAGTTTTGTTTCTCTCAAAAAAAACTCAAAAACTACTCTGGGATGCAGCGTGTAGTATCAGTGTTCTGCAGTACAACTGAAACTGCTGACCATTCTCTCTCCTGTGCGCTCTGTTACGGTACCAACACTTCGGGCATGCAACAAGAATTCCCGCAATCTCTGTTGGTTAGACTGGTAGATTTGGTTCATCTGTGTCCACGCTTCCCCTCACCCTGCTCCCCCACTTTCTCAAACATCTGTGGTGAGTGGTGACGCCTCCTACATAACTTCCCAGGTCTGACATATGTAAGGTGTTCCACCTTTGGCATATGTGTCACAACAAGGATTGGAGAGTGGTACACCGTTCAGGTATAGTTACACTTGTGTCCGGTTGTGATAGGACAAGTTATCTTTTGATATTGAGCGTTAAGCTCCTTGCAATCCTAGCTCCCATGTTCAGCTAGAAGGTGTAGCATTGCCTCTTTTAGAGTTGGTTGGTGTAAGGGGGTATGGTAGATCACCTTGAACTGATCAGGTTCGTGGGTTTTCAACCTAACTCCCATATCACCAGTGTAGGACAACTAAGGAGGTGAGTGATCAAGACACACTCCTGCCCATCTACCTACACAAAACATTAAAGACTACAGCAAACAGAACACCTAGAGCCATCCACCACTGTAAATAGGGTGAGGAATCATCCAGAAGCTCTATTTACTGCCCACCCAGAGTAACCACATTTAAGAGCCCCTGCAGCGGTAGCTGGTACCACTGAGGTAGATTTAAACACTAGCATACGGCCATGATGTGACAACATTTCAAATAAATCACATAACATCATTAATTACATTTAACTTTTTACACCTGGGTGACACTGGTCTCTGTGTCTTTCTTCTTTCCTGCAAGAAAAAACTTAAGACTCTATCACATTTAAAGGAGCATTTAACCTTTGAACGCATCATAATATAAATGTTTCAGAGCATGAATATTACTTCAGCATTCAATGCATTTGTTGTAAGACACTGACACCCATTAAAGTGCAGTTTTTTTAATGCAATGATTAGGCATTGACTAATCTATTAGGCAGATGACTATTAGGCAGTGTCTCTTTAAGGACCGTAGAAGCGTGGATCAGGCTTCTCAAGGATGCTTCCATCAGTTAAGTGCACCCTGCGACAGTAAACGGACTCTCCCTGCTCGGGATGTACAATGACCACCCTTGTCTTTGTAAATTGCGTTGGGCTCGGGACCACGTGGAGAGTTGGCAGGGATTTCCCAACCCGTTGCAGGCCCATGTTTGACGGGGCCGACGGGTGTAATGCTGATATCCCGTTGGGTACACTACTTCCTCCTCTGGGGTGGTCTGGATGGCCAAATTATTTGAACTCGGTCTGGGGTTTCAGCTTCCCAGGGTTCCTCCTCTGCTTCCTCCCACAAAGGGCCGGCAGAAGGGTTTACCTTCTCCCGGTCGGGCTGGTGCTGGGGAAAAAACAACACTCCCGGGCTTCTTCGGGCTCCACCAACGGGGCAGGAACGGGACTTGGGACAGTGACAGGGGCAAAGCTTTGGGCAGTCTCTTGGGCAGTGTCCGGGGCAGCTCCCTGGGCAAGGGTAACGGCACTCACCGCGAACACCAGGCACTCCTCTGCATCATCCGACTCGAGGTTCCTCCTTCGCGGTGGCAGTGAGCAGATCCGACTGAACAACGGCCTCCTCCCCATTCTCAGAGGTGACACCTTGCAGCAATGGCTCCGCGGCTCCAGTGCTGGCGGGCTGACTGTATCTGGTTCCCTCCTTGGGCGACGGCAGGACCTTCTCAGCATCTGCGGCGGGGGCCTGGCGTGCCTCTTTCACCCATGCTGGCAGGTCTCCTCAGCGGTATGCCGGTCGCACAGGAACTCAAAGATGTGCTGGCATGGGCCAGGTGAGTCCGACTACCGGGTTTCCCCAAAGGTGCTGTTCCAGCATACTATCCTCCAGCTCCTTAAACAGTTCAGTTCCGCAGCGGATGCAGTGGTGGTGTCCGGGCCCCACAATGACCATCTGGCAACCCGGGCAGACAGGCCACCACTGCTCCCTGCTGTACTCTATACACAGCGCGTAGGTGGTTGTGGGGGTGTACCGCCATCCGGTGTCATGGAGCGAATACACCTCCCAGGCATACCCTCCTGGGCTGGCTTCTGGTTAGGGAACTCCTCGGCTTCTGCTGTGTGGGCGGCTGGGTGCACTCTCAGCCTCGTCACTGCTGGAAGCTTCTGGTGGATCTTTGCTCCTTCGTTCAGTCATGGTGCTGTTCTGCTTCTCACTTGTCCTGGTAACCCTTTGGCAGCCATGTGCGTTCAGCTTCATATTGCTCCAGGCTCCGCCCACCTCCATTTGCGCAGCTTGCTGTGATTGGCCGGCGGATCGCGCCTTTGCAGAATGGCAGGGAAAACGGCTGCGCGGTGCCAGGAAAATCTGGACGCATCTCAGAGCAGCACACTTAACCCTTTAGTGATTGCAGACAACCTTCCACCATTTTAAAGCTGAAAATGACACTTTTTTCGAGCCTCCCAGCTTGGTCACATTTAGTTCAAAACACTCCAAACTCCACAGACAACTTCCATGGGACATAGACGACACTCCCTGCAATTTTCAAGCAGTTAGTCCAAAGTCAGCAGCGCTCTTAAAGTGACAGTACACGATTTTCAAACGGACCCAAAACAGTTTCCTTAAGCCTCCGAGTCACTTCAAACAGTCTCTTAATCCACACAAGACAATGTCCAAGCAAAAAGCAGCACAATTTCCACAAGTTTTCCAAATGAGTCAAGCTTTTGTCTGAGAGGTTCTAACCCTTCCTCACACACCGAACTACCTCCTGGGCCCCACGTTGGGCGCCAGAATTGTAGCCCTCATGTACCGGGGTGTCTGGCACGTGATGGCAGGGAGCAGGTCCTTCTGGGAGCAGGTCCTTCTGGGCCCAGGGTGATCAGCATGTGTGTTGTGAGTAGGTAAGGGTTAGAGTTGCAGGGAAAGGTTAGTACTCACTGCTGCCGCTTGGAAAGATGTACAGCAGTTCAACTGATGAAAGCAGAGTTCCTCTTTATTTAATCCACAAGCAAACAGCAAACACGGAACAAGTACATGTCTCTCAGGTACAATCATCAAGCATTGCTTCCATAGCGAATAATGTCCTTGGCTGGAATCTCCCCTTTCTCTCTCTCTTAGAGGCTGTGCTCCTGGTCCTTTACAATTCAAATGGTGAATCACACTGGCTTTGGGTTGGGACTTCCCTTTATCCCTTCTCACTACCTTCCAGAACCTTCTATCACATGTTCGGCCTCATGTCCGACATCTGATAGGATGGTTGCTAAACCCTCTGACCAATCACTACCTTTCTATTATAACTATGTTACTAGTCTACCTTCTGTTATGACTAACAACTCTTCTGACCTCATCTTCTAGAATATTCCCCATTTTAGCCTATGGCCTAATGTTAGTCTATGGCCTAAACCCTCTACTGCCATCTTGTGTCTATTTAGGTTATGGCACTCCCAATGCACTTAAATGGGTAGAAACCACAAAAGAGCATAATATATGGTTGACTCTATTTAAAGGATTCTTATTAGTTAATTTACGTGTTCCTAGTTATAACCAGGTCCCTACACACAGAATTGTATTGTTAAAATTAGGGCCCTGGAATTGTAGTCAAAACTGATATACATATTGCTGTATGTAGTAATACATGTTTGGACAATTGGCCTAAATGGAGATGTCCTCCGCCCTAGTCAGGAAGTTTAATGGGCCATAGAGTCTAAGGTATACCTCCTAACTTTTAAACGCTGAAAAGAGGGACATAAGAAGTGACTCTCATAGCTCACTGCATAGATTTTTTAAGGCTTAAACCAATCCCAGACCACACCTCCAGCCATGTCCTTAAAGGGAAACACCACCTAAAAATGTATTATTATTATTTTTAATATTATTAATAATAATAATACAGGCAAGCCCTTCGCACATACATTACAGCCAGGGGCTGTAGTGAGAGGGGCATCCCTCATTTTAGCCAGTGATGTCCTCGCTCATTGCAGCCAGCGAGGGGCATCCCTCAATACAGCCAGTGAGGGGCAGGGTTTATTACAACCAGTGAGAGGCATCCCTCATTCCAGCCACTGAGGAACATCCCTTACTACAGCCAGTAAAGGGCATCCCTCTTTTACAACCAGTGGGGGCATCCCTCATTTCAACCAGTGAGGGACATCCCTCCATTACAACCAGCAAGGGGTATCCCTCATAACAGCCAGCAAGGGGCATCCCTCATTACAGCCAGTGAGGGACATCCCTCTATTACAGTGAGGGGTATCCCTCATTACATCCAGTGAGGGGCATCCCTCACTACAGCCAATGTGCAGCATTCCTCATTGCAGCCAGTGGGAGGCATCCCAGGTGTGAGAGCTCAGCTGCTAGTCTGCAGAGACCAGCGGTGGAGAGCAGCAGCAGTGATGGTGGAGAATAGCTGCTAGCCTTTAGAAAACAGTGGCAGAGAATGGCTGTGAAGTGATGGCGTGGGCCATGTTAAAACACCGTGGGCACCAGGACCAATGGACGGAACGGACAGCCAGGGCCTCTGTAGTACAGTTAGTGGCCAGCAAACTTTCTAGGACAGAGGTGTGCCAACCGTAACATCAGAGCCAAATAAAAATATCTCACAGCAGGACTTGCAGGTTTCACTGTATAAATAACATGGAGTCTCTGGACAGGATTAATATACAGCAGACTGAGTTTCTGAGCAGGCATGGCTAGATCCCAGGAGACAATAGAACAGGCTTGGTCCCCCCAGGCCGATAGGCTGTGTTTAATATGGAATGCAAGGTGAGGATCAGAGTGAGATTGTTCAGTGTATCCCCAGCATCCCTCTAGATGTTCTATGTCAAGAAGACTGACAGCAAAATACACTCACAATAAGAAAGGCTAAGAAACTGAAGACAACATTTTAATATCTGAAGTTTTTATATATAAAAGAAAAACAACCCACATAATTATAGCTAAAATAAATAAAAAGACAATCAATTAGGAGTCAGGAGCATGTTGCCTTTCAAGCCCCTGTTGCATGAATCCTCTTGTCTCCTACATGTACCTCCACATGTTGCAGAGAACACGCTGTATGGGAGTGGGTGTAAGGGGAGAAAATAAACAAGGTTTCAGCTTAGGGGAGCAGATAATCCAAGCACCGAATGGGTACTATGGATTTCTCATCTATTTACACCCTGTACAACAGGTGGCACAATACTGTGTGAAATATTTTGACACCTTAGGTACCCAAGGCCGAGGTTGTTAGAGGGCAATAAGTGTTTGGAAAAACGCACAACAAAATAGACATTATGGTGTCACTTTTACTGACAAATGAAAATGTTTTCCTATTTTCCCTTTTGTGCAAAGTGGACAAATTTAGTTATTGAGGGGCACATACATGGGCCAGACTGGCCATAAGGAGACCCAAGACAATGCTCAGTGGCCCGCACTACTTTGCGGATAGTTGGGCTGCTGCTTTAACACCCATATTCAATTCTTGCCCCCCTTAGTCCCCTCTCAGCCCCCTGTACCCAGCCCCACTGCACCCACAAGCCAAGGAACCACAGCCCCCCAATGCTATAGCTCCAGCATCATGGTGGGAACTCAGCATGACACTGGAGGTGGAAAGAGATGCCAAGAGGTCAGGCAGGGAGCAAGTAACATTCAATAAACCCTATGCTTGGGGGGAGAGGAGTTGGACTAGAAAGACTACACTGTACTTACCAGCAGAATGTGGGATACTGGACTGGGATGTGGGGAAGGGCCTTCCATGCCTATGTTGTCACTTCAATGCATTGAGGGCCACTTTCCTCCAAGTAGCATTTCTAAAGTGTACTGTGCAAAATTATTGGCTAAGTGCAGATTAGATTGTGGTGCATGCTGGAGACAACTAACCTGGTGGAGACATTGATTCGGGGTCTGACTCCCTCCCCTCGCTGGCGTCCTCATCAATGGCTGGTGAAGTGTGTCCATCCACCACTGGAGCAGCCACATGCCTGGCCAATCCCAAAAAAAGGCACATGGTGCCCTGTTGGTGGAAGACCCTTCCTCTGCCTTATACTCCTCCTCCTGAATGTTAAACAATATGTTAACATTTAGAGCACCCTACCAGATGGCACTAACAAACTGCAACAAATGAAAGAAACAGCTCACTACTTGCTAGGCCTTCTGCTCAATCCCCTCACTGGAGCTGATGGTCTCAAATAGGAAGGGGATGTGGAGGGATGGGCTCCCTTTCCTTCCTCCTCAGAGGCCTCATCCACATTGTTGCACAAGGGGCTTTTGGCCACAGGGACAGGCACAGCAGGCTGTGAAGTGGCAGGTCAGCCTGCATCCTTGTCCTCCTCCTCCTGCACCGGACTGACTCGCCTGGGGTGTTTGAGGACCTTTTTAGAAGCATGCATGGATGAACACTTGTCTAAATGTGTAGAGAAAAAAGCAGGCATTATTTAAGAAGGTGAAAAAAAATCCTTGCTATCAAATAGTAAATGAGGGCCCAACTTATGAGACATTTCCACATCACAGTGGGTGCATGAAATCTCTTTAAAATTACTCCACTGCCTAGGGATCTGGTCCCCGCTGTAGCGCTTGCCACATTTTGCCTTGATGGCATTAGAATTAGCCTCCCTAATGTATTTCAGGGAAAGGATCCTTAATCAAGAAATCAAAAAATGACAGGTGTGTTTTTTTTTTAGAGAATGTATGAGAAAACTTTAAAACATTTGAATCAATAACAAATAGCGAATACTGTTACTGATATGTTACTCCTCTCAGTTTTGTATGCTGTTTGGAATATTATTCCTTTTCAACACTTACTGTGTTACACAAAAAGGTTACAGATAATAAATAATCGTTTGTCAATTCAAAGTACTAATTTAATACTACCTCTATTGAAGAGAAACAATAGATAGTAAGATAAATGATAATAAAACTCACCGCCAACAGCCCGGGGTTCGCAAACCTCCTAGAGCCTCAGATGACGATTTCTTAAGTCTGATTCAGGTGGTTGCTGATATGCTTCTCTGTCAGAATTGGTAGCCGCAAAAACAAGGTGCTCAAATGCTGCAGGTAAGTAGAAATAATTTAATTTGCACAAAGAAATAAAAAGCATGTTGAATTAACACAGAACTCCAAATGGGGGTCTGAAAATTAAAAGAGTTGGCAGTGGGGTTTTGTTAAAGGCGGTACAGAGTGCGCTGTGAAAGCGAGCGGGGAGGCGAGAGGGGGAAGAGAGGGCCCTGCTACAGCTACGCCTAGTCTAGTGTCCTTGTTGATTCTGGTATCAGCTGTTGAGGCTGCCCTAACTAAGGTGTAGCCAATCATAGATGGCAAGGATGACAGACGGAAATGCTCCTTTGATGCCCCCTAAACAGCGAAAAGGCTGCTGTATGCTGCTATGGTTTAATGGCTGTAAGAATGACAGCACAAATAAAAGTCGCTGCCATAGCAGATTCCTATTCTTAAATTAAACATAACTGGCAGCACAGAAAAGCAAATGTTAAGACGTTTGATGTTAAGATACAAATATAAAGACTATTAAAGAAATATAAATTAGGTGATAATGCCAATAAAGTAATAATTAGCTCAATCATAATTCAAAGAGTAAAGCAAAGGCTATGTGGATAAAACCTGGCTTAACCTGAGTTGAAAACTCACCCAGGCTAGAGCCTAAGACATGGAAGCCCTAGGATTGTAAGATATAAAATATGGATAATAAATCAAACACAATCAGTAGAGAATAGCATAATATCTGAGTACATTTAGCAACGAGCGATTAAAAGATATAAAGTGCATTATGTCAATCAACTGCATAAAATATATGGCTGTAGGGAGGAACATGGTGGTGACAGGATATTAACGTGCTTAAAAGTACTACTAATACATGGAAATCAGATGAAATGGCATGAGGATACAGAAAACTAGTTGGTGCCCTTAACAAAGAAATTGAAACCTAATGGAAAACAGTGGGACACGGTAAATTCACTTTGGAAAAGGACATATGGAGACCGATGGGGATTAGAGATTGGAAAATAATGAGAGATCAAGTCTGTCATTTAGATCACTGGTTGTATGAGTGGTGAATTTAAGAGTCCATTTTGCCTCAGCTTATCGCAAAATTGATATCCCTTGTGGACATTCTTACATTGCCTGGCTACATTGGATTTTTATTGGTTGGACTTGGTCTGATACACATGTTCCAAAAAAGTTTTTTGAGTTTGCACATAGTGCAGCCTACATACTGGAAATTGCAAAGAGTGTGACCAGGTAGATCAGGATTTTCGAGTTACAATTTAATATGCTGGAGATAAGATACCTATTCCCTGTAACAAATGAATCAAAGAATTACTTTTCATAATGTACCTGTAATAAGTGGAGCGAGTTTGACCACATGGATAACGCCTTTACAGATAAGCCTTGTGGAGTTATTTTGTTTTGTGGCTTGAAGTCCAGATGGGGAAAGCCTGTTTGCCAAAGTGGGGGCCCTACTTGACATGACCCTAACTCCATTTTTAGTATCAGATCCATATTATATCCATATAAATTAGACATGACAATCCTTTTAATTTTTTTGAATTCTTTGCAATATTTTGTGACCATGTTCAAAGATGAAGGTTGTATAGACCTGGATTGAGTCTTTCTTTGAAGGGGGTGTCATCTCTATTATGAAGACTCACACTTTGTTTTGCTTTATTCAGAGTGTGAGTGCTATATCCTCTAATGGAGAACCTGGAACAAATGATTAATTTTCCTTTGTTGAGGTGGTATTAAAGTTTCTGACTGCTCTCAAGAATTCACCATATGGGACACTGTCTATTATATGATAAGTGTAGAATTGCCAGCAGTGGGCTTGCGAAAGGCTCTGAAGGAAATCTGATCCTATGTTGGGTGCAGTGAGTATAAAGTCTATTTCCCTGGGCTGGTGATTACCTGTGAACATGAGGTTTAGTTGATTGTTGTTCAAATCCAGATGCATATAAGGTCATCAATGTATCTTGAATACCAATGGAACCCTGGAAACAAAAATAGTTATGGCTCAATCCAAGTGTCATGCATATAAAGAGGATATATTCTGTATCATTGGTTGTGAATTTCCTTTGCATATATGTGACTGCCTCAATCGCTATGTGGTATACAAGAATAAAGCACAGTAACAACCGTAGTAGCCCAACTCCATTCTTTTGGAATTTTCTGTAATTCCCTCAAGAGCTCAGTGGTATCTTTAATATACCCAGGGAACAGTTTAACTATAAGTTGTAGTTTGGAATCCAACCATTGGCCAAGTTTTTCATTCAGTGTTTCAATGCCTGATATAATTGGACATTCACAAGTTGGCATATCTGGTTTAGGTGTAAATATACCAAGAGCCAAACCTTCCTAAAGAATATATACTATACAAGGATCTGTCCATAACCACCACATGTAATACAGGTAATCTGTGGCCACCTGCAATGAATATGCTTGGTAAATAATATGATATATATAAAAATAATAATAATAATAATAATAATAATAATATGATATATATATATATATATATATATATATATATATATATATACAATATAAATAATATATATAATATATATAATAAAAAGGAGAGAGTACATCACAAATGTGCCTCCTCTCATTAACTAATAAGGGGGGCAGTGATAATATAATTAATATACCTGTCCACACCATAATATTAGCCAGTAAAAAAAAATATACGTTTTAAAACGTATATTTTTTTTACTGGCTAATATTATGGTGTGGACAGGTATATTAATTATATTATCACTGCCCCCCTTATTAGTTAATGAGAGGAGGCACATTTGTGATGCACTCTCTCCTTTTTGTCTCTTCCCTTTGACAGTAGTTTGTGGAGGAGTGGTTTTTTACCCTGTATCGTAAGGAGGATGTGGCTGTAACATTTGCCGCTCCTCTTTATTTATATTATACAACGCATGCGTCTGGCCCATGATGCGTGCGTGTGTGTAGGGATGCGGTCTAAGCGCTCATTGCCCCCGCTGTTTATGTAGTGTTCTGAGAGAGGATGCGTGTTTGTGCATCACCTTTCCCCTTCTATGGCGATGTGCTATGTGGAGGCATGGTTGTTTGTCTTGCGTCATGGGGAGGATACGGCTGTAACATGGGCCCCCGACCTGTGTTGATGTTCTAAGGCGCGTGCGCGTGTTTTATGTAAACAAGCGGCTCGAGCTCTCGTCGTCTCCTTTGTTTATACTGCTAGTCACGTGCTTGGATCACGTGACCTGCACGTCATGCTATTTTCAGTTTAAATACCGGCTTCTTCTCCCTCAGAGCATTCTGGCAGAAGTCGTTGCTGCAACGAAACGTGTTGAAGCTCGGTTTTACCTTCACTATTGGACTTTTAACCCTGGATTATTTTACTCTGTATGAACCCTGGGAACGGTGGCGGTGAGAATTGCTTGATACCCTGGTTTTTTTAGTGCCTTTTTGATCTTCATTGTTTGTGAGTGCATTTTCAATAAATTTGTCTTTATAAGTTATAAGACATACTGCACTATGTTTTATTTTCTGTTGCTTTGCATGTGCTACTTTGGCATACATTTCCAACTATACCTTATATGAGCATAATTAGCTCGGCTGCTACTGAAGATTATTAGAGTGGATTAAGGAGTCCCAATTTTGAGTGTGAGATCAAGGCACTGTTCCTACTCCCCATTCGGTAAGACTTTGGGCACTATAAGTGGTGATCGGCTTGAAAGGTGGCAGGGCATGTGCGATGGGATGACACACTCACTGTTTTGAATTACTACCATCAAGCTCTGTGTTTATTATTTCTTTGCATTTAACTGTAGTTACATATCAATTTGGAATCTCAAAGCCTTAAATTGTGAAATACTCCTCCAAACACATCATGAAAAGATTTCTGGGTAAATCCCAGATCCAATCTCCTGGACACACACGAGAATTCCCTTCTACCCCCTTCTAACCACTTCTCAAATGGAGGTAACCAAGGCTACTGTGAAAATGCCAAAATTTGAAACATGGGACAAATCATTGGAGAGGGTGATGAAGACCATCTCTGACCACAACACTAGACTAACTGAGATGGGAGAACGCATCAGCTATTTTGAGGACAGATTACTTATTTTGAGACTGCTGCAGAAGCCAACAAAACCTTGGACAGTAGATTTCATGTCCGATCTAAAACTCAAACCTAGTCTCAGCGCCACAGATAATTTTTACCGGCCTGAAAACTACTAATTGAACAAAGTATTCGGTTTGACCCCCTGTATCCTGTTGTAATGCCCAGCTGATCACCATCCTTCGTTCAAATGCCAAACCCCAATCAATTACCACCGTCTTCACCTATAGTCAAGCCCCTATTTGCAGAGAGACACGCCTGCCCAAGCACGGTTGCTCCAGGCTAAGGATGGCACCTGAGGCCGCAAAGGCTGATATACAACAGGGCAAAACTGTAACAATACACAGGGGAAGTCAGAAATATCTGGGTTTGCAACAGATTTTCAGTCCTACCATTGTCTTGACAGAAGGAGTAAACAAAGAAAAGTCAAAAGGGTATGCATGAATGCAGAGCAAAATAGTCAGGTCAGCAGGAAATAAACTAGCAGAGTAACACACCACAAGCTAGACAATTTCATCTGTACTTGAATCAGGTATACTCCCTGATTTTTGGAGTCGGGGACATATGCCTACATTGATGGAAAGTTACTTTGTGTATATAGTTGTCTCATTTCACTCCAGGAGTGTTCTCTGGGCCAGGTCTCCTTTCAGGGGGTGCCCCTCCTGCCCCTGGACCCTTGAAAAAACTCCTCTCCTCAGTAAGCGTGATGCTTCTGAGTCAAGATGGCGGTGCCCGTATCCTAAAGTCCTGAACAGAGTTGCAGCCCAGTGGGGGAAAGAATAATAAGTAAGTTACTAAAAACTTAAAATATATTAACTTTAGATGCTGGGGAATCGTTTTTTAAGGGTTTGGGCTTTTTAATAAATCATGGTGAAGGTCCGGTTTAATACCAGTAGCCAACAGATCCTTATGGTAGGCACGCTCCTCCTCACCTCTTGCTATGTTGCGGATTAAAAACCCCATTCAAGATGGGAAAGATACTTGCTTAAAAAATCACAACAAGACATTATATTCCTGCAGGAAACCCACTGGTGAACTAGAGTTCGGGTGGCTTTGGGGGAATCGTGGATAGGACAATAATTTGCATCAACTTACACCTCTAAAAAAAGGTGGTTGCAATCACCACAACACCCACAAAGCAGATACATACTGCTTAAAGTTGAGATTGCGGGCAGACCCTCCTCAACTTATATGGTCCAAATGTGGACACCTATAGTACAAATCATCATGGAATGAGATCTACCTAACTTGATTGCAGCGGGCAGATCTTGTCCCCCCCCCCCCTTTGAATAGATCGGCCCACCAAACATCGGCTGCCAGGCAACCCAAGGATGGTCTGAGGCATCCGAGAGAGAGGGACTATACCTGTTATTCCAAAACCCATAAGACACTCTATAGAACAGTCCTTATCCTGATGTCTGACGATCCCCTGCCTCAACTGGTAAACTCCTCAATAGACAGTATTGTTCTTTCTGGTCACATTCCTATCTCAATATCATTAAAACTCAGCCTACACATCCCTAAAACCAGAACCTGGAGATTCCCAACCTATTTATAAAATTGTACTCAAGCTATGGAAAAACTTAGAAGATACTATGCAAGCTTCATTGATGACAATATTTAGCATTGGGATACACTTGTCTTAATGTGGCAAACAGCTAAAGCTGTATTTAGGGGACGAATCATGTCACACACAATAGCTAGGAGATGAGAGAGAGAGAAAGAAACTGAATTCTTACAACGGGAGGTCCCACACATGTACAGGTCTTTCCTAGAGTCAGATACACAACAAGACAGAGATGCATGGCAGGCCACTTCTAGACAACTGAAGGATCACTGTCAGGGACCGCCAGACACCCTTCTTGCATGAGCAAACAATCCCCAATCTCCACCGCCTCTTGTGCCTATAGTCAAGCCCCCGCTCGCTGGAGACACGGGTTATGCCTCTCCAGACTCGGTTGCCCCCAGGACTTACTGGCGCAAAGATTGCTGGCTTATGGTGAAGACGGGTGAACTGCGGGGTATCCCAAATCAGGGGTTAAAGCGAACGTCAAAAGTCCAAAACGTCAATCCAAGGGGTTAGGCAGAGAATGGTCAAGACAAGCAGGGGTCAAAGCCGGGAGGTCACAGAAGCACGGTATCCAAGGGGTAAGCAGAAGCAAGTTCAGACAGGCAGAAGGCCGGTGCAGCAGCGGACAGGAGTGGTCAAAGACGAAGCCGGATCAAAACACACTAAACGCAATTCCAACAGCACACCCAAGCTAATAATGGCTATAATGGGCACTGGTGGACCGGGCAGGGACATATTTAAGGGGTAACTGGCCAATGGGAAGGGGACATGTACTGATTGGTGCAACTTATGATTGGTGCAACTTGTGAACATGCTCCTGATAGGAGCGCCCCCAGGGACTGGACCACCCTGACCAGCCAGGCTGTCCAGTCCCTGGGCTGATACCACTGGGCCAGGATAGGTCCTATTTAACTTTCCCCCGGCAAATGCGATGGGAGCAGCGTCACCGGGGGGCATAACTAGGATGAGACGACCTACTGGGCGCGCCCCCCGAGGAGGAGGGGTAGGACGCGCCGGCCGCCACAGGAGAGCCGCCACCGCCAGGAACCCCAGCCGCCGACGACGTCAAGGAGGGGGCGGAGGCTGGAGCCCCAGCAAGGGAGGAAGACAGCGAGGCTGCCACCGGAAGACCGAGGCCGACCGTGACCAGGCGGAGGCGCCGCGGGAACGACCCCCAGGTAAGGTTCTTACAATCACTTAACATTTAAACATTTAAAAGTGGAATACACTAATAGATTTTATTTCCAAATGGGCAACAAGGTGGGAATATTACTATAAAAAAGTCAGCTCCCAAAACCTGTAGACACCATAGGCTTGATTCAGAGAGACAAAAGAAAACTTCAGTTTTAGTTCCGATCTGTTTTTTTTTTGGAAATGTTTCCGCTCTCGTATGAGTGTACGAGCAATTCTGTGCATGCATTGAAAACCTTCTGTAAAGTTTCCGTTCGTACGGCAGATTACGAATACGAGGATGTCATTTTCCATCCAGACTTTTCCGTTTCATTTTCACATGTTACAACGTAGGCTTTCGTTTTTGCCCTTTTCCCATCGTATCCTCCCACGAATCCTTTACGTTTCCTGTTAGTTTCTGTTTCCCTTTTTCACTAAATAATCGTCCAGACGGAAATCCTGACGATCTTGCGCCTGCGCACTACAAACTTAACTTATTAAAGTGCTCGCATACATATTTGCCACCCTCACCTCTACTACAATGGTAAGCTAAATCACTTATCACTATCCTCCATCTTTCTTTTTGGACCCTTAAAGCTCACCCAAACCACTTCTCGGTTAGGTTTTTCTTCCATTTTAGCCCCCTAAAACTTACCCAAATCACTTCATGTGAATATTCATCTTTAAACATGTCTGGGCCCATTAGTTTTGTGTTAATGTATTTTGTAAATGAAATGACAATGGAATTTTTTTTTTTTAATCCATCATAAAATATAAAATTGAAAAACATTTTGAAAATGTCAAATTTTTACAACTATAAAAAACAAAATACATAGCAATGGAAGGCCACATAACACTATTCTTCACCTGTGGTCCCCAACGAGTTGCCACTCTGGCACCTGTGGTCCCTGTTAAAAAACGTAAATTAAAATATTGGTATAACCTTGTTGGGGTCATACTGCAGTGCCCCCCCCGTATGGTCCAAACACCTAAATCTGGACTTCAAAAGCAAGAGGGCCCTCGCCACGGGCCGGGTTTTGCATAGTGCCCGATTAGAGAACCCCTGGCCCGCATTCTGCAGGCAAAGAACGGGCATTAGGAGCAAGGGCGAGTGGCACACCTTGCGGTTCCTGCAACCAAATATAAAATAAGTACACAAAGCAAAGGTAACCAACTAAAACAATAACTCCTACAACAAATTAAGATTCAAGTTCAACAATCCAAATATAATTCACAAAGGACATAAGTATAAAAAAATATAGCAATTATATGGATGTGTGGGAAAATAAATGTTTACATGCTAAGGACTAATTTAGGTCAGCATTAAAATGCATCTATAAGGCATACTTGAAATGTATTGATTCAGGTATGCATTGCTAGACAATTTATGGCCTCGGCCATGCTGATACATGCAATGCCTTGGTGCTAAAGGCGCGCAGACTCCTCCACATAGCCGCAAAACATGTTCAACAATAGCAATCCGAGCCCTCAAAGGTCCCGTAAGTGGATCGGAAATGAACGGATTTATAGGGTGGTGGTCTGTCAGAAATCAGCTCTCTGAATCAGACGGAAACCCATCCCAACAACGGAAGTTATCTGAATGAACGAAAAATTTCCGATTTTGTTTGGAAAATGATCCGAACTAACGGAAATGTTCAGATTTGCTTCCGTTCATCGAAAGCGCATCCCCGAACGTTCGTACGAATGAAAAATGAACGAAAAAAGCAAAAAAATGACAAACACCCACCAGAACTTTCACAGACAGCTACAGAAATCCAGACGAATGTGTCTCTGAATCGAGCCTCATATCCTGGCAGTAAGGGACAAACTTACATAACTTAAAACAAGAGAACATATGGGTTGATTCAGAAAACTTTACTGTTTTCATGCATATATGCATTTACGTTAACGCGAATACGCGCATTCGATGGGCGGATCGATATTGTCATTTTTATAACTTACATTATTGGTATGTGCTTGAGACCTCATTGCCTATGCACCTCGGCCCTATATAACAGTTTCATTTCTGCTCCACTTACGGGCTCATTTTGAACTCGGAATTAGTGTTGATCATGTTTTGCGGCTATGTGGAGAAGTATGAGCGCCTTCAGCTCAACGGCCTTATCTGCATCAGCATGGCCGAGGCCAGATTGCACCAGAGATGCATGAACATCGATCGCATGCATGATGTTGAGCTGTTCGAGCTGACCCGACTCAATTGTGTTTCCCTCCATAAATTGTATGGAGCAAGCAATTTCAGGTATGACCAAGATGCTTGGCTGCCTGCAGTTTTTGGCGTATGCTGAGCCGCGCGATATCCAAGTTTCTGGATGGCATGGCTACCCTGTGTCCCAAATATATTTCCTTTCCTGACGACATGGTAGCCTGGAATGCGATTAAGTTGGGATTTTATAATATCGCCAACATGCCCAACGTCATGGGTGCGATTGTTTGCACCCACATTGCCTTAGTCCCACCAGTAGCAGATGAATACATCTATAGGTAAGTTATTTATGTAATTTTTTTATATTGTTTAGTCAAACTTAATTTCATCTATCTAGTAATCCCTCCTTCTCAAGTATCCCTTTGAAACAGTTTAGAATGCATACCTTAATCCCTCCTTCTCAAGTATCCCTTTGAAGCAGTTTAGAATGCATACCTTAATCCCTCCTTCTCAAATATCCCTTTGAAACAGTTTAGAATGCCGACCTTAATCAATACTTATCATGTAGCCCTTAATAAAGCATTGGAATGCTGACCTTAATTCGTCCTTAGCATGTTCACCTACATTTATCAACACATCCATATTATTTTTATATTTAGTTAGACTTATGTCCTTTGTTATTTAGTTTGGGATTGTTTAACTATAATATTAAGTTGTTTTTTTATTTGGGTTTTTTTGTGGATACCTTGGCTTATTGTAATGTTTTTTCTTGGTCAGGAACCGCAAGATGGTCCACTCGCTGAACATCCAAGCAGTGGTTGGTCCGGACATGCGTTTCCTGAGTGTCCTTGCAGGTTATCCCGGGTCGTCCCATGACGCATATGTTCTGCGTAGTTCAGGTTTATATACTCGGTTTGAGTCTGGTGATCTATCTGGTGGATGGCTACTGGGTACTGGACTCCTGGAGGCTGACTCTGTAAGTGGCTGCTTGGTAAGTGGTGAGTTACAAGCAGAAGCGCTGAAGCTGTAAGTATCTGCCTTTGATTTCAGATTGATATTTAAAGTGTTGTCAATTCTTCACTCAGTGTTCCAACAAATTGATACAATGGGTTCCATGCCTAACAATGCTGTCCAGTGTACATCTTGTGCTATGTATGCACTTTTTGATCAATCGGTCGATGATGGATATTTATGCCCCGGATGTCTGCGAATTGCTGATTTGGAAGCCGTCATTTACAATCTAAATAAGCGATTGGCAACACTGAAAGACATTGTTGTCATGGAAAAGAGTCTGGATCTCACTGATCTGGCACTCCATGGGTCAGGGGAGGGGGGTGGTAGTATGGGGGGAGAGGAAAAGCAGGAACATGAGGCAGCTAGCTGGATAACAGTTAGAAGCCGGGGTAGGGGTAAAAGTTACAGGGAGGCTAGCCCCTAACGCGGGGCATCTGAAATCCGGATGCCCCGCAGGGTGAAACCCCCCAGGACGCCCAGAGACCTTACCTTATCCCTATTCCAACGGTGCATGCGCTGGCCGCGGCCGCATCTCGCGCTTCCTTCTAGCAGGGCGAGCACCCGCGCTGGTCGTTTGTGAATGGCCAGCGCAGGCACACTCCCGGTTAGAAGGAAGCGTGAGACGCGGCCTCCAGCGCGCTCAGAGCCGCTGTGGTTGTCCGTCACTTGTCCGTACATACCACAGCGGCTCTGAGCGCTCTGATTGGACGATCGCTCGTGTAGGAGCGGGGTGAGGAGAGTTATTTAGGGCGATCGGGGGGGTTTCACGCACCGGGGCACCCCCGATCGGTGTGCCCCGTGGAAGTGTACCAAAACCCAGGATAGTGAAAATCCTGGGTGTTGGTCTACTTTAATTTTCATTGTGACAGATATATACCTTACAGGAATAAAACTATTAGACACACATGTAAACCGATGTGGCTAAACAAAAAAGTTAAGGGGGCAATAAACAACAAAAAAAAGGCATTTAAACGTTTAAAGCAGAAAGGGACAGGGGAAGCATTAAAAAACTATAAAGAAGAAAATAAACAATGTAAACAACAGATAAGGGCAGCTAAGCTGGATACAGAAAGACTGGTCACAAAAGAGAGTAAAACTAACCCCAAATTATTCTTAAGCTACATAAACCGTAAAAGGTACAAACCTGAGGGTGCGGGCCCCCTGAAAAGCAAGGAGGGGACACCTATATAGGGAAATGAGGAGAAAGAAAATGTACTAAACAACTTCTTTGCTTCTATATTCACAAAAGAAAGTGACATGCCGAGTGAAATGCAGGGGAATAACCGAAACCCTCCATTAAATGTCACTGGTCTAACCAAGGAAGAAGTCCAGCACCGTCTCAAGCAGATAAAAATCAATAAATCACCGGGACCAGATGACATACATCCTCGTGTTTTAAGGGTGTTATGTACAGTAATAGACAAGCCGTTATTTCTAATATTTGTGGACTCCATAACTACAGGGTCTGTTCCGAGGGATTGGCGCTTGGCAAATGTAGTGCCAATATTCAAAAAGGGATCTAGGGGGGAACCTGGGAACTACAGACCGGTAAGCTTAACATCTGTGGTGGGCAAGCTGTTCTTAACCCTTTCAGTGCCAAGCACGTAGTTTCTACGTGCTTGCTTCTACTCCACTTAAGTGCCAAGCACATAGAATCTACATGCTTGACTTTCCCCCCTGCTAGTAAAAAAAATACAAATCACAAATACTCACCTGACCCCTCGTTGGATCCGGCTGGGTCTCCTCTTTAATTTGGTGCCATCCGATCCCCCGTGGGGGGTTGGATAGCTCCAGGAGAGCCCCCGGAATAGCCCCCCCCGTTTTGGCAGCAGCAGCAGCTGCTAACTGTAAAAAAAAATAAAAATAAAATGACTAAAATAATTTACTTACCTGCAGTCGCGCTGCCTCCCTCCGGGTCTCCTCTTCACTGGGGGGGCCTCCGATCACCCCCCCCAGCCTCTTCAGCTTCAGGGGAGAGCCTGAAAGGGCTCTCCCCCTCCTCTCCCGAAGGGCGCCGCCATCTTGTTGTTAAGACCCACCCCTTTGGGGGCGGGGCTTATGACGTCACTCCCGGGCTTCTTGCTGCCTCTCCTCGGCTCAGCTGTCAGATGCCCTAGTGATCGCTGGGCAGAGCAGTGGAGGGGCAGGGGATGCTCTGATCCCCTGCCCCCCCCCTCCTCTGGCCAGCGATCACCAAGGCATTTGACAGCTGATCGACACAGGAGCTGACAAACTTTTTTTTTTTTTTAATAAATGACATTTTTGTGTGTGTGTGTGTTTTTTTATGTTAACCCTTTGTGAACTGGTAAGGGGTCCATGAGACCCCTTATACCAGTTCACAAGGCTGGGGTTTGGCAAGCCACCTGCAACTAGCGGGTGGCTTGCCATTAACCCCCGCACCCCCAATTACCTGCCTCCCCAAAGCCCAGGGGGGGGGCAGAAGAGCCCGGGCCCACACAGGGTATGTGGGCTCGTAGGCTGCAGGGTGGGGGGCCACAAAAGCTGGCCCCCCCACTCTGTGCCTACAAGCCCCCATAGCTGGTCCCGGGCTGGTTATGACGGGTAAGGGGGACCCTACGTCATTTTTTTTTTAATTTTAAGGGTTAGGGTTAGCCTAACCCTAACCCTTAAAATAAAAAAAAAATGGGTTCCCCCCCCCGGAGGGGGGACCTTACGTCATTTTTATTTAATTTTTAAGGGTTAGGGTTAGCTTAACCCTAACCCTTAAAATTTAAAAAAAAGGGTTCCCCTCTACGTAATTGTTTTTATTTTTAAGGGTTAGGGTTAGCCTAACCCTAACCCTTAAAATTAAAAAAAAAAATCTTTTTGACATGGGGGGGTCCCCATTTTTTGGGGGGAATTTTTATTTTTGTATATTTTTTTATTTTTAAGGGTTAGGGTTAGCATAACCCTAACCCTTAAAATTCCCCCAAAAAAGTGGGGGACCCTATGTAATTTTTGGGGGGATTTTTGAGGGTTAGGGTTAGCCTAACCCTAAACCCTTAAAATTACCCCCAAAAATGCCCCCCCCCCCGGAAGGGGGGACCCTATGTCATTTTTTTTTTAATTAACCCCTTATGTTTATAGTGTGGATAGTAGTTGTATTTTATTTGTAATGTAATAATGTAATAAATAAATGTAAGTGCTCTTTTCAGTTTGGGGGGTCTCCAGGGCAAGAATGGGGGGGCTACCAATACATATGTGGTACCGTTGTAATCGGGAGAAATGGGGCTATCACATGCAATATGGTTTTTATTAAAAAAAAAAAAAAGGTTTTATTTAAAATAACGGAGACAAGTGTTTAAAAAAATATATATTTTGTTTTGTTTTTTTAAGCAGAAATATTCAAAAAACAGTAGAAAAATTACAAACAAGACATTTCATGTTAAAGCCTAAACTCTGCTGCAAAAAATGTATATGTGATGTATAAAATTTTTCTGGAAATTCCAGCAAAAATCACGGTTAATCATGCCGCAAAATGGGGAAAAATGACCTGTCAACAGAGGGTGACAAAACTTCAAGTAGGCTGACAATTAAAAGGGTTAATAGCACCTATGCATGTTGGGTATTGTTCTGCTCGGGGGACCTTGCACTTTCAGATTTAGCTTGTTTTTTCTTGTTTGCATATTGATATTTTAGGAAAACATGGTTTTTATTCTGCTTTTTTATAATTGTTTTTAGGGAAACCCTGTGCAACCTAAGAATTCTTCAATGGATTACTTCCAGAAAGATGAGCCCACTACAACAAGCTCAGTACTCTTAGAAAGCTTAACATGTGTACTTTCAGGGAATATATGGTTTGTGGGGATATTCTTAATTTAAAGGGTTGTTTTGGTTGAAAAATCGCAAGGTGCGCACTTTGTCTGCAGAGCTGAAATTTTTAAGTAAAATTACCGTTATGCGCACGCTTTACTTTGGGGTGTTTGGCAACTCTTCCCTTGACAGTACCTATGCATGTTGGGTATTGTTCTGCTCAGGGGATGTTGCTTTTTCAGATTTTATATGTTTGTTTATTCTGTTTGCATATAGTTTTTTTAGGAAAATGTGGCTTTGATTCTTCTTTTTTATTCTTTTTTAGGGAAACTCTGTGCAACCAAAGAATTGATTGAGGGATTACTTCCAGAAAATTGCGCCTATGTCAACAAACCTGGTACGCCTAGAAAGCCTGAGGTGTATACTTCCAGAGAATATATAGTTTTTGGGGAGTATTTCAAATTTAAAGGGTTCTTTTTCTGGAAAGACCGCAAGGTGCGCTTAGCGCGGTGCATAGTTGTATTTTATCTGAAAATCTCCTAAAGCGCTGTTTCAGTTTGGGGGAGTCTCCTGGGCAGGAAAGGGTCTACCTATACATATGTGGTAACGCTGTGACCGGGATTAATTGGGGTTTCACATGCAATAAGATTTTATTGACAAACTTACATTTTTTATTACAAAAAAACATTACAAATTGCAAAAAATAGATTTTTTTTTATTTTTTTGCACATATTTCACCCAAAAGTATTGAGAATACACCTAAAAAATTACAAACAAGACATTTCCTGTTAAAGCCCAGACTCTGCTGAAAAAAAACAATATATCATTTTCCTGGGAAATCCCTGGAAATCCCTTCAAAAATCACATTTGAACATGGGGAGCGTAAAATAGTGCAAAATGGTCTGGCACCAAGGGTGACAAAAACTCCAGGTAGGTTGGCAGCGAAAGGGTTAAGGGATACTATCCTGGAGCACCTTGGGGAAAATTACCTTATTACTCCATATCAGCATGGTTTTATGAGGAATTGCTACTGCCAGACAAACCTAATCAGCTTTTATGAGGAGGTAAGTTCAAGATTGGATCAGGGGGAGTCATTGGATATCATATATCTTGACTTTTCTAAAGCATTTGATACTGTGCCACATAGAAGGCAGAGAATGCTTGGACTGGGGGAAAACGTGTGCAGATGGGTGGGAAATTGGCTAAATGATCGGAAGCAGAGGGTGGTTATCAATGGTACACACCCAGATTGGGTCACTGTTACTAGTGGAGTACCACAAGGGTCAGTTCTGGGACCAATTCTCTTCAATATATATATATATGACATTGGGTATGGATTAAACAGTAAAGTCTCAATCTTTGCAGATGATACTAAGCTGTGTAAAGTAATAAAAAGAAAAAAGAGGACAGCAGGCAGCTACAAACAGGTTTAGATAAATTGGAAGCATGGGCAGTTAAATGGCAAATGAAGTTTAACACAGGTAAATGTAAGGTTATGCACATGGGAAGGAGAAATCTGTGTCATGATTACACACTAAATAAATACTTGGTAAAACAACAATGGAAAAGGACCTAGGGGTTTTAGTTGACAATATGCTCAACTGTAGTAATCAATGCCAGGCAGCTGCTGCCAAAGCAGATAGGATCATGGGGTGCATCAGGAGGGGCATAGGCGCTAATGACCAGAGCATCATTTTACCCCTGTACAAGTCACTGGTCAGACGCCATATGGAGTACTGTGTACAGTTCTGGGCACCTGTGCTCAAGAAGGACATATCAGAACTGGAGCGCGTTCAAAGAAGGGCAACAAAGTAAATAAAAGGAGTGCGCGGACTAGAGTACCCTGAAAGATTGTCCAAGTTAGGTTTATTTAGTTTAGAAAAAAGACGATTGAGGGGTGATCTAATAACTATGTATAAATATATTCGGGGTCAATACAAAGATCTGTCCCACAATCTATTTATACCCCGGAGTGTAACCATAACCAGAGGGCATCCACTAAGGTTAGAGGAAAGGTGCTTTCTCCATCGACATAGGAGGGGATTCTTCTCTGTAAGAGCAGTGAGACTATGGAACTCGCTGCCAGAGGAGGTAGTAATGATGGATACAGTAAAAACATTCAAAAGTGGCCTTGATGCCTTCCTGGCATGTAATAACATTTCCAGCTATGGCTACTAGACCACTGGAAGGAGCTAAATAGGCTGAACTGTATGGACAAAAGTCTTTATTCAGCCTTACAAACTATGTTACTATGTTTTCCGTTTAAATCATTCCCGTTTTATTGTATACCTATGAATAGGGATGAGCGAATCGATCCGGACGAACCCGGATTCGATCCGAATTTCATGACAAATTCGATTCGGATCGAATCCGAATTTCCCCGCGATTCGATCGAGCGAAGTTTTTTTCTAAAATCCATTCATTTCAATGACAGGCATTCTAGGATGGTCTACGTGACATGTCCAGACATGTAAGCTGGGGCAGTGTATGCTGGGACAGTCACATGCAGCCTATAAGCAGCCAGCAAGCCAAGTGACGTCACAGCGCTATATAAGGCGGCGGCCATCTTACTTTTGCGCATTTGTCTATTGCATTCGTGAGAGCCAGGACTCAGGAGGACACTGCAGACTGTATTCAGGGAGAGATAGGTAGAGAGTTAGGGACAGCCAGTAGACAGCCAGTAGACAGGCGGGAGACAGGCAGGAAGTCAGGGAGAAGCAGGGAAAGGTAGGAAAAAAACGGATGCAGTGACAGGGATTTTTTTTTGTTTTCATGCAGCCTGAGTGTTACTGCCTGGGTCACTGGCTTTGTTAGCTGTTTCACCCTGGTTAACCACTGTTGCTTTGCATAGTACTACTGCTCCCAGGTGCACTGCTGTTGTGGCATCCCATTCTGTGACTACACCAGCCTCTATTTACTATAACCCTTTGCACTTATTCTAAAAGTAATTTGGCCTGATAAAGACACTTTTGCTTTGCATAGTACTACTGCTCCCAGGTGCACTGCTGTTGTGGCATCCCATTCTGTGACTACACCAGCCTCTATTTACTATAACCCTTTGCACTTATTCTAAAAGTAATTTGGCCTGATAAAGACACTTTTGCTTTGCATAGTACTACTGCTCCCAGGTGCACTGCTGTTGTGGCATCCCATTCTGTGACTACACCAGCCTCGATTTACTTTAACCCTTTGCACTTATTCTAAAAGTAATTTGGCCTGATAAAGACACTTTTGCTTTGCATAGTACTACTGCTCACAGGTGCACTGCTGTTGTGGAATCCCATTCTGTGAGTACACCAGCCTCTATTTACTATAACCCTTTGCACTTATTCTAAAAGTAATTTGGCCTGATAAAGACACTTTTGCTTTGCATAGTACTACTGCTCCCAGGTGCACTGCTGTTGTGGCATCCCATTCTGTGACTACACCAGCCTCGATTTACTTTAACCCTTTGCACTTATTCTAAAAGTAATTTGGCCTGATAAAGACACTTTTGCTTTGCATAGTAGTACTGCTCCCAGGTGCACTGCTGTTGTGGCATCCCATTCTGTGACTACACCAGCCTCTATTTACCATAACCCTTTGCACTTATTCTAAAAGTAATTTGGCCTGATAAAGACACTTTTGCTTTGCATAGTACTACTGCTCCCAGGTGCACTGCTGTTGTGGCATCCCATTCTGTGACTACACCAGCCTCTATTTTCTATAACCCTTTGCACTTATTCTAAAAGTAATTTGGCCTGATAAAGACACTTTTGCTTTGCATAGTACTACTGCTCCCAGGTGCACTGCTGTTGTGGCATCCCATTCTGTGACTACACCAGCCTCTATTTACTATAACCCTTTGCACTTATTCTAAAAGTAATTTGGCCTGATAAAGACACTTTTGCTTTGCATAGTACTACTGCTCCCAGGTGCACTGCTGTTGTGGCATCCCATTCTGTGACTACACCAGCCTCTATTTACTATAACCATTTGCACTTATTCTAAAAGTAATTTGGCCTGATAAAGACACTTTTGCTTTGCATAGTACTACTGCTCCCAGGTGCACTGCTGTTGTGGCATCCCATTCTGTGACTACACCAGCCTCTATTTACTATAACCCTTTGCACTTATTCTAAAAGTAATTTGGCCTGATAAAGACACTTTTGCTTTGCATAGTACTACTGCTCCCAGGTGCACTGCTGTTGTGGCATCCCATTCTGTGACTACACCAGCCTCGATTTACTTTAACCCTTTGCACTTATTCTAAAAGTAATTTGGCCTGATAAAGACACTTTTGCTTTGCATAGTACTACTGCTCCCAAGTGCACTGCTGTTGTGGCATCCCATTCTGTGAGTACACCAGCCTCTATTTACTATAACCCTTTGCACTTATTCTAAAAGTAATTTGGCCTGATAAAGACACTTTTGCTTTGCATAGTACTACTGCTCCCAGGTGCACTGCTGTTGTGGCATCCCATTCTGTGACTACACCAGCCTCGATTTACTTTAACCCTTTGCACTTATTCTAAAAGTAATTTGGCCTGATAAAGACACTTTTGCTTTGCATAGTAGTACTGCTCCCAGGTGCACTGCTGTTGTGGCATCCCATTCTGTGACTACACCAGCCTCTATTTACTATAACCCTTTGCACTTATTCTAAAAGTAATTTGGCCTGATAAAGACACTTTTGCTTTGCATAGTACTACTGCTCCCATGTGCACTGCTGTTGTGGCATCCCATTCTGTGACTACACCAGCCTCTATTTTGTATAACCCTTTGCACTTATTCTAAAAGTAATTTGGCCTGATAAAGACACTTTTGCTTTGCATAGTACTACTGCTCCCAGGTGCACTGCTGTTGTGGCATCCCATTCTGTGACTACACCAGCCTCTATTTACTATAACCCTTTGCACTTATTCTAAAAGTAATTTGGCCTGATAAAGACACTTTTGCTTTGCATAGTACTACTGCTCCCAGGTGCACTGCTGTTGTGGCATCCCATTCTGTGACTACACCAGCCTCTATTTACTATAACCATTTGCACTTATTCTAAAAGTAATTTGGCCTGATAAAGACACTTTTGCTTTGCATAGTACTACTGCTCCCAGGTGCACTGCTGTTGTGGCATACCATTCTGTGACTACACCAGCCTCTATTTACTATAACCCTTTGCACTTATTCTAAAAGTAATTTGGCCTGATAAAGACACTTTTGCTTTGCATAGTACTACTGCTCCCAGGTGCACTGCTATTGTGGCATCCCATTCTGTGACTACACCAGCCTCGATTTACTTTAACCCTTTGCACTTATTCTAAAAGTAATTTGGCCTGATAAAGACACTTTTGCTTTGCATAGTACTACTGCTCCCAGGTGCACTGCTGTTGTGGCATCCCATTCTGTGACTACACCAGCCTCTATTTACTATAACCCTTTGCACTTATACTAAAAGTAATTTGGCCTGATAAAGACACTTTTGCTTTGCATAGTACTACTGCTCCCAGGTGCACTGCTGTTGTGGCATCCCATTCTGTGACTACACCAGCCTCTATTTACTATAACCCTTTGCACTTATTCTAAAAGTAATTTGGCCTGATAAAGACACTTTTGCTTTGCATAGTACTACTGCTCCCAGGTGCACTGCTGTTGTGGCATCCCATTCTGTGACTACACCAGCCTCTATTTACTATAACCATTTGCACTTATTCTAAAAGTAATTTGGCCTGATAAAGACACTTTTGCTTTGCATAGTACTACTGCTCCCAGGTGCACTGCTGTTGTGGCATACCATTCTGTGACTACACCAGCCTCTGTTTACTATAACCCTTTGCACTTATTCTAAAAGTAATTTGGCCTGATAAAGACACTTTTGCTTTGCATAGTACTACTGCTCCCAGGTGCACTGCTATTGTGGCATCCCATTCTGTGACTACACCAGCCTCGATTTACTTTAACCCTTTGCACTTATTCTAAAAGTAATTTGGCCTGATAAAGACACTTTTGCTTTGCATAGTACTACTGCTCCCAGGTGCACTGCTGTTGTGGCATCCCATTCTGTGACTACACCAGCCTCTATTTACTATAACCCTTTGCACTTATACTAAAAGTAATTTGGCCTGATAAAGACACTTTTGCTTTGCATAGTACTACTGCTCCCAGGTGCACTGCTGTTGTGGCATCCCATTCTGTGACTACACCAGCCTCTATTTACTATAACCCTTTGCACTTATTCTAAAAGTAATTTGGCCTGATAAAGACACTTTTGCTTTGCATAGTACTACTGCTCCCAGGTGCCCTGCTGTTGTGGCATCCCATTCTGTGACTACACCAGCCTCGATTTACTTTAACCCTTTGCACTTATTCTAAAAGTAATTTGGCCTGATAAAGACACTTTTGCTTTGCATAGTACTACTGCTCACAGGTGCACTGCTGTTGTGGAATCCCATTCTGTGAGTACACCAGCCTCTATTTACTATAACCCTTTGCACTTATTCTAAAAGTAATTTGGCCTGATAAAGACACTTTTGCTTTGCATAGTACTACTGCTCCCAGGTGCACTGCTGTTGTGGCATCCCATTCTGTGACTACACCAGCCTCGATTTACTTTAACCATTTGCACTTATTCTAAAAGTAATTTGGCCTGATAAAGACACTTTTGCTTTGCATAGTAGTACTGCTCCCAGGTGCACTGCTGTTGTGGCATCCCATTCTGTGACTACACCAGCCTCTATTTACTATAACCCTTTGCACTTATTCTAAAAGTAATTTGGCCTGATAAAGACACTTTTGCTTTGCATAGTACTACTGCTCCCAGGTGCACTGCTGTTGTGGCATCCCATTCTGTGACTACACCAGCCTCTATTTTCTATAACCCTTTGCACTTATTCTAAAAGTAATTTGGCCTGATAAAGACACTTTTGCTTTGCATAGTACTACTGCTCCCAGGTGCACTGCTGTTGTGGCATCCCATTCTGTGACTACACCAGCCTCTATTTACTATAACCCTTTGCACTTATTCTAAAAGTAATTTGGCCTGATAAAGACACTTTTGCTTTGCATAGTACTACTGCTCCCAGGTGCACTGCTGTTGTGGCATCCCATTCTGTGACTACACCAGCCTCTATTTACTATAACCATTTGCACTTATTCTAAAAGTAATTTGGCCTGATAAAGACACTTTTGCTTTGCATAGTACTACTGCTCCCAGGTGCACTGCTGTTGTGGCATCCCATTCTGTGACTACACCAGCCTCTATTTACTATAACCCTTTGCACTTATTCTAAAAGTAATTTGGCCTGATAAAGACACTTTTGCTTTGCATAGTACTACTGCTCCCAGGTGCACTGCTGTTGTGGCATCCCATTCTGTGACTACACCAGCCTCGATTTACTTTAACCCTTTGCACTTATTCTAAAAGTAATTTGGCCTGATAAAGACACTTTTGCTTTGCATAGTACTACTGCTCCCAGGTGCACTGCTGTTGTGGCATCCCATTCTGTGAGTACACCAGCCTCTATTTACTATAACCCTTTGCACTTATTCTAAAAGTAATTTGGCCTGATAAAGACACTTTTGCTTTGCATAGTACTACTGCTCCCAGGTGCACTGCTGTTGTGGCATCCCATTCTGTGACTACACCAGCCTCGATTTACTTTAACCCTTTGCACTTATTCTAAAAGTAATTTGGCCTGATAAAGACACTTTTGCTTTGCATAGTAGTACTGCTCCCAGGTGCACTGCTGTTGTGGCATCCCATTCTGTGACTACACCAGCCTCTATTTACTATAACCCTTTGCACTTATTCTAAAAGTAATTTGGCCTGATAAAGACACTTTTGCTTTGCATAGTACTACTGCTCCCAGGTGCACTGCTGTTGTGGCATCCCATTCTGTGACTACACCAGCCTCTATTTTGTATAACCCTTTGCACTTATTCTAAAAGTAATTTGGCCTGATAAAGACACTTTTGCTTTGCATAGTACTACTGCTCCCAGGTGCACTGCTGTTGTGGCATCCCATTCTGTGACTACACCAGCCTCTATTTACTATAACCCTTTGCACTTATTCTAAAAGTAATTTGGCCTGATAAAGACACTTTTGCTTTGCATAGTACTACTGCTCCCAGGTGCACTGCTGTTGTGGCATCCCATTCTGTGACTACACCAGCCTCTATTTACTATAACCATTTGCACTTATTCTAAAAGTAATTTGGCCTGATAAAGACACTTTTGCTTTGCATAGTACTACTGCTCCCAGGTGCACTGCTGTTGTGGCATACCATTCTGTGACTACACCAGCCTCTATTTACTATAACCCTTTGCACTTATTCTAAAAGTAATTTGGCCTGATAAAGACACTTTTGCTTTGCATAGTACTACTGCTCCCAGGTGCACTGCTATTGTGGCATCCCATTCTGTGACTACACCAGCCTCGATTTACTTTAACCCTTTGCACTTATTCTAAAAGTAATTTGGCCTGATAAAGACACTTTTGCTTTGCATAGTACTACTGCTCCCAGGTGCACTGCTGTTGTGGCATCCCATTCTGTGACTACACCAGCCTCTATTTACTATAACCCTTTGCACTTATACTAAAAGTAATTTGGCCTGATAAAGACACTTTTGCTTTGCATAGTACTACTGCTCCCAGGTGCACTGCTGTTGTGGCATCCCATTCTGTGACTACACCAGCCTCGATTTACTTTAACCCTTTGCACTTATTCTAAAAGTAATTTGGCCTGATAAAGACACTTTTGCTTTGCATAGTACTACTGCTCCCAGGTGCACTGCTGTTGTGGCATCCCATTCTGTGAGTACACCAGCCTCTATTTACTATAACCCTTTGCACTTATTCTAAAAGTAATTTGGCCTGATAAAGACACTTTTGCTTTGCATAGTACTACTGCTCCCAGGTGCACTGCTGTTGTGGCATCCCATTCTGTGACTACACCAGCCTCGATTTACTTTAACCCTTTGCACTTATTCTAAAAGTAATTTGGCCTGATAAAGACACTTTTGCTTTGCATAGTACTACTGCTCCCAGGTGCACTGCTGTTGTGGCATCCCATTCTGTGACTACACCAGCCTCTATTTTCTATAACCCTTTGCACTTATTCTAAAAGTAATTTGGCCTGATAAAGACACTTTTGCTTTGCATAGTACTACTGCTCCCAGGTGCACTGCTGTTGTGGCATCCCATTCTGTGACTACACCAGCCTCTATTTACTATAACCCTTTGCACTTATTCTAAAAGTAATTTGGCCTGATAAAGACACTTTTGCTTTGCATAGTACTACTGCTCCCAGGTGCACTGCTGTTGTGGCATCCCATTCTGTGACTACACCAGCCTCGATTTACTTTAACCCTTTGCACTTATTCTAAAAGTAATTTGGCCTGATAAAGACACTTTTGCTTTGCATAGTACTACTGCTCCCAAGTGCACTGCTGTTGTGGCATCCCATTCTGTGAGTACACCAGCCTCTATTTACTATAACCCTTTGCACTTATTCTAAAAGTAATTTGGCCTGATAAAGACACTTTTGCTTTGCATAGTACTACTGCTCCCAGGTGCACTGCTGTTGTGGCATCCCATTCTGTGACTACACCAGCCTCGATTTACTTTAACCCTTTGCACTTATTCTAAAAGTAATTTGGCCTGATAAAGACACTTTTGCTTTGCATAGTAGTACTGCTCCCAGGTGCACTGCTGTTGTGGCATCCCATTCTGTGACTACACCAGCCTCTATTTACTATAACCCTTTGCACTTATTCTAAAAGTAATTTGGCCTGATAAAGACACTTTTGCTTTGCATAGTACTACTGCTCCCATGTGCACTGCTGTTGTGGCATCCCATTCTGTGACTACACCAGCCTCTATTTTGTATAACCCTTTGCACTTATTCTAAAAGTAATTTGGCCTGATAAAGACACTTTTGCTTTGCATAGTACTACTGCTCCCAGGTGCACTGCTGTTGTGGCATCCCATTCTGTGACTACACCAGCCTCTATTTACTATAACCCTTTGCACTTATTCTAAAAGTAATTTGGCCTGATAAAGACACTTTTGCTTTGCATAGTACTACTGCTCCCAGGTGCACTGCTGTTGTGGCATCCCATTCTGTGACTACACCAGCCTCTATTTACTATAACCATTTGCACTTATTCTAAAAGTAATTTGGCCTGATAAAGACACTTTTGCTTTGCATAGTACTACTGCTCCCAGGTGCACTGCTGTTGTGGCATCCCATTCTGTGACTACACCAGCCTCTATTTACTATAACCCTTTGCACTTATTCTAAAAGTAATTTGGCCTGATAAAGACACTTTTGCTTTGCATAGTACTACTGCTCCCAGGTGCACTGCTATTGTGGCATCCCATTCTGTGACTACACCAGCCTCGATTTACTTTAACCCTTTGCACTTATTCTAAAAGTAATTTGGCCTGATAAAGACACTTTTGCTTTGCATAGTACTACTGCTCCCAGGTGCACTGCTGTTGTGGCATCCCATTCTGTGAGTACACCAGCCTCTATTTACTATAACCCTTTGCACTTATTCTAAAAGTAATTTGGCCTGATAAAGACACTTTTGCTTTGCATAGTACTACTGCTCCCAGGTGCACTGCTGTTGTGGCATCCCATTCTGTGACTACACCAGCCTCGATTTACTTTAACCCTTTGCACTTATTCTAAAAGTAATTTGGCCTGATAAAGACACTTTTGCTTTGCATAGTAGTACTGCTCCCAGGTGCACTGCTGTTGTGGCATCCCATTCTGTGACTACACCAGCCTCTATTTACTATAACCCTTTGCACTTATTCTAAAAGTAATTTGGCCTGATAAAGACACTTTTGCTTTGCATAGTACTACTGCTCCCAGGTGCACTGCTGTTGTGGCATCCCATTCTGTGACTACACCAGCCTCTATTTTGTATAACCCTTTGCACTTATTCTAAAAGTAATTTGGCCTGATAAAGACACTTTTGCTTTGCATAGTACTACTGCTCCCAGGTGCACTGCTGTTGTGGCATCCCATTCTGTGACTACACCAGCCTCTATTTACTATAACCCTTTGCACTTATTCTAAAAGTAATTTGGCCTGATAAAGACACTTTTGCTTTGCATAGTACTACTGCTCCCAGGTGCACTGCTGTTGTGGCATCCCATTCTGTGACTACACCAGCCTCTATTTACTATAACCATTTGCACTTATTCTAAAAGTAATTTGGCCTGATAAAGACACTTTTGCTTTGCATAGTACTACTGCTCCCAGGTGCACTGCTGTTGTGGCATACCATTCTGTGACTACACCAGCCTCTATTTACTATAACCCTTTGCACTTATTCTAAAAGTAATTTGGCCTGATAAAGACACTTTTGCTTTGCATAGTACTACTGCTCCCAGGTGCACTGCTATTGTGGCATCCCATTCTGTGACTACACCAGCCTCGATTTACTTTAACCCTTTGCACTTATTCTAAAAGTAATTTGGCCTGATAAAGACACTTTTGCTTTGCATAGTACTACTGCTCCCAGGTGCACTGCTGTTGTGGCATCCCATTCTGTGACTACACCAGCCTCTATTTACTATAACCCTTTGCACTTATACTAAAAGTAATTTGGCCTGATAAAGACACTTTTGCTTTGCATAGTACTACTGCTCCCAGGTGCACTGCTGTTGTGGCATCCCATTCTGTGACTACACCAGCCTCGATTTACTTTAACCCTTTGCACTTATTCTAAAAGTAATTTGGCCTGATAAAGACACTTTTGCTTTGCATAGTACTACTGCTCCCAGGTGCACTGCTGTTGTGGCATCCCATTCTGTGAGTACACCAGCCTCTATTTACTATAACCCTTTGCACTTATTCTAAAAGTAATTTGGCCTGATAAAGACACTTTTGCTTTGCATAGTACTACTGCTCCCAGGTGCACTGCTGTTGTGGCATCCCATTCTGTGACTACACCAGCCTCGATTTACTTTAACCCTTTGCACTTATTCTAAAAGTAATTTGGCCTGATAAAGACACTTTTGCTTTGCATAGTACTACTGCTCCCAGGTGCACTGCTGTTGTGGCATCCCATTCTGTGACTACACCAGCCTCTATTTTCTATAACCCTTTGCACTTATTCTAAAAGTAATTTGGCCTGATAAAGACACTTTTGCTTTGCATAGTACTACTGCTCCCAGGTGCACTGCTGTTGTGGCATCCCATTCTGTGACTACGCCAGCCTCTATTTACTATAACCCTTTGCACTTATTCTAAAAGTAATTTGGCCTGATAAAGACACTTTTGCTTTGCATAGTACTACTGCTCCCAGGTGCACTGCTGTTGTGGCATCTCATTCTGTGACTACACCAGCCTCTATTTACTATAACCATTTGCACTTATTCTAAAAGTAATTTGGCCTGATAAAGACACTTTTGCTTTGCATAGTACTACTGCTCCCAGGTGCACTGCGGTTGGGGCATCCCATTCTGTGACTACACCAGCCTCTATTTACTATAACCCTTTGCACTTATTCTAAAAGTAATTTGGCCTGATAAAGACACTTTTGCTTTGCATAGTACTACTGCTCCCAGGTGCACTGCTGTTGTGGCATCCCATTCTGTGACTACACCAGCCTCTATTTACTATAACCCTTTGCACTTATTCTAAAAGTAATTTGGCCTGATAAAGACACTTTTGCTTTGCATAGTACTACTGCTCCCAGGTGCACTGCTGTTGTGGCATCCCATTCTGTGACTACACCAGCCTCTATTTACTATAACCCTTTGCACTTATTCTAAAAGTAATTTGGCCTGATAAAGACACTTTTGCTTTGCATAGTACTACTGCTTCCAGGTGCACTGCTGTTGTGGCATCCCATTCTGTGAGTACACCAGCCTCTATTTACTATAACCCTTTGCACTTATTCTAAAAGTAATTTGGCCTGATAAAGACACTTTTGCTTTGCATAGTACTACTGCTCCCAGGTGCACTGCGGTTGGGGCATCCCATTCTGTGACTACACCAGCCTCTATTTACTATAACCCTTTGCACTTATTCTAAAAGTAATTTGGCCTGTTAAAGACACTTTTGCTTTGCATAGTACTACTGCTCCCAGGTGCACTGCGGTTGGGGCATCCCATTCTGTGACTACACCAGTCTCTATTTACTATAACCCTTTGCACTTATTCTAAAAGTAATTTGGCCTGATAAAGACACTTTTGCTTTGCATAGTACTACTGCTCCCAGGTGCACTGCTGTTGTGGCATCCCATTCTGTGACTACACCAGCCTCTATTTACTATAACCCTTTGCACTTATTCTAAAAGTAATTTGGCCTGATAAAGACACTTTTGCTTTGCATAGTACTACTGCTCCCAGGTGCACTGCTGTTGTGGCATCCCATTCTGTGACTACACCAGCCTCTATTTACTATAACCCTTTGCACTTATTCTAAAAGTAATTTGGCCTGATAAAGACACTTTTGCTTTGCATAGTACTACTGCTCCCAGGTGCACTGCTGTTGTGGCATCCCATTCTGTGACTACACCAGCCTCTATTTACTATAACCATTTGCACTTATTCTAAAAGTAATTTGGCCTGATAAAGACACTTTTGCTTTGCATAGTACTACTGCTCCCAGGTGCACTGCGGTTGGGGCATCCCATTCTGTGACTACACCAGCCTCTATTTACTATAACCCTTTGCACTTATTCTAAAAGTAATTTGGCCTGATAAAGACACTTTTGCTTTGCATAGTACTACTGCTCCCAGGTGCACTGCTGTTGTGGCATCCCATTCTGTGACTACACCAGCCTCTATTTACTATAACCCTTTGCACTTATTCTAAAAGTAATTTGGCCTGATAAAGACACTTTTGCTTTGCATAGTACTACTGCTCCCAGGTGCACTGCTGTTGTGGCATCCCATTCTGTGACTACACCAGCCTCTATTTACTATAACCCTTTGCACTTATTCTAAAAGTAATTTGGCCTGATAAAGACACTTTTGCTTTGCATAGTACTACTGCTCCCAGGTGCACTGCTGTTGTGGCATCCCATTCTGTGACTACACCAGCCTCTATTTACTATAACCCTTTGCACTTATTCTAAAACTAATTTGGCCTGATAAAGACACTTTTGCTTTGCATAGTACTACTGCTCCCAGGTGCACTGCTGTTGTGGCATCCCATTCTGTGACTACACCAGCCTCGATTTACTTTAACCCTTTGCACTTATTCTAAAAGTAATTTGGCCTGATAAAGACACTTTTGCTTTGCATAGTACTACTGCTCCCAGGTGCACTGCTGTTGTGGCATCCCATTCTGTGAGTACACCAGCCTCTATTTACTATAACCCTTTGCACTTATTCTAAAAGTAACTTGGCCTGATAAAGACACTTTTGCTTTGCATAGTACTACTGCTCCCAGGTGCACTGCTGTTGTGGCATCCCATTCTGTGACTACACCAGCCTCGATTTACTTTAACCCTTTGCACTTATTCTAAAAGTAATTTGGCCTAATAAAGACACTTTTGCTTTGCATAGTACTACTGCTCCCAGGTGCACTGCTGTTGTGGCATCCCATTCTGTGACTACACCAGCCTCTATTTACCATAACCCTTTGCACTTATTCTAAAAGTAATTTGGCCTGATAAAGACACTTTTGCTTTGCATAATACTACTGCTCCCAGGTGCACTGCTGTTGTGGCATCCCATTCTGTGACTACACCAGCCTCTATTTTCTATAACCCTTTGCACTTATTCTAAAAGTAATTTGGCCTGATAAAGACACTTTTGCTTTGCATAGTACTACTGCTCCCAGGTGCACTGCTGTTGTGGCATCCCATTCTGTGACTACACCAGCCTCTATTTACTATAACCCTTTGCACTTATTCTAAAAGTAATTTGGCCTGATAAAGACACTTTTGCTTTGCATAGTACTACTGCTCCCAGGTGCACTGCTGTTGTGGCATCCCATTCTGTGACTACACCAGCCTCTATTTACTATAACCATTTGCACTTATTCTAAAAGTAATTTGGCCTGATAAAGACACTTTTGCTTTGCATAGTACTACTGCTCCCAGGTGCACTGCGGTTGGGGCATCCCATTCTGTGACTACACCAGCCTCTATTTACTATAACCCTTTGCACTTATTCTAAAAGTAATTTGGCCTGATAAAGACACTTTTGCTTTGCATAGTACTACTGCTCCCAGGTGCACTGCTGTTGTGGCATCCCATTCTGTGACTACACCAGCCTCTATTTCCTATAACCCTTTGCACTTATTCTAAAAGTAATTTGGCCTGATAAAGACACTTTTGCTTTGCATAGTACTACTGCTCCCAGGTGCACTGCTGTTGTGGCATCCCATTCTGTGACTACACCAGCCTCTATTTACTATAACCCTTTGCACTTATTCTAAAAGTAATTTGGCCTGATAAAGACACTTTTGCTTTGCATAGTACTACTGCTCCCAGGTGCACTGCTGTTGTGGCATCCCATTCTGTGACTACACCAGCCTCGATTTACTTTAACCCTTTGCACTTATTCTAAAAGTAATTTGGCCTGATAAAGACACTTTTGCTTTGCATAGTACTACTGCTCCCAGGTGCACTGCTGTTGTGGCATCCCATTCTGTGACTACACCAGCCTCTATTTACTATAACCCTTTGCACTTATTCTAAAAGTAATTTGGCCTGATAAAGACACTTTTGCTTTGCATAGTACTACTGCTCCCAGGTGCACTGCTGTTGTGGCATCCCATTCTGTGACTACACCAGCCTCTATTTTCTATAACCCTTTGCACTTATTATAAAAGTAATTTGGCCTGATAAAGACACTTTTGCTTTGCATAGTACTACTGCTCCCAGGTGCACTGCTGTTGTGGCATCCCATTCTGTGACTACACCAGCCTCTATTTACTATAACCCTTTGCACTTATTCTAAAAGTAATTTGGCCTGATAAAGACACTTTTGCTTTGCATAGTACTACTGCTCCCAGGTGCACTGCTGTTGTGGCATCCCATTCTGTGACTACACCAGCCTCTATTTACTATAACCCTTTGCACTTATTCTAAAAGTAATTTGGCCTGATAAAGACACTTTTGCTTTGCATAGTACTACTGCTCCCAGGTGCACTGCTGTTGTGGCATCCCATTCTGTGACTACACCAGCCTCTATTTACTATAACCATTTGCACTTATTCTAAAAGTAATTTGGCCTGATAAAGACACTTTTGCTTTGCATAGTACTACTGCTCCCAGGTGCACTGCTGTTGTGGCATCCCATTCTGTGACTACACCAGCCTCTATTTACTATAACCCTTTGCACTTATTCTAAAAGTAATTTGGCCTGATAAAGACACTTTTGCTTTGCATAGTACTACTGCTCCCAGGTGCACTGCTGTTGTGGCATCCCATTCTGTGACTACACCAGCCTCTATTTACTATAACCATTTGCACTTATTCTAAAAGTAATTTGGCCTGATAAAGACACTTTTGCTTTGCATAGTACTACTGCTCCCAGGTGCACTGCTGTTGTGGCATCCCATTCTGTGACTACACCAGCCTCTATTTACTATAACCCTTTGCACTTATTCTAAAAGTAATTTGGCCTGATAAAGACACTTTTGCTTTGCATAGTACTACTGCTCCCAGGTGCACTGCTGTTGTGGCATCCCATTCTGTGACTACACCAGCCTCTATTTACTATAACCCTTTGCACTTATTCTAAAAGTAATTTGGCCTGATAAAGACACTTTTGCTTTGCATAGTACTACTGCTCCCAGGTGCACTGCGGTTGGGGCATCCCATTCTGTGACTACACCAGCCTCTATTTACTATAACCCTTTGCACTTATTCTAAAAGTAATTTGGCCTGTTAAAGACACTTTTGCTTTGCATAGTACTACTGCTCCCAGGTGCACTGCGGTTGGGGCATCCCATTCTGTGACTACACCAGCCTCTATTTACTATAACCCTTTGCACTTATTCTAAAAGTAATTTGGCCTGATAAAGACACTTTTGCTTTGCATAGTACTACTGCTCCCAGGTGCACTGCTGTTGTGGCATCCCATTCTGTGACTACACCAGCCTCTATTTACTATAACCCTTTGCACTTATTCTAAAAGTAATTTGGCCTGATAAAGACACTTTTGCTTTGCATAGTACTACTGCTCCCAGGTGCACTGCTGTTGTGGCATCCCATTCTGTGACTACACCAGCCTCTATTTACTATAACCCTTTGCACTTATTCTAAAAGTAATTTGGCCTGATAAAGACACTTTTGCTTTGCATAGTACTACTGCTCCCAGGTGCACTGCTGTTGTGGCATCCCATTCTGTGACTACACCAGCCTCTATTTACTATAACCCTTTGCACTTATTCTAAAAGTAATTTGGCCTGATAAAGACACTTTTGCTTTGCATAGTACTACTGCTCCCAGGTGCACTGCGGTTGGGGCATCCCATTCTGTGACTACACCAGCCTCTATTTACTATAACCCTTTGCACTTATTCTAAAAGTAATTTGGCCTGATAAAGACACTTTTGCTTTGCATAGTACTACTGCTCCCAGGTGCACTGCGGTTGGGGCATCCCATTCTGTGACTACACCAGCCTCTATTTACTATAACCCTTTGCACTTATTCTAAAAGTAATTTGGCCTGATAAAGACACTTTTGCTTTGCATAGTACTACTGCTCCCAGGTGCACTGCTGTTGTGGCATCCCATTCTGTGACTACACCAGCCTCTATTTACTATAACCCTTTGCACTTATTCTAAAAGTAATTTGGCCTGATAAAGACACTTTTGCTTTGCATAGTACTACTGCTCCCAGGTGCACTGCTGTTGTGGCATCCCATTCTGTGAGTACACCAGCCTCTATTTACTATAACCCTTTGCACTTATTCTAAAAGTAATTTGGCCTGATAAAGACACTTTTGCTTTGCATAGTACTACTGCTCCCAGGTGCACTGCGGTTAGGGCATCCCATTCTGTGACTACACCAGCCTCTATTTACTATAACCCTTTGCACTTATTCTAAAAGTAATTTGGCCTGATAAAGACACTTTTGCTTTGCATAGTACTACTGCTCCCAGGTGCACTGCTGTTGTGGCATCCCATTCTGTGACTACACCAGCCTCTATTTACTATAACCCTTTGCACTTATTCTAAAAGTAATTTGGCCTGATAAAGACACTTTTGCATTGCATAGTACTACTGCTCCCAGGTGCACTGCTGTTGTGGCATCCCATTCTGTGACTACACCAGCCTCTATTTACTATAACCCTTTGCACTTATTCTAAAAGTAATTTGGCCTGATAAAGACACTTTTGCTTTGCATAGTACTACTTCTCCCAGGTGCACTGCTGTTGTGGCATCCCATTCTGTGACTACACCAGCCTCTATTTACTATAACCCTTTGCACTTATTCTAAAAGTAATTTGGCCTGATAAAGACACTTTTGCTTTGCATAGTACTACTGCTCCCAGGTGCACTGCAGTTGGGGCATCCCATTCTGTGACTACACCAGCCTCTATTTACTATAACCCTTTGCACTTATTCTAAAAGTAATTTGGCCTGATAAAGACACTTTTGCTTTGCATAGTACTACTGCTCCCAGGTGCACTGCAGTTGGGGCATCCCATTCTGTGACTACATCAGCATGGTTTTATGAGGAATTGCTCCTGCCAGACAAACCTAATCAGCTTTTATGAGGAGGTAAGTTCAAGATTGGATCAGGGGGAGTCATTGGATATCATATATTTTGACTTTTCTAAAGCATTTGATACTGTGCCACATAGAAGGCAGAGAATGCTTGGACTGGGGGAAAACGTGTGCAGATGGGTGGGAAATTGGCTAAATGATCGGAAGCAGAGGGTGGTTATCAATAGTACACACCCAGATTGGGTCACTGTTACTAGTGGAGTACCACAAGGGTCAGTTCTGGGACCAATTCTCTTCAATATATATATAAATGACATTGGGTATGGATTAAACAGTAAAGTCTCAATCTTTGCAGATGATACTAAGCTGTGTAAAGTAATAAAAACAAAAGAGGACAGCAGGCAGCTACAAACAGGTTTAGATAAATTGGAAGCATGGGCAGTTAAATGGCAAATGAAGTTTAACACAGGTAAATGTAAGGTTATGCACATGGGAAGGAGAAATCTGTGTCATGATTACACACTAATTAAATACTTGGTAAAACAACAATAGAAAAGGACCTAGGGGTTTTAGTTGACAATATGCTCAACTGTAGTAATCAATGCCAGGCAGCTGCTGCCAAAGCAGATGGGATCATGGGGTGCATCAGGAGGGGCATAGGCGCTAATGACCAGAGCATCATTTTACCCCTGTACAAGTCACTGGTCAGACGCCATATGGAGTACTGTGTACAGTTCTGGGCACCTGTGCTCAAGAAGGACATATCAGAACTGGAGCGCGTTCAAAGAAGGGCAACAAAGTAAATAAAAGGAGTGCGGGGACTAGAGTACCCTGAAAGATTGTCCAAGTTAGGTTTATTTAGTTTAGAAAAAAGACGATTGAGGGGTGATCTAATAACTATGTATAAATATATTCGGGGTCAATACAAAGATCTGTCCCACAATCTATTTATACCCCGGAGTGTAACCATAACCAGAGGGCATCCACTAAGGTTAGAGGAAAGGTGCTTTCTCCATCGACATAGGAGGGGATTCTTCTCTGTAAGAGCAGTGAGACTATGGAACTCGCTGCCAGAGGAGGTAGTAATGATGGATACAGTAAAAACATTCAAAAGTGGCCTTGATGCCTTCCTGGCATGTAATAACATTTCCAGCTATGGCTACTAGACCACTGGAAGGAGCTAAATAGGCTGAACTGGATGGACAAAAGTCTTTATTCAGCCTTACAAACTATGTTACTATGTTTTCCGTTTAAATCATTCCCGTTTTATTGTATGCCTATGAATAGGGATGAGCGAATCGATCCCGACGAACCCGGATTCGATCCGAATTTCATGACAAATTCGATTCGGATCGAATCCGAATTTCCCCGCGATTCGATCGAGAAGTTTTTTTCTAAAATCCATTCATTTCAATGACAGGCATTCTAGGATGGTCTACGTGACATGTCCAGACATGTAAGCTGGGGCAGTGTATGCTGGGACAGTCACATGCAGCCTATAAGCAGCCAGCAAGCCCGGTGACGTCACAGCGCTATATAAGGCGGCGGCCATCTTACTTTTGCGCATTTGTCTATTGCATTCGTGAGAGCCAGGACTCAGGAGGACACTGCAGACTGTATTCAGGGAGAGATAGGTAGAGAGTTAGGGACAGCCAGTAGACAGCCAGTAGACAGGCGGGAGACAGGCAGGAAGTCAGGGAGAAGCAGGGAAAGGTAGGAAAAAAACGGATGCAGTGACAGGGATTTTTTTTTGTTTTCATGCAGCCTGAGTGTTACTGCCTGGGTCACTGGCTTTGTTAGCTGTTTCACCCTGGTTAACCACTGTTGCTTTGCATAGTACTACTGCTCCCAGGTGCACTGCTGTTGTGGCATCCCATTCTGTGACTACACCAGCCTCTATTTACTATAACCCTTTGCACTTATTCTAAAAGTAATTTGGCCTGATAAAGACACTTTTGCTTTGCATAGTACTACTGCTCCCAGGTGCACTGCTGTTGTGGCATCCCATTCTGTGACTACACCAGCCTCTATTTACTATAACCCTTTGCACTTATTCTAAAAGTAATTTGGCCTGATAAAGACACTTTTGCTTTGCATAGTACTACTGCTCCCAGGTGCACTGCTGTTGTGGCATCCCATTCTGTGACTACACCAGCCTCGATTTACTTTAACCCTTTGCACTTATTCTAAAAGTAATTTGGCCTGATAAAGACACTTTTGCTTTGCATAGTACTACTGCTCCCAGGTGCACTGCTGTTGTGGCATCCCATTCTGTGAGTACACCAGCCTCTATTTACTATAACCCTTTGCACTTATTCTAAAAGTAACTTGGCCTGATAAAGACACTTTTGCTTTGCATAGTACTACTGCTCCCAGGTGCACTGCTGTTGTGGCATCCCATTCTGTGACTACACCAGCCTCGATTTACTTTAACCCTTTGCACTTATTCTAAAAGTAATTTGGCCTGATAAAGACACTTTTGCTTTGCATAGTACTACTGCTCCCAGGTGCACTGCTGTTGTGGCATCCCATTCTGTGACTACACCAGCCTCTATTTACCATAACCCTTTGCACTTATTCTAAAAGTAATTTGGCCTGATAAAGACACTTTTGCTTTGCATAGTACTACTGCTCCCAGGTGCACTGCTGTTGTGGCATCCCATTCTGTGACTACACCAGCCTCTATTTTCTATAACCCTTTGCACTTATTCTAAAAGTAATTTGGCCTGATAAAGACACTTTTGCTTTGCATAGTACTACTGCTCCCAGGTGCACTGCTGTTGTGGCATCCCATTCTGTGACTACACCAGCCTCTATTTACTATAACCCTTTGCACTTATTCTAAAAGTAATTTGGCCTGATAAAGACACTTTTGCTTTGCATAGTACTACTGCTCCCAGGTGCACTGCTGTTGTGGCATCCCATTCTGTGACTACACCAGCCTCTATTTACTATAACCATTTGCACTTATTCTAAAAGTAATTTGGCCTGATAAAGACACTTTTGCTTTGCATAGTACTACTGCTCCCAGGTGCACTGCGGTTGGGGCATCCCATTCTGTGACTACACCAGCCTCTATTTACTATAACCCTTTGCACTTATTCTAAAAGTAATTTGGCCTGATAAAGACACTTTTGCTTTGCATAGTACTACTGCTCCCAGGTGCACTGCTGTTGTGGCATCCCATTCTGTGACTACACCAGCCTCTATTTCCTATAACCCTTTGCACTTATTCTAAAAGTAATTTGGCCTGATAAAGACACTTTTGCTTTGCATAGTACTACTGCTCCCAGGTGCACTGCTGTTGTGGCATCCCATTCTGTGACTACACCAGCCTCTATTTACTAAAACCATTTGCACTTATTCTAAAAGTAATTTGGCCTGATAAAGACACTTTTGCTTTGCATAGTACTACTGCTCCCAGGTGCACTGCGGTTGGGGCATCCCATTCTGTGACTACACCAGCCTCTATTTACTATAACCCTTTGCACTTATTCTAAAAGTAATTTGGCCTGATAAAGACACTTTTGCTTTGCATAGTACTACTGCTCCCAGGTGCACTGCGGTTGGGGCATCCCATTCTGTGACTACACCAGCCTCTATTTACTATAACCCTTTGCACTTATTCTAAAAGTAATTTGGCCTGATAAAGACACTTTTGCTTTGCATAGTACTACTGCTCCCAGGTGCACTGCTGTTGTGGCATCCCATTCTGTGACTACACCAGCCTCTATTTACTATAACCCTTTGCACTTATTCTAAAAGTAATTTGGCCTGATAAAGACACTTTTGCTTTGCATAGTACTACTGCTCCCAGGTGCACTGCTGTTGTGGCATCCCATTCTGTGACTACACCAGCCTCTATTTACTATAACCATTTGCACTTATTCTAAAAGTAATTTGGCCTGATAAAGACACTTTTGCTTTGCATAGTACTACTGCTCCCAGGTGCACTGCGGTTGGGGCATCCCATTCTGTGACTACACCAGCCTCTATTTACTATAACCCTTTGCACTTATTCTAAAAGTAATTTGGCCTGATAAAGACACTTTTGCTTTGCATAGTACTACTGCTCCCAGGTGCACTGCGGTTGTGGCATCCCATTCTGTGACTACACCAGCCTCTATTTACTATAACCCTTTGCACTTATTCTAAAAGTAATTTGGCCTGATAAAGACACTTTTGCTTTGCATAGTACTACTGCTCCCAGGTGCACTGCTGTTGTGGCATCCCATTCTGTGACTACACCAGCCTCTATTTACTATAACCCTTTGCACTTATTCTAAAAGTAATTTGGCCTGATAAAGACACTTTTGCTTTGCATAGTACTACTGCTCCCAGGTGCACTGCTGTTGTGGCATCCCATTCTGTGAGTACACCAGCCTCTATTTACTATAACCCTTTGCACTTATTCTAAAAGTAATTTGGCCTGATAAAGACACTTTTGCTTTGCATAGTAATACTGCTCCCAGGTGCACTGCGGTTGGGGCATCCCATTCTGTGACTACACCAGCCTCTATTTACTATAACCCTTTGCACTTATTCTAAAAGTAATTTGGCCTGTTAAAGACACTTTTGCTTTGCATAGTACTACTGCTCCCAGGTGCACTGCGGTTGGGGCATCCCATTCTGTGACTACACCAGCCTCTATTTACTATAACCCTTTGCACTTATTCTAAAAGTAATTTGGCCTGATAAAGACACTTTTGCTTTGCATAGTACTACTGCTCCCAGGTGCACTGCGGTTGGGGCATCCCATTCTGTGACTACACCAGCCTCTATTTACTATAACCCTTTGCACTTATTCTAAAAGTAATTTGGCCTGTTAAAGACACTTTTGCTTTGCATAGTACTACTGCTCCCAGGTGCACTGCGGTTGGGGCATCCCATTCTGTGACTACACCAGCCTCTATTTACTATAACCCTTTGCACTTATTCTAAAAGTAATTTGGCCTGATAAAGACACTTTTGCTTTGCATAGTACTACTGCTCCCAGGTGCACTGCTGTTGTGGCATCCCATTCTGTGACTACACCAGCCTCTATTTACTATAACCCTTTGCACTTATTCTAAAAGTAATTTGGCCTGATAAAGACACTTTTGCATTGCATAGTACTACTGCTCCCAGGTGCACTGATGTTGTGGCATCCCATTCTGTGACTACACCAGCCTCTATTTACTATAACCCTTTGCACTTATTCTAAAAGTAATTTGGCCTGATAAAGACACTTTTGCTTTGCATAGTACTACTTCTCCCAGGTGCACTGCTGTTGTGGCATCCCATTCTGTGACTACACCAGCCTCTATTTACTATAACCCTTTGCACTTATTCTAAAAGTAATTTGGCCTGATAAAGACACTTTTGCTTTGCATAGTACTACTGCTCCCAGGTGCACTGCAGTTGGGGCATCCCATTCTGTGACTACACCAGCCTCTATTTACTATAACCCTTTGCACTTATTCTAAAAGTAATTTGGCCTGATAAAGACACTTTTGCTTTGCATAGTACTACTGCTCCCAGGTGCACTGCAGTTGGGGCATCCCATTCTGTGACTACACCAGCCTCTATTTACTATAACCCTTTGCACTTATTCTAAAAGTAATTTGACCTGATAAAGACACTTTTGCTTTGCATAGTACTACTGCTCCCAGGTGCACTGCTGTTGTGGCATCCCATTCTGTGACTACACCAGCCTCTATTTACTATAACCCTTTGCACTTATTCTAAAAGTAATTTGGCCTGATAAAGACACTTTTGCTTTGCATAGTACTACTGCTCCCAGGTGCACTGCTGTTGTGGCATCCCATTCTGTGAGTACACCAGCCTCTATTTACTATAACCCTTTGCACTTATTCTAAAAGTAATTTGGCCTGATAAAGACACTTTTGCTTTGCATAGTACTACTGCTCCCAGGTGCACTGCGGTTGGGGCATCCCATTCTGTGACTACACCAGCCTCTATTTACTATAACCCTTTGCACTTATTCTAAAAGTAATTTGGCCTGTTAAAGACACTTTTGCTTTGCATAGTACTACTGCTCCCAGGTGCACTGCGGTTGGGGCATCCCATTCTGTGACTACACCAGTCTCTATTTACTATAACCCTTTGCACTTATTCTAAAAGTAATTTGGCCTGATAAAGACACTTTTGCTTTGCATAGTACTACTGCTCCCAGGTGCACTGCTGTTGTGGCATCCCATTCTGTGACTACACCAGCCTCTATTTACTATAACCCTTTGCACTTATTCTAAAAGTAATTTGGCCTGATAAAGACACTTTTGCTTTGCATAGTACTACTGCTCCCAGGTGCACTGCTGTTGTGGCATCCCATTCTGTGACTACACCAGCCTCTATTTACTATAACCCTTTGCACTTATTCTAAAAGTAATTTGGCCTGATAAAGACACTTTTGCTTTGCATAGTACTACTGCTCCCAGGTGCACTGCTGTTGTGGCATCCCATTCTGTGACTACACCAGCCTCTATTTACTATAACCATTTGCACTTATTCTAAAAGTAATTTGGCCTGATAAAGACACTTTTGCTTTGCATAGTACTACTGCTCCCAGGTGCACTGCTGTTGTGGCATCCCATTCTGTGACTACACCAGCCTCTATTTACCATAACCCTTTGCACTTATTCTAAAAGTAATTTGGCCTGATAAAGACACTTTTGCTTTGCATAGTACTACTGTTCCCAGGTGCACTGCTGTTGTGGCATCCCATTCTGTGACTACACCAGCCTCTATTTTCTATAACCCTTTGCACTTATTCTAAAAGTAATTTGGCCTGATAAAGACACTTTTGCTTTGCATAGTACTACTGCTCCCAGGTGCACTGCTGTTGTGGCATCCCATTCTGTGACTACACCAGCCTCTATTTACTATAACCCTTTGCACTTATTCTAAAAGTAATTTGGCCTGATAAAGACACTTTTGCTTTGCATACTACTACTGCTCCCAGGTGCACTGCTGTTGTGGCATCCCATTCTGTGACTACACCAGCCTCTATTTACTATAACCATTTGCACTTATTCTAAAAGTAATTTGGCCTGATAAAGACACTTTTGCTTTGCATAGTACTACTGCTCCCAGGTGCACTGCGGTTGGGGCATCCCATTCTGTGACTACACCAGCCTCTATTTACTATAACCCTTTGCACTTATTCTAAAAGTAATTTGGCCTGATAAAGACACTTTTGCTTTGCATAGTACTACTGCTCCCAGGTGCACTGCTGTTGTGGCATCCCATTCTGTGACTACACCAGCCTCTATTTCCTATAACCCTTTGCACTTATTCTAAAAGTAATTTGGCCTGATAAAGACACTTTTGCTTTGCATAGTACTACTGCTCCCAGGTGCACTGCTGTTGTGGCATCCCATTCTGTGACTACACCAGCCTCTATTTACTAAAACCATTTGCACTTATTCTAAAAGTAATTTGGCCTGATAAAGACACTTTTGCTTTGCATAGTACTACTGCTCCCAGGTGCACTGCGGTTGGGGCATCCCATTCTGTGACTACACCAGCCTCTATTTACTATAACCCTTTGCACTTATTCTAAAAGTAATTTGGCCTGATAAAGACACTTTTGCTTTGCATAGTACTACTGCTCCCAGGTGCACTGCGGTTGGGGCATCCCATTCTGTGACTACACCAGCCTCTATTTACTATAACCCTTTGCACTTATTCTAAAAGTAATTTGGCCTGATAAAGACACTTTTGCTTTGCATAGTACTACTGCTCCCAGGTGCACTGCTGTTGTGGCATCCCATTCTGTGACTACACCAGCCTCTATTTACTATAACCCTTTGCACTTATTCTAAAAGTAATTTGGCCTGATAAAGACACTTTTGCTTTGCATAGTACTACTGCTCCCAGGTGCACTGCTGTTGTGGCATCCCATTCTGTGACTACACCAGCCTCTATTTACTATAACCATTTGCACTTATTCTAAAAGTAATTTGGCCTGATAAAAACACTTTTGCTTTGCATAGTACTACTGCTCCCAGGTGCACTGCGGTTGGGGCATCCCATTCTGTGACTACACCAGCCTCTATTTACTATAACCCTTTGCACTTATTCTAAAAGTAATTTGGCCTGATAAAGACACTTTTGCTTTGCATAGTACTACTGCTCCCAGGTGCACTGCGGTTGTGGCATCCCATTCTGTGACTACACCAGCCTCTATTTACTATAACCCTTTGCACTTATTCTAAAAGTAATTTGGCCTGATAAAGACACTTTTGCTTTGCATAGTACTACTGCTCCCAGGTGCACTGCTGTTGTGGCATCCCATTCTGTGACTACACCAGCCTCTATTTACTATAACCCTTTGCACTTATTCTAAAAGTAATTTGGCCTGATAAAGACACTTTTGCTTTGCATAGTACTACTGCTCCCAGGTGCACTGCTGTTGTGGCATCCCATTCTGTGAGTACACCAGCCTCTATTTACTATAACCCTTTGCACTTATTCTAAAAGTAATTTGGCCTGATAAAGACACTTTTGCTTTGCATAGTAATACTGCTCCCAGGTGCACTGCGGTTGGGGCATCCCATTCTGTGACTACACCAGCCTCTATTTACTATAACCCTTTGCACTTATTCTAAAAGTAATTTGGCCTGTTAAAGACACTTTTGCTTTGCATAGTACTACTGCTCACAGGTGCACTCCTGGCTGTTGGGGCATCCCATTCTGTGACTACACCAGCCTCTATTTACTATAACCATTTGCACTTATTCTAAAAGTAATTTGGCCTGATAAAGACACTTTTGCTTTGCATAGTACTACTGCTCCCAGGTGCACTGCGGTTGGGGCATCCCATTCTGTGACTACACCAGCCTCTATTTACTATAACCCTTTGCACTTATTCTAAAAGTAATTTGGCCTGATAAAGACACTTTTGCTTTGCATAGTACTACTGCTCCCAGGTGCACTGCTGTTGTGGCATCCCATTCTGTGACTACACCAGCCTCTATTTACTATAACCCTTTGCACTTATTCTAAAAGTAATTTGACCTGATAAAGACACTTTTGCTTTGCATAGTACTACTGCTCCCAGGTGCACTGCTGTTGTGGCATCCCATTCTGTGACTACACCAGCCTCTATTTACTATAACCCTTTGCACTTATTCTAAAAGTAATTTGGCCTGATAAAGACACTTTTGCTTTGCATAGTACTACTGCTCCCAGGTGCACTGCTGTTGTGGCATCCCATTCTGTGAGTACACCAGCCTCTATTTACTATAACCCTTTGCACTTATTCTAAAAGTAATTTGGCCTGATAAAGACACTTTTGCTTTGCATAGTACTACTGCTCCCAGGTGCACTGCGGTTCGGGGCATCCAATTCTGTGACTACACCAGCCTCTATTTACTATAACCCTTTGCACTTATTCTAAAAGTAATTTGGCCTGTTAAAGACACTTTTGCTTTGCATAGTACTACTGCTCCCAGGTGCACTGCGGTTGGGGCATCCCATTCTGTGACTACACCAGTCTCTATTTACTATAACCCTTTGCACTTATTCTAAAAGTAATTTGGCCTGATAAAGACACTTTTGCTTTGCATAGTACTACTGCTCCCAGGTGCACTGCTGTTGTGGCATCCCATTCTGTGACTACACCAGCCTCTATTTACTATAACCCTTTGCACTTATTCTAAAAGTAATTTGGCCTGATAAAGACACTTTTGCTTTGCATAGTACTACTGCTCCCAGGTGCACTGCTGTTGTGGCATCCCATTCTGTGACTACACCAGCCTCTATTTACTATAACCCTTTGCACTTATTCTAAAAGTAATTTGGCCTGATAAAGACACTTTTGCTTTGCATAGTACTACTGCTCCCAGGTGCACTGCTGTTGTGGCATCCCATTCTGTGACTACACCAGCCTCTATTTACTATAACCATTTGCACTTATTCTAAAAGTAATTTGGCCTGATAAAGACACTTTTGCTTTGCATAGTACTACTGCTCCCAGGTGCACTGCGGTTGGGGCATCCCATTCTGTGACTACACCAGCCTCTATTTACTATAACCCTTTGCACTTATTCTAAAAGTAATTTGGCCTGATAAAGACACTTTTGCTTTGCATAGTACTACTGCTCCCAGGTGCACTGCTGTTGTGGCATCCCATTCTGTGACTACACCAGCCTCGATTTACTTTAACCCTTTGCACTTATTCTAAAAGTAATTTGGCCTGATAAAGACACTTTTGCTTTGCATAGTACTACTGCTCCCAGGTGCACTGCTGTTGTGGCATCCCATTCTGTGAGTACACCAGCCTCTATTTACTATAACCCTTTGCACTTATTCTAAAAGTAATTTGGCCTGATAAAGACACTTTTGCTTTGCATAGTACTACTGCTCCCAGGTGCACTGCTGTTGTGGCATCCCATTCTGTGACTACACCAGCCTCGATTTACTTTAACCCTTTGCACTTATTCTAAAAGTAATTTGGCCTGATAAAGACACTTTTGCTTTGCATAGTAGTACTGCTCCCAGGTGCACTGCTGTTGTGGCATCCCATCCTGTGACTACACCAGCCTCTATTTACTATAACCCTTTGCACTTATTCTAAAAGTAATTTGGCCTGATAAAGACACTTTTGCTTTGCATAGTACTACTGCTCCCAGGTGCACTGCTGTTGTGGCATCCCATTCTGTGACTACACCAGCCTCTATTTTCTATAACCCTTTGCACTTATTCTAAAAGTAATTTGGCCTGATAAAGACACTTTTGCTTTGCATAGTACTACTGCTCCCAGGTGCACTGCTGTTGTGGCATCCCATTCTGTGACTACACCAGCCTCTATTTACTATAACCCTTTGCACTTATTCTAAAAGTAATTTGGCCTGATAAAGACACTTTTGCTTTGCATAGTACTACTGCTCCCAGGTGCACTGCTGTTGTGGCATCCCATTCTGTGACTACACCAGCCTCTATTTACTATAACCATTTGCACTTATTCTAAAAGTAATTTGGCCTGATAAAGACACTTTTGCTTTGCATAGTACTACTGCTCCCAGGTGCACTGCGGTTGGGGCATCCCATTCTGTGACTACACCAGCCTCTATTTACTATAACCCTTTGCACTTATTCTAAAAGTAATTTGGCCTGTTAAAGACACTTTTGCTTTGCATAGTACTACTGCTCCCAGGTGCACTGCGGTTGGGGCATCCCATTCTGTGACTACACCAGCCTCTATTTACTATAACCCTTTGCACTTATTCTAAAAGTAATTTGGCCTGTTAAAGACACTTTTGCTTTGCATAGTACTACTGCTCCCAGGTGCACTGCTGTTGTGGCATCCCATTCTGTGACTACACCAGCCTCTATTTACTATAACCCTTTGCACTAATTCTAAAAGTAATTTGGCCTGATAAAGACACTTTTGCATTGCATAGTACTACTGCTCCCAGGTGCACTGCGGTTGGGGCATCCCATTCTGTGACTACACCAGCCTCTATTTACTATAACCCTTTGCACTTATTCTAAAAGTAATTTGGCCTGTTAAAGACACTTTTGCTTTGCATAGTACTACTGCTCCCAGGTGCACTGCGGTTGGGGCATCCTATTCTGTGACTACACCAGCCTCTATTTACTATAACCCTTTGCACTTATTCTAAAAGTAATTTGGCCTGATAAAGACACTTTTGCTTTGCATAGTACTACTGCTCCCAGGTGCACTGCTGTTGTGGCATCCCATTCTGTGACTACACCAGCCTCTATTTACTATAACCCTTTGCACTTATTCTAAAAGTAATTTGGCCTGATAAAGACACTTTTGCATTGCATAGTACTACTGCTCCCAGGTGCACTGCTGTTGTGGCATCCCATTCTGTGACTACACCAACCTCTATTTACTATAACCCTTTGCACTTATTCCAAAAGTAATTTGGCCTGATAAAGACACTTTTGCTTTGCATAGTACTACTTCTCCCAGGTGCACTGCTGTTGTGGCATCCCATTCTGTGACTACACCAGCCTCTATTTACTATAACCCTTTGCACTTATTCTAAAAGTAATTTGGCCTGATAAAGACACTTTTGCTTTGCATAGTACTACTGCTCCCAGGTGCACTGCAGTTGGGGCATCCCATTCTGTGACTACACCAGCCTCTATTTACTATAACCCTTTGCACTTATTCTAAAAGTAATTTGGCCTGATAAAGACACTTTTGCTTTGCATAGTACTACTGCTCCCAGGTGCACTGCAGTTGGGGCATCCCATTCTGTGACTACATCAGCATGGTTTTATGAGGAATTGCTCCTGCCAGACAAACCTAATCAGCTTTTATGAGGAGGTAAGTTCAAGATTGGATCAGGGGGAGTCATTGGATATCATATATTTTGACTTTTCTAAAGCATTTGATACTGTGCCACATAGAAGGCAGAGAATGCTTGGACTGGGGGAAAACGTGTGCAGATGGGTGGGAAATTGGCTAAATGATCGGAAGCAGAGGGTGGTTATCAATAGTACACACCCAGATTGGGTCACTGTTACTAGTGGAGTACCACAAGGGTCAGTTCTGGGACCAATTCTCTTCAATATATATATAAATGACATTGGGTATGGATTAAACAGTAAAGTCTCAATCTTTGCAGATGATACTAAGCTGTGTAAAGTAATAAAAACAAAAGAGGACAGCAGGCAGCTACAAACAGGTTTAGATAAATTGGAAGCATGGGCAGTTAAATGGCAAATGAAGTTTAACACAGGTAAATGTAAGGTTATGCACATGGGAAGGATAAATCTGTGTCATGATTACACACTAAATAAATACTTGGTAAAACAACAATAGAAAAGGACCTAGGGGTTTTAGTTGACAATATGCTCAACTGTAGTAATCAATGCCAGGCAGCTGCTGCCAAAGCAGATAGGATCATGGTGTGCATCAGGAGGGGCATAGGCGCTAATGACCAGAGCATCATTTTACCCCTGTACAAGTCACTGGTCAGACGCCATATGGAGTACTGTGTACAGTTCTGGGCACCTGTGCTCAAGAAGGACATATCAGAACTGGAGCGCGTTCAAAGAAGGGCAACAAAGTAAATAAAAGGAGTGCGGGGACTAGAGTACCCTGAAAGATTGTCCAAGTTAGGTTTATTTAGTTTAGAAAAAAGACGATTGAGGGGTGATCTAATAACTATGTATAAATATATTCGGGGTCAATACAAAGATCTGTCCCACAATCTATTTATACCCCGGAGTGTAACCATAACCAGAGGGCATCCACTAAGGTTAGAGGAAAGGTGCTTTCTCCATCGACATAGGAGGGGATTCTTCTCTGTAAGAGCAGTGAGACTATGGAACTCGCTGCCAGAGGAGGTAGTAATGATGGATACAGTAAAAACATTCAAAAGTGGCCTTGATGCCTTCCTGGCATGTAATAACATTTCCAGCTATGGCTACTAGACCACTGGAAGGAGCTAAATAGGCTGAACTGGATGGACAAAAGTCTTTATTCAGCCTTACAAACTATGTTACTATGTTTTCCGTTTAAATCATTCCCGTTTTATTGTATGCCTATGAATAGGGATGAGCGAATCGATCCGGACGAACCCGGATTCGATCCGAATTTCATGACAAATTCGATTCGGATCGAATCCGAATTTCCCCGCGATTCGATCGAGCGAAGTTTTTTTCTAAAATCCATTCATTTCAATGACAGGCATTCTAGGATGGTCTACGTGACATGTCCAGACATGTAAGCTGGGGCAGTGTATGCTGGGACAGTCACATGCAGCCTATAAGCAGCCAGCAAGCCCGGTGACGTCACAGCGCTATATAAGGCGGCGGCCATCTTACTTTTGCGCATTTGTCTATTGCATTCGTGAGAGCCAGGACTCAGGAGGACACTGCAGACTGTATTCAGGGAGAGATAGGTAGAGAGTTAGGGACAGCCAGTAGACAGCCAGTAGACAGGCGGGAGACAGGCAGGAAGTCAGGGAGAAGCAGGGAAAGGTAGGAAAAAAACGGATGCAGTGACAGGGATTTTTTTTTGTTTTCATGCAGCCTGAGTGTTACTGCCTGGGTCACTGGCTTTGTTAGCTGTTTCACCCTGGTTAACCACTGTTGCTTTGCATAGTACTACTGCTCCCAGGTGCACTGCTGTTGTGGCATCCCATTCTGTGACTACACCAGCCTCTATTTACTATAACCCTTTGCACTTATTCTAAAAGTAATTTGGCCTGATAAAGACACTTTTGCTTTGCATAGTACTACTGCTCCCAGGTGCACTGCTGTTGTGGCATCCCATTCTGTGACTACACCAGCCTCGATTTACTTTAACCCTTTGCACTTATTCTAAAAGTAATTTGGCCTGATAAAGACACTTTTGCTTTGCATAGTACTACTGCTCCCAGGTGCACTGCTGTTGTGGCATCCCATTCTGTGACTACACCAGCCTCTATTTACTATAACCCTTTGCACTTATTCTAAAAGTAATTTGGCCTGATAAAGACACTTTTGCTTTGCATAGTACTACTGCTCCCAGGTGCACTGCGGTTGGGGCATCCCATTCTGTGACTACACCAGCCTCTATTTACTATAACCCTTTGCACTTATTCTAAAAGTAATTTGGCCTGATAAAGACACTTTTGCTTTGCATAGTACTACTGCTCCCAGGTGCACTGCGGTTGGGGCATCCCATTCTGTGACTACACCAGCCTCTATTTACTATAACCCTTTGCACTTATTCTAAAAGTAATTTGGCCTGATAAAGACACTTTTGCTTTGCATAGTACTACTGCTCCCAGGTGCACTGCTGTTGTGGCATCCCATTCTGTGACTACACCAGCCTCTATTTACTATAACCCTTTGCACTTATTCTAAAAGTAATTTGGCCTGATAAAGACACTTTTGCTTTGCATAGTACTACTGCTCCCAGGTGCACTGCTGTTGTGGCATCCCATTCTGTGACTACACCAGCCTCTATTTACTATAACCATTTGCACTTATTCTAAAAGTAATTTGGCCTGATAAAGACACTTTTGCTTTGCATAGTACTACTGCTCCCAGGTGCACTGCGGTTGGGGCATCCCATTCTGTGACTACACCAGCCTCTATTTACTATATCCCTTTGCACTTATTCTAAAAGTAATTTGGCCTGATAAAGACACTTTTGCTTTGCATAGTACTACTGCTCCCAGGTGCACTGCGGTTGTGGCATCCCATTCTGTGACTACACCAGCCTCTATTTACTATAACCCTTTGCACTTATTCTAAAAGTAATTTGGCCTGATAAAGACACTTTTGCTTTGCATAGTACTACTGCTCCCAGGTGCACTGCTGTTGTGGCATCCCATTCTGTGACTACACCAGCCTCTATTTACTATAACCCTTTGCACTTATTCTAAAAGTAATTTGGCCTGATAAAGACACTTTTGCTTTGCATAGTACTACTGCTCCCAGGTGCACTGCTGTTGTGGCATCCCATTCTGTGACTACACCAGCCTCTATTTACTATAACCCTTTGCATTTATTCTAAAAGTAATTTGGCCTGATAAAGACACTTTTGCTTTGCATAGTAATACTGCTCCCAGGTGCACTGCGGTTGGGGCATCCCATTCTGTGACTACACCAGCCTCTATTTACTATAACCCTTTGCACTTATTCTAAAAGTAATTTGGCCTGTTAAAGACACTTTTGCTTTGCATAGTACTACTGCTCCCAGGTGCACTGCGGTTGGGGCATCCCATTCTGTGACTACACCAGCCTCTATTTACTATAACCCTTTGCACTTATTCTAAAAGTAATTTGGCCTGATAAAGACACTTTTGCATTGCATAGTACTACTGCTCCCAGGTGCACTGCTGTTGTGGCATCCCATTCTGTGACTACACCAGCCTCTATTTACTATAACCCTTTGCACTTATTCTAAAAGTAATTTGGCCTGTTAAAGACACTTTTGCTTTGCATAGTACTACTGCTCCTAGGTGCACTGCTGTTGTGGCATCCCATTCTGTGACTACACCAGCCTCTATTTACTATAACCCTTTGCACTTATTCTAAAAGTAATTTGGCCTGATAAAGACACTTTTGCATTGCATAGTACTACTGCTCCCAGGTGCACTGCTGTTGTGGTATCCCATTCTGTGACTACACCAGCCTCTATTTACTATAACCCTTTGCACTTATTCTAAAAGTAATTTGGCCTGATAAAGACACTTTTGCTTTGCATAGTACTACTGCTCCCAGGTGCACTGCTGTTGTGGCATCCCATTCTGTGACTACACCAGCCTCTATTTACTATAACCCTTTGCACTTATTCTAAAAGTAATTTGGCCTGATAAAGACACTTTTGCTTTGCATAGTGCTACTTCTCCCAGGTGCACTGCTGTTGTGGCATCCCATTCTGTGACTACACCAGCCTCTATTTACTATAACCCTTTGCACTTATTCTAAAAGTAATTTGGCCTGATAAAGACACTTTTGCTTTGCATAGTACTACTGCACCCAGGTGCACTGCAGTTGGGGCATCCTATTCTGTGACTACACCAGCCTCTATTTACTATAACCCTTTGCACTTATTCTAAAAGTAATTTGGCCTGATAAAGACACTTTTGCTTTGCATAGTACTACTGCTCCCAGGTGCACTGCAGTTGGGGCATCCCATTCTGTGACTACACCAGCCTCTATTTACTATAACCCTTTGCACTTATTCTAAAAGTAATTTGGCCTGATAAAGACACTTTTGCTTTGCATAGTACTACTGCTCCCAGGTGCACTGCTGTTGTGGCATCCCATTCTGTGACTACACCAGCCTCTATTTCCTATAACCCTTTGCACTTATTCTAAAAGTAATTTGGCCTGATAAAGACACTTTTGCTTTGCATAGTACTACTCTCCCAGGTGCACTGCTGTTGTGGCATCCCATTCTGTGACTACACCAGCCTCTATTTACTATAACCCTTTGCACTTATTCTAAAAGTAATTTGGCCTGATAAAGACACTTTTGCTTTGCATAGTACTACTGCTCCCAGGTGCACTGCTGTTGTGGCATCCCATTCTGTGACTACACCAGCCTCTATTTCCTATAACCCTTTGCACTTATTCTAAAAGTAATTTGGCCTGATAAAGACACTTTTGCTTTGCATAGTACTACTGCTCCCAGGTGCACTGCTGTTGTGGTATCCCATTCTGTGACTACACCAGCCTCTATTTACTATAACCCTTTGCACTTATTCTAAAAGTAATTTGGCCTGATAAAGACACTTTTGCTTTGCATAGTACTACTGCTCCCAGGTGCACTGCTGTTGTGGCATCCCATTCTGTGACTACACCAGCCTCTATTTACTATAACCCTTTGCACTTATTCTAAAAGTAATTTGGCCTGATAAAGACACTTTTGCTTTGCATAGTGCTACTTCTCCCAGGTGCACTGCTGTTGGGGCATCCCATTCTGTGACTACACCAGCCTCTATTTACTATAACCCTTTGCACTTATTCTAAAAGTAATTTGGCCTGATAAAGACACTTTTGCTTTGCATAGTACTACTGCTCCCAGGTGCACTGCTGTTGTGGCATCCCATTCTGTGACTACACCAGCCTCTATTTCCTATAACCCTTTGCACTTATTCTAAAAGTAATTTGGCCTGATAAAGACACTTTTGCTTTGCATAGTACTACTCTCCCAGGTGCACTGCTGTTGTGGCATCCCATTCTGTGACTACACCAGCCTCTATTTACTATAACCCTTTGCACTTATTCTAAAAGTAATTTAGCCTGATAAAGACACTTTTGCTTTGCATAGTACTACTGCTCCCAGGTGCACTGCTGTTGTGGCATCCCATTCTGTGACTACACCAGCCTCTATTTACTATAACCCTTTGCACCTATTCTAAAAGTAATTTGGCCTGATAAAGACACTTCTGCTTTGCATAGTACTACTGCTCCCAGGTGCACTGCTGTTGTGGCACCCATTCTGTGACTACACCAGCCTCTATTTACTATAACCCTTTGCACTTATTCTAAAAGTAATTTGGCCTGATAAAGACACTTTTGCTTTGCATAGTACTACTGCTCCCAGGTTCACTGCTGTTGTGGCATCCCATTCTGTGAGTAAACCAGCCTCTATTTACTATAACCCTTTGCACTTATTCTAAAAGTAATTTGGCCTGATAAAGACACTTTTGCTTTGCATAGTACTACTGCTCCCAGGTGCACTGCGGTTGGGGCATCCCATTCTGTGACTACACCAGCCTCTATTTACTATAACCCTTTGCACTTATTCTAAAAGTAATTTGGCCTGATAAAAACACTTTTGCTTTGCATAGTACTACTGCTCCCAGGTGCACTGTTGTTGGGGCATCCCATTCTGTGACTACACCAGCCTCTATTTACTATAACCCTTTGCACTTATTCTAAAAGTAATTTGGCCTGATAAAGACATTTTTGCTTTGCATAGTACTACTGCTCCCAGGTGCACTGCTGTTGTGGCATCCCATTCTGTGACTACACCAGCCTCTATTTACTATAACCCTTTGCACTTATTCTAAAAGTAATTTGGCCTGATAAAGACACTTTTGCTTTGCATAGTACTACTGCTCCCAGGTGCACTGCTGTTGTGGCATCCCATTCTGTGACTACACCAGCCTTTATTTACTATAACCCTTTGCACTTATTCTAAAAGTAATTTGGCCTGATAAAGACACTTTTGCTTTGCATAGTACTACTGCTCCCAGGTGCTCTGCTGTTGGGGCATCCCATTCTGTAACATACCATACCCCTCTTTATTTACACTAAGCAGCTCTCTTATTTACACTAAGCAGGCCTGTTGGAGGCTGAGTGTTACTGCTCACTTTTGGTGTGCATTATATTCTGTTTCATATAGACCCACCGCTACCTGGGGGTTCTTAAAATATCACCTACTACCACGCCAGTTAGACTATGTCGGGCAGACAAGTGCCTGGAAGTGAAAAGAGGAGTGGCAGAGGCCAAGATTCCGCAGGCAGAGCTCGCAGCAGACTGGGGGCCAGTAGCAGCAGGAGTCACGCTGAGAGACCTAATCTGCCGGTATCTGCTAGCGGTCGGGTCTCCACCAGTAACGCATCTGCCGTGGTAGATTGGTTAACGCGCTCATCAACAACATCATCACAACTTACGTCTGAGACCCCCAGTCTAGGGTCGGTAGGTTCCTGTGACACAACCCTGAGTTGGCATGCCCCGAGAGCAGTCCCTGTCCTCCCATTGCCTCTGTCCTACGCCGTTCCCTCCCCCAGCGACGTATCCTATGCTTTGGGTTCAGCTCCACTCTTTAGTGAGGAGGACGATCAGATAGAGGACAGTCAGCAGCTACTGCCCAGCCAAGAAATGGAGGTGTCTTCTTTAGCTAGGCAGACAAATAGTGATGTGGACAGTGTCGTGGGTGCTGCGAGCGTTCCATCTCCTGCGCCAGACACTGTTGACGAATCCACGAACATCAGTGACGTACAGCCACAACTCGGTGATAATGATGATGACGATGAAGCCGATCGCACTTGGGAGCCGGGTGATGAAGGGGCTTCATCGTCATCATCAGGAGAAGAGGGGCGCAGGTTGCCCCGGAGTCAGCAGCTCAGGCAGCAAGGTGTTAGCAGCATGGTTGGCAGGCAGCATGGGGGCACAATTGTAAAGCCTGGAGCCAAACGGGGCCGGGGTAGAGCACCTGCCTCGCGGCAGGCTACCTTATCGGGAGGTAGTGGGGCAGGGGTTCCTGGAGTTGGCGACAATAGCAGCGAATCAGTGAGGCCTGTTGGTGGGAAAAGTAGCTGCTCGGCAGAGTGGCAGTTTTTCCTGAAGCATCCGCAGGAGGGTAACATGGCCACATGCAAGATATGTAGGCAGAAGGTGGAGCGTGGCCAGGGTCCAAATGTTGGCACCACGGCCCTGCGTCAACATATGCAGCGTCACCATAAAGCGGCCTGGGAGAACCTAGGCTCCGGAGAGGTGGCCCAGACTGCTTCCTCACCGAGTGGCACGCCGATCCCAATTTCTGCCAGCCAAGGCTCCAGCACCGCAGCCGAAGGCAGCTGTGCGTCATACCCATCCTCTGTCGCTCCTGCTCCTCCTCCTCCTCCTCCAAGTCATGCATCCCGCCAGCAATCCATCAGCGAAGCCATGTCCAAGAGACAGCAGTATGCGCCCACTCATCCTATGGCGCAGAAGCTGAATATGCTCCTGTCCAAGTTGCTGGTGCTGCAGTCGCTCCCTTTTCAGGTGGTGGACTCTGCACCTTTCAGAGAACTGATGGCTTGTGCCGAGCCGAGGTGGAGAGTCCCAAGCTGTCATTTCTTTGCCAAGAAGGCAGTACCAGCGCTGCACACTTTTGTTGAACAGAAGGTGGCCCAGTCCTTGAGCCTGTCGGTGTGTAGCAAAGTGCATGGCAGCGCCGACATCTGGAGCTGTAACTACGGTCAGGGACAGTACATGTCGTTTACGGCCCACTGGGTGAATGTGGTCCCTTTGCAGCAGCAACTTGGACAGGTCACGCCGCTTCGGCCTCCGAGTTCCCTGCTCGTTGGGCCTGTGACACTGTGCGACTCGGCCTCCTCATCCTCCGCCATCTCCTCACCCTCCACTGTAGGCTCAAGTCTCAGTGCCCCTCCAGTCTACCATGTGTGCAGGGCACGGAGGTGTCACGCAGTGCTTCACATGGTTTGTCTTGGCGAACGGAGTCACACAGGGGAGGAACTGCTTAAATGTATTCATCAGGAAATCCAAACATGGCTTACTCCAAGAAAACTTAAAATGGGAATCATGGTTACCGACAATGGGAAGAACATTTTGTCTGCGCTGCGCCAAGGAAGCCTGACCCATGCCCCCTGCATGGCTCACATCTTCAATCTGGTTGTCAAGCGGTTTCTGAAGTGTTCCCCCCATCTGCAAGACATCCTAACAACTTCAAGGAAACTTTGCATGCACTTCAGCCACTCATACACCGCCAAACACACCCTTCTTGAGCTACAGCGTCAGAACGGTATCCCCCAACATAGTCTGATTTGCGATGTTTCCACCCGTTGGAATTCCACCCTTCACATGTTGGACCGATTATATGAACAGAGAAAAGCCATCACGGATTTCCTGATGATCCAAGCAGATAGGGGGACTCCCCTGTGTAACTTCAATGTCAACCAGTGGCAGCTCATACGTGACACCTGCCGTTTGCTCAGGCCCTTTGAGGAAGCCACTTTATTTGTCAGTCGGCAGGATTACGGGATGAACGACGTGATTCCACTGCTTCATGTACTACAGCACATGTTGGAAACCATGGCTGGTCAGGGCACTGGAGACATGGTGTTTACATCTTACGGCCACATGAACCCCGTTGGAGCTGATCTGGAGGAGGAGGAGGAAGAGGAGGAGGAGTTGCCCAGCGAAACACAGTTTAGGCTTGGCGAAATGGCTGGTTTATCTAGTCAGCGGACAGGAGAGGAGGAGCAGGAGCAGCCAGAGGAGCTAGAGGTTTTTGAGGAAGGCGAGACAGAGGACCCGGGCACACTGTGGCAGTATGCAGTGGAGATGGAGACAGGTAGTCCATCTGAGTCACTTGCGCAAATGGCAGGAAGCATGCTCACGTGCTTGCGTAGTGACCCCAGAATTGTTTCCATCTGTCGGCGGGATGACTTCTGGCTGTCCACCTTATTGGACCCTCGCTTCCGGCACAAAATGGGGGCATTTTTTAAACCCACCGAGAGGGAGGACAAACTGAACTACTACAAAGACATTCTACGTAGGCAGTTGGCCGATGCCTATCTGCGCCATGGTCCATACTCTCGCAGGTCTGACTCGAGGGGACCTCTGCGCTCACCTTCCACTGTTATGGCTGCTGGGGGGGTTGGCAGGAGCAGCAGCAGCTCCATCAGCAGCAGCCTCAGTCTTCAGTCGCTAATGAGTAGCTTTCTACACCCGCATAGTGAGGCTACTCATGAGCAGCAGGAAGACCTGGAGCAGGACCTGAACCAGCAGGTCATGTCATACTTTGACATGGCCATGCCAACACACCTTGAGGATCCGCTGGACTTCTGGGCAGCCAAACTTGATTTGTGGCCGCAACTAGCAGAGTTTGCCCTGGAAAAGCTGTCCTGCCCGGCAAGTAGCGTGCCATCTGAGCGGGTGTTTAGTGCGGCGGGGGCCATAGTTACGGCGAGGAGAACTCGTCTGTCAACTAAAAATGTGGAGAGACTCACCTTTGTCAAAATGAATCAGGGATGGATCAGCCAGGATTTCCACCCACCAATGCCTGATGCATGCGACTAGATTCAGCATGGTGCCACGTTTTACACTTTCCAAATGGTGCAAAACATATTTATGTCTTTAGGCCAATTGTTGGGCTCCTGCTGATGCCAACCCCAGTGTCTCTTTAAAGTAATGTTTGGGCTCCTGCTGCTGCTGCCAACTCCAGGGTGTGATTCATCCAATTTTTGGGCTCCTGCTGCCAACCCCAGTGTCTCTTTAAAGTAATGTTTGGGCTCCTGCTGCTGCTGCTGCTGCCAACTCCAGGGTGTGATTCATCCAATTTTTGGGCTCCTGAAGCCAACTCCAATGTCTCTTTAAAGTAATGTTTGGGCTCCTGCTGCTGCTGCCAAGTCCAGGGTGTGATTCATCCAATTTTTGGGCTCCTGCTGCCAACCCCAGTGTCTCTTTAAAGTAATATTTGGGCTCCTGCTGCTGCTGCTGCTGCCAACTCCAGGGTGTGAATCATCCAATCTTTGGGCTCCTGCTGCCAACCCCAGTGTTCTTTAAAGTAATGTTTGGGCTCCTGCTGCTGCTGCCAACTCCAGGGTGTGATTCATCCAATTTTTGGGCTCCTGCTGCCAACCCCAGTGTCTCTTTAAAGTAATGTTTGGGCTCCTGCTGCTGCTGCTGCTGCCAACTCCAGGGTGTGATTCATCCAATTTTTGGGCTCCTGAAGCCAACTCCAATGTCTCTTTAAAGTAATGTTTGGGCTCCTGCTGCTGCTGCCAAGTCCAGGGTGTGATTCATCCAATTTTTGGGCTCCTGCTGCCAACCCCAGTGTCTCTTTAAAGTAATATTTGGGCTCCTGCTGCTGCTGCTGCTGCCAACTCCAGGGTGTGAATCATCCAATCTTTGGGCTCCTGCTGCCAACCCCAGTGTTCTTTAAAGTAATGTTTGGGCTCCTGCTGCTGCTGCCAACTCCAGGGTGTGATTCATCCAATTTTTGGGCTCCTGAAGCCAACCCCAGTGTCTCTTTAAAGTAATGTTTGGGCTCCTGCTGCTGCTGCTGCTGCCAACTCCAGGGTGTGATTCATCCAATCTTTGGGCTCCTGCTGCCAACTCCAGTGTCTCTTTAAAGTAATGTTTGGGCTCCTGCTGCCAACTCCAGGGTGGGATTCATCCAATTTTTGGGCTCCTGAAGCCAACCCCAGTGTCTATTTAAAGTAATGTTTGCTGCTGCTGCTGAATGTCACGCTCCGGGTACCGCAATTAACCACTTGGATAACTTCAGCTCTCTTGGTAAGGACCTCAACCCCCAATCTCCGCAGCCAGCTTCACCTATAGGAGCCCCCGCTTGCCGAGACGCAGAACACGCCTGCTCGGGATCGGTTGCCCCCAGGACTTGATGGCTCAAAGGATGAAGCCTTACTGAAAAGAGGACTGGAGAACCTGCGGCTGGAAGTGGAATTGGGTAGCCCGATCTTGAGCGTAAGACTGAAGTCCGAGGACTGAGAGGAGAGTAGAACAAGGATGGTCAAAGACAGGCAAGGTCGGCAACTGGAGTGGAGATCGAGGATGGTCAAACAGGCAAGGTCGGCAACTGGAATGGAGATCGAGGATGGTCAAACAGGCAAAGGTCGGCAACTGGAGTGGAGATCGAGGATGGTCAAACAGGCAAAGGTCGGCAACTGGAATGAATCAATATCAAGGATAAACAACTACTAAGGGTCTAGGCGCTATCACAGGCACTGAGCACTGCGCACCCGCGCAAGCACGTGTATTGATGCCGGATACGCCGGCAGAAGAGGAAGGAGGGGGCGCGCCCGCAGCTACGCGAGCAGCCGCCCGGCGCGGCCGGCGTTTGGATGGTGAGGCGACGGGGACACCGCTGGAACGCGGCACAGGTAAGCTGACCGTGACACTGCTGCCAACTCCAGGGTGTGAATCATCCAATTTTTGGGCTCCTGAAGCCAACTCCAGTGTCTCTTTAAAGTAATGTTTGGGCTCCTGCTGCTGCTGCCAACTCCAGGGTGTGAATCATCCAATTTTGGGGCTCCTGCTGCCAACTCCAGTGTCTCTTTAAAGTAATGTTTGGGCTCCTGCTGCTGCTGCTGCCAACTCCAGGGTGTGATTCATCCAATTTTTGGGCTCCTGAAGCCAACTCCAGTGTCTCTTTAAAGTAATGTTTGGGCTCCTGCTGCTGCAGCTGCTGCCAACTCCAGGGTGTGATTCACCCAATTTTTGGGCTCCTGAAGCCAACCCCAGTGTCTCTTTAAAGTAATGTTTGGGCTCCTGCTGCTGCCAACTCCAGGGTGTGATTCATCCAATTTTGGGCTCCTGCTGCCAAATCCAGTGTCTCTTTAAAGTAATATTTGGGCTCCTGCTGCTGCTGCTTGCAACTGCAGGGTGTGATTCATCCAATCTTTGGGCTCCTGCAGCCAACTTAGAATGTTTAATTAATGTTAGTATTTTGTTATGCTTTCAGGGGATTCTGGATATCTGCTTATGCCGTGGCTCCTGACGCCCATCCTTCGCCCGCAGAATGCGGCCCAGGAGTCTTATATTTGGGCCCACCGCAAGACCCGGGCAGTTGTGGAGAGGGCCTTCGGCCTGTTGAAGTCGCAATTTCGCTGCTTGGATCATACAGGGGGGGCATGGCCCCAACAAAGTTATCAAAATTATCTTAGCCTGCTGCATGCGCCGCAATTTTGCCCTGAGCCAGCAGGTCCCCCGTTATGTGGATATGCCCCCCTCTCCACCCAGGCAGGAAACTGATGATTTCTATGATGGCACCCCTAATGCTTCTGGGCAATCCATCCGTGCCCAGCTTATAGATAATTTTTTTCTTAATATTTATCTATTTTGTTATTGTTTTTGTGTTATTTGTCTATGTGTTCGATATCTGAAGACCTTTTTGTTTGGTTTAATAATTTTGTAATGATTTAATTAAAAAGAAATTTACACCTGATTTGAGCGTAACGCAGTTTATTTCATCCAGATTCTCATTACAAACCTTCATTAATTTTAAAAGCCAACAAACATAAATGCATCAACTTAGGCCAGAACAGATAAAGTCCCATTCCATGCATTTACAGTAAAGATCTAACATTTTAGTTGAAGGGCACTCGCAGCCTCCATGGACATCCATTTGCAAACGTATACATTGGGCCCGACTCCTGGCTCATAAAAATTGCCTACATCCAGGAGTTCTAAGCTAACTTTCTCCAGGCAGAAAGTTCCCCAACCACCAACATCAAGAGCCATAGGGAGCGCTACTTTCAATGGGAATAGTAGGGCAGGAATACATAGGGCCACATACACACCCTCTCCTGCTTGTGGCACATTTCAACAGTGCAATGTTGCAAGGCTGGAGTCATCTGCAAACTCTAGGGCTGCAAGTTATTTTTCCAGCCTATGACAGCCAGCCCCCATGCAAGTCCAGTCCATGTTTTCCATGGCCAAATGCTGATGTTGTTTAGCCAAGAATGGCCCCAAATATTGCTAACAAACAGGATGAGTCAGCCAGCATTTCATTAGGCCCAAGCCTGCTGCGTGGGAGCTTGAGCGGGCACTTTACTGAGGCACAAACTCAGGCATTGGCTAGTGGGGTATCTGAGCACTATAATGAGCTTTATGGGCAAATTCCAAAATAAACCAGCAAAGGCATCAATCATAAAATCTTGGTTGCGCTCACCACACAGGTAAATATTGTTGGGATGGAGAGAAAATATGTTGAACAGATCCAGGTGAAATTCTTAATATTGTTGATGGCCATAATAATGTTGGGGTTGGCCTTGGAGGTGGGCCAATACCTAGGCATGTGTGGCATTTATAATCTGCCACTGCTCCTGCATCTGTCTGTTGCTAATGCGAAATTAATCTAGCATGGTGGTGAAGTTGTTATTTAAGGTGGCCATTTGTTCTGCCATCTGGCTGTTGCTCGTCCTAAATTCTGTCAGCATAGTGGTGAAGTTATTATTGAAGGTCTCTAATTGTCCAGTAATCTGCTCTGTGGTTCTTTGAGTCACCTGCCTAAAGTAACGGCTGTCATGGCGCCATGCTTACTACAGGATCGGCACACGCCTCCCCTGGGAAACTGGTCGACATTGCTGACTGCGTCTTCCAATTGCCCGAGTTTGAGCTCCTGCAGATGCTGGAAGTCTAGGCCAATCAACACTACCAGATGTACTAGGTAAAACCTCTGCAGCAGAGCTAGCACTGGGGACTGTAGGGTCAGTCTCAGTCTGCTGGCCACGATGGGCTGGCAGCAGGCGTCCAGCTTCACTCTGCTGCAGAGGATTTGTTGCAGTAGGATTAGGTTCCAGGGGGGTAATTGCAGAAGGCAGAATCCGGCTGGCATCCTCCTCCTTCAGATGCTGGATAACATCCATTAGTGGGGGAGTCTGTTGGGACAGGTGAAACAATGTGTCAGCTTTTTGGAGAAATATATTTGTGAACAATTAGTCATGTTCATTCACATGCATCACCAGTTACAGCACAGTACACTTACCCTATCCAGCCGGTCCTGTGTACTAGGCAGCAGGGAAGTTGATGGCGTGGTCAAACTGGAGGAGGCTTCCACACTTGCAGAGGCATGATGCTGAGCTGGGGATAAAATTAAAAGGCACGTAAACACACAAACATCCATTGATGAGCCTGATGAGTAGATATGCTTTAGAACAAACGGGGCAAAGCAGGAATCACAACTCCTACAACGGTTAAAGTGGACCTTCCCAATGACTCAGACTATATCTTATATGTTTTCCTCACCCTGTACCTACAGATTGGTCACCTTAAAAAACAACCAACATGCATGTACTGCATGTTAGGAGGCTTTACACATCCATAATGGCGGCTTAGGGGCTGACAGTCAGCTTGCAAATAGCAATTGCCTTCTGACTGTGCTGCTGTGTATTCTTGGAATGATGACCTTTCCCTGACCCCAGCTCTACTTTGTCTCAGCAAAGCACAGCTAGAACCCCACTCCCTGCACTTTATCCTACTCTCATCTCCTCACTAAGTGTGATGCTTCGAAATCCAGATGGGTGCGGCTATATCCTCATGTCCTAAACAAAGTTGCAGGCCAGTGGTTGAAAGAATAAGAAGTAAGTGATCACAAATTGTCAAAATATTAACATCAGATGCTGTGGATTTTGGGTACAAATTGATTGTTATTTCCCATAAATCATGGTGAAGGTCGTGTATAGACTGATAACCTTTCTAAGTATCATGAACTGCTGCACTCTGGGAGAGTGTCCATCATTAACCCCCTTCCTCAGCCATTCCACCCTCGCCTACAACATTAACCTCCCCTCAAACACACTCCCTAGGGGCCTGTATTGATATCTGCAAGTGAGCCACTTTTAAAATTTTTAAAATAAGTCTCATAAAAACAATCATTACTAACCTGCAGAAATGTCCTGGTTGTCCGTGTCCCAGGTGCCAGAGAGCCCCTGTAATGCTGCGGGGTGGATCAAAGCCAGGACCATTTCCTCTGCTCTTGTTGCAATTTTGTGGGGAAGCCTCTGCCTGAAAATAAGACAATAAACATTATTTTTCATGTTGGTCACAACAACAACCAGCAAAATGCAAACATAAATATGTACCCATGATTCCTGTGTTTGTTTTGCTTCTTCCTTACTGCATATTTGAGCTCAGAGAATTTGCGCTGGATCTGCTCAACATCTTTCCTCTCGTCCCCCGCTGCATTCACCTGTCTGGTGAGGTCTTCCCAGATTTGTTTTTTTTGCGCACTTTGCTAGTAGCTTTGGAATTGCGCCCATATAGGTCATGAAAATACACAGTTATCCCACTTGCCAAAGCATATGTTTGTGGCTCACCAAAGCACCCGCTCAAGTGCCCTCGCCGCAAGGTTCAGCCTAATGTTTGCAGTTCTGGCTCTTCCCTGGTTGTTGACAATTCAGGGGACATTCTTGCCTGAGTGTGTGGCAAAGAATAGGCCATCACATCACTCGAAAAGGAATGGACTGGGCTGGCATTTGGACTGGGGGTCATTGGCTGGCTGGCTGGCCACAGAACTTGCAGCCGTGGATGTGGCATAGGACTCGGTTGTTTCAACGTGTTCCGGTGGCAAATGTGGGCGAGCAGGAGAGGGTGTGCTTTGGGGGCTTGGGCTTCTCGGCCTCTGCTTCCTTTTCCCCTTGAAAGTCATGCTCCCTTGCTCTTTCAATGTGGTTGGGCGGGGAGCCTTCTTCCTGGAGAAAGTTTCTTTACTTTTCCTTTTGCTGGCAGATTTGGATGGGCCAGGAGTTGTGGCCAATGTAGCCTTGTGGTGGCCACTTTTGCTCTGCGTTTCTGGCATCTTGGAACTTGGCCTGAGTGCTCGGTCTTGAGGATGTGTACTCATGGCGCTCCGCCCTTTTTGTCTTGCGCTCCTTGGCTGGTGGTTGTTTGCCGCGACTTTTCTTTGGTGCCATGATGACATTTACAAAGAGAATGAACTGTCTGTCCATTACCCTTTAAATACTAATGACTGGGTATGACGCTTATGTGTACGCCCGGCCGTGCGCATCCCGGAAACTGCTGGGGCACTACCTATCTGCTGCGGACTAGAAAGAAAATGGCTCCCACGATCTTCACCTGCCAACAAGATATTATAATGCTCGTAAGTGTTTTTTAAGAACATTGATTTGACATCTAAATGCATGCATATGCATTAAGGAAGTGCAAGAAGAAACATTTGATTTTAAAATTGATTTAGACTCCATGCCAAAAAGAAGTTAGTGCACACATGTGCGAACCAACTCACTTGCATCTAGAAGGATAGGTTAAGGCTAGAAATGTGATGGGGAAAGTCATTTAGTAAACTGATCTAGTTGTGAATGAGATTTGTATGCTGTTTGATCTAACAACTATTTTATTTATGTGTTTTTTAGATCATGATGGAGCGCAGGTACGACTACCTGCCCAACGACTATGAAAAAAGAAGTTGGCCCTGGAGATCGTGGCCAGAATAGATGCAGAAACTGACACCACCTTCACTTTCACGCAAATCATCCAGCATTGGTCGGACTTCAAGCGACGGAAGAGGCAGTGGGGGCGGCGATTTTTTGCGACACATTTCCCAAGCAAGTACATTCTGATTGCATGCTAGATCTAACAAACACAGAAGGTAGGCCTTTATTTATAAATGCTATTCTTTTCTCGGAATTTGAATAATGCATAAGACCCACCCGGAGGCGAGCAGTCCAGCCAGTGCGGGATGATTCAGCACAAAGTGAAGGTGGTGCATCTCCAGGGCCAACCTCCTACCCCTTCTCTGTAGGTGGCTCAGACCAGCCACTCAACCTCTCTACAGAGGAGGGGCCTCACCACGTGGGCAGGCAGTTGTACGAAACATCTGAGCCCATACACACCGGTATGTGACTCTGATTTTACCACACACAGGTACATGCTATTTAAACCAAAACTCATTTCCTGCTATTCTTTTTATAGATGAATATGTAGCTGGTCAAGGATCAGGAGCAGAGAGGGCAGCAGATCAAGCCCATGAGGAACATGAGAAGGTGGGTGATGTCACACACACATTCTAAGTGTAATTTGATTTCTGTGCACTTAGAAGTGAGCCTATTTTAAATGTCTCTACAGCCTCACATTCCCAGCAGTGGCAGGCCCCAGAGCGGAGGGTAGTCCCCGAAGCTGAGGTCGCCCACCAGCCAAGTAAGTTTAAACTTTAAGAGTTGGATGTCGAACATGACATCATCAGCAAGAAACCAGAATCCCTAGCCAATATAATTAGCAAAATGACATATGCCCTCATCCATTGATGAATTCATTAGCATAATGACATATGCCCTCATCCCTTGATGAATTCAGTTTCAGAATGACATATGGCCTCATCCCTTGATGAATTCAGTTGCAGAATGACATATGCCCTCATCCCTTGATAAATTCAGTTGCAGAATGACATATGGCCTAATGACTTTTAGGAAACTTTAATAATAATTCGATCCACAGCTGTGAAACATGTATTTGCAGACCAATAATTTTCATTTCTTTTTTGACAGACACTACACAGGCAAGATTGGCTCAACTTACAGCTACTGTGTTTCGGCTGATGGGCGATATCCAGGAGCTGGCTGATTCGATGGGGGCCACAAAAGAATAATTACCTGGGGCCTGCCATTGCTTTGTAAATAGTTTTTTTTTAAATTGTAAAACTTTTAAAATTGTTCCTATTTTAGAAACAAATCTTAAAAAAAAAAAAAAAAAAAAGTTTGTATTGTTAAAAAACAAAAAAGTTAACTAACGTTCAAAATCAACCCCGCCCCCCAAAAAAAGGCAAAAAAGAATTTGCATTTTATAATAAAATACCCAAAAGAATGTTTCTGTCCTCTTTTATGTCAATCAAAAATACATTAAGGGTTGCTTACAGGAAAACGTTGGCAGAAAAAAAAAGAAATAGCGCAAAGTGAAGAAAATGGAATCCGCAAATGAATTGAGGTAAGCATGAAGTGCGCAAAGTGAAGAAAATGGAATCCCCGAATGAATTGAGGTAAGCATGAAGTGCGCAAAGTAAAGAAAATGGAATCTGCGAATGAATTGAGGTAAGCATGAAGTGCGCAAAGTGAAGAAAATGGAATCCGTGAATGAATTAAGGTAAGCATGAAGTGCGCAAAGTGAAGAAAATGGAATCCGCGAATGAATTGAGGTAAGCATGAAGTGCACAAAGTGAAGAAAATGGAATCCGCGAATGAATTGAGGTAAGCATGAAGTGCGCAAAGTGAAAAAAAATGGAATCTGCAAATGAATTGGGGTAAGCATGAAGTGCGCAAAGTGAAGAAATTGGAATCCGCGAATGAATTGAGGTAAGCATGAAGTGCGCAAAGTGAAGAAAATGGAATCCGCGAATGAAGTGAGGTAAGCATGAAGTGGGCAAAGTAACGAAAATGGAATCCGCGAATGAATTGAGGTAAGCATGAAGTGCGCAAAGTGAAGAAAATGGAATCCGGTGAATGAATTGAGGTAAGCATGAAGTGCACAAAGTGAAGAAAATGGAATCTGCGAATGAATTGAGGTAAGCATGAAGTGCGCAAAGTGAAGAAATTGGAATCCGTGAATGAATTGGAGTAAGCATGAAGTGCGCAAAGTGAAGAAAATGAAATCCGCGAATGAATTGAGGTAAGCATGAAATGCGGAAAGGGAAGAAAATGGAATCCACGAATGAATTGAGGTAAGCATGAAGTGTGCAAAGTCAAGAAAATGGAATCCGCGAATGAATTGAGGTAAGCATGAAGTGCGCAAAGTCAAGAAAATGGAATTGAGATAAGCATGAAGTGCGCAAAGTCAAGAAAATTCAAACCGCGAAGGAATTGAGGTAAGCATTGTAGCAGAAGTGAATGAGAGAATAGTTGAGACGGGGACATGAATGAGTTAATTTAGATGTGTGCATGCGTGAGCTAGGACAGATTTCCGTCTGGACGTTTATTTATAGAAAGCGGAATTCAGAATCTAACGGGACACATAAATATTTTGTTAGAAGCGACGTTGGAATAAGCCAAAAAACTGAAGCCTATGTTGTTTCCTAAGTAACGTAAACAAAAAACGAAAGCAGAAAAACGACATTCTCATTGGCGTACGCAGCAACGAACAGTTACCAGAAGGCTCCCAATGCCTCCTTAGAATCATGCATACACACATACGCCAACGGAAACAAAACGAAAACTAAACAGAACAAGTCAAAAACGAAAAAGATTTTATGCCTCTCTGAATCAACCCTATAGTCTGAGCCTTTGTATTAGGGCTGACACCAGCACAGGGCAAACCTGGGCAATTGCCATGACCCCTGGCACCTTCAGGGGCCCACTCAGGCTCATGCTTGCCCATTGTATTATTTTACTGTGGACCTGAACCACCGAATGCTGGGTGCGGTGTGCATACCTGCTCATGCCTGGCCTCAGCAACAGGGGATGATCAGCATCAATGGAGAAGGTGACATGGAATGGAGGAGGGCTATTGATGGAAGCTCAGAAGGTGGCGAGAACCAGGTGACAACTGACAAGGACTGGTGCGCGATCAGCAGCAGAAGATGATCCCTTTGTGGCAGCAGAGCTGAAAGGTGACATCATGTGACTCACTAAGACTCTCTTGTCCAAGGGCCCCCACAAACCTGGAGCAGGCCCTGCTTTGTGTCATACCACTCACAACTCTACACGGCACATGGGGAGACCCAGATGGTCCAAAAAACTCTCCTATCAAACCTAAATTTACCACCATTGACCCAACCACAAATTCAAGCATAAAATGCCCCACTCAAAGTAAAAGAAGTCCAATCCACAATAGATTATCTAATAACAAGACCCCGGGTCCTGATGTACTGCCTGATGAATTTTATAAAATCCTTTCCCCTGAGGTTGCAGTACTCCTCAACGAAACCCTCCTCTTACTATCACATAGCATTGCTGAACATGGATTATAAAATGATTTGAAGCTTATGGCTGATTTACTTTAGAGATTTCTTCCTTCAATTCAAACCTTGTATCAACTGGGGTTTGTGAGGGATCCACTCTATATTAGCAGCAGCTGTTGTTTTCTCTTGGAACCTCCACACAAATAATATACCTGATGCTAAAAAAGGCTTTTAATTAGATGGAATGGGGTGCTCTATATTGTGTTGGAGGTTAGGGGGTTTGGGAAGAAATATTTTATTTGTGTGTATATTTACACCAATACCAACACCAGACTATAGATTAACCAGTTGCTGTCAGAACTTATCCCCGTGTCTAGGACGGGGCGTCCCCTTTCCCCACTTCTATTTAACATTGCCCTGGATCCTCTACTAAGGGCCTTAGAGGACCTCACTGTTGGAGATTCAATACTTTGCAGCAGTTTACAGCTTGTCTTTAAATGTGATTAGTGACTTTGCTAGATTTACTGCGGTTTACACCTATGACAAGTTATGACACTAAATGGCGCTGTTAAGTACTAAAGAGCTATGGGTATGCACCGTCCCACTATAAAAAATAACATGAAAAGGTGCTAGAAAGCCCGTATGGTCAAACAAATATAATATCCACAAATAGTGAGGGGAGCCTGGGTAACTCTTCTCAAATGACCACCATATAACAGGCCGCACTCAAAGTGATAAAAATAAATCCATATTTTATTGCTGAATTACAACCATGATAATTTAAATATTTAGATCAACACATAACAACACTATTGACATAATTAAAAAACATATAAACAAACACGGGGGGGACCTATCTACAGATGGAGACTATATAAATAAAAATAATAATATTGGGTGGCGTGTTGCAAATGCCTCTAATGAATGAATGATTATAATAATTCTGCTTATATGCGCTGGTAGATAAAAGACCATGAGCTATATCACATGGTGATATAAATGGCGCTGTGACCAATGCTTGACTGTGGTTTCTATGCATTTTACTGTTTTTATTATTTACTGCGTTGCTTTATCACTGGTACCTTCTTTTTCCTATTTTTGCTAGCCACCATATAAGGTGACATTCTCTTGCTGTATTCATGTTCCAGTAATACAACTGCGACACTCCCCTTAGCGTCAGCTTCACTTCCCTAAAAATTTCAGCATTTGTGGATGACCCACTCCTTTACATATCCAGATATGAACCAATCTGGAAAAGTATGTGATTTCATCATTAATCAGGAGAAAACTGAGCCTTATGCCTCCCTAACTCTAAAACTCCAAACTGTGCTAGATTCTATAACGTTTCCTGAAGAAATCAATACTTGATGTATTTGGGGGTAATTGTCCCCAAAAAAGCCCCCCTTGTATATGAATTTAATGTCCCTCACATTCTGAATACGATCACAGAAGGCCTTAAGCACTGGTCATACTTACAGCTCTCATATCTGCTATATATGATACATATGCACAAATCCACTCTTCCTGGTTCAGTCACAGACAGCCTACTACTCCACACAATCTGGCTGATCTGGCATAAAATGAGGTCAGGCTCCAACTTGAATAGCCATACATCTCTCTATCTTCCATCAGTCAACAATCCTGATTTTCCCCTGGGAACCCAGACATATAAGGAATGGCACAAGGGAGGAATATGGGATGTCAGAGCCTTGATCTCGACCTCCTCAAAAACAGTATTGACTTTTGACCAGGATGTGGACAAATTTCCGCTTCTAGCCAGCCAGACAGCCTCCTTTTCCTTACTTTCACATGTTTGTGTATTTTTGTGAGTTTTTGCAGCCATAACAGGATTTTCGTGTGTATTTTCATGCGTATGTGCATTTATGTTAACGCAAATAAGCATATTCGATGATCGTATTTTTTGCGTAAATAATTTGCTTTCTCTGGAATGTTACGTTATTGGTATGGGCTTGCGCGTGATTTAGAGCCTTGATTGTTGTTTCAAACATGGCCAATAAAATGAGTGTGTTTTCGCCCAATTTACGGGGTCTATTTCCTGGTGAAACTGGTGAAAAGTTTGCTGTCGTGTGAGTTGCAGTGTTATGGAGGCGGACTACGTGGATGAATTTGTGTGTCTGCAGCTACACGTCTGTCTGTCGGATTTCAGCTTGCTTCGGGGACCACCGATGACTAGAAATCAGGGAGCCTGCCACGTTTTTTGTATATAGCTTTTTATAAATGTTTATTATTTAAAAAATGTTTACCAACCAAAAAAAAAATTAAGAAGTAATACAAAAAATGTATAAGCTATACAACTCAAATAATATTTGATAAAATTTTAATATTTTACAACTTTACAATGTTTATGACGTCCTTCATTTATTGATAATTACAATACATTTAATGAGTTCACAAATCCACAAATTCACAATTATTTAGATATTTTTCATTTACTGCTTGATTTTTTCTGATTTATGTGCATGAGTTCACAAATCCACTTGTGCACATAAATCAGAAAAAATCAAGAAGGAAATGAAAAATATCTAAAGAAGCAATTAGATTAAGGTAAGCATGAAAATATGGGGCTACAGAACAAGAAACAGTGCCAAGGGAGTTAAGGTAAGCATTAATAGAGTGGGACAGAGGAATACATACAGTGCCAAGGGAGTAAAGGTAAGCATGGGAGCAGAAGTGAGTGAGAATAGTTGAAACAGGGGACATTAATCAGTTAATAAGCTGCGTGCATGCGTACATGCAGCTGTACAACAAAATTATGTTACTACGTATATTTAGAGAAACATGCAAGCTGAATATCGCGGGACACTGAAAATCAACGTTGGAAGGTAAAATTAAAAAAACGCTGAAAAACTGTAGTATAAGAGGAGTACAAAGTAACGCAAGCGAAAACCTCGTCCTCTCTCGTACGCAGCGAGAGCCATAAAAAGTTATTCATGGCGTGATGGCGTACGCAGCTACGAAAAGACAACAGAACGCTCCCGATGGCGGCTCTGCATAATGCATACGCACGTAGACATACTGGAAAATAGTGAAAATTACACATTACGAGACAAAAACAAGACCGTTTTGAGAAGGCTATGAATCAGCCCTTATCAGGTCCTTCTCTAACTTTGGCAAGTGATCAAAAAATTATCCACTATGGATGTGGATAACACTTTGGATAATGTACTTAGAGGTGGTTCATTATATACCAATCCATATCCAGACTCTATCTTATAAAGAGAGATTAAGGCCGATTCATTAATAGCGCCAGGTAACGACAGATGAGCGCCAGTAGCGTGATTTTCACAGCGCCAGCTAGTATTCGCTGTGCTTGGCCGGGGTTTGCTTGTTGACAGCGACTCAGTCGGTGTGCGGTAATGTTGAATACGGGGTTAGGGGTCGATGTTTCACAGGTTCTGCGTTGTATGGGTGCGCCTGACAGCGAATGGCCAGAGCGAACGGCTTGCTGCAGATTCATTAACAAATCACGCTCAAAAATTTCTCGCGCTGTGAATTCCTTGTTTAAACCCCAGAGCGATGGCGGCGATGTGTGTAAAGTAGTTTTTAACCCCCAAACAACCATTTTTTGAAAATGTAAAAATTATACAAGTTTTTCTAAACATTTTGTAATATGAATACATTAATATCAGACCTGTAATATCAATTCTGCACATATTTTTTTTTTTTTTCTTACCTTAAAAAAAATATCTAACATTTCCGTAGTGGTCACAGAATTTTTGACAGTTAAAAAAAAACAAAAAACATAAACTCAATTAATTATGAATATTTAAAGATTGCTCCATTGAAATGCATTGGAGAGCGCCAGGGAGCGACAGGTCATACCTGGCGCTGTGATGGGATTAGTAGCGGCGCTGTTCGTTGCAGTTGGCTATATGATGAATCCCGCGCTAGCTGACGCTCTCGCCGGCGCTAGCCTCATTTAGCGTGATAAATGCGTCATTGTGACCGCCGCCGGGCGTACTTGAGTCGGTAGCCGCCGTTAGCTGTCGGTACCTGGCGCTCGTCAGACGCTACCTGGCGCTATCGCTTGATGAATAAGGGCCTAAGGTTGATGCAGAGCCTGTTTTACCTGAACTTTCACATGAAAAACCCTGTGAATGTGTATTTTTTCCGTTGTGTTTTGTCCATTTTTGAGTTTCTCGTCAGCTATTTCATCGTATATGCATTTTCGTTGTTGCGTATACAACTTCTCAGGTAATTGTTTTGTATTTTTTTCGCATACATGCAAATGAGCCGTCATTAGCGAGGGCTTGCGCATTATTTAAAGCCCTGATTAGGAGACCTACAAAACGAGAACCTCGCAGCTGCACTTTTGGCTGCTATTAGCTCGTGAGTTTGGCCTTTCTTTGTGCTCGTTATAACGGAATGAACAGCTCGGATGAGTCGTTTGCTGAGATGGAGCGCTAGCACCGTTGTGCCATACTCTGTATGTACCTTATGGACTTTGAAGTGCAGTGGCCGTGGCTTGAAGTGGCACGCATGCATGACATTGAGGTATTTGAGCTTACCTGACTTGACCGCGCTTCCCTAGAGAAGCTTTATTGTGAGTTGTGGCCATGGTTGGCCCCAGCCAATGTCCCAGTCTATGCTGAGTGGCACCCTCAATAAGGTTCTAGATGGAATGGCTGGTGGACAAGTACATTTGTTTCCCTGACACCATGGTGGGCTGCAAGAGCTCAAGTTTGGCTTTTATGAGCTTGCCGAAATGTCCAATGTCATGGGTGCGATTGATTGGATGCACATGGCGCTGGTGCCTTCGATTGCCGATGAATATCTATACAGGTGTGTAGTAGTAAGCCCTTTGCCTCTTTCATGTCATGCACTGTATGTAATGTTTTAATTAGTGTCTAAAACCCATTCATGTATTTAATAAATTAGTCTAGCTTCAGAAACTGTAATGTTCCCTATCAGCTTGCAATGTATTAACTTCCTTAAAGTGGACCTCAATCTTCATTTTCATACACTACTCCCAAAACCCATTTATATATTTAAGTGCTACCATGATATTTCGGACACACAAGTGAATGTTGCGAAATGTTTTTTTTGGTTTATGATTTACAATGTGCTTTGTGTCTTTAGAGTAAGCTTGGATATTCCATCAATGTTCAATGCATAGCGGCTCCTGATCTTAGGTTTCTGAGTGTATTGGCTGGATTTCCTGGCTCCACCCATGAGGCATTTATTCTGAGGAGTTCGAGTGTGTATGGCCGTTTTGAGCATGGAAAGTTTTCTGGAAGGTGGCTACTTGGTAAGTGTTAACCTTAGAGAGCCAGTACTGTCCAGAGAAAGTTCTAAATATAATAGTGGCATGCATGGTCCTGCATAATTTTGCTATCCTGCAGATGGTCCCCCGATATATGGATCTATGTCTCCACCTACACTGGACTTTCCCCAATCTGTTTATGGGGCACCCAGAGTGCCTCTGGCCTGGCGGTCAGGAATCACCTTGTCTCGTCTCAGTTTAGCTCCATTTAGTTTTTTTCAGTTAACCCCCAGTATTATTTTTGGTGGTGTGTCTATATGTTTCTGTGTATTTATTGAATGTCATTTGATGTAAGGCTTGCCTATTGATAATGTCAAATTAAACAGAAAGAGCAAGTGATACATTTCCAATTTTTTTTATTGTGATGCAGCAACTATTACATCATAGTATGTATTGCACATAGTGCCACAAACATGATAGGTTAACCAAATAATTGTTATTAGCATTTTTAGCACTTAACAAAAAAACAAAGAGGCCGATTCATTAATAGCGCCAGGTAGCGACAGATGAGCGACAGTAGCGTTATTTTCACAGCGCCCGCTAGTATTCGCTGTGCTTGGCCGTTGTTTGGCTGTTGACAGCGACTCAGTCGGTGTGCGGTAATGTTGAATACGGGGTTAGGAGTCGCTGTTTGACAGGTTCCGCGCTGTATGGGAGCGCATGACAGCGAACGGCCATAGCGAACGGCTCCCAGCATATTCATTAACAAATCACGCTCCAAAAATTCTCGCGCTGTGAAATGCTTGTTTAAGCCCCAGAGCACTGGCGGCGATGGGTTAAAAGTAGTTTTTTAACCCCCAAACAACCATATTTTTAGAAAAAAAAAAACATGTTTTTCAAAACATTTTGTAATATGAATACATTAACATCAGACCTGTAATATCAATTCTGCACAAATTTTTTTTTTTTTTTTACCTTAAAAAATATCTAACATTGCAGAAGTGGTCACTGAATTTTTGACATTTAAAAAAAAAATAATAAAATAATAGCAATTAATTATGAATATTTAAAGATTGCTCCATTGAAATGCATTGGAGAGCGCCAGGTAGCGAGAGGTCATACCTGTCGCTGTTCAAGGTCGCTCGCTGGCGCTGTGGGGTGAGGCTGGAATAATGATGAATGATTCGCTATCTGGCGCTCTGTCAGTCGCTAAGCAGGATCGGCTTGATAAATGTGTGATTGCGGAGGGGAGCCGGCGTTCTCGTGGCGGTGAGCGTCATTACCGTTCGCTCACCATTCACTACCTGGCGCTATCCCTTGTTAAATAAGGGCCAAAGTATGTTTAAACTTTTGTTGTTGTGGTTGGCCATGCAAGGCTGCTGGTTGTGTGGATAGTGCATATTCAACTGTCTAACACTCATTGGTCGCCCATCCCAGCCAAACAACACCAAGAGTGGTAAGCCAAAGCACAGCAGTGGGAGGCCAGACAGTAGGCCCAACACTGCTAGCTCCAGACATAGGTGCTGCCTGTAGCCAAACATCTACCAAGAGTCTGAAAAAAAAACAAAGGGAAGATTATGGGAATACTCATTATGCCCACAACAAACCCCTCTTCCACTGGAGTGCAGCAGGACAGCTCTATCCCGGATAAACCCCATATCACCCTCACCATTCACTCGTGCTACATCATGGTCCACCCAGTACAACACCCCAACACCACAACCTAGCCCTGTGGTGTGAAAATACACATATTTAAAATTATTGGTATTGTGCCTGGCTCCCAAAGTATGTATGTCGCCTGGCTTGTTGTATTGCCACCAGCTGGGAGAGGTTATGGTAAATGGCAATGGCAAATGTATCTGCCCTAAAAATTATTGGTAGCCTCCACCAACAACTGCATATCTTCATATATTACGCTGAAATGGTGTTATATGGCCTGATGCAGAGCCTCCCCTGAACTGACCTTAAAACCTTCCGATTGTCCGGGGCTCCCGTTTGAATCGTGACTCAGATGTGATGCAGAGCCTCCGTCGGAATGGCTCCCTAACTGATCCGTCAATTTGACTTCACTCGGGAAGTTTTTTTTGCTCTCTCGGGTGCCTTCAATTTGATCGGGGCCTCCGGTCCCGTTCACACGGGTGGCCCGTTTTTCCCTGCTTTTTCCTTGGTTTTTGAACGTACCTGCTTGTTTTCCGTCGTATTTGACTTTCCATTTTGTTGTTTTTTTCAAGTATACTTACATCTCCATGGCTCTTCAGTTGCCAATCTGGCTACACGCAAGCGCACATCCCTAAACCTCCATTGGAATTTACATATGGCACCAACTGCCAATTTGACACATATATATATATATTTGGCTTGATGCAGAGCCTCCCCGTTCAGCTCCCCCGTGCGTTTCCCCGTTGGTTTTGGGCTTTGATCGGGTCAGGAAAGAGTGCTACGTTGATTTTAGTGTGCGTTTATGCGCTCAGGTGTGCGCTCAGCTGCCTTTCCGATTGTCGGCTCGCACAAGGCTGTTTCCCGGCAAAACGGACGCCTCGTTCATTGTTCCGTTTTTTTCAGTGATGCAGAGCCTTGTTTTCCGATTGAAATCAGCCTAATGAAACGGGACGCCGAGCCTTCGCTTACGGCAAGTCAGAGCAGCCGTATTTGCACTCGGGCAATAATATGCAGTCCTCTGTTGGAGCACATCAGCGGCGCCAGCTCCGCGATCTTGTCCTGCTGAGTATGGCAGAAACCAGGCTGCACCTATTTGAGCTCACCCGCCTTACTGGGTATGTGTATGAAACTTGTATTGTTTGCCCACCCTGTCTGACTTTGTTTTTTCCCTTAACACACTATTTGGTAATTTTTTTGTTAGTATCTTTTTAGCCTAATTTTTTAACTTTAAATTAAATGGGTTAAGTGATAGAACCCTATTGCGTCATGTTCTTGCCCTCTTATGTAAGTAGTATTCCCCAGACTTTTTTAATGAGTGTACAGGTTGGATGTGCATGTAGTCTCATTACAAATGTCCTTTCCTCCAACCCTACCCCGCTCACCTATTTGTCCCTCTTTTCTATTGTTGCAATGCACACCATTTTTTATTTTTATTGTTTTTTTTTTTTTTGTTTTTTTTTTGGGCAGGAGACTCTGGCTATCCTTTGCTCCCCTGGCTGCGGACCCCAATCCTGCACCCATCTTCACAGGCAGAGGAGCCCTACAATACTGCCCCCAGGAGGACTCGCTCTGTGGTGGAGCGAGCCTTTGGTCTCTTGAAGATGAGGTTCCGTTGTCTTGATCAGACTGGTGGGGCACTACAATATACGCCTGCAAAGGTCATTAAACTAATCGTGGCTTGTCCCGCTTTAAGAGAGGGAGTCTGCCATTTCTGAGTAAAGTCTCATTAAAAAGGGTTTCACACAGTGGGGCATCCCGATCTGGGATTTCCAGGGGGAAGACCAGTGGCCGCTCTGGGTTTTGTTCTGCTTTATGTGAGGGAACCTGTGTTTAAGAATAATGTAAAGGAGGTGGGTTATTCCATCCTAACCTGATTTGGTCATGATGTTTTAAAGCAGGCCAAAACCCATGTAACCCAGCCCTTTGGAGTGTGAAGAAATCCAGGGCTGGGTTACAGGCATCATGTCTCTGGGGCATTCCAATTTGGGATGTCCTGCACGTCACTGCGGGGGAACGTCAGAGCTATACCAGGAGCTATGCCATCTTTACACAGGAGCAGGACGACATCATCATGGATGTGAGTATGCGAGCGTGCGTTTATGTGCGCGCACACATTCCTTATAATAAAAAAAAACAAAGCCCAAGAATAGTCTGAAACAACTTAGTTTGTCATGTTAAATACAAGCCCACCTTAGTTTAACCCATGTACGCAGTTACAAACTAGGCTACATGCAGATAGAAGAACTAGGGCAATGTGAGGCAGCAAGAGGTTAATAAAGTGACTTCAGTTAGGCCAGGAAACTTGTTAATGTATTTTGTGGATTAATGGTTGGTCCTTGTATCTTTTTTTTACAGATGATGCTGCGGAATCGTTTTTTTAGAGTTTGGGCTTTTCATTAAAGCACGCTGAAGGTCCGGTTTAAAAAGGGCCCCAAAAAAACAACGCCCAACCAAACCATAAAAACAATGCTAAACTAAGATTGTTTTTCATTCACAGATCAAAGAAAAACACAGCCACAAGACCCCGAGGCCTAATTTTTAACATGTGTAATTCAAATTTAAATTGTTTTTTACTTTTGTTTTATCCAAAAAATAATCTCAAAACCACAAAAGCAAAAAAAAAAGTTTGATTTAAAAAAAACATAAACAGATTTTGTGAGTTGCCTTTCCTGCAAATGTACAATCACACAACATCATCACACATTTACATGACACAAAAGGTTTAGATATGGGAAAAAAAATCAGAAAAACCAATTACGGTAAACATTAAAGGCAAGGAATAAGGAACACCAAAGAGATTAAGGTATGCATTAATGGCAAGAAAGAAGGAACGCCCAAAAATAAATTTGACAATATATATATGTGTCAAATTGGCAGTTGGTGCCATATGCATATTCCAATGGAGGTTTAGGGATGTGCGCTTGCGCGTAGCCAGATTGGCAACTGAAGAGCCATGGAGATGTAAGTATACTTGGAAAAATCACCAAAATGGAAGGTCAAATACGATGGAAACCAAGCAGGTACGTTCAAAAAGGCAGGAAAAATCAGGGAAAAACGGGCCGCCCGTGTGAACGTGAACGGGAGCCCCGATCAAATTGAAGGCACCCGAGAGAGCAAAAAAAGTAAAGTGAAATTGACGGATCAGTTAGGGAGCCATTCCGACGGAGGCTCTGCATCACATTTGAGCCACGATTCAAACGGGAGCCCCGGCCAATCGGAAGGTTTTAAGGGCAGTTCAGAGGAGGCTCTGCATCAGGCCCATTGTCAAATATAATTTTTGGTGTTCCTTCTGCCTTGCCATTAATGCATACCTTAATCTCCTTTGTGTTCCTTCTTCCTTTCCATTAATGCATACCTTAATCTCCTTTGTGTTCCTTCTTCCTTGCCATTAATGCATACCTTAATCTCCTTTGTGTTCCTTCTTCCTTGCCATTAATGCATACCTTAATCTCCTTTGTGTTCCTTCTTCCTTGCCTTTAATGCTTACCGTAATTGTTTGATAGTTTTTCTTATATTTTGGCCTATATCTAAACCTTTTGTGTCATGTAAATGTGTGATGATGTTGTGTGACTGTACATTTGCAGGAAAGACAACACACCCATTTTTTTTTTTTTAATTAAAACGTTGTTTATTTTATTTTATTTTTTTTTTGTTTTTTAAGAGTATAAGTTTGGGATTTTTAAAAAAAAAAATATTCTAATTCTCAGGACAATTCCCACAAATTAGGCCTCGGGGTCTGGAGCATGTCGTTTTCTTTGATCTGTGAATGAAAAACAACATTAGTTTAGCATTGTTTTTATGGTTTGGTTTTGCGTGATTTTTTTGTGGCCCTTTTTAAACCGGACCTTCAGCGTGATTTAATGAAAAGGCCAAACTCTTCAAATACGAGACCGCAGCATTTGAAACTAATATTTTAAAAGTTTTTAGTCACTAACTTATTATTCTTTCCCCCACTGGCCTGCAACTCTGTTCTGGAATTTAGGATACGGGCGCCGCCATCTTGACTCAGAAGCATCACACTTACTGAGGAGAGGAGAGTGGGATAAGGTACAGGGGGTGGGTTATAGCTGTGCTTTGCTCACATAGAGCAGAGCTGTGCTCTTGAAAAGGTCAGCAATCCCAGAATGCAGAGCAGCACAGTTACAAGGCACTTCCTTTTTGCAGGATGCCTGATAAGATGGCGGCTTCCATAATCAGCCATCTTGGATGTTTAAAGGCTCATAACATGCACTAGGTGCAGGTAGGATGAATTTTAAAGTGGCCAATCTGTATGTACAGGGTGTGGGAAACATATAAGATAGACTCTTATTCAGAGTGAAGGTCCGCTTTAAGGGCTTTTTTTTTAAATATTTTTTTTACATTTTTTTTGGGGTGGCTGTTGACACTGGCGGTGGACCACCTACACCTTCACCTGTTTCGCCCAACACTGGGCTGCGTGTCCTGGTCCGGGTGGGGCGGAAGCGCATATTCCATTCATTTGCTGAAATACAAACACAATCATAAAACCACGCCCAGGCGAGGCCAGGGTTATAGGTGCATTTACATTTTCAACACTTACATGGGAAATGTTTGGCGAAGTACCGCCTCACCCGGGGCTTATGCCTTCGCTTCAAATCAGACCAGTGTTGGGCGATCTGGGTGAAGGTATAGGTGGTTTGTGATCGCGTCCACCACCGCCAGGGCCAACGTCCGCTTCTCATAATCTGACGGCAGGAAGTCGTAGCGATTCCTCAGCATCATCTGTAAAAAAAAGATACAAGGACCCACCATTAATCCACCAAATACATTAACAAGTTTCCTGGCCTAACTAAAGTCACTTTATTAACCTCTTGCTGCCTCACATTGCCCTAGTTCTTCTATCTGCATCTAGCCTAGTTTGTAGCTGCGTACATGTGTTAAACTAAGGTGGGCTTGTATTTAACGTGACAAACTAAGTTGTTTCAGACTATTCTTGCGCTTTGTTTTTTTTTTTTATTATAAGGGATGTGTGCGCGCACATAAACGCACGCTCGCATACTCACATCCATGATGATGTCGTCCTGCTCCTGGGTAAAGATTGCGGGCGACATATTTTCTGCCTTTTCCTGGTCTAGCTCTGACGTTCCCCCGCGGTGACGTGCGTGCGTGCGCGCAGGCGCGCACCCACTGTTGACCACGCCCACACGGGAAACATATTTAAAGCACAAAGCACTCAGCTCTGTGTTGGATACCATATCAATATGGGCAGACCTAAAGGGAGCAAAAATAGGCAACCAAGGCCCGAGGCACATAGCAGCCGCACACATGCCTCATCCTCCAAAAGACAGAAGAGCAGGCACCAGACACAGGCAGAACATGCCCCAACTAAAACGCTGGATACTCCACACACACAGGCACATTCAAAAAAACGCAGGACCAAGGAGACATTAACCCATTCACCACCACCTGCCAAAAAGCATGAACACACAAGGGTGCCAAATCGAGTAAGACCCTGCAGCATCCTCAGCCTCAACACACCAAGCATACCCACAAAACAAAACACATCAGCAAGGGAAAGCGTATTGCCAAACCCACCACCCCACCAAGGTCACCCACCCCTCCACCTCAACCCTCTGGTTCTCCCAATTCCAGTACCTCACATTCCACATGCAGCTCCACATCTGATAGCTCAACAGGAACCCAGACATTAAGCCATAGCAGCACACACACAACATCACCCTCCCCCATAAGCCCCAGAACCACACATGACTCACCAGATAGCAAACCATCAATTTCCACAGATGCAGGGGACACCACACACCCATGTGGCCCACAACTACGCCGTGGCTCCCTAACTGCACGTTTTTGCGATGCTCAAAGCATGGCTGTGGCAAATGCAGTTTGTGAGCATTATGATGCCCTATTTGGCAGGAGCTCCAAATCAACCACTAAGCAGGCTAAGCTGGAGATCTGGATGAATATTTGCCGCCAATTAAATAGTGTGGGATCTGTCAGGCGAGATATTCAACAAATCAAAAGGAAATTTGGGGACCTGAAATACTACAGTAAAAAAAAAAAAATGGACATGCGCCGTCAGCAGAGGTAAAGTGCAAATTAAATGCATTTTTAGTCGCATTGGTAACAGGATGTAACACATATTAGGTGTAATTTAATCTTCACCAGCCAACAGACAGGGGGTGGAGCAGAGGTAAAGGGCAAATTAAATGCATTTGTAGTCGCATTGTTAAAAGGATGTAACACTTATTAGGTGTGATTTAATCTTCCCCAGCCAACAGACAGGGGATGGCTTACCCACTAAAATAATCCTTACACCCGCCGAGGAACATGTATATACATACATACACCCGGCCAGCATCCAGGGTCTGGCACAAGACACAGACCGGAATGTAAGGTCCCAAGGTGGGTCTGAATTTGCCATGACCTATTACAAAAAGTTCAATAAGGCAGTGTTAGGCTACACAACACACTGTACTTGGCCATTTAGCTAATCTTCAAATCTACATTCTAAGGACCAAGTCAACAGGACACACCAGGCACCCAAACCCCTGCATTAGCAACGAGGCCAAGGGCACACCAGGATTCTACACCACGAACCCAAATTGTGGATTGCGATGAGGTAAGTCAATGGTCATTGGTGTTGTCAGGGTTGGAGTTCCTCCTTAGGCCTCTGAGTGTGCTGCTGGTCAATACTGCTGGCTGGCTCTTTCTCTGGAACTTCCCCTGCATTGTGCTGATCCACCAGGAGATGGCTCTGTCCTGCAGAGCTGCCGGCAATCAGCCAGCACCTGTAACTCCTCAGCCTATATAAGCTGATCAGCCCATTCAGGCAGCGGATTAGCATTTTGTTATGTCATCTTTATCCCAGAATGCTGTACCTAGATCCAAGGTACTCTGAAATCTGAACCTTGCACCCAGGACTCCTGCCTCAGCTCTTGTGTTTGTTCCCCCTATCCCAGCCGTGTTTCCACCTAGGAATTTGGACTTTTCTTTGATCCTTATGCATGCTTGTTGCCGTCCTCCATCTTGTTGCCTGCTCCATCTTGTGTATGTACAGCCAGAGCATGTTAATCTCACTTGTATATATGTATAGTTCCCTTACACATATATGTTCCCCTTTGTGATTTGTACACAGTTTGATTGTAGTGTGTTTGATGTGTAGTTACCACTGTGTTTTAGTTACCACTGTTTTTTCACTATTAAACACGGTTTTGCCCCATATCCATTTCTGCCTCAGTCTCAATTTCTGGTCACTTTTTACAATTGGGATTTCTCCGCTGGAAAATCCCTGTCAGAATGCTAATCCCATAGACCAGGAGACTGTAAAGGCTGATTTGGATTTGTTGTGCAGGGTCTTAGTGCCAGCACTAGATTTTTGCTTTTTCAGAGTCTGTAATGCTGTCTGTCCTGGGTCTTGTAGTTCCTCTAGTCTTAGTTGGGCCTCCGGCCTTCTTGTTTTGAAATTTGGGCTTAAAGCCTTCTGGTCTGTATTGGGGCCCAGCCCCGTCTTGGTCTGTATTGGGGCCCAGCCCCGTCTTGGTCTGTATTGGGGCCCAGCCCCGTCTTGGCCTGTATTGGGGCCCAGCCCCGTCTTGGCCTGTATTGGGGCCCAGCCCTGTCTTGGCCTGTATTGGGGCCCAGCCCTGTCTTGGCCTGTATTGGGGCCCAGCCCTGTCTTGGTCTGTATTGGGGCCCAGTTCTTTGTTTGTCTTGTACATGTCTCTCCTGTGTTTCCCTTCCCCAAGTCTGTGACCACCACGGGATTACCTGGGGCCTGTGCAACTTCACCTTTAGAAGCTCTGTCGAAGAAGTGGGTGGATTACGGGCTACTCAAGTGCCGGATCACCTACGCCCCTCGTGGTCGGCGGTTTGCCTCCTTGGTGGCACAGGCGGGTTGTCTGTCCTTGTCTATTTGTTTTTGGTCAGTTCACCACCCTGCATGCCCAGGGAAGTTTCTCGCCTGGGTAGGTCAGAATGATTCAATCTATCCATATTGAGATTCCTAGCGTACGCAAGTCTAGTATAAGTTCCAAGATGTCCACAAGGACAGCAGTTGCTATTGACACTGACTGTCCCACAGATAGGTATGTCTTTGTTCCTCCTCCTCGTTATAAGGAGCTTACTCTGGCTACCTTCCCCCAGTTTCTCCGGGCTGCTTTAAAGTTGATACAGGAGCCTTACATCCAGCAGTCTCCTATGACAACCTGGAGTCGTCAAGTGGCCTATTTTCTTTTCAAAGATGATTTGTTTTTCTGGGCTGAAGCGTGGCTAAATCATAGTAAACACCTCAGTGAGAATTTTGTAGAGTTCCTTAAATTTATTGCCACATCTTACTTATGTATTCCTGAGGCTGACCTGAATCTGACTGCACTTTGTTCAGCCCAGAAATCGGAAACTTCAGCCAAATCTATTGCCTCTGAGTCTAACGTGGAGGATGACAGTGGGTCTGATGCCGGGGTTGATATATCTGTTTCAGAGGATGACCACCATCCATCTGTTCTGTCCTCCGTTCAGTCCACTAGGGTGCCTCCATCTGCTGTTTATCATCAAACCATGCCGGTGACCCCAATAATTCAACCCGAGCCAGTAACGCTAGTGATTAAACCTGAACCTCACTGTGAGCCCATGCCTGAACCTGGCTGTGAGTCTGCTTCTAAATCAGTCTGTGACCCTGACCCAATGTCTGTCTTTGAGCCTGTCACATTCTCTGCCTATGAGTTTGAATCTGTACCTGTTTGTAAGCCCGGCTTAATGTCTGTTTGTCAATCTATACCTCCAGTTGAGTTCTCTCCTCCCTGTCGAGTTCTCTCCTCCCTGTCGAGTTCTCTCCTCCCTGTCGAGTTCTCTCCTCCCTGTCGAGTTCTCTCCTCCCTGTCGAGTTCTCTCCTCCCTGTCGAGTTCTCTCCTCCCTGTCGAGTTCTCTCCTCCCTGTCGAGTTCTCTCCTCCCTGTCGAGTTCTCTCCTAGTTCACCTGAGGTAGGAGCGCCTGAGGTTGGTTCTCCTGCCTTGCCCGAGCCTCTGATGCCAGTGCCTGCTTTGCCCGAGCCTCTGATGCCAGTGCCTGCTTTGCCCGAGCCTCTGATGCCAGTGCCTGCCTTGCCCGAGCCTCTGATGCCAGTGCCTGCCTTGACTGAGCCATTGATGCCAGTGCCTGCCTTGCCCGGTCCAGTTGTTGCCTCCGTACCGGCGTGCCCAGTTGTTGCCTCCGTACCGGCGTGCCCAGTTGTTGCCTCCGTACCGACGTGCCCAGTTGTTGCCTCCGTACCGGCGTGCCCTCCTGAGGGCTCCAGTAATATCTGCCCTAAGCCCGAACCTGATCACCATCTTTTGGGTAATCTTAGAGAAGGCCATGAAGATTCCCCAAGTACTCGTGGTTTTGAAACACCTCGGGTTGCAAATGGGGATTTTTTCAATGTCCTGCTGGCTAAAGGAGATCTGGAAAGGTTTCCTAAAGTCACAGGAAGGTCTGAATTTGGTTACCCAGGCGCTGATTTTAAAGGTTTCAAGGGCACAGGTTACTGTCTTAAGAACCTGGATCTTGAAGGTCCCGGTCCCCCTGGGCGCTGCCGTGAAGGTCCCGGTCCCCCTGGGCGCTGCCGTGAAGGTCCTGGTCCCCCTGGCCATTGCTTTCTTGATTTTGTTCCTGGAGGGACTGCCGTACCTGCGGAGTCTTCGCCTGCTTTGGGGCCCACACCTGCGGAGTCTTCGCCTGCTTTGGGGCCCGCACCTGCTGAGTCTTCGCCTGCTTTGGGGCCCGCACCTGCTGAGTCTTCGCCTGCTTTGGGGCCTGCACCTGCTGAGTCTTCGCCTGCTTTGGGGCCTGCACCTGCTGAGTCTTCGCCTGCTTTGGGGCCTGCACCTGCTGAGTCTTCGCCTGCTTTGGGGCCTGCACCTGCTGAGTCTTCGCCTGCTTTGGGGCCTGCACCTGCTGAGTCTTCGCCTGCTTTGGGGCCTGCACCTGCTGAGTCTTCGCCTGCTTTGGGGCCTGCACCTGCTGAGTCTTCGCCTGCTTTGGGGCCTGCACCTGCTGAGTCTTCGCCTGCTTTGGGGCCCGCACCTGCTGAGTCTTCGCCTGCTTCGGGGCCCGCACCTGCTGAGTCTTCGCCTGCTTCGGGGCCCGCACCTGCTGAGTCTTCGCCTGCTTCGGGGCCCGCACCTGCTGAGTCTTCGCCTGCTTCGGGGCCCGCACCTGCTGAGTCTTCGCCTGCTTCGGGGCCCGCACCTGCTGAGTCTTCGCCTGCTTCGGGGCCCGCACCTGCTGAGTCTTCGCCTGCTTCGGGGCCCGCACCTGCTGGGTCTTCGCCTGCTTCGGGGCCCGCACCTGCTGGGTCTTCGCCTGCTTCGGGGCCCGCACCTGCTGGGTCTTCGCCTGCTTCGGGGCCCGCACCTGCTGGGTCTTCGCCTGCTTCGGGGCCCGCACCTGCTGGGTCTTCGCCTGCTTCGGGGCCCGCACCTGCTGGGTCTTCGCCTGCTTCGGGGCCCGCACCTGCTGGGTCTTCGCCTGCTTCGGGGCCCGCACCTGCTGGGTCTTCGCCTGCTTCGGGGCCCGCACCTGCTGGGTCTTCGCCTGCTTCGGGGCCCGCACCTGCTGGGTCTTCGCCTGCTTCGGGGCCCGCACCTGCTGGGTCTTCGCCTGCTTCGGGGCCCGCACCTGCTGGGTCTTCGCCTGCTTCGGGGCCCGCACCTGCTGGGTCTTCGCCTGCTTCGGGGCCCGCACCTGCTGGGTCTTCGCCTGCTTCGGGGCCCGCACCTGCTGGGTCTTCGCCTGCTTCGGGGCCCGCACCTGCTGGGTCTTCGCCTGCTTCGGGGCCCGCACCTGCTGGGTCTTCGCCTGCTTCGGGGCCCGCACCTGCTGGGTCTTCGCCTGCTTCGGGGCCCGCACCTGCTGGGTCTTCGCCTGGTTCGGGGCCCGCACCTGCTGGGTCTTCGCCTGGTTCGGGGCCCGCACCTGCTGGGTCTTCGCCTGCTTCGGGGCCCGCACCTGCTGGGTCTTCGCCTGCTTCGGGGCCGCTTCCCGCCTGCCAGCTCCCCGGGTGTGAGCTTCCCGCCTGCCAGCTCCCCGGGTGTGAGCTTCCCGCCTGCCAGCTCCCCGGGTGTGAGCTTCCCGCCTGCCAGCTCCCCGGGTGTGAGCTTCCCGCCTGCCAGGTCCCCGGGTGTGAGCTTCCCGCCTGCCAGGTCCCCGGGTGTGAGCTTCCCGCCTGCCAGGTCCCCGAGTGTGAGTCACCTGCATCGCTCCTGTCTGGATTTCTGCCTGCATCGCTCCTGTCTGGATTTCTGCCTGCATCGCTCCTGTCTGGATTTCTGCCTGCATCGCCCCTGTCTGGATTTCTGCCTGCATCGCCCCTGTCTGGATTTCTGCCTGCATCGCCCCTGTCTGGATTTCTGCCTGCATCGCCCCTGTCTGGATTTCTGCCTGCATCGCCCCTGTCTGGATTTCTGCCTGCATCGCCCCTGTCTGGATTTCTGCCTGCATCGCCCCTGTCTGGATTTCTGCCTGCATCGCCCCTGTCTGGATTTCTGCCTGCATCGCCCCTGTCTGGATTTCTGCCTGCATCGCCCCTGTCTGGATTTCTGCCTGCATCGCCCCTGTCTGGATTTCTGCCTGCATCGCCCCTGTCTGGATTTCTGCCTGCATCGCCCCTGTCTGGATTTCTGCCTGCATCGCCCCTGTCTGGATTTCTGCCTGCATCGCCCCTGTCTGGATTTCTGCCTGCATCGCCCCTGTCTGGATTTCTGCCTGCATCGCCCCTGTCTGGATTTCTGCCTGCATCGCCCCTGTCTGGATTTCTGCCTGCATCGCCCCTGTCTGGATTTCTGCCTGCATCGCCCCTGTCTGGATTTCTGCCTGCATCGCCCCTGTCTGGATTTCTGCCTGCATCGCCCCTGTCCGGCCCGCCTCTCATGGGATGTTTGCCAATTTTACCCGTCCAGATCATATGTCTGATCCCATGCTACCTTTCTGGATTTTTTCTCGTATGCTGATTGAAGCATCTCCAGTGGTGTTATTTAAAGCGTTCGGTTCCCGCTTTTTTTTGAGGGGGGGTAATGTCAGGGTTGGAGTTCCTCCTTAGGCTTCTGAGTGTGCTGCTGGTCAATACTGCTGGCTGGCTCTTTCTCTGGAACTTCCCCTGCATTGTGCTGATCCACCAGGAGATGGCTCTGTCCTGCAGAGCTGCTGGCAATCAGCCAGCACCTGTAACTCCTCAGCCTATATAAGCTGATCAGCCCATTCAGGCAGCGGATTAGCATTTTGTTATGTCATCTTTATCCCAGAATGCTGTACCTAGATCCAAGGTACTCTGAAATCTGAACCTTGCACCCAGGACTCCTGCCTCAGCTCTTGTGTTTGCTCCCCCTATCCCAGCCGTGTTTCCACCTAGGAATTTGGACTTTTCTTTGATCCTTATGCATGCTTGTTGCCGTCCTCCATCTTGTGTATGTACAGCCAGAGCGTGTTAATCTCACTTGTATATATGTATAGTTCCCTTACACATATATGTTCCCCTTTGTGATTTGTACACAGTTTGATTGTAATGTGTAGTTACCACTGTGTTTTAGTTACCACTGTTTTTTCACTATTAAACACGGTTTTGCCCCATATCCATTTCTGCCTCAGTCTCAATTTCTGGTCACTTTTTACAATTGGGATTTCTCCGTGTGTACTTTTAACATTGATCTTTGAGAGCTTTTGTGGACAGAAATAAACTAAAAGGAACCTATATTTCTTTACAGACCACAGGAAGCCCACCCATCATCGACCATATAAGAGATTTGGAGGAGGACACCCCACATATGTCACTAACCACTACGGCAACAGTGGCAGCAACGCAGTCAACCCCGGCATAACCACCACATCCACAACCACCTTCTGAACCAGAACCAACCACCCGTCCCACTGCTCCAACCCAGTCCAGATGCTATATTTCCCAAAGAAGGCAACTTCAAATTTTGGAGGAAGCATGGAGGCAGGAAAATATAGCCTTTTCGTCGACAACACAGCAATTCAATGAGACTGTGTGCACCCAACTCACAAACCTCAACGCCCAATTAGAGGTATTAAACAGAAATATCTCTGCCCTAACCAGCCATATGGGTGAGATTAATCAAAGCCTGGCCCACATTGCAGCCAATTTGCAGGCACAACATCATTCCTCGTCACCATGCACCCCAACATACCACTAATTTTTGGGGAATACATTTTCTTACCCCACGTGTAATTTTTCTTTTGTTCCAAAAAAAACAAATGACACACCAAAATTTGTTGGTAAAATTAAAAAAAAATAACAAAAAAAAAAAGTTTGGTCTCTGAAAAAACACTAAACAATAGTTGTGCACGGATGGTTTGCGCGGTGCCACTTTGGGTGCAAGAAAAAGGAGGGGTGGGGACGTCTGAAACTAAAGGTTGTGGAGTAGCCCACAAGCCATGATTAGTTTTAGGACCGTTGCAGGCGTCTATTGTATTGCCCCCCCCCAGTCTCATCAAGACAACGGAACCTCATCTTCAAGAGACCAAAGCCTCGCTCCACCACAGAGCGAGTCCTCCTGGGGGTAGTATTGTAGTGCTCCTCTGCCTGTGAAGATCGGTGCAGGATCGGGGTCATCAGCCAGGGGAGCAAAGGATAGCCAGAGTCTCCTGCCAAACCAAAAAAAATAAAAAAATTACACAAAGAAAAAAATAGGTGTGCATTGCAACAATAGAAAAGAGGGACAAATAGGTGAGCGGGGTAGGGGGGGGAGGAAAGGACATTTCTAATGAGACTACATGCACATCCAACCTGTACACTCATTAAAAAAGTATGGGGAATACTACTTACATAAGAGGGCAAGAACATGACGCAATAGGGTACAATCACTTAACCCATTTAATTTGTAGCTCAATAATTAGGCTCAAAATATACTACGAAAATTGTTACAACATAAGGGTCGATTCAAAGAAACATGTAACAGCTTGGATTTGGGTGCCGATCATCCTATTTTTCACGTCCGCTCGTGCGTTCGTATGAACTTGCGAGTGATTCTATAAGCAAATACGTTTCTATCCTAAAATATACGTCCGTTCGTATGTTATCTCCCGAACTTGCCTCAGTCAGTTGTCAATCGTAAAAAACAGGTTGATGTGATCACTTGTTGCGGCGGCAGCCTGTTTTTTCGGCCGCTTCCATCGTCCACCTCTTCCAATTACTTGCGTTTGCCTCTGGTTTTCAATGGTTTTTGGCCTCTTATCTTCGTTCGTTCGTATGTATATAAGGTCTTGCGCATGCGCGATCCAAGCTACACTCCACAAACCAATGTGGGCCCTATCTGACACTACCAATCTCACCACTACTGCCTCGCGCCAGGCTACCACTTACCTTTAGGAACCATAAAACTTACCCAAACCCCTTAGCGCTTGCATCCTTCTTCATGTTGACGACCCTAAAACTTACCCAAACCCCTTAGCGCTTGCATCCTTCTTCATTTGGACGCCCATAAAACTTACCCAAACCCCTTAGCGCTTGCATCCTTCTTCATGTTGACGACCCTAAAACTTACCCAAACCCCTTAGCGCTTGCATCCTTCTTCATTTGGACGACCCTAAAACTTACCCAAACCCCTTAGCGCTTGCATCCTTCTTCATTTGGACGCCCATAAAACTTACCCAAACCCCTTAGCGCTTGCATCCTTCTTCATTTGGACGACCCTAAAACTTACCCAAACCCCTTAGCGCTTGCATCCGTCTTCATTTCTTGGACCCTAAAACTTACCCAAACCCCTTAGCGATTGCATCCTTCTTCATGTTGACGACCCTAAAACTTACCCAAACCCCTTAGCGCTTGCATCCTTCTTCATTTGGACGCCCATAAAACTTACCCAAACCCCTTAGCGCTTGCATCCTTCTTCATTTGGACGACCCTAAAACTTACCCAAACCCCTTAGCGCTTGCATCCTTCTTCATTTGGACGACCCTAAAACTTACCCAAACCCCTTAGCGCTTGCATCCTTCTTCATTTGGACGACCCTAAAACTTACCCAAACCCCTTAGCGCTTGCATCCTTCTTCATTTGGACGCCCATAAAACTTACCCAAACCCCTTAGCGCTTGCATCCTTCTTCATTTGGACGACCCTAAAACTTACCCAAACCCCTTAGCGCTTGCATCCTTCTTCATTTGGACGCCCATAAAACTTACCCAAACCCCTTAGCGCTTGCATCCTTCTTCATTTGGACGACCCTAAAACTTACCCAAACCCCTTAGCGCTTGCATCCTTCTTCATGTTGACGACCCTAAAACTTACCCAAACCCCTTAGCGCTTGCATCCTTCTTCATTTGGACGCCCATAAAACTTACCCAAACCCCTTAGCGCTTGCATCCTTCTTCATTTGGACGACCCTCAAACTTACCCAAACCCCTTAGCGCTTGCATCCTTCTTCATGTTGACGACCCTAAAACTTACCCAAACCCCTTAGCGCTTGCATCCTTCTTCATGTTGACGACCCTAAAACTTACCCAAACCCCTTAGCGCTTGCATCCTTCTTCATGTTGACGACCCTAAAACTTACCCAAACCCCTTAGCGCTTGCATCCTTCTTCATTTGGACGACCCTAAAACTTACCCAAACCCCTTAGCGCTTGCATCCTTCTTCATTTGGACGCCCATAAAACTTACCCAAACCCCTTAGCGCTTGCATCCTTCTTCATTTGGACGACCCTAAAACTTACCCAAACCCCTTAGCGCTTGCATCCTTCTTCATTTGGACGACCCTAAAACTTACCCCAACCCCTTAGCGCTTGCATCCTTCTTCATGTTGACGACCCTAAAACTTACCCAAACCCCTTAGCGCTTGCATCCTTCTTCATTTGGACGACCCTCAAACTTACCCAAACCCCTTAGCGCTTGCATCCTTCTTCATGTTGACGACCCTAAAACTTACCCAAACCCCTTAGCGCTTGCATCCTTCTTCATTTGGACGACCCTCAAACTTACCCAAACCCCTTAGCGCTTGCATCCTTCTTCATTTGGACGACCCTCAAACTTACCCAAACCCCTTAGCGCTTGCATCCTTCTTCATTTGGACGACCCTAAAACTTACCCAAACCCCTTAGCGCTTGCATCCTTCTTCATTTGGACGACCCTAAAACTTACCCAAACCACATAATGTACATATGTCTATATGTTTCTAAGCATGTATTTTCGTGTTTGTGTAAATGTCTTTTTGGGCGCATATTAGAAATGACACATTTATGAAGGCTTAAAATATTATTTATTAAAATTTTTAGTTTTTTGGTTGTTTTTAGTTTTTTTAAAACATTGTAAAATGTTAAAATTTTTTTTGTTTTTAAAACAATAAAATTATTTACAATAAAAGCTATGTAAAAACTATTTTACAAAATTAGCCAGGACCAAGGGCACTAATCCTCCTCCTCTTCTTCTTCTGTTGGCCCCAACGTCGCCTGTATGGCCAGCAGCTCGGCCACCAACTCCTTGATTCTTTTTTTTTTCCCCTCCAATGTTTTTGGGATCATCCCTGTAACCAATAGAGAAATAAACATAAATAGGAGTACCAGACCGGTTTGTATGCTGGGAATAGATTTTGGGTTAATCAAATACATGTAAATGCATGACATATGTCATTCTTCCAAGGGATAAAGTAAATGCATTTCCCACAGGTAAGTATTGAAACTCCTTAAACCGGACCTTCAACATGATTTAATGAAAATCCAAAACTCTTTCCAAATGATTCTGCACCAGATAAATGTACATTTGGGTGGATTGTTGATTACTGCGCCGCCATCTGGACTCAGAAGCATAACACTTAATGAGGAGAGGAGAGTGGGATAAAGTACAGGGGAGTAGGTTACAGTTGTGCTTTGGTAATACAGAGCATAGCTGGGTTCAGGGAAAGGTCAGCAGTCCCACAATGCATGGCAGCACCTTACTTTTTTAAATATGTATGCCATGCAGCATGTAAATATGGCGCATTACATATGCCGCCATCTTGGATGTTTAAAGGCTCCTAACATGCAGTAGATGCCGGTAGCCTGTTTTTGAATGTTTGCAATCTGTATGTACAGTGTGTGGGATAATTATTAGCTAGGCTCTTAATACGAGTTAGGGTCCGCTTTAAGCTAACGAAGTGCCCACATGAAAGTGTTAACTATACATTGGCTACGCCTTTAGTTATGTGTGTGTTATTAGCTAAAAACACATAAATATGAATTATGCCATGGCTACTTACTTTGTTGGTGGCCGACAGATGGCTGGTTGGGGCCAACAGGATGCCCTTGGTCCTGGCTATGCTGTGAAGAAGTCCCTGTAGAAACATGTGACATTTGGTTAGTTGTTGTATAGAGTCACTATTCCCAACATATCTGGCTCCCAGTCTGGCTGACATCACTCACCTTCGCCAGGATCAACTTCTAGCATCTCTGCTGCCTCCTCCTCCACTATCTCACCCGCTCCCGAAGCTTCTACAAATACATAATAAAGGAGCACTTAGTTTTTGGCCTGGCATGTATATCTTTGTGCATATACATGAAGAGTGACATACCAGAGCCTTCCCCATGCCTGGCCGGGTATGACTCCACGCCCACGCGGTTTGGCCCCTCCTCTGTGGTAAGGTCCAGGGGCTGGTCTGAGGAGGCCACAGAGGAGGGGTAGGTCCGTCGCCCGGGAGATCCACCACCTTCACTCACAGATGCAGAATCATGCAGCACTGGTTGGCCTGTGCGCCTCCGGTTGCGGCGAATTCTGAAATCCATTTCCAACACTAACAAAGAAAAGTCATTATAAATAAAGGCATAACTTATACATTTGGAACATATACCATGCTATCGCTTTGTACTTACTTGGGAAATGGATCCCAAAAAACCTCCGCACCCGGGGCATGTGCAGACGTTTCAGGTCCGACCAATGCTGCATTATCTGGGTGTGAGTGAAGGTGGTGCTGGTCACACGGTGGATTTCCGCGATGATCTCCCGGGCGATGTCCCTTTTTTCGCACACATTGGGCGCGAAGTCATACCGGCGCAGAAGCATGATCTGAAAAACATAATGGACACAGAGCTTTTACTTTTACACACAGAGCCATATGTGTTGCATCACAAGTTGCGAATGTCATGTCATTAACACACACATTTAGAGTGCCAGCCATTTTTGGGGAGTGCCTTAAAGCGGACGTTCACTATGATTCAGAGTCTGGTCTTATGTTATATGTTTCACACACCATGTACATACAGCTAGCCAACATTACAAATCAGGCCACCTGCATCTATGGCAGGTTAGGATGGTTTGAACATCCAAGATGTCGGCTTATGCTTAGGCTTTTTGCCCACGTGTGTGGCTTGCCGTTGTGTTTTGAGGTCTTAGGCAAACAGTGGTCCGCAAACATCCACATCAAGGTCCGAGACAGGCCAGGTTTGACAGCTAGCCACGCTACTCCACAGGTTCATTAACTGGTGCTAAGCCAGAGCAATTGCCCTAATTAGGACATCAGCATAGAGAGGTGAAAACGTGGCCTGGCTCGGCCCTTGAGGATGAAGTGTGAGGAGCCTGTTCTTAAACATTAAGATCCCCAAAACTAGGTCCAAACGCATCATTTACATTTAGTACATCAGTCAGTATTAGCTTAAAAGGCAGATCAAGGCACTTACCAGCATGAGGATCTCTTCCTGTTGACGGGTGAAGATAGTGGGCGCCATCTTTATGCTTCTTCAAGGCAGCAGATAAGTGAAACCCCAGGGGTTTCCTGGTTCCGCACGAACGTACGTCCGTACGAGCGCATAGTCGTGCGCATAGGCGTCAGACCCTGGGCGCATGATTTAAAGGTCCCTGCACCCAAAGCTCATTCTCTTTGAGCTTTTTGAGAAAATGGCAGAAAGGCAGCAGCTAAACGCGCCCAGCCAAGGCAGACCTCTGAGGGCCCAACCACCAGGTCCCAGCAAGGACCCAAGAAGCTAAGGGCCCAGAAGGCAAGTACCACCTCGGCCCCACCAAGGGACACTGGACCCTCCCTTTCCCAAAAAAGGGCCCCAAAGGCATGTGCCCCTGCGGCCAAAAAACAGGCCACAGCAGCCACCACCACCTCTGCCCCCAGAAGAGGCCGCCCAAGGGAGCCCACACCACCCATGCTTTCAAGCCGGGCACTTAGCCAACCCAGGCCCCGCAGCAGGCCCAGAACACCATCCAGGCCCCGCAGCAGGCCCAGAACACCATCCAGGCCCCGCAGCAGGGCCAGAAGCCCAGCAAGGCAACACAGCAGGCCCAGAACACCATCCAGGCCCCGCAGCAGGGCCAGAAGCCCAGCTAGGCAACACAGCAGGCCCAGAACACCATACAGGCCCCACAGCAGGGCCAGAAGCCCAGCAAGGCAACACAGCAGGCCCAGAACACCATCCAGGCCCCGCAGCAGGGCAAGAACACCATCCAGGCCCCACAGCAGGGCCAGAAGCCCAGCAAGGCAACACAGCAGGTCCCGAAGCCCAGCAAGGCAACACAGCAGGGCCCGAAGCCCAGCAAGGCCACGCAGCAGGGCCCGAAGAGCATCCAGGCCCCGCAGCAGGGCCAGAACACCATCCAGGCCCCACAGCAGGGCCAGAAGCCCAGCAAGGCAACACAGCAGGCCCAGAACACCATACAGGCCCCGCAGCAGGGCAAGAACACCATCCAGGCCCCACAGCAGGGCCAGAAGCCCATCAAGGCAACACAGCAGGGCCCGAAGCCCAGCAAGGCAACACAGCAGGGCCCGAAGCCCAGCAAGGCCGCGCAGCAGGGCCCGAAGAGCATCCAGGCCCCGCAGCAGGGCCCGAAGCCCCCGACCTGGCACCAGCCGGGAACATAGCCCCCGACCTGGCACCAGCCGGGAACAGAGCCCCCGACCTGGCACCAGCCGGGAACAGAGCCCCCCAAGAGGCCAAAGAATGGCCACCCGGACCACATCTACACCTGGAAGTTCGGTGGCCAGCCACGCAAGAACACCCAGTCCCTTGGCCAGTCCAGTCCAGTCATTGGGAAGCCAGCAATCCTTCCATTCCCCTACCCAGCCCCAGGCCATAATGTCACCACATGTGTCTGCACACATGGAGGAGCACCCAAGCCAACCATCTGTCCGCACATTGCGGCGCGGACATTTGAGTGGGAGATTCACCCATGACCAAAATATGGCATTGGCTAGTGGCCTTACATTATACTATGACGAGCTCTATGGGAGCAAATCAAAACACACCACTAAGCAGCGCAAGATGGAATTGTTTGAAACCATCCTACGACAAGTAAATGCAGCGGGGGAAGAGAGGAAAGATGTTGGACAAATCCAGAAGAAAATTTCGGATCTCAAATATGCTGTACGTCAAAAAGAAATTAAAAGGCATAATTACAGGTAAATAAATGATGTCTCCAAATGTAATGATTAGGATGTACTGTATGCACCTTTTCTGGGTACCAAACTATTTTTTCATTTTAGCATGAAAACTGGAGGTGGCTTTCCAACCAAACTGGAGTTTACACCTGCTGAGGAGATTGTGCTGGGCCTTCTCCATCCTGTCGCGGTCGGTGGCCATGCGGGTCTAAGGGACACAGACTCACCGACCCGTACACAAGGTGAGTAATCTTAATCTGCATGTTTGCCTGTTTGCCCAGAAAATTAAAGTTCACTAGTACCAAGATGACGGTATGGCCCTATGGTGTGGCTTGCTTGGCCTCGCACTACTGTGCCTGTTTGTGTCCTGTTTTGGTCCCTGTGAATCACGCATTTTGGACCACATACATTATGTAAAAGAACAATTAACACTAATTATGTGTGAAGGAACGAAGTTTATGAAGAAAAGTGATATATTTGGACTCAATCACAAAACACACATCATTAGGGATGTGTTGGCTATTTGTTGTGTGAGTTGTGTTTGAGGTAACAATTTAATTCAACACCCCCAAACATATCTGACCTAGAGCAGCGAGACTCAACTGGCGGCCCGGGGTCCCAATGCGGACCTTGCCACCAGATTCCCAGACCCCTGCCCAGACAGCCCTGCACTCAGTTACTTCTGTGTTGACGTGCTCAGAGCTGCCCCCTTGATCGGCGATGTAGTGGTTGGTCTCCTGGCCAATGTCATGGCTCCATGAAACCTAGCATTGCAATATGAAGTACTACACAGGAAGTGGCATTGCAAGGTACACACTAACTTGGTGCATCATTCTCTTTGTCCAATCCTGTCCCGCTGCCCCAGCTCTGCCCCATCTGCCCCTGCCCCACCATCTGCCCCCCCCCCCCCACATCAGCCCCATCCATTCCTAACAGATTTGCTCCATCCATCCCATCAACATCCATTCCTGTCCTCCCAGCTTTAGCCATCCAATCCCTGTCCCCTCAGCTCTGCCCCATCCAGCCCAGCAAGGGCAAGCAGCCTTTATTAGTTTGCACTTGGCAATCTCTAGCCCCTCCCCCAGTGTGCTGATTTCTAACTAGACACCCCCTGCGACAGCCCCATGCCCGGACCTTCACCTCTCACCGGATACCTTTAAATGTACCTTTACAAGAAGTGGTTGAGTACCCCTGACCTAGAGAATGGTAGTCAAACTCAAAATAGTTGCTCTGCAAGTTGTATGCTGACTGGGTACACTTCCTGACTTCAAACTGAGGTCAGTTAGCAGTTTACTCGATCCATTGCACATATGTTAAATTGAGTGTATTTTACCAATTGGACCCATTGCTGTAGAGTTGCTTAATATTAGAAATAGTGGCTTGTTTTAGTACGTACCCAAACAATGCTTATGTGTGTGTTTACCTTGTTTTGTTTTCTCTTCTTCAGCCCAGCATGACCCCTCAGCAAGTGTAAACTCACCCCCCAGTTTGATTATGCCTACCAGGTCCGTACAGCATAGGAGCCCAGATCCGAGTTTTCCGGTAAGTTTATTTAGTACCCAAAATACTACCAAGTGCTTAAGCATGTGTTAAACTGATGTAATCCTAATTTGGGACGCCAACTTAACCTTTTTTCTATGTCCCTACAGACCCACACACTCATGGAAGAGATCCAGGAAATGGAGGAAGATGATGTATCCCTGCTGGCCACGTCCGATGACCTCCCCCTGGGTCCCAATCTGCAACTGCTCCCTAATGTTTCTCTGGCCAATCCTCAGCAGCAGAGTGAATCTGCATCCATTGTGCATGCACATGGGGAGACTGACACAACTGTCCCCAGTGTTCACTCTGCTGCTGAGGATTTGCCAAGCATGCCTGTTGCTGTTGAGGGGACGACACAACGCGGCAGGGCACGCCCAAGAGCCAGGGTAATTGTGCGGTGGACTCCATTACGCCGCCGCACAATTTCCCAGGGGAGGCACAGTGCCCTGCTTGATTTATGGAACCAAGAGAGGGACTCTTTTGAGGCACAGCTCGTAACTGAGCGGGAGGAAAGGCATGCCGATATGGTCAACCTAACTACCACCTTACAGGGCATCCTCGCGGAATTTCGCACCCTCAACAGCAACATGGTCAATGCAAGTAATGGCATCCAGTCAGCCATGGCTGAGATGACCAATATGCAGAGAAACATTATGGAGCAGTTGCAAATTCACAATGCAACCATGGCCCAGGTTAGGTCCCATCCCCACGGACCTCCACCTGGGTTTTATGGGCAGCCACCCTATTAATCCATGAATGTGTGGGACATCTTTTCTCTTCCCCCCCCCACTGTATTTACTTGTCCTTTGAGGTTTCAAACAATCCATTTTGTGTTTCACATGCAGGTTGTGTTTTGTATTTGCTCCCATAGAGCTCCTTAGAGTAATGATTAAGGCCACTAGCCAATTCCATAGGTCTATGTGCTGTCTAGTTGGCAACTATCATGTGCCAATTATGGCTTTTGACATTTGTTTGGTTTGTGCTCCTACTGTTTGCAGACATGTTTGTGTGACATTATGGCCATGCCCAAATATCCCTTGGCACAGGCAATATTAATGACTGGACTAGGCTGGCATTTGGACTGGGTGTCCTTGTTTGGTTGTGCCACTCTCTTCCAGGTGTAGATGTGGTAGATTTAATGTTAATACCTTATTTGTTTTTGAGCCACAGTTGTATGTGGATTTTTATTTGTTATGCACCACCAATCAAAGTGCAAAAAGTAAAAAAAATTCAAACTTACAATACTTGTTGCGTTTTGAGTTGAAACACATTTAACATCACCTTGGGCTAAAGCAGATACATTTTTGGTTAAGAGGTGTAAAAATGCAAAGATCAATCTAAGTAAACACCAGGAAAAACATTAGGCAACAATTAAGGGAAATTGTGTATTTATTTAAGGTAATGCCACATTACGGCCAAACAAGTATTTGAAAATAAAGGCAAATACACACACACAGAATGGCAAGACAAAAAAAGGCTTTAACTAAAATGCTGCAATATCAAATTTGCTCTCACTGATTGGCCAGACTCACTGGGTGGGCCCACATAATTGTCACCATCATCTTCTCGGGCTGTAGAGGGCAGAACATCCACATAACGGGGGACACGTTCTTGAATGGCAAAATTATGCAGAACAACACATGCCATTATGATGTCTATCACTTTGTTAGGAGCATATTGCAGGGCGCCCCCGGTATGGTCCAAACAACGAAAATGTGTCTTCAACAGTCCAAATGCCCTCTCAACAACAGCCCTGGTCTTGCGGTGCGCACGATTATAGGCTTCCTGAGAGGCATCCTGGGGCCGCAGCACAGGCGTCATGAGCCAGGGGAGAAGTGGGTAACCGGAATCACCTTAACAAGACAATTAAATACCAAAAATTAACACATTGCAAGACAACAAACACAAACAATTTGACATATATCAAAATGAGGTAAGCTAAAGGGCCAAAAAAGACACCCAGGGCACATTACAAAAAACACTATTGGCCCAAATGTAGTACATAACTAAAAATGCAGCTTAAATAAAGCCAAGAATGAAAAAACATCTGCACGGACAAGGCTGTTTAGAAATATGTTTTTGATTCTGGCTTCGCAAATGTTACAATTAGGATGCTGCTGAGGGGCCCACACCATTTCGATAAAGAATGCACTGTATGCAGTTTAAGTCCACTTTGGCGTTGCAAAACCAATACTACAAAAGGACAAAAAAATAGCAGATACTTCGGGACAATCTGCTACCCAATATATTTTGGGACATGGAAGTTACAGACATCCTAACCAAAGTTATAAAAAAAACAGAAGCACAAAGGGAGCAAAGCGTTTGGTTGAAAAACAAAATACAATCCACAAAAGCCCCCCCCAAAAAATGCTGGTTCGTTTTTCTGACAAGAATTATAAAGCTAAAATAGGCAAACAATACAGATTCCAATACACTTACCAAGCAGCCATGCACCCGAAAATTCCCCAGACTCAAATCTCCTAAACAAACCAGATCGTCTCAGGATATAGGAGTCGTGCGACGATCCAGGGTAGCCGGCAAGGACACTCAGGAAACGCATGTCCGGCCCCACCATGGCCTGGACATTAAGGGAGTGTCCCATTTTTCGATTCCTTAAGGCAAAAACAAAAAAAAAGGGTAAGTGATAAGGGCAAAAAACATTTAGAAAAAAAAACATGTCTGCACACAAATTCAAACAACAAATGAGAAGCCTAAATAAAGCATGTACACAAAAGTCCAAACAAAAATATGCTGCCGCCAAGGAAAATAGGTTACATTACACGTTGGGCCCCATAATAACCCAAACCCAAAATATATACAGTACCTATATATATATTCGTCGGATGCCCTAGGTACGAGTGCCACATGTGTGCAGTCAACAGCACCAATTACGTTGGGCATGTCGGCCACATTATAAAAACCAAGCTTAATGGCGTTTCTGGCTGCCATATCATCCGGGAAAAAAATATATTTTGGAGTTATGGCAGCCATGCCTTCCAAAAATTTAGAGAGTGCGTGGCTCAGCGTAGGCTGGGACATCCCCACGGAGAGGGCACCCAGCCTCTGGAACGAGCCGTTCGCCAAAAATTGCAGGCAGCCAAGCATCTTGGTCATACCTGAAATTGCATGCCCCTTCCTTGTGGTGCGGGCTAACCATGGCCGCAGCTCACTATATAATTTATGGAGGGAAGCGCGATTAAGCCTGGTCAGCTCAAACAGCTCAACATCATTCATGCTATCGATGTTCATGCGACGACGCAGGGGAAATCTGCTCTCAGACATCCGGATCAAATCGATGCCAAAAAGCATAAGCCCTTGATGTGCCACAAACTCGCTCCTCTCCATCCTACTCCCGAGGCCAAATAGCTGCCGGCAAACATTTCGGGAAGCAGCTCTTTAATGGGCTTCAAAACAATTAGCAATCACCTCTCTGAATTGGTCGCAAGCCCATGTGAAGCACGTAAAAAATAGGATCGGACCTAAAAAATACGATTTTGACGGGAAAAACACACGAACTAATGCAAAATATACGATTGACGTCCGGAAAGCGTATGTTCATATACGTCTATGCGCGAACGTTCGTGCGAATACGAAATGGCCAAAAAAAAAGGAAAAAATGACAAACACCCACCCAAACTTACGATTCTCGATCCGAAATCAATTAACTTTTGCAGCCAATACAAGTTTCATACACATACCCAGTAGCCAGCCACCACAAAGATCACCAGATTTGAATCGCTCATCTAGGCAGGAATTCCTCAAGATGTGCGCATCATGCGTCGAGCATGGAAAGCCAGCAAAACGACTCCCAAAAACCAATTCAGGGCCAGCCAGTGCCTGCACATTTATGCAATGTCCCATCTTCCAGTTCCTGCACACAGGCAAATACTCATGCCATCGATGTCCAAAGGCGTGCGGTGCAGCCTGGTTTCTGCCATACTCAGCAGGACAAGACCGCGGAGCTGGCGCCGCTGATGTGCTCCAACAGAGGACTGCATATTATTGCCCGAGTGCAAATACGGCTGCTCTGACTGCCCGTAAGTGAAGGCTCGGCGGCCCTGTTTTATTAGAGTGATTTCAATTGGAAATCAAGTCTCTGCATCGCTGAAAAAAACGGACCAATGAACGAGGCGTCCATTTTCCCGGGAAACAGCCTCGTGCGAGCCGACAATCGGAAAGGCGGCTGAGCGCACATCTGAGCGCATAAACGCACACTAAAATCAACGTAGCACCCTTTCCTGACCCGATCAAAGCCCAAAACCAACGGGAAAACGCACGGGATAGCTGAAGGGGGAGGCTCTGCATCAAGCCAATAGCCTTTGTCTGAAATGGACATTGTATTGCCTGTATGCTCGACTATCAGATCCACTCAGTTTCCATCATCTGCACCTGGCTCATCAGGGTAAGGTGTTGACGTGGCTGAGGCCATCGTCCTCTTCCCCGTGTAGGGCCACTTGCTAAGGGAGTGTGTGTTTCCCTTTCAACATTGATATTGGTTGTAGAGGGTGATGGCAAATTCTCAGCAACAGAGCTAGGGCATGGAGGCGAGGGTAGCATCTGCTCCTCACGCTCGATCTGCTGTTCAGTTTGTAGCTGGGGCTCCAGCTGCTGTTCAGGTTGTAGCTGGGGCTCCAGCTGCTGTTACTCAGGAAGTGGTGGAGGATGCTGCTGCTGCAGTGGCATATTTAGCTGCTGCAGCAGTGGCATTTGTATGTGATTAAGCCCCATATGTAGGTGATGCTGCATTAGCATATGTTTTTGGTGTTGCCTTGGCATCTGTTGTTACTGATGTGGCATCTGCAGCGGCAACTGTTGCAGCATAGATGTTTGATGTTTTTTTTATGAGGCTAATGGAGCAGAACATCCTCCTCAAGATCTTCAATGTCAGCCAGTAGTGGTGGTGTCTGGGGGGGGGGCACACAAGACCATTAGCTGTTTGTTCATAGATACACCCAATCAATCTTTCATTTAAATCTGGCTGTGGCATCTGTATAATTAAAACTGAGTAAAGGGGGTGGTTGTAGCTCCATCACTATTATTTATACCAATATGTGCAACCAAATCTCTGTCTTTCCACATATCTAGACATGTTTGGTGGTTAATACTTTGATGATGAGAGGGTTAAACTGGGTGGTAAATTAGTTCCCATGCCCTGAATAATAATGATAATAATTATGTATAAATAATAGTAATGGAACTACTCCCACCACTTTACTCAGTTTGAATTGCCATGAACACACACAGGGAGGGATTCAGTCAATATGGATCTCTCCCTGTGGAGTGTTATAAAGGGAGGCTGTCAGCATCCCAGGTGAGTAGCTCTGGCTGCATTGCATGTCCCAACTTTGGGGACTCAAAAATAAGAGTAGGGACCACACTAAACACAGAGTGTCTTGTCGGGGCAGTGTGGCTTCCACATGTATCTGCAGATATGTGCAACCAAATCTCTGTCTTTCCACATAGCTAGACATGTTTGGTGCTTAATACTTAGATGATGAGAGGGTTAAACTGGGCGGTAAATTGGTTCCCAGGCCCTGAATAATAATGATAATAATTTTGTATAAATAATAGTAATGGAGCTACTCCCACCCCTTTACTCAATCTGTATAATTACACTTACCATATCCAAATCTTTATTTGATGTACTCCTTGAGTAGGCAGTTCTTGAAGTAGTGGCATCAGTACCTGGTGGTTGTTGTTCCTGGGTGTTCAGGTGTGAATTCTTGTTATTTTTTTCTGCAATGATAAGGGCAGATAAGATTAATCTAGACACATACCTTATGTGCATATATGTATGTTTAGCATTATACAAATTAAAATACACTTCGTTAATGTTGTCAGTCTATTGGCATTTGAAGACCATGATGACATGACCAACTCGGCTATAGTAAAGAGTGTGTAGGTAGTAGGATCAAAAGGACAGCAAACCTAATATAATACTCCCAGGCAATCCATGGAGTGTTGCGGGATTTACAAGTCCATGTACAATTTCCTCAGCCGGTGTAAGAGTGAGTTTCATGGGTACTCCACCTCCGGTTTGATACCTTAACCTTTTAAGTGCCAGCCTACCTGGAGTTTTTGTTACGCTTTGTTGCCAGACCATTTTTCACTATTTTGCACTATGCATGTTCAACTGTGAATTTTGAAGGGATTTCCAGGTTTTTTCAGCAGAGTCTGGGCTTTAACATAAAATGTCTTGTTTGTCATTTGTCAAGTGTATTCTTAATATTTTGGGGGTGAAATATGTGAAAAAAAATAAAAAAATCTATTTTTTACAATTTGTAGTGTTTTTTTGTAATAAAAAATGTAAGTTTGTCAATAAAATCTTATTGCGTGTGAAATCCCAGTTTCTCCCGGTTACAACGGTACCACATATGTATTGGTAGACACCCTTTCCTGCCCAGGAGACTCCCCCAAACTGAAACAGCACTTTAAGAGATTTTTAGATCAAATACAGCTATGCTAAGCGCTATGTGCACCTTGCAGTTTTTTTAATAAAAACAACCCTTTACATTTGAATTACCCTCCCAAACTATATATTCTCTGGAAATACACACTTCAAGCTTTCTAGGCGTACCAGGCTTGTTGATGTTGGCACAGTTTTCTGGAAGTTCTCCCTCAATGTATTCTTTGGTTACACAGAGCTTCCCTAAAAAAGGATAAAAAAATCAGGATCAAAGCCACATTTTCCTAAAAAAAACTATATGCAAACAAGAAAAAACAAGTTAATCTGAAAAAGCAACATCCCCCGAACCGAACGATACCCAACATGCATAGCTAATGTCAAAAGAAGAGTTGCCAAACACCAAAAAGTAAAGTATGTGCACAATGGTAATTTTGCTTGAAAATTTCAGCTCTGCAGACAAAGTGCGCACGTTGCGCTTTTTCTACCAAAACAACCCTTTACATATGGAATACCCCCCACAAACCATACATTCCTTGAAAGTAAACATGATAAGCTTTCTAAGCGTACCCAGAATGTTGTAGTGGGCTCATCTTTCTGAAAGTAATCCCTCAAAGAATTCTTTGGTCGCACAGGGTTCCCTTAAAAAATGTATAATAAAGCAGAATAAAAAATGAGTTTTCCTAAAATATCAATATGCAAACAAGAAAAAACAAGCTAAATCTAAAAGTGCAAGGTCCCCCGAGCAGAACGATACCCAACATGCATAGGTTCTTTTAACCCTTTTAACTGCCAGCCTACTTGAGATTTTGTCACCTTTTCTTGACAGGTCATTTTTAACCATTTTGCGCTATGCTTAACTGTGATTTTTGCAGGTATTTCCAGGAAAATGATATATTTTATTTTTGCGGCAGAGTTTAGGCTTTAACATGAAACGTCTTGTTTGTAATTTTTTTACTGTTTTTTAAAATATTTTTGAGTAAATTAAACAAAATAACATTAAAAAAAATTTTTTTTTAGAAAATTGTCTCCTTTATTTCAAATAAAACCTTTTTTTTTTTTAAAGAAAACCATATTGCATGTGAAAGCCCCATTTCTCCCTATTACAACGGTACCACATATGTATCGGTAGCCCCCCGTTACTGTTCAGAAGACCCCCCCAAACTGAAAAGAACACTTAATAACATTTAAAAATAAAATACAACTACAATCCACACCCTATAAAGGGTTAAATCAAAAATCAAGAAAAAAATTGGCATGGGGTTCCCCTTCCAAGGGGGGGGGTAAACCCCATTTTTTTATTTTTTTATTTTAAGGGTTAAAAACCCTTAAAAATTCCCATAAAAATGACATGGGGTCCCCCCTACCCAGCATAACCAGCCCGGGGATCAGCTATGCAGAGCTTGTAGAACAGGGCGCAGGGGCCAGCTTTGGTGGCCCCCCGCCCTGCCAAGTACAAGCCCGCACCGCCTAAATCAGCCCGGGCCCTTCTGCCTCCCCTGGGCTTCGGGGAGGCAGGTAATAGGGGGGCCGGGGTTAATGGTAAGTCACCCGCTAGCCGCAGGTGACTTGACAGCCTCCCAGCCTTGTGAACTGGTATAGAGGTTTCATGGACTCCTTACAAGTTCACAATGGGTTAAAGTGGACCAACACCCAGGGCTGATTGGCCCGGGAATCTATAAGATTCCCAGACCGTTCTATTCCCTCCCCCGGGGCATTCAAAATCGGGATGCCCCTCTGTGTGAAACCCCCGGCACACCCGCTACCACTTACCTGAATCCCGGTCCTACGGCGCATGCGCGGGCCGCATCCCTGCTATCCCTCTAGCAGGGCGCGTGCCCGCGCTGGCTATTTATGAATGGCCGGCGCGGGCACGCTCCCTGTTAGAGGGAAGTGGGGGATACGGTCTCCAGCACGCTCAGAGTGGCTGAGCTTAGACGTCCATAACTCAGCCGCTCTGAGTGCGCTGATTGGACGAGCGGCCGCACATGCACCATAGGATCGGGGTGAGATGAGTTATTGTGGGCGATCGGGGGGTTTCACAGAGCGGGGCATCCCCGATCGGGATGCCCCGGGGGAAAGGACCAATGCCCAGGATAGACTGTCCTTCTGCCGTCAACCTTCTATGTTTCTATGTCAAAATCCTGGGTGTTGGTCCACTTTAAATGTAAAAAAAAACACAAACACACCACACCACAAAATGCTGGAAGCATTTTATATCTGCTGTGTAACAGGACATAAGCGGTTAATTTAAAAAAAAATTGACATAGGGTCCCCCCTCCCAGGGGGGGACCCCATTTTTTGGGGAATTTTAAGGGTTAAAAACCCTTAAAAATCCCCCCAAAAAATGACGTAGGGTCCCCCCTACCCAGCATTACCAACCCGGGCCAGCTATGGGGGCTTGTAGAACAGGGCGCAGGGGCCAGCGTTGGTGGCCCCTGGCCCTGCAGGTTACTCGCCCACATAGCCACTAAGTGGCCCGGGCCCTTCTGCCCCCCTGGCCGTTGGGGAGGCAGGTAATGGAGGGGCTGGGGGTTAATGGCAATTCACCCGCTAGCCGCAGGTGACTTGCCAGACCCAGAGCCTTGTGAACTGGTATAAGGGGTCTCATGGACCCCTTACCAGTTCACAAAGGGTTAACTATTCAAAAAAAAAAGACACCAGACAAAAGTATTTTATTTAAAAAAAATTTTTTTTTTACTGTACTTACCTCCGATTGTAAGCTCTTATCCCTCGTGGCTCTGCTGACAGATGCCAGTGATCGGCATCCAGAGAAGGGGGAGGGGCTTAGCGGCAAGATGGCGGCTGCCATCGAGGAGGAAAGGGGAGAGAGCCTCCCGGGTGAAGAGGAGGGACAGCGGGAGCCAGCGCACACGGAGGTAAGTGAATGTCATTTTTTAGTTTTTTTTTTTACAGTTAGCAGCTGCTGCTGCTGATGCTGGGGGGGGGCATCCTATTCCAGGGGCTCTCCTGGAGCCATCCGACCCCCCACGGGTCAAATTAAAGAGGAGACCCGGCTGGATCCAACGAGGGGTCAGGTGAGTATTTTACTGTTACATTTTTTTTACTGTAGGGGTTTAAAGTCAGCTACGTGAGTCTCACGTAGCTGGCACTTAAGTGGAGTAGAGGCTGCTACGTGAGACTCACGTAGCTGGCACTAGAAGGGTTAAAGAAAACCAAAATGTAATGTTGTAAAGGCAAGGTCATGTGCAACTTGCATTTGTGGTGTTCACAACGCCAACATCAATGATTACCCATGTTGCCTGTTCTTGTTGATTTTTTGGCGCACAGCATATTTGAGGTCAGAAAATTTGCGTTGAACCTCATCTATATCCTTTTTTCATGGCCAGCACTATTTACTTGCTGTGTGATGGACTCCCAGATATGGGTTTGCATAGATTTAGATGTTCCACGAGAAGTTTGCACATTAAGTTGATGGAAATGGTCTGATACAGCAGTGGCCAAAGCCAGGCATTGTGAATCATTAAACCTACCACTGAGAGTTCCCCGCCACAGGTTTCTTCCCACTAAACTTTGGTTGTCATCTCCCTGGGTGCTTGGTGCAATGGGGGACATGTGGCCCTGGGGTTTTGTGGATAAATAAGAGTGTGTGGATATTTGTGTGGCCAACGATTCCACAGGGCTTGGTTGTGGACTAGGGGTGTTGCTCTGGGTGGCCCATGAAGATGCAGGAGTGGTTGGTGTGGGTGATGGGGGGCTATACAGGATTTAGATGCCGTGCTGTGGTCCTGTAGGAGAGGGGGTGGATGGGGGTCTAATATTTTTTCCCTTACCATTCCCTTTGCTTACCTTTCCTTTTGGCTATGGCCAGCAGTGGGTCTAGGGCTAGTGCTGCTTGGGCGAGCATTCGTGTGCCCTCTGCTGTCCTTTACTTTAACACTTTGGGTGTATGAGCTATTTGCATGACGTTGATTATGCCTGGGGCTAGCAGTTCTGGTCCTACTGGATGGCCTCCCACTACTCTGTTTAGGATTCCCACTCTTGGTGCTTGGCTGGGATGGGTGATCACTGAGTGTAGGACTGCTATGGCGTACCTTGCTGACTCTTCTGGATGTGCGTTCGGGCGTAGGCACACGATTATGGCATCCATGGCAAGAGCTTCCAGCTTGCGTTGCATCAGAATGCTTTCGGTTCTTATGATTGCGTTTCTTGCCGGTCATGCTTGGCTTCTTTTTTCAACAAAAATGTATGGTGGCGGAACCGGCTCCAATTAAACCACTTTTATACCACCTCCCTACGTCACCGCGTCTGCCCACTCGCCGAGGCCTGAGCGCATGGCAGCTTCTGCCAGCTCCGGACAAAGATGGCACCCTCTGTCTTCACCCGTGAGCAGAAAGATACAATCATGCACGTAAGTAGCTGATGCCTACAATTGTACATGCCTAGCAATCTAAATCAGTAATGCTTGGTCTGATAGGCGGATTGCGCATATTTATTCTGGGGCCCAAGTTTCTAGGGGGGCCGTGTGCAATCGCCGGCGCCATTTTGTGTTTGAAAGCTACTGCGCACATAGGCACCATGCCGTAAACGTTATGTTAAGTATTGGGGTAGAGCTGGGTGTTTAATCAACATACCTGGGGGCATCCCAGGTGGTAAGCAGTCCACAAAATAACATCAGATAAACAAGGCTGTAGAAGTAGTTTAATGCGGAACAAAAGGGCTTTTGTGGTATAACCTGCTGGCTGTATTTTAAAAATGTATTTGATTTAAATTTTAATTAAAATGTATATCTTTCTTTTGTTTTCTAGATGATGATGACTTATAAATACGACTTCCAGCCCGACATTTACGCGAAGAGGTCGTTGGCCATGGATGTGGTGGCAGTCCTGGAGGAGGAGACGCACACCACCTTCATCTTCACACAGATAATGCAGCAGTGGTCGGACCTGAAACCGAGGGAGAGGCCCCGGGTGCGGAAGTTTTTCAAAAAACACTTTCCAAGTAAGTGACAAACTTGGTATACTACTACTGCAAGAACATTAGGCAGGGCTGTGTTTATAACAATGCTATTCTTTTATAGTGTCAGAATACCGCACTAGAGTGCATCCCACCCGGAGGCGAAGAGTCTGGCCATGGCTGCAAACATCTGGGGAAGGTGAAGGTGGTGGCGTTGAAGTGGCAATGACCTCTGGCTCCTCTGCAGGTGGGCACCATGCTCAGGAATTGCAAATGTCGGGCTGGGAGTCTGAAGAGGATCCCAAGCAACTGGAAGACTCAGGTATAAACATCACACACAAACACAACAAATACAAACACACACATATGAGGTGTAATGTGTAATAGGGTAATTTTTCTTTCTAAATGAGGCTGCGGGTGAGGAATGGAGGAGCTGCAAGGCAACACCAGCCAGAATATGAAGGTAAGTGATGTGAAACGCAGAAACTAGAAGGCTCGAAACACATGAAACAGATTCACTAAAGAATTATTTTGTTTGTTTATACAGACTCTGAGGCAGATGTGTGGCAGGTCCCTGTAAGAAGAGTGGCTCCCAGGCCCCACCACCCCCAGCAGCCCAGTAAGTGTCAATAGAAGTGACTATTTACTAACATGGCTTCTTCAACAGGTTGTCAGGAAGCAGAGTGTATGCTATCTGAATGTAAATTTTTTTATTTTTACAGTGCACACACAACTGACACAAAAGTGTCTGGAGGAACTGGAAGATGCTTTGCATGGGCTGGTGGGGGATATTGCAGAAATTGCGGCAGCCATGGGGAGCCAACAGCAATAATTTGGAGGACCTGCCACCATCTTTTGTATATAGTTTTAACATTTTATACAAAATGTTATATTAATATATTTTATCTTATATATTTTTCTTATTACGTTTTTTTTAATGGTTTTATTATTTTATAATGAACCAAAAAATTATTTTAGATCATAAAGTTTCATACACATACCCAGTAGCCAGCCACCACAAAGATCACCAGATTTGAATCGCTCATCTAGGCAGGAATTCCTCAAGATGTGCGCATCATGCGTCGAGCATGGAAAGCCAGCAAAACGACTCCCAAAAACCAATTCAGGGCCAGCCAGTGCCTGCACATTTATGCAATGTCCCATCTTCCAGTTCCTGCACACAGGCAAATACTCATGCCATCGATGTCCAAAGGCGTGCGGTGCAGCCTGGTTTCTGCCATACTCAGCAGGACAAGACCGCGGAGCTGGCGCCGCTGATGTGCTCCAACAGAGGACTGCATATTATTGCCCGAGTGCAAATACGGCTGCTCTGACTGCCCGTAAGTGAAGGCTCGGCGGCCCTGTTTTATTAGAGTGATTTCAATTGGAAATCAAGTCTCTGCATCGCTGAAAAAAACGGACCAATGAACGAGGCGTCCGTTTTCCCGGGAAACAGCCTCGTGCGAGCCGACAATCGGAAAGGCGGCTGAGCGCACATCTGAGCGCATAAACGCACACTAAAATCAACGTAGCACCCTTTCCTGACCCGATCAAAGCCCAAAACCAACGGGAAAACGCACGGGATAGCTGAAGGGGGAGGCTCTGCATCAAGCCAATAGCCTTTGTCTGAAATGGACATTGTATTGCCTGTATGCTCGACTATCAGATCCACTCAGTTTCCATCATCTGCACCTGGCTCATCAGGGTAAGGTGTTGACGTGGCTGAGGCCATCGTCCTCTTCCCCGTGTAGGGCCACTTGCTAAGGGAGTGTGTGTTTCCCTTTCAACATTGATATTGGTTGTAGAGGGTGATGGCAAATTCTCAGCAACAGAGCTAGGGCATGGAGGCGAGGGTAGCATCTGCTCCTCACGCTCGATCTGCTGTTCAGTTTGTAGCTGGGGCTCCAGCTGCTGTTCAGGTTGTAGCTGGGGCTCCAGCTGCTGTTACTCAGGAAGTGGTGGAGGATGCTGCTGCTGCAGTGGCATATTTAGCTGCTGCAGCAGTGGCATTTGTATGTGATTAAGCCCCATATGTAGGTGATGCTGCATTAGCATATGTGTTTGATGTTTTTTTTTTGAGGCTAATGGAGCAGAACATCCTCCTCAAGATCTTCAATGTCAGCCAGTAGTGGTGGTGTCTGGGGGGGGGGCACACAAGACCATTAGCTGTTTGTTCATAGATACACCCAATCAATCTTTCATTTAAATCTGGCTGTGGCATCTGTATAATTAAAACTGAGTAAAGGGGGTGGTAGTAGCTCCATCACTATTATTTATACCAATATGTGCAACCAAATCTCTGTCTTTCCACATATCTAGACATGTTTGGTGGTTAATACTTTGATGATGAGAGGGTTAAACTGGGTGGTAAATTAGTTCCCATGCCCTGAATAATAATGATAATAATTTTGTATAAATAATAGTAATGGAACTACTCCCACCACTTTACTCAGTTTGAATTGCCATGAACACACACAGGGAGGGATTCAGTCAATATGGATCTCTCCCTGTGGAGTGTTATAAAGGGAGGCTGTCAGCATCCCAGGTGAGTAGCTCTGGCTGCATTGCATGTCCCAACTTTGGGGACTCAAAAATAAGAGTAGGGACCACACTAAACACAGAGTGTCTTGTCGGGGCAGTGTGGCTTCCACATGTATCTGCAGATATGTGCAACCAAATCTCTGTCTTTCCACATAGCTAGACATGTTTGGTGCTTAATACTTAGATGATGAGAGGGTTAAACTGGGCGGTAAATTGGTTCCCAGGCCCTGAATAATAATGATAATAATTTTGTATAAATAATAGTAATGGAGCTACTCCCACCCCTTTACTCAATCTGTATAATTACACTTACCATATCCAAATCTTTATTTGATGCACTCCTTGAGTAGGCAGTTCTTGAAGTAGTGGCATCAGTACCTGGTGGTTGTTGTTCCTGGGTGTTCAGGTGTGAATTCTTGTTTTTTTTTTCTGCAATGATAAGGGCAGATAAGATTAATCTAGACACATACCTTATGTGCATATATGTATGTTTAGCATTATACAAATTAAAATACACTTCGTTAATGTTGTCAGTCTATTGGCATTTGAAGACCATGATGACATGACCAACTCGGCTATAGTAAAGAGTGTGTAGGTAGTAGGATCAAAAGGACAGCAAACCTAATATAATACTCCCAGGCAATCCATGGAGTGTTGCGGGATTTACAAGTCCATGTACAATTTCCTCAGCCGGTGTAAGAGTGAGTTTCATGGGTACTCCACCTCCGGTTTGATACCTTAACCTTTTAAGTGCCAGCCTACCTGGAGTTTTTGTTACGCTTTGTTGCCAGACCATTTTTCACTATTTTGCACTATGCATGTTCAACTGTGAATTTTGAAGGGATTTCCAGGTTTTTTCAGCAGAGTCTGGGCTTTAACATAAAATGTCTTGTTTGTCATTTGTCAAGTGTATTCTTAATATTTTGGGGGTGAAATATGTGAAAAAAAATAAAAAAATCTATTTTTTACAATTTGTAGTGTTTTTTTGTAATAAAAAATGTAAGTTTGTCAATAAAATCTTATTGCGTGTGAAATCCCAGTTTCTCCCGGTTACAACGGTACCACATATGTATTGGTAGACACCCTTTCCTGCCCAGGAGACTCCCCCAAACTGAAACAGCACTTTAAGAGATTTTTAGATCAAATACAGCTATGCTAAGCGCTATGTGCACCTTGCAGTTTTTTTAATAAAAACAACCCTTTACATTTGAATTACCCTCCCAAACTATATATTCTCTGGAAATACACACTTCAAGCTTTCTAGGCGTACCAGGCTTGTTGATGTTGGCACAGTTTTCTGGAAGTTCTCCCTCAATGTATTCTTTGGTTACACAGAGCTTCCCTAAAAAAGGATAAAAAAATCAGGATCAAAGCCACATTTTCCTAAAAAAAACTATATGCAAACAAGAAAAAACAAGTTAATCTGAAAAAGCAACATCCCCCGAACCGAACGATACCCAACATGCATAGCTAATGTCAAAAGAAGAGTTGCCAAACACCAAAAAGTAAAGTATGTGCACAATGGTAATTTTGCTTGAAAATTTCAGCTCTGCAGACAAAGTGCGCACGTTGCGCTTTTTCTACCAAAACAACCCTTTACATATGGAATACCCCCCACAAACCATACATTCCTTGAAAGTAAACATGATAAGCTTTCTAAGCGTACCCAGAATGTTGTAGTGGGCTCATCTTTCTGAAAGTAATCCCTCAAAGAATTCTTTGGTCGCACAGGGTTCCCTTAAAAAATGTATAATAAAGCAGAATAAAAAATGAGTTTTCCTAAAATATCAATATGCAAACAAGAAAAAACAAGCTAAATCTAAAAGTGCAAGGTCCCCCGAGCAGAACGATACCCAACATGCATAGGTTCTTTTAACCCTTTTAACTGCCAGCCTACTTGAGATTTTGTCACCTTTTCTTGACAGGTCATTTTTAACCATTTTGCGCTATGCTTAACTGTGATTTTTGCAGGTATTTCCAGGAAAATGATATATTTTATTTTTGCGGCAGAGTTTAGGCTTTAACATGAAACGTCTTGTTTGTAATTTTTTTACTGTTTTTTAAAATATTTTTGAGTAAATTAAACAAAATAACATTAAAAAAAATTTTTTTTTAGAAAATTGTCTCCTTTATTTCAAATAAAACCTTTTTTTTTTTTAAAGAAAACCATATTGCATGTGAAAGCCCCATTTCTCCCTATTACAACGGTACCACATATGTATCGGTAGCCCCCCGTTACTGTTCAGAAGACCCCCCCAAACTGAAAAGAACACTTAATAACATTTAAAAATAAAATACAACTACAATCCACACCCTATAAAGGGTTAAATCAAAAATCAAGAAAAAAATTGGCATGGGGTTCCCCTTCCAAGGGGGGGGTAAACCCCATTTTTTTATTTTTTTATTTTAAGGGTTAAAAACCCTTAAAAATTCCCATAAAAATGACATGGGGTCCCCCCTACCCAGCATAACCAGCCCGGGGATCAGCTATGCAGAGCTTGTAGAACAGGGCGCAGGGGCCAGCTTTGGTGGCCCCCCGCCCTGCCAAGTACAAGCCCGCACCGCCTAAATCAGCCCGGGCCCTTCTGCCTCCCCTGGGCTTCGGGGAGGCAGGTAATAGGGGGGCCGGGGTTAATGGTAAGTCACCCGCTAGCCGCAGGTGACTTGACAGCCTCCCAGCCTTGTGAACTGGTATAGAGGTTTCATGGACTCCTTACAAGTTCACAATGGGTTAAAGTGGACCAACACCCAGGGCTGATTGGCCCGGGAATCTATAAGATTCCCAGACCGTTCTATTCCCTCCCCCGGGGCATTCAAAATCGGGATGCCCCTCTGTGTGAAACCCCCGGCACACCCGCTACCACTTACCTGAATCCCGGTCCTACGGCGCATGCGCGGGCCGCATCCCTGCTATCCCTCTAGCAGGGCGCGTGCCCGCGCTGGCTATTTATGAATGGCCGGCGCGGGCACGCTCCCTGTTAGAGGGAAGTGGGGGATACGGTCTCCAGCACGCTCAGAGTGGCTGAGCTTAGACGTCCATAACTCAGCCGCTCTGAGTGCGCTGATTGGACGAGCGGCCGCACATGCACCATAGGATCGGGGTGAGATGAGTTATTGTGGGCGATCGGGGGGTTTCACAGAGCGGGGCATCCCCGATCGGGATGCCCCGGGGGAAAGGACCAATGCCCAGGATAGACTGTCCTTCTGCCGTCAACCTTCTATGTTTCTATGTCAAAATCCTGGGTGTTGGTCCACTTTAAATGTAAAAAAAAACACAAACACACCACACCACAAAATGCTGGAAGCATTTTATATCTGCTGTGTAACAGGACATAAGCGGTTAATTTAAAAAAAAATTGACATAGGGTCCCCCCTCCCAGGGGGGGACCCCATTTTTTGGGGAATTTTAAGGGTTAAAAACCCTTAAAAATCCCCCCAAAAAATGACGTAGGGTCCCCCCTACCCAGCATTACCAACCCGGGCCAGCTATGGGGGCTTGTAGAACAGGGCGCAGGGGCCAGCGTTGGTGGCCCCTGGCCCTGCAGGTTACTCGCCCACATAGCCACTAAGTGGCCCGGGCCCTTCTGCCCCCCTGGCCGTTGGGGAGGCAGGTAATGGAGGGGCTGGGGGTTAATGGCAATTCACCCGCTAGCCGCAGGTGACTTGCCAGACCCAGAGCCTTGTGAACTGGTATAAGGGGTCTCATGGATCCCTTACCAGTTCACAAAGGGTTAACTATTCAAAAAAAAAGACACCAGACAAAAGTATTTTATTTAAAAAAAATTTTTTTTTTACTGTACTTACCTCCGATTGTAAGCTCTTATCCCTCGTGGCTCTGCTGACAGATGCCAGTGATCGGCATCCAGAGAAGGGGGAGGGGCTTAGCGGCAAGATGGCGGCTGCCATCGAGGAGGAAAGGGGAGAGAGCCTCCCGGGTGAAGAGGAGGGACAGCGGGAGCCAGCGCACACGGAGGTAAGTGAATGTCATTTTTTAGTTTTTTTTTTTTACAGTTAGCAGCTGCTGCTGCTGATGCTGGGGGGGGCATCCTATTCCAGGGGCTCTCCTGGAGCCATCCGACCCCCCACGGGGGATCGGATGGCACCAAATTAAAGAGGAGACCCGGCTGGATCCAACGAGGGGTCAGGTGAGTATTTTACTGTTACATTTTTTTTACTGTAGGGGTTTAAAGTCAGCTACGTGAGTCTCACGTAGCTGGCACTTAAGTGGAGTAGAGGCTGCTACGTGAGACTCACGTAGCTGGCACTAGAAGGGTTAAAGAAAACCAAAATGTAATGTTGTAAAGGCAAGTTCATGTGCAACTTGCATTTGTGGTGTTCACAACGCCAACATCAATGATTACCCATGTTGCCTGTTCTTGTTGATTTTTTGGCGCACAGCATATTTGAGGTCAGAAAATTTGCGTTGAACCTCATCTATATCCTTTTTTCATGGCCAGCACTATTTACTTGCTGTGTGATGGACTCCCAGATATGGGTTTGCATAGATTTAGATGTTCCACGAGAAGTTTGCACATTAAGTTGATGGAAATGGTCTGATACAGCAGTGGCCAAAGCCAGGCATTGTGAATCATTAAACCTACCACTGAGAGTTCCCCGCCACAGGTTTCTTCCCACTAAACTTTGGTTGTCATCTCCCTGGGTGCTTGGTGCAATGGGGGACATGTGGCCCTGGGGTTTTGTGGATAAATAAGAGTGTGTGGATATTTGTGTGGCCAAAGATTCCACAGGGCTTGGTTGTGGACTAGGGGTGTTGCTCTGGGTGGCCCATGAAGATGCAGGAGTGGTTGGTGTGGGTGATGGGGGGCTATACAGGATTTAGATGCCGTGCTGTGGTCCTGTAGGAGAGGGGGTGGATGGGGGTCTAATATTTTTTCCCTTACCATTCCCTTTGCTTACCTTTCCTTTTGGCTATGGCCAGCAGTGGGTCTAGGGCTAGTGCTGCTTGGGCGAGCATTCGTGTGCCCTCTGCTGTCCTTTACTTTAACACTTTGGGTGTATGAGCTATTTGCATGACGTTGATTATGCCTGGGGCTAGCAGTTCTGGTCCTACTGGATGGCCTCCCACTACTCTGTTTAGGATTCCCACTCTTGGTGCTTGGCTGGGATGGGTGATCACTGAGTGTAGGACTGCTATGGCGTACCTTGCTGACTCTTCTGGATGTGCGTTCGGGCGTAGGCACACGATTATGGCATCCATGGCAAGAGCTTCCAGCTTGCGTTGCATCAGAATGCTTTCGGTTCTTATGATTGTGTTTCTTGCCGGTCATGCTTGGCTTCTTTTTTCAACAAAAATGTATGGTGGCGGAACCGGCTCCAATTAAACCACTTTTATACCACCTCCCTACGTCACCGCGTCTGCCCACTCGCCGAGGCCTGAGCGCATGGCAGCTTCTGCCAGCTCCGGACAAAGATGGCACCCTCTGTCTTCACCCGTGAGCAGAAAGATACAATCATGCACGTAAGTAGCTGATGCCTACAATTGTACATGCCTAGCAATCTAAATCAGTAATGCTTGGTCTGATAGGCGGATTGCGCATATTTATTCTGGGGCCCAAGTTTCTAGGGGGGCCGTGTGCAATCGCCGGCGCCATTTTGTGTTTGAAAGCTACTGCGCACATAGGCACCATGCCGTAAACGTTATGTTAAGTATTGGGGTAGAGCTGGGTGTTTAATCAACATACCTGGGGGCATCCCAGGTGGTAAGCAGTCCACAAAATAACATCAGATAAACAAGGCTGTAGAAGTAGTTTAATGCGGAACAAAAGGGCTTTTGTGGTATAACCTGCTGGCTGTATTTTAAAAATGTATTTGATTTAAATTTTAATTAAAATGTATATCTTTCTTTTGTTTTCTAGATGATGATGACTTATAAATACGACTTCCAGCCCGACATTTACGCGAAGAGGTCGTTGGCCATGGATGTGGTGGCAGTCCTGGAGGAGGAGACGCACACCACCTTCATCTTCACACAGATAATGCAGCAGTGGTCGGACCTGAAACCGAGGGAGAGGCCCCGGGTGCGGAAGTTTTTCAAAAAACACTTTCCAAGTAAGTGACAAACTTGGTATACTACTACTGCAAGAACATTAGGCAGGGCTGTGTTTATAACAATGCTATTCTTTTATAGTGTCAGAATACCGCACTAGAGTGCATCCCACCCGGAGGCGAAGAGTCTGGCCATGGCTGCAAACATCTGGGGAAGGTGAAGGTGGTGGCGTTGAAGTGGCAATGACCTCTGGCTCCTCTGCAGGTGGGCACCATGCTCAGGAATTGCAAATGTCGGGCTGGGAGTCTGAAGAGGATCCCAAGCAACTGGAAGACTCAGGTATAAACATCACACACAAACACAACAAATACAAACACACACATATGAGGTGTAATGTGTAATAGGGTAATTTTTCTTTCTAAATGAGGCTGCGGGTGAGGAATGGAGGAGCTGCAAGGCAACACCAGCCAGAATATGAAGGTAAGTGATGTGAAACGCAGAAACTAGAAGGCTCGAAACACATGAAACAGATTCACTAAAGAATTATTTTGTTTGTTTATACAGACTCTGAGGCAGATGTGTGGCAGGTCCCTGTAAGAAGAGTGGCTCCCAGGCCCCACCACCCCCAGCAGCCCAGTAAGTGTCAATAGAAGTGACTATTTACTAACATGGCTTCTTCAACAGGTTGTCAGGAAGCAGAGTGTATGCTATCTGAATGTAAATTTTTTTATTTTTACAGTGCACACACAACTGACACAAAAGTGTCTGGAGGAACTGGAAGATGCTTTGCATGGGCTGGTGGGGGATATTGCAGAAATTGCGGCAGCCATGGGGAGCCAACAGCAATAATTTGGAGGACCTGCCACCATCTTTTGTATATAGTTTTAACATTTTATACAAAATGTTATATTAATATATTTTATCTTATATATTTTTCTTATTACGTTTTTTTAATGGTTTTATTATTTTATAATGAACCAAAAAATTATTTTAGATCATAAATAAAGGTTGTTGTGTCTTTAATTTCATTACAACAATTATCAGTGTAATGTGGAGATTGCACTACAAGCAGAAGAGAAGAAGAGGTTTTATGGGGTTAAGGTAAGCATTAACATCATTAAAGAAGAGGTTTCATGGGGTTAAGATAAGCAATAACATCATTAAAGAAGAGAAGAAGAGGTTTCATGGGGTTAAGGTAAGCATTAACATCATTAAAGAATAGGTTTCATGGGATTAAGGTAAGCATTAACATAATTAAAAAATAGGTTTCATGGGGTTAAGGTAAGCATTAATATCATTAAAGAAGAGAAGAAGAGGTTTCATGGGGTTAAGGTAAGCATTAACATCATTAAAGAGGAGAAGAAAAGGTTTCATGGGGTTAAGGTAAGCATTAGCATAATTAAAGAAAAGGTTTCATGGGGTAAGGTAAGCATTAACATAATTAAAAAAGAGGTTTCATGGGGTTAAGGTAAACAATAAAAAAAACGCTGTTGCGTATAAGCCGACAAACATACAAGCCACTGCGTATTTTACACAAGCAACAGTAAATTTGTGAGATTTGGCCTTAAGATTCAGATAATATGACCACTTCCACAATGTGAATCAGAAGGATCTCGTTGGAGACTCACACATTTCGTGGCTAGGTACGTAAAAAAACGCCTGAAAAACGCGACGAGACGAGAGCTTCACTTCAACGGATATGAGAGCCTCGTCTCATAAAAAGGGCACGTGTGGCTTCTTCACAGCGTTCTCGTATGCTTACGCACCTATGGGAATGTCACGACGCGCTCCCGATGGAGGCTCTGCATCATGCGAACGCTCGTGCACTCAACGAAAGCCATGTGTAAACCTCACACTGAGAGACAAAAATGAACAAATATAGGGGAGGCTCTGCATCAACCTTATTGTTTGGATTTTGAATTGGGAAGTTCTGGACCTGGCTAGATTGTGTGATAGATTACCCTCATTATTCATAGCTCAACTACTTAAGATACTCTCGTTTCAATGACAATTGCTTCCCTGTTTTTGCTACAGAGAGATGCACATCTCATACGTAACTAATTCGTTTCTCCACATAGGGCATTCCTTATGGGGCTGCCAAACATGGGAACCTTCCCCAAATGAAGTCAGGCAGCAGTAGATGCATTCCACATGGGAGTGTAAGCCAGGTAAACCATTTTGGCAGCTAGTACTTATATGCACTAAAATTTGAATAAATGGTCTCCCATACAGTGGGCACTCCATGGGCTAGTACATTTGGAATGGGGCTCAGTGTCATGGGGGGGTTGGCCCTCATTATCTCATCAGTTGCCAAGAAGGTGATTCAAAAGAATTGGATATCTCCCTAAAACCTTTCTTGGAAAAACGTTATTTTTTGTCTCTCTGAATCGAGCCTATAGTGTCATTCCAGCTACAAAATGCCTGAATGAGTTTAAGTGCAGACCAACAGCACTTCGCCACCAATGAGTGGGCCCTTCATGAGGTACATTTGTGCTGTGCTGCAGTGCTTCCAGAATGCCACTGATATGGCCAGTGCTGATGATCCATCAACAGCGCTACTATCCCCATTTTTTGCCTGCTACAACAAAACACTTCAGGTCATGATGGAAGATGTATAGGTGGCACAGGAGGATGAAGCAGAAGGCACATTTACACAGATGTCAGACCATTCCACGTGGCTTACAGGGTGGGTTGCTGGACCTACAGTGGCCAGCCAATGGACTGTTTGGGAGGTTTTGGAGGAGGACTTTTCCTCTCAGCAGAGTACCCAGCACAGCTCATGTGCGGGATGCAAAGGAGGAGACACCTTCCACTGAGGACATCTTCTCCTTGACTCAGGGCAGACTGGCTCACATGAGCCACTACATGCTCTAGTACCTGTGGAATGACTGCAGAATTGCCTGCATAGTCACCAGTGCGAATTACTGGGTGGCCACCCTGCTTGATCCCTGCTATAAGAATAACATCACATGTACAAGCCTGCCAGAGTTCCCTACTGGCAGAGTTCCCATGTGACATTGTGGGTTCAATGGCGGCAAGGCCAAGGAGGAGGAGGAATCCATCAACAAAGCAGGGGCACTAGCGCCACCTCAGAAGGGAGGGTGAGCATGGCCACAATGTGGAACACTTATGCCCTTATTCATCAAGCGATAGCGCCAGGTAGTGCCTGACGAGCGCCAGGTAGCGGCAGCTAACGGCGACTACCGACTCAAGTACGCCCGCGGCGGTCACAATGACGCATTTATCAAGCAAAATGAGGCTAGCGCCGGCGAGAGCGACGGCTAGCGCGGCATTCATCATGAAGCCGCCTGGACCGAACAGCGCCGCTGCAAATTCCCTCACAGCGCCAGGTATGAGCTGTCGCTCCCTGGCGATGTCCAATGCATTTCAATGGAGCAAGCTATAATTAATCATAATTAATTGGTATTTTTTTTTTTTTTTTTTTTTTTAATGTCAAAAAATCGGAGAACACTTCTGCAATGTTAGGAATTATTTTCAAGTCAAACAAAAAAAAAAAAAAAAAAAGTGCAGAATTGATCTAACAGGTCTGAGATTAATGTATTCATATAACAAAATGATTCTAAAAACATGTATAATGTTGCATTAAAAAAATATGGTTGTTTAGGGGTTAAAAACTAGTTAATACAGATCGCCGCCAGCGCTCTGGGGTTTAAACAAGGAATGGACAGCGACAGCACATTCGGAGCGTGATTTTTTGATGAATATGAAGCTAGCCGTTCGCTCTGGCCATTCGTTGTCAGGCGCTCACATACAACGCTGGACCTGTGAAACAGCGACTCCCCAGCCCGTATTCAACATTACCGCACACCGACTGAGTCGCTGTCATCAAGCTAACGCCGGCCAAGCACAGCGAATACTGGCTGGCGCTGAAAAAATCACGCTACAGTCGCTCATCTGTCGCTACCTGGCGCTATTGATGAATCGGCCTCTTAGCTTAATGCTCTGCCACATGTACTTCTTCCTCTTCCCCCTGAATCTGTGACTCCTGTTAAATGAATAAAAAATACAATAAAAACTAATAAAATATATATATATTTTTTTTATATTCAATCCCCTCGATTCAAAGAGCAAAAGTTAATTGATTTCGGATCGAGAATCGTAAGTTTGGGTGGGTGTTAGTCATTTTTTCCTGTTTTTTTGGCCATTTCCGACTCGCACGAGCCTACGTTCGAATGCGTATATGCTCTTACGATCATCGTAAGTTCGTGCGTAAATTTTAGGATCAAAACGTAAAACTTAGGATCAAATCCTAAAACTTAGGATCAAAACGTAAAACTTAGGATAATTGGATGTGTTTAGGTGTGATTCAGAGAACAGTTTTCAAACCTCTAAATACGTTTTAAAAGAAAGCCACTGCCGACACCTTTTAGCAGTCGTATTGCTGTTCTTGAACAGGTTTTTTGGCTATGTGGAGGAGTCTGCGCGTCTGGAGCTCCAATGAACTGCATGTATCAGCATGGCCGAGGCCATAAATTGTATGGCAATGCATACCTGATTCATGTATGCCTTATAAAAGCATTTTAATGTGGACCTTAATTAGTCCTTTGCATGTAAACCTTTATTTTGCAATACATCCATATATTTGCGTTAATTAAAGAAACTTATGTCCTTTGTTATTTATTTTTAAATTGATGTACTAGAATAATATTTTTAGATTGCATTTATTGGTGTAGTTGTTTACCTTTGCTTTGTTTAATTATTTAAGCACATCTTTGGTCAGATGCATCACACTTACTGAGGAGAGGAGAGCGGGATAAAGTGCAGGATGTGGGTTACTGCTGTATTTTGCACAGACACAGCAGAGCTGGGGGCACGGAAAGGTCAGAAATCAAAGAATGCAGAGCAACACAGTCACAAGGCCCTTTCTGTTTGCAGGCTGCCCGAGAATACCTGAGCCGCCATCTTGGCTGTTTCTAGACTCATAACATGCAGAAGTTGCTGGGTGTTTTTTTATATTTGAGAGCAAATCTGTATGTAGAGGGTGTGGGTAACCACACACAAAATTTTAAGTTGTACCATTTGAAGCCAAAATATTAAAATTAAATCCACAAGTAAAAAATGCAAGTTAACTAATAATTAAACAAAGTAAGATTTACTTATGCAAATGCATTCATTAATGGTTGGTTGCTACAAAATGAATGAAATAAAGAAAAATAAAAGACCAAATATTTAGAATGCACTTTAACCCTTTCGCTGCCAGCCTACCTGCAGCATTTGCCACTCCCTGTTGCCAGACTGAGTTTGACTGTTTCGCGCTACACATGTTCAACTGTCATTTTTGAAAGGATTTCCAGGGATTTCCCAGGAAAATTATATATTGTTTTTTTCAACAGAGTCTGGGCTTTAACATGAAATGTCTTGTTTGTATTTTTTAGGTGTATTCTCAACATTTTTGGGTGAAATGTGTGAAAAAAATTAAAAAAAATATATTTTTTTACAATTTGTCGAGTTTTTTGTAATAAAAAATGTAAGTTTGTCAATAAAATCTTATTGCGTGAGAAACCCCAATTTCTCCCGGTTACAGCGATACCACATATGTATAGGTAGACACCCTTTCCTGCCCAGAAGCCTTTTATAGCTGCTGGATGACAAATGGTTAATTCAAAAAAAAAAATGACATAGGGTCCCCCTTCCCGGGGAGGGAGACCCCATTTTTTTTTGGATTTTTAAGGGTTAAAAACCCTTAAAAATCCAAAAAAAAAAATGACGTGGGGTCCCCCTTACCCAAAGTAACCAGCCCGGGACCAGCTATGGGGGCTTGTAGGCACAGAGTGGGGGGGCCAGCTTTGGTGGCCCCCCCACCCTGCAGCCTACGAGCCCACATAGCCTATGTGGGCCCGGGCTCTTCTGCCCCCCCCTGGCCTTTGGGGAGGCAGGTAATGGGGGTGCGGGGGTTAATGGCAAGCCACCCGCTAGGGCAGGTGACTTGCCACCCCCCCAGCCTTGTGAACTGGTATAAGGGGTCTCATGGACCCCTTACCAGCTCACAAAGGGTTAATGTGAAAAAAAAACACCACACAATAATAAAAAGTATTTTATTAGAAAAAAAAAAAATTTTTTTTTACTGTACTTACCTTCGATTGCAAGCTCTTGTCCCTCGCCGCTCAGCTGACAGATGCCGGTGATCGGCATCCAGAGAAGGAGAAGGCAGGAGATCAGAGGATCTCCTGTCACCTCCTTCCAGGGCACCGATCACCGGCATCTGAGAAGCTGAGAAAGCTGAAGCCGGTGATCGGGACCGGGATGACGTCATAAGCCCCGCCCCCAAGGGGGCGGGGCTTAGAGGCAAGATGGCGGCCGCCATCTTGAAGAAGAGAGGAGAGAGCCTCCCAGGCTCTCTCCTGAAGAACGGTAAGTCCTGGGGGGGGATCGGAGGCCCCCCAGGTGAAGAGGAGGGACAGCGGGAGCCAGCGCACACACAGGTAAGTGAATGTCATTTTTATTTTTTTTTTTTTTTTACAGTTAGCAGCTGCTGCTGCAGAAGCGGGGGGGGGGGCGGCCTATTCCGGGGGCTCTCCTGGAGCCATCCGACCCCCCACGGGGGATCGGATGGCACCGAATTAAAGAGGAGACCCGGCCGGATCCAACAAGGGGTCAGGTGAGTATTTTTGATTTTTATTTTTTAAACTAGAAGCGAGGAAAGTCAAGCACGTAACACCTACGGGCTTGGCACTTAAGGCCCAGCCAAGCCAGCACGTAGGTGTTACGTGCTTGGCACCAAAAGGGTTAATGAGGTAAGTTTGTAGTGCGGAGCCGCAAGATCAGAAGGATTTACGTCCAGACAAAAAAGGAAAAAGGGCAAAACCAATGTTGCAACCTGAGAAATGAAACGGAAAATTCAGGATGGAAACTGACATAGGTCTGATTCCCGAACTGCCATACGAACGGACGTACATTTTAGGATAGAAACGTATTTGCTTATAGAATCACTCGCAAGTTCATACGAACGCACGAGCGTACGGGAAAAATAGGATGATCGGCACCAAAATCCAAGCTGTTACATGTTTCTTTGAATCGACCCTAATATCTTTTATTGATAAATTGAATATACATATCATACATATCAACGTTGACATACCCCTCGATTCAAAGAGCAAAAGTTAATTGATTTCGGATCGAGAATCGTAAGTTTGGGTGGGTGTTAGTCATTTTTTCCTGTTTTTTTGGCCATTTACGACTCGCACGAGCCTACGTTCGAATGCGTATATGCTCTTACGATCATCGCAAGTTCGTTCCTAAATTTTAGGTTCAAAACGTAAAACTTAGGATCAAATCCTAAAACTTAGGATGAAAACGTAAAACTTAGGATAATTGGATGTGTTTCGGTGTGATTCAGAGAACAGTTTTCAAACCTCTAAATACGTTTTAAAAGAAAGCCACTGCCGACACCTTTTAGCAGTCGTATTGCTGTTCTTGAACAGGTTTTTTGGCTATGTGGAGGAGTCTGCGCATCTTGAGCTGCAATGAACTGCATGTATCAGCATGGCCGAGCCCATAAATTGTATTGCAATGCATACCTGATTCATGTATGCCTTATAAAAGCATTTTAATGTGGACCTTAATTAGTCCTTTGCATGTAAACCTTTATTTGGCAATATATTTGCGTTAATTAAAGAAACTTATGTCCTTTGTTATTTATTTTTAAATTGATGTACTAGAATAATATTTTTAGATTGCATTTATTGGTGTAGTTGTTTACCTTTGCTTTGTTTAATTATTTAAGCACATCTTTGGTCAGATGCATCACACTTACTGAGGAGAGGAGAGCGGGATAAAGTGCAGGATGTGGGTTACTGCTGTATTTTGCACAGACACAGCAGAGCTGGGGGCACGGAAAGGTCAGAAATCAAAGAATCCAGAGCAACACAGTCACAAGGCCCTTTCTGTTTGCAGGCTGCCCGATAATACCTGAGCCGCCATCTTGGCTGTTTCTAGGCTCATAACATGCAGAAGTTGCTGGGTGTTTTTTAATATTTGAGAGCAATCTGTATGTAGAGGGTGTGGGTAACCACACCAAAAATTTAAAGTTGTACCATTTGAAGCATAAATATTAAAATTAAATCCACAAGTAAAAAATGCAAGTTAAGTTAAAATTAAACAAAGTAAGATTTACTTATGCAAATGCATTCATTAATGGTTGGTTACTACAAAATGAATGAAATAAAGAAAAATAAAAGACCAAATATTTAGAATGCACTTTAATGAGGTAAGTTTGTAGTGCGGAGCCGCAAGATCAGAAGGATTTACGTCCAGACAAAAAAGGAAAAAGGGCAAAACCAATGTTGCAACCTGAGAAATGAAACGGAAAAATCAGGATGGAAACTGACATAGGTCTGATTCCCGAACTGCCATACGAACGGACGTATATTTTAGGATAGAAACGTATTTGCTTATAGAATCACTCGCAAGTTCATACGAACGCACGAGCGGACGTGAAAAATAGGATGATCGGCACCAAAATCCAAGCTGTTACATGTTTCTTTGAATCGACCCTATAGTGTTGCAGAAGTTACATGGAATTGAGTTGAGACATGCATTACATTTTTAAGTTTTCAATTCTTTCTTTTTTCTGAAATATAGAGATAATGCTGTGTAAGCCTCCCCATTCTAAAGACATCAACTTAAGAGACACACATTTCTCTCAACTGCGCAGACCTTAGGTTTCAACTATATACGCAGTTTAGGATTCTGATATGTTGTAAAACATTAAAGTCAAACTCAAATCCAGTGTCTCATTTATTGCTCCGGTTCTGCCAAAGGTCGGGTTATTAGAGTACAGCATGCCCACCCCAGAAAGTCATACATAATTAACAGGCTGTTCCCTAGTGGCCAACCATGCAGTTTCCCCAAAGGTGTTCTTCACTTGTTGTTTCGTGTGGTTTGCTAGTGTGTGTATGTATGTAGCTTTCCCAAGTCATGAAGAACTTTTTAACTTTGTCCTCCTCCAAGTACTCCATTTTGAATAGGAAATACTTCCGTTTTAGTGCCGATCTGTTTTTTTTTTTTAATGTTTCCGCTCTCGTATGAGTGTATGAGCGATTCTATGCATGCATTGCAATCCTTCTGTAAAGTTTCCGTCGGCAGATTACGAATACGAGGATGTCATTTTCCAGCGTGACTTTTCTATTTCATTTTCACATGTTACAATGTAGGCTTTTGTTTTTGCCCTTTTCCCATCGTATCCTCCCACGAATCCTTTACGTTTCCCGTTAGTTTCTGTTTCCCTTTTTCAATAAATAATCGTCCAGACGGAAATCCTTACGATCTTGCGCCTGCGCACTACAAACTTAACTCATTAAAGTGCTCGCCTACATATTTGCCACCATCACTTCTACTACAATGTTTAGCTAAATCACTTAGCACTATCCATCTTCCCTTTTGGACCCTTAAAGCTGACCCAAACCACTTAGCACTATCCTCCATCTTCCCTTTTGGACCCTTAAAGCTCACCCAAACCACTTCACGGTCATGTGAATATTCATCTTTAAATATTTCTGGTCCCATTAGTTTTGTGTTAATGTATTTTGTAAATGAAATGACACTGTAACTTTATTTTTTTATTCCATCATAAAATATACAATTTTTAAAAATTTTGAAAATTTCACATTTTTACAACTATAAAAAACAAAATACATAGCAATGGCAGGCCACAGAACATTATTCTTCATCTGTGGTCCCCAACGAGTTGCGCAGCTCCTGCATCTCGCCCAACAACTGAAGGACCCTGACACTCAGTTGTGCCACTCTGGCACGTGTGGCCCCTGTTAAAAAACGAAAATTAAAATATTGGTATAACCTTGTTGGGGTCATACTGCAGTGCCCCCCTGTATGGTCCAAACACCTAAATCTGGACTTCAAAAGCCACCACAACCCGGGTTTTGCATAGTGCCCGATTAGAGAACCCCTCGCCCGCATTCTGTAGGCAAAGAACGGGCATCAGGAGCAAGGGCAGGAGTGGATATCCAGAATCCCCTGAAAGAATTAAAAAAAAAAATTAAAATACTAACATAAAATACACATTCTAAGCTACAATATTGTTTAACATGTCATCAAGGGCTAAAAACAGCCATAGGTTAAGACATGAGTCATCAACTATATTCATTGCCATACAGTGAAAATGGATTGATGGAATGTGAGCAAACTTACCCTGGAGCCATCCACGAGATAATTCTCCTGACGCAAACTGACGAAATAAGCCGGAGCTCTGCAATATATAAGCATCATGGGACGACCCTGGATGCCCTGCAAGAACACTGAGGAATCACATAGCTGGACCAAACACTGCTTGTATGTTGTGCGAGTGGCACACCTTGCGGTTCCTGCAACCAAATATAAAATAATTACACAAAGCAAAGGTAACCGATATAATTCACAAGGTATAATTCACAAAGGGCATAAGTATAAAAAAATATAGCAATTATATGGATGTGCGGGAAAATAAATGTTTACATGCTAAGGACTAATTAAGGTCAGCATTAAAATGCATCTATAAGGCATACATGAAATGTATTGATTCAGGTATGCATTGCTATACAAATTATGGCCTCGGCCATGCTGATACATGCAATGCCTTGGTGCTAAAGGTGTGCAGACTCCTCCACATAGGCGCAAAACATGTTCAACAATAGCAATCCGAGCCCTCAAAGGTCCCGTAAGTGGATCGGAAATGAAACGGATTTACAGGGTGGTGGTCCGTCGGAAATCAGCTCTCTGAATCAGACGTAAGCCCATCCCAACAAGGTAAGTTATCTGAACGAACAAAAAATATCAGATTTTTTTTGGAAAATGATCAGAACTAACGGAAATGATCCGATTTTGCTTTCGTTCATCGAAAGCGCATATACACATTTTCCCGAACATTCGTACGAATGAAAAATGAACGCAAAAAACGAAAAAAAATGACAAACACCCACTAAAACTTTCACAGACAGCTACGGAAGTCCAGACAAATGTGTCTCTGAATCGAGCCTTATTTCCTGCTGCTACTCAAGCGCCCTTTTGAGCATACATAAAGTGGAATTCTACCTGGTTGGTAAATCACCCTGAGGCATTGGGTGGAAAGGCCAAAGTTCCTCTGCAGTGCAGATAGGCAAGCAGCAGCAGGGTGTGAACGGTGATAGCTTGCACACAGGGCACACACTTTATGCAGCAGCTTTGGCATGTCTGAAAAATTGTCCAGAAATTCATAACAAACACATTGAGCACATGCACCAGGCAACAGATGTCCCTCAACCCAGCTCAGCCTAAGGCTGCTACAAGGTTTTGCCCATTGTCTCACACCACATTGCTGGGCTTCAGGTGCAGCGTAGCAACCATTGGATGCTAGTCCACAGCTCCCGGGTGATGTGTAGTCTTTCAGCCCGACAGATGAGTTTCTGCATGGCCTGTTGCCGTTTCCCCATGGCTGTACTCAAATTAAATGCAGAGGAAGTGGAGTAAGAGGCGGTTGTTCATCCTGGTGTGTGGGGGGGATCGGTAGGCTCTGCTATACTACGGTGACGTATTGATCTTTCAGACTTTATTAGACTTTATTACACTGTATCCAATTGCATTGTTTTTGTTTACCAGCTAGCGAGTGTTTTGTTCTGCCAATTACTCTATTCATTTTCTACAGCTTAATTTTGGTATTTCTTTCTGGCACTCCACTTCACCTTTCAGCACTTTTTTTGCACGTTTCTCACACACCCTGTCTCTTCTCTTTTCATCATCTCTTCCCACCACACCTTTTGGCTTCTAATTGGCTAAACTCACACCCGCTGGTTTGGTAACAATAGCATGTATGTCATGCCTCTCTGTTGTGTGGCATGTAATTGCTAATATATTAGTATATTATATATACATTATTACTGTGTTTTGATTATTTAGCATTGCCTTGCCCATGCCCCCACCACCTTTCTTTTAAATTTGTCTTGTATATGTTGAAAGGATACGTAGGTACAAAGTAACAAAATGGCTACTGCATGGCTTATGCCTGGCTTATGCTTAAGGGGATTGCTTTAAAACTCCAAGGGTGAGAATAACGGAGTGACCGTTATCTCTGGAAATGGAATGTGCAGACAGAAGAACATAACAATCTGTTTCTGTGAGAAATGTCCATGGGTAGGTGAATGTCTGGAAAAACCCATGACACACAATGACATACAATGGGGTGATGTACAGCCACCCCCAGCACACACCCCTGACAGCAAGATGTTGATACAGCTACTCCAATTAAAAGGCAAATGTCCACTTTAGAACCTTTTCCCCGCCTAGGCCTTATCATGCTTTATATACTGAAAATCATGACGTAATAAACAGTTCACACCGAGAATAGCTGTTATGTGTCTTTCTTGCGCTTGGTGTGGGCTCCGGAGCTCCGAAGTGTGAAGGTAACTCTGGTCTACAGACAAATAAGGTAATCCCAGGTAGAGGACTCAGTGGGAGTCGCTCTTAGGTGTCTGCCGGTAATAGGGGCAGTTATTTTTTAAACGCATATGCCCATATGTGCTTATTGTGATTATCATTGTTTGATTCCAATAAAACAGTCTTTTATATTCTCTATATATTGGTTTGTACTAATTCTTTCAGGGTGAGTGCAGATTTTTCTTGTTGCATGTATGGGACATACCAGAGTGTCCCCTTATGTTTTCTAAGAGGCAACAAGAGGCAATGACTGGAGGCAAATAATAGTGTGAACCATGTTTTTCTGTTTGCTTTACAGCTTCCTGGCCATGAACGTGGTAAAGACTATTTGGTGCCCCACCCTTCTCTAATTTTTACTTTGTAAAGTGCCACGAAATACAATAGTGCTCTATAAATAAACAATAATAATAATCTTTTTTGTTTAGTTTGCTTAGAGGGTTCCTGGTGATGGATGTCCTGCAGAGATTATTTAGACTTGCCACTCATTTCAGTGACTAGTGGAAAAGTGTGCAAATGACCTGTGTCTTGTCTGAGCACTGCTGGAAAAAAAGGTCATGCTTGTGATATCCTTTGAGCCAGCATTGCCGTGCTCTGTTCATTGGCCTGATAGGCAGTAGTAGCAATGGGCTAACCACTGATGGCTTACACCGTTCTCTCTTCTGCTGGTTGCCTGGGTCTGCGTTCTTGCTCCAAACTCTGGTCATCTTTAGACCACGTTAGGTCTAGGACTTCATCATCACCTCTAAGATCGTATTCCACCCACTCCTCCCCGCAAGCCTCCTTCTCAACCTCCATATTGCAGAAGGCTGCAGCAGTCAGGTTTTATCCTCGTTGTAGGTGCCCTGCGATGATCAGCTTTCATTGTCCTCATCCTCCATCATAAGTTGTTGGGTATCTGGGAAGTCTGCGACTGGGTAGGTGGATAGGAATCCCAGCTAGGAGTGTCATCATAGAGCATTAGTGACTGCTTCATGACTTTAGGCTGAGACGACCCTGCTGATTTGAAGGGGGGGTGAGGTGGAGCGCTCTGCACTTATGGCAGAAATGGAGTGGGTTGAAGACGATCCTATGGAATCGATCAGTGCCACAACTTGATCTCGCCTCACCATTCTGGCAGCGATATTGGGTCCTACAAGAATACACTGCAAACCCTGGTGCCTGCTTGCAACAGAGGATAAAAAGTTGGGAAGGGGGAGAAGGGATGAAAAAGAAAAAAGGGGGGAGGGTGGAGGAAGAAAAACATGAAAATAAATAAAATAATAAAATAAAGAAAAGGACTTAAAATAATAGAAGTGCCCTACATCAAAAACATAACAGGTTTTATATCAGAGTTCTTCAACCTTTTATAATGTGAGAGATACTTTTAGCAATAAGAGATGAACAGGAGCCATTTTTGGGGGTCGATTCAGAGCCAGGTGAGAACATGGACCTCTCTAAGATGCCAAAAATTAACAGCTCTTCTCTGCTTTTAAAATACATACTCCACAGAACTGGATCCCCAACCATAGATGGCAGATTTGGACAGAAAAGACATGCTGGCATACTGCACTTGGGGTGTGCTATTGGATGCTAGAAAAGCACTATTGAATCTGCATTAACACTGAAATGTCTAACCCAGTGAACCTTCTACCTCACTAGTCTCAACAGTGTGCTAGACCTGGTCCAGCATATAGCCTGTGAGTCACACAACAAAGGTGGGCAAGCTACATGTGGTTACCGAGCTGAAGGTTGAAGACCACTGCTTTACAGATGTAGTCAGGCTCACCTTCTACAAATTGAGCCCTTTGTCAGGGGACTAGTGCCATCACGTCATTTGCTGGCGTCTTTTCTCAAAAAATCCTACATTTCACACAGCAACCACTAAGGGGAGCCGTGTACTGCAAAGGTTTCATACAGTTGCAAAGACAGTACATACTGTAAACACTGGCCAATTTTGGAGAAAAAAAAGTGCAATCCTATTCCCTACTGTAACTTTCCTGCTGCTGATATATTGCAATGTTCCCATTATATACAATCAATGAAAATGAATTTTTAATTTTATTTTATAACCTCCTTTTAAAGCAGACCTAAACCCTGTCAGATCTGTTTGCCAAATGACATAGGCCCTTATTTAACAAGGGATAGCGCCAGGTAGCGAATGGTGAGCGAACGGTAATGACGCTCACCGCCACGAGAACGCCGGCTCCCCTCCGCAATCACACATTTATCAAGCCGATCCTGCTTAGCGACTGACAGAGCGCCAGATAGCGAATCATTCATCATTATTACAGCCTCACCCCACAGCACCAGCGAGCGACCTTGAACAGCGACAGGTATGACCTCTCGCTACCTGGCGCTCTCCAATGCATTTCAATGGAACAATCTTTAAATATTCATAATTTTTATTTGCTATTATTTTTTTTTTTTTTTTTTTAAATGTCAAAAATTCTGTGACCACTTCTGCAATGTTAGTTTTTTTTTTTTTAAGGAAAAAAAAAAAAAATTGTGCAGAATTGATATTACAGGTCTGATATTAATGTATTCATATTACAAAATGTTTTGAAAAACATGTTTTTTTTTCCTAAAAATTTGGTTGTTTGGGGGTTAAAAAACTACTTTTAACCCAAATTGGATGAAAGCCCGTGCATCTACTATTGGACTGGGTAGAGGTAAGTAAATACTGGTGATTTGGGGGATTTCACTATCCTGGTAATAGGCCTATTTACCTGGGGCATACCGATTTGGGATGCCCACTGTGTGAATCCCTCCAGATCATCCACAAAACTCACATTTCCAGAATTCTCAATGTACATGTACAGGCTCTTGTCCAATTAGCATGGTATGCTGTGTATAATAATAGAGGACTTCAATTCCAAATTGGGATGCCCCAGGAATGTCTACCAAAGCCCAGAATGGCCAAAATACTAGGTTTGTGTCCACTTTAAAGAGGTTTAAGACTATTGGGGGTGTTGGTTTACCTCCTTATGGGGCATTACAAATTGATTGCCCTTTGTATCTAAACAAAGTTATGACCCTTTTCCACACAATGATTAGCAAACGAATAATCACTAAAGTGAATGCAATCAATCAATAATTGATCTGTGACAATGCTTGCTGCAATCAAGCAATACATGAGAATTATTTAATTAAGTTACAACAACAACTACAAAAAAGTTATTGATAATACCGCGTTGCACAAAGAAATATGTAAATTACAAGCTCAACGTGTAAAACACGTCCTCCTTCTCAGTAAATACCAATCGATTTTCAAATAGAAACACAGAGCTGTTCTCAGTAATAAAAAACATAAACTTGGGACCTCTCCCCAGTGTCCAGTTAAGCCAAAACTCTTACCAGAAGGTTACCTTAGAGAGCGTAATCAAAAGCACAGTCCACAGGGATATATGGATGTTGGTAAACTCCAAAGATCGATATCAGATCCGTAAAGGTATAAGATTAATAATGCATCCCATTTCACATAAGGTCATCCCAAAAGGAAACCATGTAGAAAAAAGAAGGAACACAAATAGTGCAAAATCTTCTAAAAACGTTCAATCATATTTAATAGGTAAGTAATGCACTCACATAAAAGACAAAACCATCAGGCAAGGAAATATACAGTATACAGAATATAGCCAGTGGGGGGCAGGGAGAGACAGGACAGCGTCATCGCTGCCTCACTCTGTGTATCTCCTCTGCGGTGACAACAGAGATGAACACAGGAAAAGAAGGGAACACCCATAAAAAAAGTCAACGGACACCCTAAACAAATTAAAGGTGCCCATGCTGGATAGAGTTAAGCATACCCAGATTGATAGAATTGTTGACATTGTGTATAAAAACTCTTTAACCCTTTTAAGTACAAAAAAGGGGGAGAATAAAAATCTAAAAAAAGGAGATAGGAATCTCCATTGGGTGAGAGCTGTTTAACAAATAAATACACAATTACAAAACCTATTGCACACATTAAACAGAGAAAAAACATTAATCAATATGTACAATTAATATAAAATCATTCCAAGTATCCAAAGAGGCGCAGAAGTGGTAATGCGCCCCACAAATAATAAACAATGTTAAAACATAATTCAGATAGATTGTATTAATTTCAAGAGGTGTCAAGGAAACAGTTGAGGTCAAACTCAACATTTAAGCCTGCCGGGTGTAGTGTATCTAGGTCATAAATCCATCGACTTTCCCAACAACTGCCTGTGCTAAAAATGGTTGTGCAGAGTGTCAAGGAAATCTGAACTCAAAGTGGCGCCATTCGTGGCTGGAGCAAGGCGTGTGCAGGATAAGTAGGGTGGTGACAGGATCTGGGTACATGCGTAGAGGAAGATGGCGCTACAAGTGTCTTCTGTGCCACCCGCCTCATCCCGTTGTAAACAATTATTATTATAAAAACCTCAATAAAAATATCAATGATTAATATAACAATAAATGCCCACTGTAGGTTCTAGGTTGTGGATGACGTAAGGAATCACACCAATGAGAATGTATAAAAGATTGTATTGTGCACAGGCTTATGATAAAGGACAGCAGTACATATGTAAAAATAATACAAAATATATATAAAAATAAGGGCCTAAACAGTTAAATTAACCACCTAGACAGTATAGGTATCACAGGGACTAAACAAATACATAAAACAATTTCTAACATGTACTGTTACAATTGCCAACTAGGCCTAAAGTTGCTTGCTCATAATTACCAATACAGGGACCTCATGCCACACGTCCTTGCTCTCCCTTGGTCCCCTCTCAACTGCCCCAAAAATATCTCCCATTCTTTTAGGCCACCTCACTTCCTGTTGGAAAGGGCTAGCCCCTCCCTGTAGACTGCACCTTTGCTCACAAAGGGATTCCACGGGCAGGTATTGACTTAATTTACATTACATAGGAATCCTTTGTACACCCAAATCTATTGTGTCCACCCGACCCCAGCCAAGATGGTGGGATGATACCAAATTAGCATCTAAGAGGCCCAATTACTATCCTAGCCAGGGAAGCTACTTGGAGTGCTATTTTAGATATTCCAAACCTATATATCTAATATTTTATATTTAATGGGAATTCTCTATTTCTTACACCGTGAGGAGCCCTGAGAAGCCAGATATCTGTGAATGCATCCTTTGGTTCTGCCAGTGCTCGCCTGACATTGCACCTCATCCCCTCACAGCCCGCACATGCACAGTTGGCCTGATGAGTGGTGGGTGAATACTAGCAATCTGAGGGGTTTCACACCTCACAAATTTACTAAGGTGGTACCTGACCCCCAATCCAATGGCATGGTACAAATTTGGAATGCCCAACAAAGAGGTAGACAACCACCCCAAGAGTCTTTTAAGGCAGAAAAAAACCCTGCACATCCCGCCCAGCTTGCCCCTGGGAGAACCTGAACTGGTGCCCCAAAGGTAGTAAGATGCCTAGCCATGGAGTCAGTTAACTCTACTACACATTTTTCCCATGTCTACACATCCCGTTTATAGTGGACCAAAAGTGGCACATGTGCAAGTTTTCTTGTTCAATCAGTGCTGCATATGTATAGCCCTATAAACAAAGAACACTGCTGTTGAGCATGTGTATTTGTGAGTGAGCTCACCCACCTTAGCAGTGGCCATAGCAGCAGTGTTCTGTGTATACTGAGTTCGTTTCTCTCATCTTGTAGATCTTAGTGTACAAACGTGGCAGGTAGTAAATGTGTGTTTTATGTGTTATTAGCAGTTATATGAAAAAAGTGTTGGAGAAACTGTGCAATGTTTACAGCTTGTCTACATTTATAACAGTAGATGGTTACCAATGCTTATCTGAAGTCTCTATTGTACATTCTCTGCTGTGTTGTATTTCCTGAACATCCTGCTGTGACCTCTATCATTCATATTTTTCCTGTCTGTGTTATGCACCATGTAAGGTGCTAATCTCTTTTATGTTCCAGTAAACCCAAGTTCTGTTATATCACTAATGTCTATCTGGATTATGACTCTGCTGCACCCAGCACTCGCACTCTGCAACAGTTTATAGGCCCATTGACCAAATAAAGCTACAGCGAATGGATAAAGCCCAGTGACCAGATGCAGCCCAGGCAGAGCAAAGCCCAGAACGGGAGACAGCACGGCTAATGCTGCGACTGACATAAAGAAGCTTCCACAGAGACATCTCCTGTATACAAGTAAGACTGTTCTAAAATATAAAGATAAATAATGTCCAGCTACTCCAAGCTTAAACTCTCAGTGGCCAAGCTGAAGAATTACAATTATCAGCTATGGCAGTCTAAAGTGAAAATGCTATTATCCAAAGATGACTTGTGGGAGGTTATCACTACAGAGGACTAAGACAGGAAAAACAAACAGGCATGGGCAATAGTAGAAGCTTATTCACATACACAGTGAGAATACAAAGAAAGGCATGCGGGATGCACTGAAAATGCTGCATAAGAGATCCAGTTTAAACAGCAAGTTGTTGAGGAAATTTTACAAAATAAGGCTTAGCAGAGAGCAGAACATACAAGACCACATAAATGCCAAGCTGGAAGTGATCACATAATTCAGATCAGTCAGTGAAAATATAACAGAGAGTCTAGCACCGCCAATTTGTTGTGCAAGTTACCCGACAAATACACTGCACTGATCAATGCACTGGAATCACAGCCAGACAAATATGACACTGACATATTTAAAGATCAGGCTCATACATGAGTATCAGTGAAGAAAGGGGCATGCGTGACTCCACAGAAACTGACACCAGAACAGCTCTTAAAACTACACACACAAATATAAACACAAAGTAAACCTGAGTTTGTTTTCGGTGCAACAAACGGGTCCACACAGAAAAAGAGACCGTACTATATGAAACCAAGGGCAAATGAGACAGTGCCCCTCTTATACTAAGCAGAAAGTCAAAGCCACAATTTTTAATCCATGTGGAGGGAACTGGAATACTACATTTAAAGTAACAGGCAATCATACATTTCAAGGCTAGTGCATTAACTCGGGAGCAACCAGTCACATGATAAGTGATAGAAGCTTTTTCACAGATCTGAAAAACAAAGAGACTTGGGGAGGCCGGTTCATTAACAGCGGCAGGTAGCGACAGTTGAGCGACTGTAGCGGCATTTTCAGAGCGCCCGCTAGGTAGTTGATAGCGACTCAGTCGGTTTGCCGTAATGTTGAATATTGGGTGAGGAGTCGCTATTTGACAGGTTCCGCGCTGTATGGGAGCGCATGATAGCGACTGGTCAGAGCGACCGGCTTCCACAATATTCATTAACAAATCACGCTCAAAAAATTCTTGCACTGTAAAATGCATGTTTAAACCCCAGAGCGCTGGCGGCGATGGGTTAAAAGTAGTTTTTTAACCCCCAAACAACCATATTTTTGGAAACCCAAAAAAACAAGTTTTTAAAATAATTTTGTAATATGAATACATTAATATCAGACCTGTAATATCAATTCTGTACATTTTTTTTTTTTTTTTACCTTAAAAAATTATTTAAAATGGCAGAAGTGGTCACAGAATTTTTCACATAAAAAAAAAAATAATAACAATTAATTATGAATATTTAAAGATTGTTCCATTGAAATGCATTGGAGAGCGCCAGGTAGCAAGAGGTCATACCTGTCGCTGTTCAAGGTCGGACGCTGGCGCTGTGGGCTGAGGCTGGAATAATGATGAATGAGTGGCTATCTGGCGCTATCTCAGTTGCTAAGCAGGATTGCCTTGATAAATGTGCGATTGTGGTGGAGAACCGGCGTTCTCGGGCCGGGGCCCGTCATTACCGGCCGCTCACCAGTCGCTACCTGTCACTATTCCTTCATAAATAAGGGCCAAAGACTATTTAACTTGCAGATGGATGTAAAATACATGCAGAGGGATATGGGCATGGAATCCTTGTATGCCCCAATGATGCGGGACACAATTTAGCCATACCAGTGAAGGATGTTCGTGATCTTGAAGGAGAACTCTTATCTGTGAAGAAACTGACAGCCAAAGGGCTCACTGTAAAATTCCAAGGTGGCAAGTGCTCTTTCCTGGATGGCAAGCAGGATAATTTATTACTGGTTCAGCACACACAAAAAAAAATATATATATTTTTTTTTTTATAAAAAAGAAAAATCAGTTACTCTATAGTAGGGGTGCCGCGACTTTAAGAAGGGAAGTTCATAAAAGTCCCTCTATAATCCCTATAATATAAAAATAAAAGTGCGCACTCTGCTATATCACCGGGAAAAAGGTATTTTTAATTTCATAAGCAAAACTATGGCCCTTATTTATCAAGGGCTAGCGCCAGGTAGTGTCTGATGAGCGCCAGGTACCGACAGCTAACGGCGGCTACCGACTCAAGTACGCCCGGCGGCGGTCACAATGACGCATTTATCACGCTAAATGAGGCTAGCGCCGGCGAGAGCGTCAGCTAGCGCGGGATTCATCATGTAGCCGACTGCAACGAACAGCGCCGCTACTAATCCCATCACAGCGCCAGGTATGACCTGTCACTCCCTGGCGCTCTCCAATGCATTTCAATGGAGCAATCTTTAAATATTCATAATTAATTGAGTTTATGTTTTTTTTTTTTTTTATTTACCGGCAAAAATTCTGTGACCACTATGGCAATGTTAGATATTTTTTTTAAGGTAAAAAAAAAAAAAAAAAATATGTGCAGAATTGATATTACAGGTCTGATATTAATGTATTCATATTACAAAATGTTTAGAAAAACTTGTATAATTTTTACTTTAAAAAAAAATGGTTGTTTGGGGGTTAAAAACTACTTTACACACATCGCCGCCAGCGCTCTGGGGTTTAAACAAGGAATTCACAGCGCGAGAAATTTTTGAGCGTGATTTGTTAATGAATCTGCAGCAAGCCGTTCGCTCTGGCCATTCGCTGTCAGGCGCACCCATACAACGCAGAACCTGTGAAACATCGACCCCTAACCCCAGATCGGTAGGGAGATTTACAGATAGGTAGGGAGATTTAGAGAGGCAGACAGAGCCAGGGAAAGATAGTGGAAAACCAGAACAATCCAGGGACAGCATAAAAGTGACAGTGACAGGGTGATTTCCCTGATCACTTTTCAATTCAATTTGATTTCTTTGTGCTGTAAACCGTAATCTGCCTTGCCACTGTGCATGCCATCTATGCAGTGCCTTATGTAACCCTATCTGTTATACTAAATAAGCGTTGTTCAGCATCAGCTTTATTAAGCTATTGCATTTTGCATAGGTTTTTGTCCTGCTGTCAATACACCAGGCCGCAGGGTATCCCAAACCACCATGTGGCACCCTATCTGTTATACTAAATAAGTGTCTACAGCCTCAGGTTTATTAAATTATTGCATTTTGAATAGGTTTTTGTCCTGCTGTCAATACACCAGGCCGCAGGGTATCCCAAACCACCATGTTGCACCCTATCTTTTATACTAAATAAGTGTTGTTCAGCATCAGCTTTATTAAGCTATTGCATTTTGGATTGGTTTTTGTCCTGCTGTCAATACACCAGGTCGCAGGGTATCCCAAACCACCACGTGGCACCCTATCTGTTATACTAAATAAGCGTTGTTCAGCATCAGCTTTATTAAGCTATTGCATTTTAGATTGGTTCTTGTCCTGCTGTCAATACACCAGGCCGCAGGGTATCCTAAACCACCACGTGGCACCCTATCTGTTATACTAAATAAGCATTGTTCAGCATCAGCTTTATTAAGCTATTAACAAAAAATGCAAAAAAGCACAGAGCTACACATAAATCGTTTGAGTCCTCTTTAAAGTCCTTCCAACTCTTTTCTGAATCCACCAAGTGTGTCAATATTCCATTTGTGTGATACCGCCACCAATATTATACTCTTACCAGAAATGGTCTGATTAAACAGCAATTTCAACAATCACGAGGACACTCTCTCCAATCAACTCCACCGCATCAGATACACTTCCCACGTGCAATATACAAAATGGCCAACAGGATCTCCATAGCATGTTCATGCAAAGGGAAATAAAACATCCATAGCGCAATACTGCCAACTATAAACTTCCTTTAATTAAGCCAATAAAACACTCACAATCCAAAAGTTAAAAACTTGCACATCATATCATGGCTCAAGTCCAACTCACGCTGCTGAATTCCAATAGAAATACCGCCGGCTCCCAACGCGTTTCGTTGCTCCACGCAACTTTCACTAGGTTTCACCTAGGTTTCATTTACTAAGTAATTTAATTTTGCATTGGTTTCTGTCTGCTGTCATTACACCAGGCCGCAGGATATCCCAAACTTGCACCTAGCACCCTGTTATACAAAATAAGCGTGTTTCAGCCTCAGATGTACTAAGTTATTTAATTTTGCATTGGTTTCTGACTGCTGTTATTACACCAGGCCGCAGGGTATCCCAAACTTGCACCTAGCACCCTATCTGTTATACGAAATTAGCGTGCCTCTGCCTCAGCTTTACTAAGTTATTTAATTTTGCATTGGTTTCTGTCTGCTGTCATTACACCAGGCCGCAGGGTATCCCAAACTTGCACCTAGCACCCTTTCTGTTATACAAAATAAGCGTGTTTCAGCCTCAGCTGTTTTAAGTTATTTAATTTTGCATTGGTTTCTAACTGCTGTCATTACACCAGGCCACAGGGTATCCCAAACTTGCAGCTAGCACCCTATGTGTTATACAAAATAAGCGTGTTTCAGCCTCAGCTGTACTAAGTTATTTAATTTTGCATTGGTTTCTGACTGCTTTCATTACACCAGGCCGCAGGGTATCCCAAACTTGCACCCAGCACCCTATCTGTTATACAAAATAAGCGTGCTTCAGCCTCAGCTGTACTAAGTAATTTAATTTTGCATTGGTTTCTGTCTGCTGCCATTACACCAGGCCGCAGGGAATCCCAAACTTGCACCTAGCACCCTATCTGTTATACAAAATAAGCGTGTTTCAGCCTCAGCTTTACTAAGTTATTTAATTTTGCATTGGTTTCTGTCTGCTGTCATTACACCAGGGCGCAGGGTATCCCAAACTTGCAGCTAGCACCCTATCTGTTATACAAAATAAGCGTGTTTCAGCCTCAGCTGTACTAAGTTATTTAATTTTGCATTGGTTTCTGACTGCTGTCATTACACCAAGCCGCAGGGTATCCCAAACTTGCACCCAGCACCCTATCTGTTATACAAAATAAGCGTGCTTCTGCCTGAGCTGTACTAAGTTATTTAATTTTGCATTGGTTTCTGACTGCTGTCATCACACCAGGCCGCAGGGTATCCCAAACTTGCACCCAGCACCCTATCTGTTATACAAAATAAGCGTGCTTCTGCCTCAGCTGTACTAAGTTATTTAATTTTGCATTGGTTTCTGTCTGCTGTCATTACACCAGGCCTCAGGTTATCCCAAACTTGCACCTAGCACCCTATCTGTTATACAAAATAAGAGTGTTTCAGCCTCAGCTTTACTAAGTTATTTAATTTTGCATTGGTTTCTGTCTGCTGTCATTACACCAGGGCGCAGGGTATCCCAAACTTGCAGCTAGCACCCTATCTGTTATACAAACTAAGCGTGTTTTAGCCTCAGATGTACTAAGTTATTTAATTTTGCATTGGTTTCTGACTGCTGTCATCACACCAGGCTGCAGGGTATCCCAAACTTGCACCCAGCACCCTATCTGTTATACAAAATAAGCGTGCTTCTGCCTCAGCTTTACTAAGTTATTTAATTTTGCATTGGTTTCTGACTGCTGTCATTACACCAGGCCGCAGGGTATCCCAAACTTGCACCTAGCACCCTATCTGTTATACAAAATAAGCGTGCTTCTGCCTCAGCTTTACTAAGTTATTTAATTTTGCATTGGTTTCTGACTGCTGTCATTACACCAGGCCGCAGGGTATCCCAAACTTGCACCTAGCACCCTATATGTTATACAAAATAAGCGTGCCTCTGCCTCAGCTTTACTAAATTCTTTAATTTTACAATGGTTTCTGTCTGCTGTCATTACACCAGGCCGCAGGGTATCCCAAACTTGCACCTAGCACCCTTTCTGTTATACAAAATAAGCGTATTTCAGCCTCAGCTGTACTAAGTTATTTAATTTTACATTGGTTTCTATCTGCTGTCATTACACCAGGCCGCAGGGTATCCCAAACTTGCACCTAGCACCCTGTTATACAAAATAAGCGTGTTTCAGCCTCAGCTGTACTAAGTTATTTAATTTTGCATTAGATTCTGACTGCTGTCATTACACCAGGCCACAGGGTATCCCAAACTTGTACATAGCACCCTATCTGTTATACAAAATAAGCGTGTTTCAGCCTCAGCTGTACTAAGTTATTTAATTTTGCATTGGTTTCTGACAGCTGTCTTTACACCAGGCCGCAGGGTATCCCAAACTTGCAACTAGCACCCTATCTGTTATGCAAAATAAACGTGCTTCTGCCTCAGCTTTACTAAGTTATTTAATTTTGCATTGGTTTCTGTCTGCTGTCATTACACCAGGCCGCAGGGTATCCCAAACTTGCACCTAGCACCCTATCTGTTATACAAAATAAGCGTGTTTCAGCCTCAGCTGTACTAAGTTATTTAATTTTACATTGGTTTCTGTCTGCTGTCATTACACCAGGCCGCAGGGTATCCCAAACTTTCACCTAGCACCCTTTCTGTTATACAAAATAAGCGTGTTTCAGCCTCAGCTGTACTAAGTTATTTATTTTACATTGGTTTCTGTCTGCTGTCATTACACCAGGCCGCAGGGTATCCCAAACTTGCACCTAGCAACCTGTTATACAAAATAAGCGTGTTTCAGCCTCAGCTGTACTAAGTTATTTAATTTTGCATTAGATTCTGACTGCTGTCATTACACCAGGCCACAGGGTATCCCAAACTTGCACCTAGCACCCTATCTGTTATACAAACTAAGCGTGTTTCAGCCTCAGCTGTACTAAGTTATTTAATTTTGCATTGGTTTCTGACTGCTGTCTTTACACCAGGCCGCAGGGTATCCCAAACTTGCACCTAGCACCCTATCTGTTATATAAAATAAACGTGCTTCTGCCTCAGCTTTACTAAGTTATTTAATTTTGCATTGGTTTCTCTCTGCTGTCATTACACCAGGCCGCAGGGTATCCCAAACTTGCAACTGGCACCCTATCTGTTATACAAAATAAGCGTGTTTCAGCCTCAGCTGTACTAAGTTATTTAATTTTGCATTGGTTTCTGTCTGCTGTCATTACACCAGGCTGCAGGTATCCCAAACTTGCACCTAGCACCCTATCTGTTATACAAAATAAGCGTGTTTCAGCTTCAGCAGTTTTAAGTTATTTAATTTTGCATTGGTTTCCGACTGCTGTCGATACACCAGGCCGCAGGGTATCCCAAACTTGCAGCTAGCACCCTATGTGTTATACAAAATAAGCGTGTTTCAGCCTCAGCTGTACTAAGTTATTTAATTTTGCATTGGTTTCTGACTGCTGTCATCACACCAGGCCGCAGGGTATCCCAAACCTACACCCAGCACCCTATCTGTTATACAAAATAAGCGTGCTTCAGCCTCAGCTGTACTGTTATTTAATTTTGCATTGGTTTCTGTCTGCTGTCATTACACCAGGCCTCAGGGTATCCCAAATTTGTACCTAGCACCCTATCTGTTATACAAAATAAGCGTGTTTCAGCCTCAGCTTTACTAAGTTATTTAATTTTGCATTGGTTTCTGTCTGCTGTCATTACACCAGGCCGCAGGGTATCCCAAACTTGCAGCTAGCACCCTATCTGTTATACAAAATAAGCGTGTTTCAGCCTCAGATGTACTAAGATATTTAATTTTGCATTGGTTTCTGACTGCTGTCATCACACCAGGCCGCAGGGTATCCCAAACCTACACCCAGCACCCTATCTGTTATACAAAATAAGCGTGCTTCAGCCTCAGCTTTACTAAGTTATTTAATTTTGCATTGGTTTCTGCCTGCTGTCATTACACCAGGCCGCAGGGTATCCTAAACTTGCACCTAGCACCCTATCTGTTATACAAAATAAGCGTGTTTCAGCCTCAGCTGTACTAAGTTATTTAATTTTACATTGGTTTCTGTCTGCTGTCATTACACCAGGCCGCAGGGTATCCCAAACTTGCACCTAGCACCCTTTCTGTTATACAAAATAAGCGTGTTTCAGCCTCAGCTGTACTAAGTTATTTATTTTACATTGGTTTCTGTCTGCTGTCATTACACCAGGCCGCAGGGTATCCCAAACTTGCACCTAGCACCCTGTTATACAAAGTAAGCGTGTTTCAGCCTCAGCTGTACTAAGTTATTTAATTTTGCATTGGTTTCTGACTGCTGTCATTACACCAGGCTGCAGGGTATCCCAAACTTGCACCTAGCACCCTATCTGTTATACAAAATAAGCGTGTTTCAGCCTCAGCTTTACTAAGTTATTTAATTTTGCATTGGTTTCTGTCTGCTGTCATTACACCAGGCCGCAGGGTATCCCAAACTTGCAGCTAGCACCCTATCTGTTATACAAAATAAGCGTGTTTCAGCCTCAGATGTACTAAGTTATTTAATTTTGCATTGGTTTCTGACTGCTGTCATCACACCAGGCCGCAGGGTATCCCAAACCTACACCCAGCACCCTATCTGTTATACAAAATAAGCGTGTTTCAGCCTCAGCTTTACTAAGTTATTTAATTTTGCATTGGTTTCTGTCTGCTGTCATCACACCAGGCCGCAGGGTATCCCAAACTTGCACCCAGCACCCTATCTGTTATAAAAAATAAGCGTGCTTCTGCCTCAGCTTTACTAAGTTATTTAATTTTGCATTGGTTTCTGACTGCTGTCATTACACCAGGCCGCAGGGTATCCCAAACTTGCACCTAGCACCCTATCTGTTATACAAAATAAGCGTGCTTCTGCCTCAGCTTTACTAAGTTATTTAATTTTTCATTGGTTTCTGCCTGCTGTCATTACACCAGGCCGCAGGGTATCCCAAACTTGCACCTAGCACCATATCTGTTATACAAAATAAGCGTGTTTCAGCCTCAGCTGTACTAAGTTATTTAATTTTGCATTGGTTTCTGTCTGATGTCATTACACCAGGCCGCAGGGTATCCTAAACTTGCACCTGGCACCCTATCTGTTATACAAAATAAGCGTGTTTCAGCCTCAGCTGTACTAAGTTATTTATTTTACATTGGTTTCTGTCTGCTGTCATTACACCAGGCCGCAGGGTATCCCAAACTTGCACCTAGCACCCTATCTGTTATACAAAATAAGCGTGTTTCAGCCTCAGCTGTACTAAGTTATTTAATTTTGCATTGGTTTCTGACTGCTGTCATTACACCAGGCCGCAGGGTATCCCAAACTTGCACCTAGCACCCTATCTGTTATACAAACTAAGCGTGTTTCAGCCTCAGCTGTACTAAGTTATTTAATTTTGCATTGGTTTCTGACTGCTGTCTTTACACCAGGCTGCAGGGTATCCCAAACTTGCACCTAGCACCCTATCTGTTATGCAAAATAAACGTGCTTCTGCCTCAGCTTTACTAAGTTATTTAATTTTGCATTGGTTTCTGTCTGCTGTCATTACACCAGGCCGCAGGGTATCCCAAACTTGCACCTAGCACCCTGTTATACAAAATAAGCGTGTTTCTGCCTCAGCTGTACTAAGTTATTTAATTTTGCATTGGTTTCTGTCTGCTGTAATTACACCAGGCCGCAGGGTATCCCAAACTTGCACCTAGCACCCTATCTGTTATACAAAATAAGCGTGTTTCAGCCTCAGCTGTACTAAGTTATTTAATTTTGCATTGGTTTCTGACTGCTGTCATTACACCAGGCCGCAGGGTATCCCAAACTTGCACCTAGCACCCTATCTGTTATACAAAATAAGCGTGTTTCAGCCTCAGCTGTACTAAGTTATTTATTTTACATTGGTTTCTGTCTGCTGTCATTACACCAGGCCGCAGGGTATCCCAAACTTGCACCTAGCACCATATCTGTTATACAAAATAAGCGTGTTTCAGCCTCAGCTGTACTAAGTTATTTAATTTTGCATTGGTTTCTGTCTGATGTCATTACACCAGGCCGCAGGGTATCCTAAACTTGCACCTGGCACCCTATCTGTTATACAAAATAAGCGTGTTTCAGCCTCAGCTGTACTAAGTTATTTATTTTACATTGGTTTCTGTCTGCTGTCATTACACCAGGCCGCAGGGTATCCCAAACTTGCACCTAGCACCCTATCTGTTATACAAAATAAGCGTGTTTCAGCCTCAGCTGTACTAAGTTATTTAATTTTGCATTGGTTTCTGACTGCTGTCATTACACCAGGCCGCAGGGTATCCCAAACTTGCACCTAGCACCCTATCTGTTATACAAACTAAGCGTGTTTCAGCCTCAGCTGTACTAAGTTATTTAATTTTGCATTGGTTTCTGACTGCTGTCTTTACACCAGGCTGCAGGGTATCCCAAACTTGCACCTAGCACCCTATCTGTTATGCAAAATAAACGTGCTTCTGCCTCAGCTTTACTAAGTTATTTAATTTTGCATTGGTTTCTGTCTGCTGTCATTACACCAGGCCGCAGGGTATCCCAAACTTGCACCTAGCACCCTGTTATACAAAATAAGCGTGTTTCTGCCTCAGCTGTACTAAGTTATTTAATTTTGCATTGGTTTCTGTCTGCTGTAATTACACCAGGCCGCAGGGTATCCCAAACTTGCACCTAGCACCCTATCTGTTATACAAAATAAGCGTGTTTCAGCCTCAGCTGTACTAAGTTATTTAATTTTGCATTGGTTTCTGACTGCTGTCATTACACCAGGGCGCAGGGTATCCCAAACTTGCAGCTAGCACCCTATCTGTTATACAAACTAAGCGTGTTTCAGCCTCAGCTGTACTAAGTTATTTAATTTTGCATTGGTTTCTGACTGCTGTCTTTACACCAGGCCGCAGGGTATCCCAAACTTGCACCTAGCACCCTTTCTGTTATACAAAATAAGCGTGTTTCAGCCTCAGCTGTACTAAGTTATTTATTTTACATTGGTTTCTGTCTGCTGTCATTACACCAGGCCGCAGGGTATCCCAAACTTGCACCTAGCACCCTGTTATACAAAATAAGCGTGTTTCAGCCTCAGCTGTACTAAGTTATTTAATTTTGCATTGGTTTCTGTCTGCTGTCATCACACCAGGCCGCAGGGTATCCCAAACTTGCACCCAGCACCCTATCTGTTATAAAAAATAAGCGTGCTTCTGCCTCAGCTTTACTAAGTTATTTAATTTTGCATTGGTTTCTGACTGCTGTCATTACACCAGGCTGCAGGGTATCCCAAACTTGCACCTAGCACCCTATCTGTTATACAAAATAAGCGTGTTTCAGCCTCAGCTGTACTAAGTTATTTAATTTTGCATTGGTTTCTGTCTGATGTCATTACACCAGGCCGCAGGGTATCCCAAACTTGCACCTAGCACCCTTTCTGTTATACAAAATAAGCGTGTTTCAGCCTCAGCTGTACTAAGTTATTTATTTTACATTGGTTTCTGTCTGCTGTCATTACACCAGGCCGCAGGGTATCCCAAACTTGCACCTAGCACCCTGTTATACAAAGTAAGCGTGTTTCAGCCTCAGCTGTACTAAGTTATTTAATTTTGCATTGGTTTCTGACTGCTGTCATTACACCAGGCCACAGGGTATCCCAAACTTGCACCTAGCACCCTATCTGTTATACAAAATAAGCGTGTTTCAGCCTCAGCTGTACTAAGTTATTTAATTTTGCATTGGTTTCTGACTGCTGTCATTACACCAGGCCGCAGGGTATCCCAAACTTGCAGCTAGCACCCTATCTGTTATACAAAATGAGCGTGTTTCAGCCTCAGCTGTACTAAGTTATTTAATTTTGCATTGGTTTCTGACTGCTGTCATTACACCAGGCCGCAGGGTATCCCAAACTTGCACCTAGCACCCTATCTGTTATACAAACTAAGCGTGTTTCAGCCTCAGCTGTACTAAGTTATTTAATTTTGCATTGGTTTCTGACTGCTGTCTTTACACCAGGCCGCAGGGTATCCCAAACTTGCACCTAGCACCCTATCTGTTATGCAAAATATACGTGCTTCTGCCTCAGCTTTACTAAGTTATTTAATTTTGCATTGGTTTCTGTCTGCTGTCATTACACCAGGCCGCAGGGTATCCCAAACTTGCACCTAGCACCCTGTTATATAAAATAAGCGTGTTTCTGCCTCAGCTGTACTAAGTTATTTAATTTTGCATTGGTTTCTGTCTGCTGTCATTACACCAGGCCGCAGGGTATCCCAAACTTGCACCTAGCACCCTATCTGTTATACAAAATAAGCGTGTTTCAGCCTCAGCTGTACTAAGTTATTTAATTTTGCATTGGTTTCTGTCTGCTGTCATTACACCAGGCTGCAGGTATCCCAAACTTGCACCTAGCACCCTATCTGTTATACAAAATAAGCGTGTTTCAGCTTCAGCAGTTTTAAGTTATTTAATTTTGCATTGGTTTCCGACTGCTGTCGATACACCAGGCCGCAGGGTATCCCAAACTTGCAGCTAGCACCCTATGTGTTATACAAAATAAGCGTGTTTTAGCCTCAGCTGTACTAAGTTATTTAATTTTGCATTGGTTTCTGACTGCTGTCATCACACCAGGCCGCAGGGTATCCCAAACCTACACCCAGCACCCTATCTGTTATACAAAATAAGCGTGCTTCAGCCTCAGCTGTACTAAGTTATTTAATTTTGCATTGGTTTCTGTCTGCTGTCATTACACCAGGCCTCAGGGTATCCCAAACTTGCGCCTAGCACCCTATCTGTTATACAAAATAAGCGTGTTTCAGCCTCAGCTTTACTAAGTTATTTAATTTTGCATTGGTTTCTGTCTGCTGTCATTACACCAGGCCGCAGGGTATCCCAAACTTGCAGCTAGCACCCTATCTGTTATACAAAATAAGCGTGTTTCAGCCTCAGATGTACTAAGTTATTTAATTTTGCATTGGTTTCTGACTGCTGTCATCACACCAGGCCGCAGGGTATCCCAAACCTACACCCAGCACCCTATCTGTTATACAAAAGAAGCGTGCTTCAGCCTCAGCTGTACTAAGTTATTTAATTTTGCATTGGTTTCTGTCTGCTGTCATTACACCAGGCCGCAGGGTATCCCAAACTTGCACCTAGCACCCTATCTGTTATACAAAATAAGCGTGGTTCAGCCTCAGCTTTACTAAGTTATTTAATTTTGCATTGGTTTCTGTCTGCTGCCATTACACCAGGGCGCAGGGTATCCCAAACTTGCAGCTAGCACCCTATCTGTTATACAAAATAAGCGTGTTTCAGCCTCAGCTTTACTAAGTTATTTAATTTTGCATTGGTTTCTGTCTGCTGTCATTACACCAGGCCGCAGGGTATCCCAAACTTGCACCCAGTACCCTATCTGTTATACAAAATAAGCGTGCTTCTGCCTCAGCTTTACTAAGTTATTTAATTTTGCATTGGTTTCTGACTGCTGTCATTACACCAGGCCGCAGGGTATCCCAAACTTGCACCTAGCACCCTATCTGTTATACAAAATAAGCGTGCTTCTGCCTCAGCTTTACTAAGTTATTTAATTTTGCATTGGTTTCTGTCTGATGTCATTACACCAGGCCGCAGGGTATCCCAAACTTGCACCTAGCACCCTATCTGTTATACAAAATAAGCGTGCCTCTGCCTCAGCTTTACTAAGTATTTTAATTTTACATTGGTTTCTGTCTGCTGTCATTACACCAGGCCACAGGGTATCCCAAACTTGCAGCTAGTACACTATGTGTTATACAAAATAAGCGTGTTTTAGCCTCAACTGTTTTAAGTTATTTAATTTTGCATTGGTTTCTGTCTGCTGTCATTACACCAGGCAGCAGGGTATCCCACACTTGCACCTAGCACCCTATATGTTATGCAAAATAAGCATGTTTCAGCCTCAGCGGTACTAAGTTATTTTATTTTGCATTGGTTTCTGACTGCTGTCATTACACCAGGCCGCAGGGTATCCCAAACTTGCACCTAGCACCCTATCTGTTATACGAAATAAGCGTGCCTCTGCCTCAGCTTTACTAAGTTATTTAATTTTGCATTGGTTTCTATCTGCTGTCATTACACCAGGCCACAGGGTATCCCAAACTTGCACCTAGCACCCTTTCTGATATACAAACTAAGCGTGTTTCAGCCTCAGCTGTACTAAGTTATTTAATTTTGCATTGGTTTCTGACTGCTGTCATTACACCAGGGCGCGGGGTATCCCAAATTTGCACCTAGCAGCCTATCTGTTATACAAAATAAGCATGTTTCAGCTTCAGCAGTTTTAAGTTATTTAATTTTGCATTGGTTTCTGACTGCTGTCGATACACCAGGCCTCAGGGTATCCCAAACTTGCACCTAGCAGCCTATCTGTTATACAAAATAAGCGTGTTTCAGCCTCAGCTTTACTAAGTTATTTAATTTTGCATTGGTTTCTGTCTGCTGTCATTACACCAGGGCGCAGGGTATCCCAAACTTGCAGCTAGCACCCTATCTGTTATACAATATAAGCGTGTTTTAGCCTCAGATGTACTAAGTTATTTAATTTTGCATTGGTTTCTGACTGCTGTCATCACACCAGGCCGCAGGGTATCCCAAACTTGCACCCAGCACCCTATCTGTTATACAAAATAAGCGTGCTTCTGCCTCAGCTTTACTAAGTTATTTAATTTTGCATTGGTTTCTGAATGCTGTCATTACTCCAGGCCACGGGGTATCCCAAACTTGCACCTAGCACCCTATCTGTTATACAAAATAAGCGTGCTTCAGCCTCAGCTTTACTAAGTTATTTAATTTTGCATTGGTCTCTGTCTGCTGTCATTACACCAGGCCGCAGAGTATCCCAAACTTGCACCTAGCACCGTGTTATACAAAATAAGCGTGTTTCAGCCTCAGCTGTACTAAGTTATTTAATTTTGCATTGGTTTCTGACTGCTGTCATTACACCAGGCCACAGGGTATCCCAAACTTGCAGCTAGCACCCTATCTGTTATACAAAATAAGCATGTTTCAGCCTCAGCTGTACTAAGTTATTTAATTTTGCATTGGTTTCTGACTGCTGTCATTACACCAGGCCGCGGGGTATCCCAAACTTGCACCTAGCAGCCTATCTGTTATACAAAATAAGCGTGCTTCAGCCTCAGCTGTGCTAAGTTATTTAATTTTGCATTGGTTTCTGACTGCTGTCATTACACCAGGTCGCAGGGTATCCCAAACTTGCAGCTAGCACCCTATCTGTTATACAAAATAAGCGTGTTTCAGCCTCAGCTGTTCTAAGTTATTTAATTTTGCATTGGTTTCTGACTGCTGTCATTACTCCAGGCCACGGGGTATCCCAAACTTGCACCTAGCACCCTATCTGTTATACAAAATAAGCGTGCTTCAGCCTCAGCTTTACTAAGTTATTTAATTTTGCATTGGTTTCTGACTGCTGTCATTACACCAGGCCGCAGGGTATCCCAAACTTGCACCTAGCACCCTATCTGTTATACAAAATAAGCGTGCTTCTGCCTCAGCTTTACTAAGTTATTTAATTTTGCATTGGTTTCTGTCTGCTGTCATTACACCAGGCCGCAGAGTATCCCAAACTTGCACCTAGCACCCTGTTATACAAAATAAGCGTGTTTCAGCCTCAGCTGTACTAAGTTATTTAATTTTGCATTGGTTTCTGACTGCTGTAGATACACCAGGCCGCAGGGTATCCCAAACTTGCACCTAGCACCCTTTCTGTTATACAAAATAAGCGTGTTTCAGCTCCAGCTGTACTAAGTTATTTAATTTTGCATTGGTTTCTGACTGCTGTCATTACACCAGGCCGCAGGGTATCCCAAACTTGCAACTAGCACCATATCTGTTATACGAAATAAGCGTGCCTCTGCCTCAGCTTTACTAAGTTATTTAATTTTGCATTGGTTTCTGTCTGCTGTCATTACACCAGGCCGCAGGGTATCCCAAACTTGCACCTAGCACCCTATCTGTTATAGAAAAAATGCGTGTTTAAGCCTCAGCTGTACTAAGTTATTTAATTTTGCATTGGTTTCTGACTGCTGTCATTACACCAGGCCGCGGGGTATCCCAAACTTGCACCTAGCAGCCTATCTGTTATACAAAATAAGCGTGCTTCAGCCTCAGCTGTGCTAAGTTATTTAATTTTGCATTGGTTTCTGACTGCTGTCATTACACCAGGCCGCAGGGTGTCCCAAACTTGCAGCTAGCACCCTATCTGTTATACAAAAGAAGCGTGTTTCAGCCTCAGCTGTACTAAGTTATTTAATTTTGCATTGGTTTCTGACTGCTGTCATTACTCCAGGTCACGGGGTATCCCAAACTTGCACCTAGCACCCTATATGTTATACAAAATAAGCGTGCTTCTGCCTCAGCTTTACTAAGTTATTAAAATTTGCATTGGTTTCTGTCTGCTGTCATTACACCAGGCCGCAGAGTATCCCAAACTTGCACCTAGCACCCTGTTATACAAAATAAGCGTGTTTCAGCGTCAGCTGTACTAAGTTATTTATTTTACATTGGTTTCTGTCTGCTGTCATTACACCAGGCCGCAGGGTATCCCAAACTTGCACCTAGCACCCTGTTATACAAAGTAAGCGTGTTTCAGCCTCAGCTGTACTAAGTTATTTAATTTTGCATTGGTTTCTGACTGCTGTCATTACACCAGGCCGCAGGGTATCCCAAACTTGCACCTAGCACCCTATCTGTTATACAAAATAAGCGTGTTTCAGCCTCAGCTGTACTAAGTTATTTAATTTTGCATTGGTTTCTGACTGCTGTCATTACACCAGGCCGCAGGGTATCCCAAACTTGCACCTAGCACCCTATCTGTTATGCAAAAAAAACGTGCTTCTGCCTCAGCTTTACTAAGTTATTTAATTTTGCATTGGTTTCTGTCTGCTGTCATGACACCAGGCCGCAGGGTATCCCAAACTTGCACCTAGCACCCTGTTATACAAAATAAGCGTGTTTCTGCCTCAGCTGTACTAAGTTATTTAATTTTGCATTGGTTTCTGTCTGCTGTAATTACACCAGGCCGCAGGGTATCCCAAACTTGCACCTAGCACCCTATCTGTTATACAAAATAAGCGTGTTTCAGCCTCAGCTGTACTAAGTTATTTAATTTTGCATTGGTTTCTGACTGCTGTCATTACACCAGGCCGCAGGGTATCCCAAACTTGCACCTAGCACCCTATCTGTTATACAAAATAAGCGTGTTTCAGCCTCAGCTTTACTAAGTTATTTAATTTTGCATTGGTTTCTGACTGCTGTCATTACACCAGGGCGCAGGGTATCCCAAACTTGCAGCTAGCACCCTATCTGTTATACAAACTAAGCGTGTTTCAGCCTCAGCTGTACTAAGTTATTTAATTTTGCATTGGTTTCTGACTGCTGTCTTTACACCAGGCCGCAGGGTATCCCAAACTTGCACCCAGCACCCTATCTGTTATAAAAAATAAGCGTGCTTCTGCCTCAGCTTTACTAAGTTATTTAATTTTGCATTGGTTTCTGCCTGCTGTCATTACACCAGGCCGCAGGGTATCCCAAACTTGCACCTAGCACCTTATCTGTTATACAAAATAAGCGTGTTTCAGCCTCAGCTGTACTAAGTTATTTAATTTTGCATTGGTTTCTGTCTGATGTCATTACACAAGGCCGCAGGTTATCCTAAACTTGCACCTAGCACCCTATCTGTTATACAAAATAAGCGTGTTTCAGCCTCAGCTGTACTAAGTTATTTAATTTTGCATTGGTTTCTGACTGCTGTCATCACACCAGGCCGCAGGGTATCCCAAACTTGCACCCAGCACCCTATCTGTTATACAAAATAAGCGTGCTTCTGCCTCAGCTTTACTAAGTTATTTAATTTTGCATTGGTTTCTGAATGCTGTCATTACTCCAGGCCACGGGGTATCCCAAACTTGCACCTAGCACCCTATCTGTTATACAAAATAAGCGTGCTTCAGCCTCAGCTTTACTAAGTTATTTAATTTTGCATTGGTCTCTGTCTGCTGTCATTACACCAGGCCGCAGAGTATCCCAAACTTGCACCTAGCACCGTGTTATACAAAATAAGCGTGTTTCAGCCTCAGCTGTACTAAGTTATTTAATTTTGCATTGGTTTCTGACTGCTGTCATTACACCAGGCCACAGGGTATCCCAAACTTGCAGCTAGCACCCTATCTGTTATACAAAATAAGCATGTTTCAGCCTCAGCTGTACTAAGTTATTTAATTTTGCATTGGTTTCTGACTGCTGTCATTACACCAGGCCGCGGGGTATCCCAAACTTGCACCTAGCAGCCTATCTGTTATACAAAATAAGCGTGCTTCAGCCTCAGCTGTGCTAAGTTATTTAATTTTGCATTGGTTTCTGACTGCTGTCATTACACCAGGTCGCAGGGTATCCCAAACTTGCAGCTAGCACCCTATCTGTTATACAAAATAAGCGTGTTTCAGCCTCAGCTGTTCTAAGTTATTTAATTTTGCATTGGTTTCTGACTGCTGTCATTACTCCAGGCCACGGGGTATCCCAAACTTGCACCTAGCACCCTATCTGTTATACAAAATAAGCGTGCTTCTGCCTCAGCTTTACTAAGTTATTTAATTTTGCATTGGTTTCTGTCTGCTGTCATTACACCAGGCCGCAGAGTATCCCAAACTTGCACCTAGCACCCTGTTATACAAAATAAGCGTGTTTCAGCCTCAGCTGTACTAAGTTATTTAATTTTGCATTGGTTTCTGACTGCTGTAGATACACCAGGCCGCAGGGTATCCCAAACTTGCACCTAGCACCCTTTCTGTTATACAAAATAAGCGTGTTTCAGCTCCAGCTGTACTAAGTTATTTATTTTGCATTGGTTTCTGACTGCTGTCATTACACCAGGCCGCAGGGTATCCCAAACTTGCAACTAGCACCATATCTGTTATACGAAATAAGCGTGCCTCTGCCTCAGCTTTACTAAGTTATTTAATTTTGCATTGGTTTCTGTCTGCTGTCATTACACCAGGCCGCAGGGTATCCCAAACTTGCACCTAGCACCCTATCTGTTATAGAAAAAATGCGTGTTTAAGCCTCAGCTGTACTAAGTTATTTAATTTTGCATTGGTTTCTGACTGCTGTCATTACACCAGGCCGCGGGGTATCCCAAACTTGCACCTAGCAGCCTATCTGTTATACAAAATAAGCGTGCTTCAGCCTCAGCTGTGCTAAGTTATTTAATTTTGCATTGGTTTCTGACTGCTGTCATTACACCAGGCCGCAGGGTGTCCCAAACTTGCAGCTAGCACCCTATCTGTTATACAAAAGAAGCGTGTTTCAGCCTCAGCTGTACTAAGTTATTTAATTTTGCATTGGTTTCTGACTGCTGTCATTACTCCAGGTCACGGGGTATCCCAAACTTGCACCTAGCACCCTATATGTTATACAAAATAAGCGTGCTTCTGCCTCAGCTTTACTAAGTTATTAAAATTTGCATTGGTTTCTGTCTGCTGTCATTACACCAGGCCGCAGAGTATCCCAAACTTGCACCTAGCACCCTGTTATACAAAATAAGCGTGTTTCAGCATCAGCTGTACTAAGTTATTTAATTTTGCATTGGTTTCAGTCTGCTGTCATTACACCAGGCCGCAGGGTATCCCAAACTTGCACCTAGCACCCTATCTGTTATACAAAATAAGCGTGCTTCTGCCTCAGCTTTACTAAGTTATTTAATTTTGCATTGGTTTCTGTCTGCTGTCATTACACCAGGCCGCAGAGTATCCCAAACTTGCACCTAGCACCCTGTTATACAAAATAAGCGTGTTTCAGCCTCAGCTGTACTAAGTTATTTAATTTTGCATTGGTTTCTGACTGCTGTCATTACACCAGGCCGCAGGGTATCCCAAACTTGCAGCTAGCACCCTATCTGTTATACAAAATTAGCATGTTTCAACCTCAGCTGTACTAAGTTATTTAATTTTGCATTGGTTTCTGACTGCTGTCATTACACCAGGCCGCGGGGTATCCCAAACTTGCACCTAGCAGCCTATCTGTTATACAAAATAAGCGTGCTTCAGCCTCAGCTGTACTAAGATATTTAATTTTGCATTGGTTTCTGACTGCTGTCATTACACCAGGCCGCAGGGTATCCCAAACTTGCAGCTAGCACCCTATCTGTTATACAAAATTAGCATGTTTCAACCTCAGCTGTACTAAGTTATTTAATTTTGCATTGGTTTCTGACTGCTGTCATTACACCAGGCCGCAGGGTATCCCAAACTTGCAGCTAGCACCCTATCTGTTATACAAAATAAGCGTGTTTCAGCCTCAGCTGTACTAAGTTATTTAATTTTGCATTGGTTTCTGACTGCTGTCATTACTCCAGGCCTCGGGGTATCCCAAACTTGCACCTAGCACCCTATCTGTTATACAAAATAAGCGTGTTTCAGCCTCAGCTGTACTAAGTTATTTAATTTTGCATTGGTTTCTGACTGCTGTCATCACACCAGGCCGCAGGGTATCCCAAACCTACACCCAGCACCCTATCTGTTATACAAAATAAGCGTGCTTCAGCCTCAGCTGTACTAACTTATTTAATTTTGCATTGGTTTCTGCCTGCTGTCATTACACCAGGCCGCAGGGTATCCCAAACTTGCACCTAGCACCCTATCTGTTATACAAAATAAGCGTGTTTCAGCCTCAGCTGTACTAAGTTATTTAATTTTGCATTGGTTTCTGTCTGATGTCATTACACAAGGCCGCAGGGTATCCTAAACTTGCACCTAGCACCCTATCTGTTATACAAAATAAGCGTGTTTCAGCCTCAGCTGTACTAAGTTATTTATTTTACATTGGTTTCTGTCTGCTGTCATTACACCAGGCCGCAGGGTATCCCAAACTTGCACCTAGCATCCTGTTATACAAAGTAAGCGTGTTTCAGCCTCAGCTGTACTAAGTTATTTAATTTTGCATTGGTTTCTGACTGCTGTCATTACACCAGGCCGCAGGGTATCCCAAACTTGCACCTAGCACCCTATCTGTTATACAAAATAAGCGTGTTTCAGCCTCAGCTGTACTAAGTTATTTAATTTTGCATTGGTTTCTGACTGCTGTCATTACACCAGGCCGCAGGGTATCCCAAACTTGCACCTAGCAGCCTATCTGTTATACAAACTAAGCGTGTTTCAGCCTCAGCTGTACTAAGTTATTTAATTTTACATTGGTTTCTGACTGCTGTCTTTACACCAGGCCGCAGGGTATCCCAAACTTGCACCTAGCACCCTATCTGTTATGCAAAAAAAACGTGCTTCTGCCTCAGCTTTACTAAGTTATTTAATTTTGCATTGGTTTCTGTCTGCTGTCATTACACCAGGCCGCAGGGTATCCCAAACTTGCACCTAGCACCCTGTTATACAAAATAAGCGTGTTTCTGCCTCAGCTGTACTAAGTTATTTAATTTTGCATTGGTTTCTGTCTGCTGTAATTACACCAGGCCGCAGGGTATCCCAAACTTGCACCTAGCACCCTATCTGTTATACAAAATAAGCGTGTTTCAGCCTCAGCTGTACTAAGTTATTTAATTTTGCATTGGTTTCTGACTGCTGTCATTACACCAGGCCGCAGGGTATCCCAAACTTGCACCTAGCACCCTATCTGTTATACAAAATAAACGTGTTTCAGCCTCAGCTGTACTAAGTTATTTAATTTTGCATTGGTTTCTGACTGCTGTCATTACACCAGGGCGCAGGGTATCCCAAACTTGCAGCTAGCACCCTATCTGTTATACAAACTAAGCGTGTTTCAGCCTCAGCTGTACTAAGTTATTTAATTTTGCATTGGTTTCTGACTGCTGTCTTTACACCAGGCCGCAGGGTATCCCAAACTTGCACCCAGCACCCTATCTGTTATAAAAAATAAGCGTGCTTCTGCCTCAGCTTTACTAAGTTATTTAATTTTGCATTGGTTTCTGCCTGCTGTCATTACACCAGGCCGCAGGGTATCCCAAACTTGCACCTAGCACCCTATCTGTTATACAAAATAAGCGTGTTTCAGCCTCAGCTGTACTAAGTTATTTAATTTTGCATTGGTTTCTGTCTGATGTCATTACACAAGGCCGCAGGGTATCCTAAACTTGCACCTAGCACCCTATCTGTTATACAAAATAAGCGTGTTTCAGCCTCAGCTGTACTAAGTTATTTAATTTTACATTGGTTTCTGTCTGCTGTCATTACACCAGGCCGCAGGGTATCCCAAACTTGCACCTAGCACCCTTTCTGTTATACAAAATAAGCGTGTTTCAGCCTCAGCTGTACTAAGTTATTTATTTTACATTGGTTTCTGTCTGCTGTCATTACACCAGGCCGCAGGGTATCCCAAACTTGCACCTAGCACCCTGTTATACAAAGTAAGCGTGTTTCAGCCTCAGCTGTACTAAGTTATTTAATTTTGCATTGGTTTCTGACTGCTGTCATTACACCAGGCCGCAGGGTATCCCAAACTTGCACCTAGCAGCTTATCTGTTATACAAACTAAGCGTGTTTCAGCCTCAGCTGTACTAAGTTATTTAATTTTGCATTGGTTTCTGACTGCTGTCTTTACACCAGGCCGCAGGGTATCCCAAACTTGCACCTAGCACCCTATCTGTTATGCAAAATAAACGTGCTTCTGCCTCAGCTTTACTAAGTTATTTAATTTTGCATTGGTTTCTGTCTGCTGTCATTACACCAGGCCGCAGGGTATCCCAAACTTGCACCTAGCACCCTGTTATACAAAATAAGCGTGTTTCTGCCTCAGCTGTACTAAGTTATTTAATTTTGCATTGGTTTCTGTCTGCTGTAATTACACCAGGCCGCAGGGTATCCCAAACTTGCACCTAGCACCCTATCTGTTATACAAAATAAGCGTGTTTCAGCCTCAGCTGTACTAAGTTATTTAATTTTGCATTGGTTTCTGACTGCTGTCATTACACCAGGCCGCAGGGTATCCCAAACTTGCACCTAGCACCCTATCTGTTATACAAAATAAGCGTGTTTCAGCCTCAGCTGTACTAAGTTATTTAATTTTGCATTGGTTTCTGACTGCTGTCATTACACCAGGGCGCAGGGTATCCCAAACTTGCAGCTAGCACCCTATCTGTTATACAAACTAAGCGTGTTTCAGCCTCAGCTGTACTAAGTTATTTAATTTTGCATTGGTTTCTGACTGCTGTCTTTACACCAGGCCGCAGGGTATCCCAAACTTGCACCCAGCACCCTATCTGTTATAAAAAATAAGCGTGCTTCTGCCTCAGCTTTACTAAGTTATTTAATTTTGCATTGGTTTCTGACTGCTGTCATTACACCAGGCCGCAGGGTATCCCAAACTTGCACCTAGCACCCTATCTGTTATACAAAATAAGCGTGTTTCAGCCTCAGCTGTACTAAGTTATTTAATTTTGCATTGGTTTCTGTCTGATGTCATTACACCAGGCCGCAGGGTATCCCAAACTTGCACCTAGCACCCTTTCTGTTATACAAAATAAGCGTGTTTCAGCCTCAGCTGTACTAAGTTATTTATTTTACATTGGTTTCTGTCTGCTGTCATTACACCAGGCCGCAGGGTATCCCAAACTTGCACCTAGCACCCTGTTATACAAAGTAAGCGTGTTTCAGCCTCAGCTGTACTAAGTTATTTAATTTTGCATTGGTTTCTGACTGCTGTCATTACACCAGGCCGCAGGGTATCCCAAACTTGCACCTAGCACCCTATCTGTTATACAAAATAAGCGTGTTTCAGCCTCAGCTGTACTAAGTTATTTAATTTTGCATTGGTTTCTGACTGCTGTCATTACACCAGGCCGCAGGGTATCCCAAACTTGCAGCTAGCACCCTATCTGTTATACAAAATAAGCGTGTTTCAGCCTCAGCTGTACTAAGTTATTTAATTTTGCATTGGTTTCTGACTGCTGTCATTACACCAGGCTGCAGGGTATCCCAAACTTGCACCTAGCACCCTATCTGTTATACAAACTAAGCGTGTTTCAGCCTCAGCTGTACTAAGTTATTTAATTTTGCATTGGTTTCTGACTGCTGTCTTTACACCAGGCCGCAGGGTATCCCAAACTTGCACCTAGCACCCTATCTGTTATGCAAAATAAACGTGCTTCTGCCTCAGCTTTACTAAGTTATTTAATTTTGCATTGGTTTCTGTCTGCTGTCATTACACCAGGCCGCAGGGTATCCCAAACTTGCACCTAGCACCCTGTTATACAAAATAAGCGTGTTTCTGCCTCAGCTGTACTAAGTTATTTAATTTTGCATTGGTTTCTGTCTGCTGTCATTACACCAGGCCGCAGGGTATCCCAAACTTGCACCTAGCACCCTATCTGTTATACAAAATAAGCGTGTTTCAGCCTCAGCTGTACTAAGTTATTTAATTTTGCATTGGTTTCTGACTGCTGTCATTACACCAGGCTGCAGGTATCCCAAACTTGCACCTAGCACCCTATCTGTTATACAAAATAAGCGTGTTTCAGCTTCAGCAGTTTTAAGTTATTTAATTTTGCATTGGTTTCCGACTGCTGTCGATACACCAGGCCGCAGGGTATCCCAAACTTGCAGCTAGCACCCTATGTGTTATACAAAATAAGCGTGTTTCAGCCTCAGCTGTACTAAGTTATTTAATTTTGCATTGGTTTCTGACTGCTGTCATCACACCAGGCCGCAGGGTATCCCAAACCTACACCCAGCACCCTATCTGTTATACAAAATAAGCGTGCTTCAGCCTCAGCTGTACTAAGTTATTTAATTTTGCATTGGTTTCTGTCTGCTGTCATTACACCAGGCCTCAGGGTATCCCAAACTTGCACCTAGCACCCTATCTGTTATACAAAATAAGCGTGTTTCAGCCTCAGCTTTACTAAGTTATTTAATTTTGCATTGGTTTCTGTCTGCTGTCATTACACCAGGCCGCAGGGTATCCCAAACTTGCAGCTAGCACCCTATCTGTTATACAAAATAAGCGTGTTTCAGCCCCAGCTTTACTAAGTTATTTAATTTTGCATTGGTTTCTGTCTGCTGTCATTACACCAGGCCGCAGGGTATCCCAAACTTGCAGCTAGCACCCTATCTGTTATACAAAATAAGCGTGGTTCAGCCTCAGCTTTACTAAGTTATTTAATTTTGCATTGGTTTCTGTCTGCTGTCATTACACCAGGGCGCAGGGTATCCCAAACTTGCAGCTAGCACCCTATCTGTTATACAAAATAAGCGTGTTTCAGCCCCAGCTTTACTAAGTTATTTAATTTTGCATTGGTTTCTGTCTGCTGTCATTACACCAGGCCGCAGGGTATCCCAAACTTGCACCCAGTACCCTATCTGTTATACAAAATAAGCGTGCTTCTGCCTCAGCTTTACTAAGTTATTTAATTTTGCATTGGTTTCTGACTGCTGTCATTACACCAGGCCGCAGGGTATCCCAAACTTGCACCTAGCACCCTATCTGTTATACAAAATAAGCGTGCTTCTGCCTCAGCTTTACTAAGTTATTTAATTTTGCATTGGTTTCTGTCTGATGTCATTACACCAGGCCGCAGGGTATCCCAAACTTGCACCTAGCACCCTATCTGTTATACAAAATAAGCGTGCCTCTGCCTCAGCTTTACTAAGTTCTTTAATTTTACATTGGTTTCTGTCTGCTGTCATTACACCAGGCCGCAGGGTATCCCAAACTTGCAGCTAGTACACTATGTGTTATACAAAATAAGCGTGTTTTAGCCTCAACTGTTTTAAGTTATTTAATTTTGCATTGGTTTCTGACTGCTGTCATAAAACCAGGCCGCAGGGTATCCCAAACTTGCACCCTATCTGTTATACAAAATAAGCGTGCTTCAGCCTCAGCTGTACTAAGTTATTTAATTTTGCATTGGTTTCTGTCTGCTGTCATTACACCAGGCAGCAGGGTATCCCACACTTGCACCTAGCACCCTATATGTTATGCAAAATAAGCATGTTTCAGCCTCAGCTGTACTAAGTTATTTTATTTTGCATTGGTTTCTGACTGCTGTCATTACACCAGGCCGCAGGGTATCCCAAACTTGCACCTAGCACCCTATCCCCTCGATTCAAAGAGCAAAAGTTAATTGATTTCGTATCGAGAATCGTAAGTTTGGGTGGGTGTTAGTCATTTTTTCCTGTTTTTTTGGCCATTTACGACTCGCACGAGCCTACGTACGAATGCGTATATGCTCTTACGATCAGCGGAAGTTCGTTCCTAAATTTTAGGATCAAAACGTAAAACTTAGGATCAAATCCTAAAACTTACGATCAAAACGTAAAACTTAGGTTAATTGGATGTGTTTAGGTGTGATTCAGAGAAACCTCTAAACGCGTTTTAAAAGAAAGCCACAGCCGACACCTTTTAGCAGCCGGATTGCTGTTCGTGAACAGGTTTTTTGGCTATGTGGAGGAGTCTGCGCGTCTTGTGCTCCAATGAACTGCATGTATCAGCATGGCCGAGGCCATAAATTGTATGGCAATGCATACCTGATTCATGTATGCCTTATAAAAGCATTTTAATGTGGACCTTAATTAGTCCTTTGCATGTAAACCTTTATTTTGCAATATATTTGCGTTAATTAAAGAAACTTATGTCCTTTGTTATTTATTTTAAAATTGAGGTACTAGAATAATATTTTTAGATTGCATTTATTGGTGTAGTTGTTTACCTTTGCTTTGTTTAATTATTTAAGCACATCTTTGGTCAGATGCATCACACTTACTGAGGAGAGGAGAGCGGGATAAAGTGCAGGATGTGGGTTACTGCTGTATTTTGCACAGACACAGCAGAGCTGGGGGCATGGAAAGGTCAGAAATCAAAGAATCCAGAGCAACACAGTCACAAGGCCCTTTCTGTTTGCAGGCTGCCCGATAATACCTGAGCCGCCATCTTGGCTGTTTCTAGGCTCATAACATGCAGAAGTTGCTGGGTGTTTTTTAATATTTGTGAGCAATCTGTATGTAGAGGGTGTGGGTAACCACACTAAAAATTTAAAGTTGTACCATTTGAAGCATAAATATTAAAATTAAATCCACAAGTAAAAAATGCAAGTTACCTACAAATTAAACAAAGTAAGATTTACTTATGCAAATGCATTCATTAATGGTTGGTTACTACAAAATGAATGAAATAAAGAAAAATAAAAGACCAAATATTTAGAATGCACTTTAATGAGGTAAGTTTGTAGTGCGGAGCCGCAAGATCAGAAGGATTTACGTCCAGACAAAAAAGGAAAAAGGAAAAAGGGCAAAACCAATGTTGCAACCTGAGAAATGAAACGGAAAATTCAGGATGGAAACTGACATAGGTCTGATTCCCGAACTGCCATACGAACGGACGTATCTTTTAGGATAGAAACGTATTTGCTTATTGAATCACTCGCAAGTTCATACGAACGCACGAGCGGACGTGAAAAATAGGATGATCGTGAGCCAAATCCAAGCTGTTACATGTTTCTTTGAATCAACCCATATCTGTTATACGAAATAAGCGTGCCTCTGCCTCAGCTTTACTAAGTTATTTAATTTTGCATTGGTTTCTGTCTGCTGTCATTACACCAGGCCACAGGGTATCCCAAACTTGCACCTAGCACCCTTTCTGATATACAAAATAAGCGTGTTTCAGCCTCAGCTGTACTAAGTTATTTAATTTTGCATTGGTTTCTGACTGCTGTCATTACACCAGGGCGCGGGGTATCCCAAATTTGCACCTAGCAGCCTATCTGTTATACAAAATAAGCATGTTTCAGCTTCAGCAGTTTTAAGTTATTTAATTTTGCATTGGTTTCTGACTGCTGTCGATACACCAGGCCTCAGGGTATCCCAAACTTGCACCTAGCAGCCTATCTGTTATACAAAATAAGCGTGTTTCAGCCTCAGCTTTACTAAGTTATTTAATTTTGCATTGGTTTCTGTCTGCTGTCATTACACCAGGGCTCAGGGTATCCCAAACTTGCACCTAGCACCCTATCTGTTATACAAAATAAGCGTGTTTTAGCCTCAGATGTACTAAGTTATTTAATTTTGCATTGGTTTCTGACTGCTGTCATCACACCAGGCCGCAGGGTATCCCAAACTTGCACCCAGCACCCTATCTGTTATACAAAATAAGCGTGCTTCTGCCTCAGCTTTACTAAGTTATTTAATTTTGCATTGGTTTCTGAATGCTGTCATTACTCCAGGCCACGGGGTATCCCAAACTTGCACCTAGCACCCTATCTGTTATACAAAATAAGCGTGCTTCAGCCTCAGCTTTACTAAGTTATTTAATTTTGCATTGGTTTCTGTCTGCTGTCATTACACCAGGCCGCAGAGTATCCCAAACTTGCACCTAGCACCCTGTTATACAAAATAAGCGTGTTTCAGCCTCAGCTGTACTAAGTTATTTAATTTTGCATTGGTTTCTGACTGCTGTCATTACACCAGGCCGCAGGGTATCCCAAACTTGCACCTAGCACCCTATCTGTTATACAAAATAAGCGTGTTTCAGCCTCAGCTGTACTAAGTTATTTAATTTTGCATTGGTTTCTGACTGCTGTCATTACACCAGGCCGCAGGGTATCCCAAACTTGCAGCTAGCACCCTATCTGTTATACAAAATAAGCGTGTTTCAGCCTCAGCTGTACTAAGTTATTTAATTTTGCATTGGTTTCTGACTGCTGTCATTACACCAGGCTGCAGGGTATCCCAAACTTGCACCTAGCACCCTATCTGTTATACAAACTAAGCGTGTTTCAGCCTCAGCTGTACTAAGTTATTTAATTTTGCATTGGTTTCTGACTGCTGTCTTTACACCAGGCCGCAGGGTATCCCAAACTTGCACCTAGCACCCTATCTGTTATGCAAAATAAACGTGCTTCTGCCTCAGCTTTACTAAGTTATTTAATTTTGCATTGGTTTCTGTCTGCTGTCATTACACCAGGCCGCAGGGTATCCCAAACTTGCACCTAGCACCCTGTTATACAAAATAAGCGTGTTTCTGCCTCAGCTGTACTAAGTTATTTAATTTTGCATTGGTTTCTGTCTGCTGTCATTACACCAGGCCGCAGGGTATCCCAAACTTGCACCTAGCACCCTATCTGTTATACAAAATAAGCGTGTTTCAGCCTCAGCTGTACTAAGTTATTTAATTTTGCATTGGTTTCTGACTGCTGTCATTACACCAGGCTGCAGGTATCCCAAACTTGCACCTAGCACCCTATCTGTTATACAAAATAAGCGTGTTTCAGCTTCAGCAGTTTTAAGTTATTTAATTTTGCATTGGTTTCCGACTGCTGTCGATACACCAGGCCGCAGGGTATCCCAAACTTGCAGCTAGCACCCTATGTGTTATACAAAATAAGCGTGTTTCAGCCTCAGCTGTACTAAGTTATTTAATTTTGCATTGGTTTCTGACTGCTGTCATCACACCAGGCCGCAGGGTATCCCAAACCTACACCCAGCACCCTATCTGTTATACAAAATAAGCGTGCTTCAGCCTCAGCTGTACTAAGTTATTTAATTTTGCATTGGTTTCTGTCTGCTGTCATTACACCAGGCCTCAGGGTATCCCAAACTTGCACCTAGCACCCTATCTGTTATACAAAATAAGCGTGTTTCAGCCTCAGCTTTACTAAGTTATTTAATTTTGCATTGGTTTCTGTCTGCTGTCATTACACCAGGCCGCAGGGTATCCCAAACTTGCAGCTAGCACCCTATCTGTTATACAAAATAAGCGTGTTTCAGCCCCAGCTTTACTAAGTTATTTAATTTTGCATTGGTTTCTGTCTGCTGTCATTACACCAGGCCGCAGGGTATCCCAAACTTGCAGCTAGCACCCTATCTGTTATACAAAATAAGCGTGGTTCAGCCTCAGCTTTACTAAGTTATTTAATTTTGCATTGGTTTCTGTCTGCTGTCATTACACCAGGGCGCAGGGTATCCCAAACTTGCAGCTAGCACCCTATCTGTTATACAAAATAAGCGTGTTTCAGCCCCAGCTTTACTAAGTTATTTAATTTTGCATTGGTTTCTGTCTGCTGTCATTACACCAGGCCGCAGGGTATCCCAAACTTGCACCCAGTACCCTATCTGTTATACAAAATAAGCGTGCTTCTGCCTCAGCTTTACTAAGTTATTTAATTTTGCATTGGTTTCTGACTGCTGTCATTACACCAGGCCGCAGGGTATCCCAAACTTGCACCTAGCACCCTATCTGTTATACAAAATAAGCGTGCTTCTGCCTCAGCTTTACTAAGTTATTTAATTTTGCATTGGTTTCTGTCTGATGTCATTACACCAGGCCGCAGGGTATCCCAAACTTGCACCTAGCACCCTATCTGTTATACAAAATAAGCGTGCCTCTGCCTCAGCTTTACTAAGTTCTTTAATTTTACATTGGTTTCTGTCTGCTGTCATTACACCAGGCCGCAGGGTATCCCACACTTGCACCTAGCACCCTATATGTTATGCAAAATAAGCATGTTTCAGCCTCAGCTGTACTAAGTTATTTTATTTTGCATTGGTTTCTGACTGCTGTCATTACACCAGGCCGCAGGGTATCCCAAACTTGCACCTAGCACCCTATCTGTTATACGAAATAAGCGTGCCTCTGCCTCAGCTTTACTAAGTTATTTAATTTTGCATTGGTTTCTGTCTGCTGTCATTACACCAGGCCACAGGGTATCCCAAACTTGCACCTAGCACCCTTTCTGATATACAAAATAAGCGTGTTTCAGCCTCAGCTGTACTAAGTTATTTAATTTTGCATTGGTTTCTGACTGCTGTCATTACACCAGGGCGCGGGGTATCCCAAATTTGCACCTAGCAGCCTATCTGTTATACAAAATAAGCATGTTTCAGCTTCAGCAGTTTTAAGTTATTTAATTTTGCATTGGTTTCTGACTGCTGTCGATACACCAGGCCTCAGGGTATCCCAAACTTGCACCTAGCAGCCTATCTGTTATACAAAATAAGCGTGTTTCAGCCTCAGCTTTACTAAGTTATTTAATTTTGCATTGGTTTCTGTCTGCTGTCATTACACCAGGGCTCAGGGTATCCCAAACTTGCAGCTAGCACCCTATCTGTTATACAAAATAAGCGTGTTTTAGCCTCAGATGTACTAAGTTATTTAATTTTGCATTGGTTTCTGACTGCTGTCATCACACCAGGCCGCAGGGTATCCCAAACTTGCACCCAGCACCCTATCTGTTATACAAAATAAGCGTGCTTCTGCCTCAGCTTTACTAAGTTATTTAATTTTGCATTGGTTTCTGAATGCTGTCATTACTCCAGGCCACGGGGTATCCCAAACTTGCACCTAGCACCCTATCTGTTATACAAAATAAGCGTGCTTCAGCCTCAGCTTTACTAAGTTATTTAATTTTGCATTGGTTTCTGTCTGCTGTCATTACACCAGGCCGCAGAGTATCCCAAACTTGCACCTAGCACCCTGTTATACAAAATAAGCGTGTTTCAGCCTCAGCTGTACTAAGTTATTTAATTTTGCATTGGTTTCTGACTGCTGTCATTACACCAGGCAACAGGGTATCCCAAACTTGCAGCTAGCACCCTATCTGTTATACAAAATAAGCATGTTTCAGCCTCAGCTGTACTAAGTTATTTAATTTTGCATTGGTTTCTGACTGCTGTCATTACTCCAGGCCACGGGGTATCCCAAACTTGCACCTAGCACCCTATCTGTTATACAAAATAAGCGTGCTTCTGCCTCAGCTTTACTAAGTTATTTAATTTTGCATTGGTTTCTGTCTGCTGTCATTACACCAGGCCGCAGAGTATCCCAAACTTGCACCTAGCACCCTGTTATACAAAATAAGCGTGTTTCAGCCTCAGCTGTACTAAGTTATTTAATTTTGCATTGGTTTCTGACTGCTGTAGATACACCAGGCCGCAGGGTATCCCAAACTTGCACCTAGTACCCTTTCTGTTATACAAAATAAGCGTGTTTCAGCTCCAGCTGTACTAAGTTATTTAATTTTGCATTGGTTTCTGACTGCTGTCATTACACCAGGCCGCAGGGTATCCCAAACTTGCAACTAGCACCCTATCTGTTATACGAAATAAGCGTGCCTCTGCCTCAGCTTTACTAAGTTATTTAATTTTGCATTGGTTTCTGTCTGCTGTCATTACACCAGGCCGCAGGGTATCCCAAACTTGCACCTAGCACCCTATCTGTTATAGAAAAAATGCGTGTTTAAGCCTCAGCTGTACTAAGTTATTTAATTTTGCATTGGTTTCTGACTGCTGTCATTACACCAGGCCGCAGGGTATCCCAAACTTGCAGCTAGCACCCTATCTGTTATACAAAATAAGCATGTTTCAGCCTCAGCTGTACTAAGTTATTTAATTTTGCATTGGTTTCTGTCTGATGTCATTACACAAGGCCGCAGGGTATCCTAAACTTGCACCTAGCACCCTATCTGTTATACAAAATAAGCGTGTTTCAGCCTCAGCTGTACTAAGTTATTTAATTTTACATTGGTTTCTGTCTGCTGTCATTACACCAGGCCGCAGGGTATCCCAAACTTGCACCTAGCACCCTTTCTGTTATACAAAATAAGCGTGTTTCAGCCTCAGCTGTACTAAGTTATTTATTTTACATTGGTTTCTGTCTGCTGTCATTACACCAGGCCGCAGGGTATCCCAAACTTGCACCTAGCACCCTGTTATACAAAGTAAGCGTGTTTCAGCCTCAGCTGTACTAAGTTATTTAATTTTGCATTGGTTTCTGACTGCTGTCATTACACCAGGCCGCAGGGTATCCCAAACTTGCACCTAGCAGCTTATCTGTTATACAAACTAAGCGTGTTTCAGCCTCAGCTGTACTAAGTTATTTAATTTTGCATTGGTTTCTGACTGCTGTCTTTACACCAGGCCGCAGGGTATCCCAAACTTGCACCTAGCACCCTATCTGTTATGCAAAATAAACGTGCTTCTGCCTCAGCTTTACTAAGTTATTTAATTTTGCATTGGTTTCTGTCTGCTGTCATTACACCAGGCCGCAGGGTATCCCAAACTTGCACCTAGCACCCTGTTATACAAAATAAGCGTGTTTCTGCCTCAGCTGTACTAAGTTATTTAATTTTGCATTGGTTTCTGTCTGCTGTAATTACACCAGGCCGCAGGGTATCCCAAACTTGCACCTAGCACCCTATCTGTTATACAAAATAAGCGTGTTTCAGCCTCAGCTGTACTAAGTTATTTAATTTTGCATTGGTTTCTGACTGCTGTCATTACACCAGGCCGCAGGGTATCCCAAACTTGCACCTAGCACCCTATCTGTTATACAAAATAAGCGTGTTTCAGCCTCAGCTGTACTAAGTTATTTAATTTTGCATTGGTTTCTGACTGCTGTCATTACACCAGGGCGCAGGGTATCCCAAACTTGCAGCTAGCACCCTATCTGTTATACAAACTAAGCGTGTTTCAGCCTCAGCTGTACTAAGTTATTTAATTTTGCATTGGTTTCTGACTGCTGTCTTTACACCAGGCCGCAGGGTATCCCAAACTTGCACCCAGCACCCTATCTGTTATAAAAAATAAGCGTGCTTCTGCCTCAGCTTTACTAAGTTATTTAATTTTGCATTGGTTTCTGACTGCTGTCATTACACCAGGCCGCAGGGTATCCCAAACTTGCACCTAGCACCCTATCTGTTATACAAAATAAGCGTGTTTCAGCCTCAGCTGTACTAAGTTATTTAATTTTGCATTGGTTTCTGTCTGATGTCATTACACCAGGCCGCAGGGTATCCCAAACTTGCACCTAGCACCCTTTCTGTTATACAAAATAAGCGTGTTTCAGCCTCAGCTGTACTAAGTTATTTATTTTACATTGGTTTCTGTCTGCTGTCATTACACCAGGCCGCAGGGTATCCCAAACTTGCACCTAGCACCCTGTTATACAAAGTAAGCGTGTTTCAGCCTCAGCTGTACTAAGTTATTTAATTTTGCATTGGTTTCTGACTGCTGTCATTACACCAGGCCGCAGGGTATCCCAAACTTGCACCTAGCACCCTTTCTGTTATACAAAATAAGCGTGTTTCAGCCTCAGCTGTACTAAGTTATTTAATTTTGCATTGGTTTCTGACTGCTGTCATTACACCAGGCCGCAGGGTATCCCAAACTTGCAGCTAGCACCCTATCTGTTATACAAAATAAGCGTGTTTCAGCCTCAGCTGTACTAAGTTATTTAATTTTGCATTGGTTTCTGACTGCTGTCATTACACCAGGCTGCAGGGTATCCCAAACTTGCACCTAGCACCCTATCTGTTATACAAACTAAGCGTGTTTCAGCCTCAGCTGTACTAAGTTATTTAATTTTGCATTGATTTCTGACTGCTGTCTTTACACCAGGCCGCAGGGTATCCCAAACTTGCACCTAGCACCCTATCTGTTATGCAAAATAAACGTGCTTCTGCCTCAGCTTTACTAAGTTATTTAATTTTGCATTGGTTTCTGTCTGCTGTCATTACACCAGGCCGCAGGGTATCCCAAACTTGCACCTAGCACCCTATCTGTTATACAAAATAAGCGTGTTTCAGCCTCAGCTGTACTAAGTTATTTAATTTTGCATTGGTTTCTGACTGCTGTCATTACACCAGGCTGCAGGTATCCCAAACTTGCACCTAGCACCCTATCTGTTATACAAAATAAGCGTGTTTCAGCTTCAGCAGTTTTAAGTTATTTAATTTTGCATTGGTTTCCGACTGCTGTCGATACACCAGGCCGCAGGGTATCCCAAACTTGCAGCTAGCACCCTATGTGTTATACAAAATAAGCGTGTTTCAGCCTCAGCTGTACTAAGTTATTTAATTTTGCATTGGTTTCTGACTGCTGTCATCACACCAGGCCGCAGGGTATCCCAAACTTGCACCTAGCACCCTATCTGTTATACAAAATAAGCGTGCTTCTGCCTCAGCTTTACTAAGTTATTTAATTTTGCATTGGTTTCTGACTGCTGTCATTACACCAGGCCGCAGGGTATCCCAAACTTGCACCTAGCACCCTATCTGTTATACAAAATAAGCGTGCTTCTGCCTCAGCTTTACTAAGTTATTTAATTTTGCATTGGTTTCTGTCTGATGTCATTACACCAGGCCGCAGGGTATCCCAAACTTGCACCTAGCACCCTATCTGTTATACAAAATAAGCGTGCCTCTGCCTCAGCTTTACTAAGTTCTTTAATTTTACATTGGTTTCTGTCTGCTGTCATTACACCAGGCCGCAGGGTATCCCACACTTGCACCTAGCACCCTATATGTTATGCAAAATAAGCATGTTTCAGCCTCAGCTGTACTAAGTTATTTTATTTTGCATTGGTTTCTGACTGCTGTCATTACACCAGGCCGCAGGGTATCCCAAACTTGCACCTAGCACCCTATCTGTTATACGAAATAAGCGTGCCTCTGCCTCAGCTTTACTAAGTTATTTAATTTTGCATTGGTTTCTGTCTGCTGTCATTACACCAGGCCACAGGGTATCCCAAACTTGCACCTAGCACCCTTTCTGATATACAAAATAAGCGTGTTTCAGCCTCAGCTGTACTAAGTTATTTAATTTTGCATTGGTTTCTGACTGCTGTCATTACACCAGGGCGCGGGGTATCCCAAATTTGCACCTAGCAGCCTATCTGTTATACAAAATAAGCATGTTTCAGCTTCAGCAGTTTTAAGTTATTTAATTTTGCATTGGTTTCTGACTGCTGTCGATACACCAGGCCTCAGGGTATCCCAAACTTGCACCTAGCAGCCTATCTGTTATACAAAATAAGCGTGTTTCAGCCTCAGCTTTACTAAGTTATTTAATTTTGCATTGGTTTCTGTCTGCTGTCATTACACCAGGGCTCAGGGTATCCCAAACTTGCAGCTAGCACCCTATCTGTTATACAAAATAAGCGTGTTTTAGCCTCAGATGTACTAAGTTATTTAATTTTGCATTGGTTTCTGACTGCTGTCATCACACCAGGCCGCAGGGTATCCCAAACTTGCACCCAGCACCCTATCTGTTATACAAAATAAGCGTGCTTCTGCCTCAGCTTTACTAAGTTATTTAATTTTGCATTGGTTTCTGAATGCTGTCATTACTCCAGGCCACGGGGTATCCCAAACTTGCACCTAGCACCCTATCTGTTATACAAAATAAGCGTGCTTCAGCCTCAGCTTTACTAAGTTATTTAATTTTGCATTGGTTTCTGTCTGCTGTCATTACACCAGGCCGCAGAGTATCCCAAACTTGCACCTAGCACCCTGTTATACAAAATAAGCGTGTTTCAGCCTCAGCTGTACTAAGTTATTTAATTTTGCATTGGTTTCTGACTGCTGTCATTACACCAGGCAACAGGGTATCCCAAACTTGCAGCTAGCACCCTATCTGTTATACAAAATAAGCATGTTTCAGCCTCAGCTGTACTAAGTTATTTAATTTTGCATTGGTTTCTGACTGCTGTCATTACTCCAGGCCACGGGGTATCCCAAACTTGCACCTAGCACCCTATCTGTTATACAAAATAAGCGTGCTTCTGCCTCAGCTTTACTAAGTTATTTAATTTTGCATTGGTTTCTGTCTGCTGTCATTACACCAGGCCGCAGAGTATCCCAAACTTGCACCTAGCACCCTGTTATACAAAATAAGCGTGTTTCAGCCTCAGCTGTACTAAGTTATTTAATTTTGCATTGGTTTCTGACTGCTGTAGATACACCAGGCCGCAGGGTATCCCAAACTTGCACCTAGTACCCTTTCTGTTATACAAAATAAGCGTGTTTCAGCTCCAGCTGTACTAAGTTATTTAATTTTGCATTGGTTTCTGACTGCTGTCATTACACCAGGCCGCAGGGTATCCCAAACTTGCAACTAGCACCCTATCTGTTATACGAAATAAGCGTGCCTCTGCCTCAGCTTTACTAAGTTATTTAATTTTGCATTGGTTTCTGTCTGCTGTCATTACACCAGGCCGCAGGGTATCCCAAACTTGCACCTAGCACCCTATCTGTTATAGAAAAAATGCGTGTTTAAGCCTCAGCTGTACTAAGTTATTTAATTTTGCATTGGTTTCTGACTGCTGTCATTACACCAGGCCGCAGGGTATCCCAAACTTGCAGCTAGCACCCTATCTGTTATACAAAATAAGCATGTTTCAGCCTCAGCTGTACTAAGTTATTTAATTTTGCATTGGTTTCTGTCTGATGTCATTACACAAGGCCGCAGGGTATCCTAAACTTGCACCTAGCACCCTATCTGTTATACAAAATAAGCGTGTTTCAGCCTCAGCTGTACTAAGTTATTTAATTTTACATTGGTTTCTGTCTGCTGTCATTACACCAGGCCGCAGGGTATCCCAAACTTGCACCTAGCACCCTTTCTGTTATACAAAATAAGCGTGTTTCAGCCTCAGCTGTACTAAGTTATTTATTTTACATTGGTTTCTGTCTGCTGTCATTACACCAGGCCGCAGGGTATCCCAAACTTGCACCTAGCACCCTGTTATACAAAGTAAGCGTGTTTCAGCCTCAGCTGTACTAAGTTATTTAATTTTGCATTGGTTTCTGACTGCTGTCATTACACCAGGCCGCAGGGTATCCCAAACTTGCACCTAGCAGCTTATCTGTTATACAAACTAAGCGTGTTTCAGCCTCAGCTGTACTAAGTTATTTAATTTTGCATTGGTTTCTGACTGCTGTCTTTACACCAGGCCGCAGGGTATCCCAAACTTGCACCTAGCACCCTATCTGTTATGCAAAATAAACGTGCTTCTGCCTCAGCTTTACTAAGTTATTTAATTTTGCATTGGTTTCTGTCTGCTGTCATTACACCAGGCCGCAGGGTATCCCAAACTTGCACCTAGCACCCTGTTATACAAAATAAGCGTGTTTCTGCCTCAGCTGTACTAAGTTATTTAATTTTGCATTGGTTTCTGTCTGCTGTAATTACACCAGGCCGCAGGGTATCCCAAACTTGCACCTAGCACCCTATCTGTTATACAAAATAAGCGTGTTTCAGCCTCAGCTGTACTAAGTTATTTAATTTTGCATTGGTTTCTGACTGCTGTCATTACACCAGGCCGCAGGGTATCCCAAACTTGCACCTAGCACCCTATCTGTTATACAAAATAAGCGTGTTTCAGCCTCAGCTGTACTAAGTTATTTAATTTTGCATTGGTTTCTGACTGCTGTCATTACACCAGGGCGCAGGGTATCCCAAACTTGCAGCTAGCACCCTATCTGTTATACAAACTAAGCGTGTTTCAGCCTCAGCTGTACTAAGTTATTTAATTTTGCATTGGTTTCTGACTGCTGTCTTTACACCAGGCCGCAGGGTATCCCAAACTTGCACCCAGCACCCTATCTGTTATAAAAAATAAGCGTGCTTCTGCCTCAGCTTTACTAAGTTATTTAATTTTGCATTGGTTTCTGACTGCTGTCATTACACCAGGCCGCAGGGTATCCCAAACTTGCACCTAGCACCCTATCTGTTATACAAAATAAGCGTGTTTCAGCCTCAGCTGTACTAAGTTATTTAATTTTGCATTGGTTTCTGTCTGATGTCATTACACCAGGCCGCAGGGTATCCCAAACTTGCACCTAGCACCCTTTCTGTTATACAAAATAAGCGTGTTTCAGCCTCAGCTGTACTAAGTTATTTATTTTACATTGGTTTCTGTCTGCTGTCATTACACCAGGCCGCAGGGTATCCCAAACTTGCACCTAGCACCCTGTTATACAAAGTAAGCGTGTTTCAGCCTCAGCTGTACTAAGTTATTTAATTTTGCATTGGTTTCTGACTGCTGTCATTACACCAGGCCGCAGGGTATCCCAAACTTGCACCTAGCACCCTTTCTGTTATACAAAATAAGCGTGTTTCAGCCTCAGCTGTACTAAGTTATTTAATTTTGCATTGGTTTCTGACTGCTGTCATTACACCAGGCCGCAGGGTATCCCAAACTTGCAGCTAGCACCCTATCTGTTATACAAAATAAGCGTGTTTCAGCCTCAGCTGTACTAAGTTATTTAATTTTGCATTGGTTTCTGACTGCTGTCATTACACCAGGCTGCAGGGTATCCCAAACTTGCACCTAGCACCCTATCTGTTATACAAACTAAGCGTGTTTCAGCCTCAGCTGTACTAAGTTATTTAATTTTGCATTGATTTCTGACTGCTGTCTTTACACCAGGCCGCAGGGTATCCCAAACTTGCACCTAGCACCCTATCTGTTATGCAAAATAAACGTGCTTCTGCCTCAGCTTTACTAAGTTATTTAATTTTGCATTGGTTTCTGTCTGCTGTCATTACACCAGGCCGCAGGGTATCCCAAACTTGCACCTAGCACCCTATCTGTTATACAAAATAAGCGTGTTTCAGCCTCAGCTGTACTAAGTTATTTAATTTTGCATTGGTTTCTGACTGCTGTCATTACACCAGGCTGCAGGTATCCCAAACTTGCACCTAGCACCCTATCTGTTATACAAAATAAGCGTGTTTCAGCTTCAGCAGTTTTAAGTTATTTAATTTTGCATTGGTTTCCGACTGCTGTCGATACACCAGGCCGCAGGGTATCCCAAACTTGCAGCTAGCACCCTATGTGTTATACAAAATAAGCGTGTTTCAGCCTCAGCTGTACTAAGTTATTTAATTTTGCATTGGTTTCTGACTGCTGTCATCACACCAGGCCGCAGGGTATCCCAAACCTACACCCAGCACCCTATCTGTTATACAAAATAAGCGTGCTTCAGCCTCAGCTGTACTAAGTTATTTAATTTTGCATTGGTTTCTGTCTGCTGTCATTACACCAGGCCTCAGGGTATCCCAAACTTGCACCTAGCACCCTATCTGTTATACAAAATAAGCGTGTTTCAGCCTCAGCTTTACTAAGTTATTTAATTTTGCATTGGTTTCTGTCTGCTGTCATTACACCAGGCCGCAGGGTATCCCAAACTTGCAGCTAGCACCCTATCTGTTATACAAAATAAGCGTGTTTCAGCCTCAGATGTACTAAGTTATTTAATTTTGCATTGGTTTCTGACTGCTGTCATCACACCAGGCCGCAGGGTATCCCAAACCTACACCCAGAACCCTATCTGTTATACAAATTAAGCGTGCTTCAGCCTCAGCTGTACTAAGTTATTTAATTTTGCATTGGTTTCTGTCTGCTGTCATTACACCAGGCCTCAGGGTATCCCAAACTTGCACCTAGCACCCTATCTGTTATACAAAATAAGCGTGGTTCAGCCTCAGCTTTACTAAGTTATTTAATTTTGCATTGGTTTCTGTCTGCTGTCATTACACCAGGGCGCAGGGTATCCCAAACTTGCAGCTAGCACCCTATCTGTTATACAAAATAAGCGTGTTTCAGCCCCAGCTTTACTAAGTTATTTAATTTTGCATTGGTTTCTGTCTGCTGTCATTACACCAGGCCGCAGGGTATCCCAAACTTGCACCCAGTACCCTATCTGTTATACAAAATAAGCGTGCTTCTGCCTCAGCTTTACTAAGTTATTTAATTTTGCATTGGTTTCTGACTGCTGTCATTACACCAGGCCGCAGGGTATCCCAAACTTGCACCTAGCACCCTATCTGTTATACAAAATAAGCGTGCTTCTGCCTCAGCTTTACTAAGTTATTTAATTTTGCATTGGTTTCTGTCTGATGTCATTACACCAGGCCGCAGGGTATCCCAAACTTGCACCTAGCACCCTATCTGTTATACAAAATAAGCGTGCCTCTGCCTCAGCTTTACTAAGTTCTTTAATTTTACATTGGTTTCTGTCTGCTGTCATTACACCAGGCCGCAGGGTATCCCAAACTTGCAGCTAGTACACTATGTGTTATACAAAATAAGCGTGTTTTAGCCTCAACTGTTTTAAGTTATTTAATTTTGCATTGGTTTCTGACTGCTGTCATAAAACCAGGCCGCAGGGTATCCCAAACTTGCACCCTATCTGTTATACAAAATAAGCGTGCTTCAGCCTCAGCTGTACTAAGTTATTTAATTTTGCATTGGTTTCTGTCTGCTGTCATTACACCAGGCAGCAGGGTATCCCACACTTGCACCTAGCACCCTATATGTTATGCAAAATAAGCATGTTTCAGCCTCAGCTGTACTAAGTTATTTTATTTTGCATTGGTTTCTGACTGCTGTCATTACACCAGGCCGCAGGGTATCCCAAACTTGCACCTAGCACCCTATCTGTTATACGAGATAAGCGTGCCTCTGCCTCAGCTTTACTAAGTTATTTAATTTTGCATTGGTTTCTGTCTGCTGTCATTACACCAGGCCACAGGGTATCCCAAACTTGCACCTAGCACCCTTTCTGATATACAAAATAAGCGTGTTTCAGCCTCAGCTGTACTAAGTTATTTAATTTTGCATTGGTTTCTGACTGCTGTCATTACACCAGGGCGCGGGGTATCCCAAATTTGCACCTAGCAGCCTATCTGTTATACAAAATAAGCATGTTTCAGCTTCAGCAGTTTTAAGTTATTTAATTTTGCATTGGTTTCTGACTGCTGTCGATACACCAGGCCTCAGGGTATCCCAAACTTGCACCTAGCAGCCTATCTGTTATACAAAATAAGCGTGTTTCAGCCTCAGCTTTACTAAGTTATTTAATTTTGCATTGGTTTCTGTCTGCTGTCATTACACCAGGGCGCAGGGTATCCCAAACTTGCAGCTAGCACCCTATCTGTTATACAAAATAAGCGTGTTTTAGCCTCAGATGTACTAAGTTATTTAATTTTGCATTGGTTTCTGACTGCTGTCATCACACCAGGCCGCAGGGTATCCCAAACTTGCACCCAGCACCCTATCTGTTATACAAAATAAGCGTGCTTCTGCCTCAGCTTTACTAAGTTATTTAATTTTGCATTGGTTTCTGAATGCTGTCATTACTCCAGGCCACGGGGTATCCCAAACTTGCACCTAGCACCCTATCTGTTATACAAAATAAGCGTGCTTCAGCCTCAGCTTTACTAAGTTATTTAATTTTGCATTGGTTTCTGTCTGCTGTCATTACACCAGGCCGCAGAGTATCCCAAACTTGCACCTAGCACCCTGTTATACAAAATAAGCGTGTTTCAGCCTCAGCTGTACTAAGTTATTTAATTTTGCATTGGTTTCTGTCTGCTGTCATTACACCAGGCCGCAGGGTATCCCAAACTTGCACCTAGCACCCTATCTGTTATACAAAATAAGCGTGCTTCTGCCTCAGCATTACTAAGTTATTTAATTTTGCATTGGTTTCTGTCTGCTGTCATTACACCAGGCCGCAGAGTATCCTAAACTTGCACCTAGCACCCTGTTATACAAAATAAGCGTGTTTCAGCCTCAGCTGTACTAAGTTATTTAATTTTGCATTGGTTTCTGACTGCTGTCATTACACCAGGCCGCAGGGTATCCCAAACTTGCAGCTAGCACCCTATCTGTTAAACAAAATAAGCATGTTTCAACCTCAGCTGTACTAAGTTATTTAATTTTGCATTGGTTTCTGACTGCTGTCATTACACCAGGCCGCGGGGTATCCCAAACTTGCACCTAGCAGCCTATCTGTTATACAAAATAAGCGTGCTTCAGCCTCAGCTGTACTAAGTTATTTAATTTTGCATTGGTTTCTGACTGCTGTCATTACACCAGGCCACAGGGTATCCCAAACTTGCAGCTAGCACCCTATCTGTTATACAAAATTAGCTTGTTTCAACCTCAGCTGTACTAAGTTATTTAATTTTGCATTGGTTTCTGACTGCTGTCATTACACCAGGCCGCAGGGTATCCCAAACTTGCAGCTAGCACCCTATCTGTTATACAAAATAAGCGTGTTTCAGCCTCAGCTGTACTAAGTTATTTAATTTTGCATTGGTTTCTGACTGCTGTCATTACTCCAGGCCTCGGGGTATCCCAAACTTGCACCTAGCACCCTATCTGTTATACAAAATAAGCGTGTTTCAGCCTCAGCTGTACTAAGTTATTTAATTTTGCATTGGTTTCTGACTGCTGTCATCACACCAGGCCGCAGGGTATCCCAAACCTACACCCAGCACCCTATCTGTTATACAAAATAAGTGTGCTTCAGCCTCAGCTGTACTAAGTTATTTAATTTTGATTTGGTTTCTGACTGCTGTCATTACACCAGGCCGCAGGGTATCCCAAACTTGCAACTAGCACCCTATCTGTTATACAAACTAAGCGTGTTTCAGCCTCAGCTGTACTAAGTTATTTAATTTTGCATTGGTTTCTGACTGCTGTCTTTACACCAGGCCGCAGGGTATCCCAAACTTGCACCTAGCACCCTATCTGTTATGCAAAATAAACGTGCTTCTGCCTCAGCTTTACTAAGTTATTTAATTTTGCATTGGTTTCTGACTGCTGTCATTACACCAGGCCGCAGGGTATCCCAAACTTGCACCTAGCACCCTATCTGTTATACAAAATAAGCGTGCTTCTGCCTCAGCTTTACTAAGTTATTTAATTTTGCATTGGTTTCTGACTGCTGTCATTACACCAGGCCGCAGGGTATCCCAAACTTGCACCTAGCACCCTATCTGTTATACAAAATAAGCGTGCTTCTGCCTCAGCTTTACTTAGTTATTTAATTTTGCATTGGTTTCTGCCTTCTGTCATTACACCAGGCCGCAGGGTATCCCAAACTTGCACCTAGCACCCTATCTGTTATACAAAATAAGCGTGTTTCAGCCTCAGCTGTACTAAGTTATTTAATTTTGCATTGGTTTCTGTCTGATGTCATTACACCAGGCCTCAGGGTATCCTAAACTTGCACCTAGCACCCTATCTGTTATACAAAATAAGCGTGCCTCTGCCTCAGCTTTACTAAGTTCTTTAATTTTACATTGGTTTCTGTCTGCTGTCATTACACCAGGCCGCAGGGTATCCCAAACTTGCACCTAGCACCCTTTCTGTTATACAAAATAAGCGTGTTTCAGCCTCAGCTGTACTAAGTTATTTAATTTTACATTGGTTTCTGTCTGCTGTCATTACACCAGGCCGCAGGGTATCCCAAACTTGCACCTAGCACCCTGTTATACAAAATAAGCGTGTTTCAGCCTCAGCTGTACTAAGTTATTTCATTTTGCATTGGTTTCTGACTGCTGTCATTACACCAGGCCGCAGGGTATCCCAAACTTGCAGCTAGCACCCTATCTGTTATACAAGATAAGCGTGTTTCAGCCTCAGCTGTACTAAGTTATTTAATTTTGCATTGGTTTCTGACTGCTGTCATTACACCAGGCCGCAGGGTATCCCAAACTTGCACCTAGCACCCTATCTGTTATACAAACTAAGCGTGTTTCAGCCTCAGCTGTACTAAGTTATTTAATTTTGCATTGGTTTCTGACTGCTGTCTTTACACCAGGCCGCAGGGTATCCCAAACTTGCACCTAGCACCCTATCTGTTATGCAAAATAAACGTGCTTCAGCCTCAGCTTTACTAAGTTATTTAATTTTGCATTGGTTTCTGTCTGCTGTCATTACACCAGGCTGCAGGGTATCCCAAACTTGCACCTAGCACCCTATCTGTTATACAAAATAAGCGTGTTTCAGCTTCAGCAGTTTTAAGTTATTTAATTTTGCATTGGTTTCCGATTGCTGTCGACACACCAGGCCGCAGGGTATCCCAAACTTGCACCTAGCACCCTATCTGTTATACAAAATAAGCGTGTTTCAGCCTCAGCTGTACTAAGTTATTTAATTTTGCATTGGTTTCTGACTGCTGTCATCACACCAGGCCGCAGGGTATCCCAAACCTACACCCAGCACCCTATCTGTTATACAAAATAAGCGTGTTTCAGCCTCAGCTTTACTAAGTTATTTAATTTTGCATTGGTTTCTGTCTGCTGTCATTACACCAGGGCGCAGGGTATCCCAAACTTGCAGCTAGCACCCTATCTGTTATACAAAATAAGCGAGTTTCAGCCTCAGCTTTACTAAGTTATTTAATTTTGCATTGGTTTCTGTCTGCTGTCATTACACCAGGGCGCAGGGTATCCCAAACTTGCAGCTAGCACCCTATCTGTTATACAAAATAAGCGTGCTTCTGCCTCAGCTTTACTAAGTTATTTAATTTTGCATTGGTTTCTGACTGCTGTCATTACACCAGGCCGTAGGGTATCCCAAACTTGCACCTAGCACCCTATCTGTTATACAAAATAAGCGTGCCTCTGCCTCAGCTTTACTAAGTTATTTAATTTTACATTGGTTTCTGTCTGCTGTCATTACACCAGGCCGCAGGGTATCCCAAACTTGCACCTAGCACCCTATCTGTTATAGAAAAAATGCGTGTTTAAGCCTCAGCTGTACTAAGTTATTTAATTTTGCATTGGTTTCTGACTGCTGTCATTACACCAGGCCGCAGGGTATCCCAAACTTGCAGCTAGCACCCTATCTGTTATAGAAAATAAGCATGTTTCAGCCTCAGCTTTACTAAGTTATTTAATTTTACATTGGTTTCTGACTGCTGTCATTACACCAGGCCGCAGGGTATCCCAAACTTGCAGCTAGCACCCTATCTGTTATACAAAATTAGCATGTTTCAACCTCAGCTGTACTAAGTTATTTAATTTTGCATTGGTTTCTGTCTGATGTCATTACACCAGGCCTCAGGGTATCCTAAACTTGCACCTAGCACCCTATCTGTTATACAAAATAAGCGTGCCTCTGCCTCAGCTTTACTAAGTTCTTTAATTTTACATTGGTTTCTGTCTGCTGTCATTACACCAGGCCGCAGGGTATCCCAAACTTGCACCTAGCACCCTTTCTGTTATACAAAATAAGCGTGTTTCAGCCTCAGCTGTACTAAGTTATTTAATTTTACATTGGTTTCTGTCTGCTGTCATTACACCAGGCCGCAGGGTATCCCAAACTTGCACCTAGCACCCTGTTATACAAAATAAGCGTGTTTCAGCCTCAGCTGTACTAAGTTATTTCATTTTGCATTGGTTTCTGACTGCTGTCATTACACCAGGCCGCAGGGTATCCCAAACTTGCAGCTAGCACCCTATCTGTTATACAAGATAAGCGTGTTTCAGCCTCAGCTGTACTAAGTTATTTAATTTTGCATTGGTTTCTGACTGCTGTCATTACACCAGGCCGCGGGGTATCCCAAACTTGCACCTAGCAGCCTATCTGTTATACAAAATAAGCGTGCTTCAGCCTCAGCTGTACTAAGTTATTTAATTTTGCATTGGTTTCTGACTGCTGTCATTACACCAGGCCACAGGGTATCCCAAACTTGCAGCTAGCACCCTATCTGTTATACAAAATTAGCTTGTTTCAACCTCAGCTGTACTAAGTTATTTAATTTTGCATTGGTTTCTGACTGCTGTCATTACACCAGGCCGCAGGGTATCCCAAACTTGCAGCTAGCACCCTATCTGTTATACAAAATAAGCGTGTTTCAGCCTCAGCTGTACTAAGTTATTTAATTTTGCATTGGTTTCTGACTGCTGTCATTACTCCAGGCCTCGGGGTATCCCAAACTTGCACCTAGCACCCTATCTGTTATACAAAATAAGCGTGTTTCAGCCTCAGCTGTACTAAGTTATTTAATTTTGCATTGGTTTCTGACTGCTGTCATCACACCAGGCCGCAGGGTATCCCAAACCTACACCCAGCACCCTATCTGTTATACAAAATAAGTGTGCTTCAGCCTCAGCTGTACTAAGTTATTTAATTTTGATTTGGTTTCTGACTGCTGTCATTACACCAGGCCGCAGGGTATCCCAAACTTGCAACTAGCACCCTATCTGTTATACAAACTAAGCGTGTTTCAGCCTCAGCTGTACTAAGTTATTTAATTTTGCATTGGTTTCTGACTGCTGTCTTTACACCAGGCCGCAGGGTATCCCAAACTTGCACCTAGCACCCTATCTGTTATGCAAAATAAACGTGCTTCTGCCTCAGCTTTACTAAGTTATTTAATTTTGCATTGGTTTCTGACTGCTGTCATTACACCAGGCCGCAGGGTATCCCAAACTTGCACCTAGCACCCTATCTGTTATACAAAATAAGCGTGCTTCTGCCTCAGCTTTACTAAGTTATTTAATTTTGCATTGGTTTCTGACTGCTGTCATTACACCAGGCCGCAGGGTATCCCAAACTTGCACCTAGCACCCTATCTGTTATACAAAATAAGCGTGCTTCTGCCTCAGCTTTACTTAGTTATTTAATTTTGCATTGGTTTCTGCCTTCTGTCATTACACCAGGCCGCAGGGTATCCCAAACTTGCACCTAGCACCCTATCTGTTATACAAAATAAGCGTGTTTCAGCCTCAGCTGTACTAAGTTATTTAATTTTGCATTGGTTTCTGTCTGATGTCATTACACCAGGCCTCAGGGTATCCTAAACTTGCACCTAGCACCCTATCTGTTATACAAAATAAGCGTGCCTCTGCCTCAGCTTTACTAAGTTCTTTAATTTTACATTGGTTTCTGTCTGCTGTCATTACACCAGGCCGCAGGGTATCCCAAACTTGCACCTAGCACCCTTTCTGTTATACAAAATAAGCGTGTTTCAGCCTCAGCTGTACTAAGTTATTTAATTTTACATTGGTTTCTGTCTGCTGTCATTACACCAGGCCGCAGGGTATCCCAAACTTGCACCTAGCACCCTGTTATACAAAATAAGCGTGTTTCAGCCTCAGCTGTACTAAGTTATTTCATTTTGCATTGGTTTCTGACTGCTGTCATTACACCAGGCCGCAGGGTATCCCAAACTTGCAGCTAGCACCCTATCTGTTATACAAGATAAGCGTGTTTCAGCCTCAGCTGTACTAAGTTATTTAATTTTGCATTGGTTTCTGACTGCTGTCATTACACCAGGCCGCAGGGTATCCCAAACTTGCACCTAGCACCCTATCTGTTATACAAACTAAGCGTGTTTCAGCCTCAGCTGTACTAAGTTATTTAATTTTGCATTGGTTTCTGACTGCTGTCTTTACACCAGGCCGCAGGGTATCCCAAACTTGCACCTAGCACCCTATCTGTTATGCAAAATAAACGTGCTTCAGCCTCAGCTTTACTAAGTTATTTAATTTTGCATTGGTTTCTGTCTGCTGTCATTACACCAGGCTGCAGGGTATCCCAAACTTGCACCTAGCTCCCTATCTGTTATACAAAATAAGCGTGTTTCAGCTTCAGCAGTTTTAAGTTATTTAATTTTGCATTGGTTTCCGATTGCTGTCGACACACCAGGCCGCAGGGTATCCCAAACTTGCACCTAGCACCCTATCTGTTATACAAAATAAGCGTGTTTCAGCCTCAGCTGTACTAAGTTATTTAATTTTGCATTGGTTTCTGACTGCTGTCATCACACCAGGCCGCAGGGTATCCCAAACCTACACCCAGCACCCTATCTGTTATACAAAATAAGCGTGTTTCAGCCTCAGCTTTACTAAGTTATTTAATTTTGCATTGGTTTCTGTCTGCTGTCATTACACCAGGGCGCAGGGTATCCCAAACTTGCAGCTAGCACCCTATCTGTTATACAAAATAAGCGAGTTTCAGCCTCAGCTTTACTAAGTTATTTAATTTTGCATTGGTTTCTGTCTGCTGTCATTACACCAGGGCGCAGGGTATCCCAAACTTGCAGCTAGCACCCTATCTGTTATACAAAATAAGCGTGCTTCTGCCTCAGCTTTACTAAGTTATTTAATTTTGCATTGGTTTCTGACTGCTGTCATTACACCAGGCCGTAGGGTATCCCAAACTTGCACCTAGCACCCTATCTGTTATACAAAATAAGCGTGCCTCTGCCTCAGCTTTACTAAGTTATTTAATTTTACATTGGTTTCTGTCTGCTGTCATTACACCAGGCCGCAGGGTATCCCAAACTTGCACCTAGCACCCTATCTGTTATAGAAAAAATGCGTGTTTAAGCCTCAGCTGTACTAAGTTATTTAATTTTGCATTGGTTTCTGACTGCTGTCATTACACCAGGCCGCAGGGTATCCCAAACTTGCAGCTAGCACCCTATCTGTTATAGAAAATAAGCATGTTTCAGCCTCAGCTTTACTAAGTTATTTAATTTTACATTGGTTTCTGACTGCTGTCATTACACCAGGCCGCAGGGTATCCCAAACTTGCAGCTAGCACCCTATCTGTTATACAAAATTAGCATGTTTCAACCTCAGCTGTACTAAGTTATTTAATTTTGCATTGGTTTCTGACTGCTGTCATTACACCAGGCCGCAGGGTATCCCAAACTTGCAGCTAGCACCCTATCTGTTATACAAAATAAGCGTGTTTCAGCCTCAGCTGTACTAAGTTATTTAATTTTGCATTGGTTTCTGACTGCTGTCATTACTCCAGGCCTCGGGGTATCCCAAACTTGCACCTAGCACCCTATCTGTTATACAAAATAAGCGTGTTTCAGCCTCAGCTGTACTAAGTTATTTAATTTTGCATTGGTTTCTGACTGCTGTCATCACACCAGGCCGCAGGGTATCCCAAACCTACACCCAGCACCCTATCTGTTATACAAAATAAGTGTGCTTCAGCCTCAGCTGTACTAAGTTATTTAATTTTGATTTGGTTTCTGACTGCTGTCATTACACCAGGCCGCAGGGTATCCCAAACTTGCAGCTAGCACCCTATCTGTTATACAAGATAAGCGTGTTTCAGCCTCAGCTGTACTAAGTTATTTAATTTTGCATTGGTTTCTGACTGCTGTCATTACACCAGGCCGCAGGGTATCCCAAACTTGCACCTAGCACCCTATCTGTTATACAAACTAAGCGTGTTTCAGCCTCAGCTGTACTAAGTTATTTAATTTTGCATTGGTTTCTGACTGCTGTCTTTACACCAGGCCGCAGGGTATCCCAAACTTGCACCTAGCACCCTATCTGTTATGCAAAATAAACGTGCTTCAGCCTCAGCTTTACTAAGTTATTTAATTTTGCATTGGTTTCTGTCTGCTGTCATTACACCAGGCTGCAGGGTATCCCAAACTTGCACCTAGCACCCTATCTGTTATACAAAATAAGCGTGTTTCAGCTTCAGCAGTTTTAAGTTATTTAATTTTGCATTGGTTTCCGATTGCTGTCGACACACCAGGCCGCAGGGTATCCCAAACTTGCACCTAGCACCCTATCTGTTATACAAAATAAGCGTGTTTCAGCCTCAGCTGTACTAAGTTATTTAATTTTGCATTGGTTTCTGACTGCTGTCATCACACCAGGCCGCAGGGTATCCCAAACCTACACCCAGCACCCTATCTGTTATACAAAATAAGCGTGTTTCAGCCTCAGCTTTACTAAGTTATTTAATTTTGCATTGGTTTCTGTCTGCTGTCATTACACCAGGGCGCAGGGTATCCCAAACTTGCAGCTAGCACCCTATCTGTTATACAAAATAAGCGAGTTTCAGCCTCAGCTTTACTAAGTTATTTAATTTTGCATTGGTTTCTGTCTGCTGTCATTACACCAGGGCGCAGGGTATCCCAAACTTGCAGCTAGCACCCTATCTGTTATACAAAATAAGCGTGCTTCTGCCTCAGCTTTACTAAGTTATTTAATTTTGCATTGGTTTCTGACTGCTGTCATTACACCAGGCCGTAGGGTATCCCAAACTTGCACCTAGCACCCTATCTGTTATACAAAATAAGCGTGCCTCTGCCTCAGCTTTACTAAGTTATTTAATTTTACATTGGTTTCTGTCTGCTGTCATTACACCAGGCCGCAGGGTATCCCAAACTTGCACCTAGCACCCTATCTGTTATAGAAAAAATGCGTGTTTAAGCCTCAGCTGTACTAAGTTATTTAATTTTGCATTGGTTTCTGACTGCTGTCATTACACCAGGCCGCAGGGTATCCCAAACTTGCAGCTAGCACCCTATCTGTTATAGAAAATAAGCATGTTTCAGCCTCAGCTTTACTAAGTTATTTAATTTTACATTGGTTTCTGACTGCTGTCATTACACCAGGCCGCAGGGTATCCCAAACTTGCAGCTAGCACCCTATCTGTTATACAAAATTAGCATGTTTCAACCTCAGCTGTACTAAGTTATTTAATTTTGCATTGGTTTCTGACTGCTGTCATTACACCAGGCCGCAGGGTATCCCAAACTTGCACCTAGCACCCTATCTGTTATACAAAATAAGCGTGTTTCAGCCTCAGCTGTACTAAGTTATTTAATTTTGCATTGGTTTCTGACTGCTGTCATCACACCAGGCCGCAGGGTATCCCAAACCTACACCCAGCACCCTATCTGTTATACAAAATAAGTGTGCTTCAGCCTCAGCTGTACTAAGTTATTTAATTTTGATTTGGTTTCTGACTGCTGTCATTACACCAGGCCGCAGGGTATCCCAAACTTGCAACTAGCACCCTATCTGTTATACAAACTAAGCGTGTTTCAGCCTCAGCTGTACTAAGTTATTTAATTTTGCATTGGTTTCTGACTGCTGTCTTTACACCAGGCCGCAGGGTATCCCAAACTTGCACCTAGCACCCTATCTGTTATGCAAAATAAACGTGCTTCTGCCTCAGCTTTACTAAGTTGTTTAATTTTGCATTGGTTTCTGAATGCTGTCATTACACCAGGCCGCAGGGTATCCCAAACTTGCACCTAGCACCCTATCTGTTATACAAAATAAGCGTGCTTCTGCCTCAGCTTTACTTAGTTATTTAATTTTGCATTGGTTTCTGCCTTCTGTCATTACACCAGGCCGCAGGGTATCCCAAACTTGCACCTAGCACCCTATCTGTTATACAAAATAAGCGTGTTTCAGCCTCAGCTGTACTAAGTTATTTAATTTTGCATTGGTTTCTGTCTGATGTCATTACACCAGGCCGCAGGGTATCCTAAACTTGCACCTAGCACCCTATCTGTTATACAAAATAAGCGTGCCTCTGCCTCAGCTTTACTAAGTTCTTTAATTTTACATTGGTTTCTGTCTGCTGTCATTACACCAGGCCGCAGGGTATCCCAAACTTGCACCTAGCACCCTTTCTGTTATACAAAATAAGCGTGTTTCAGCCTCAGCTGTACTAAGTTATTTAATTTTACATTGGTTTCTGTCTGCTGTCATTACACCAGGCCGCAGGGTATCCCAAACTTGCACCTAGCACCCTGTTATACAAAATAAGCGTGTTTCAGCCTCAGCTGTACTAAGTTATTTAATTTTGCATTGGTTTCTGACTTCTGTCATTACACCAGGCCGCAGGGTATCCCAAACTTGCACCTAGCACCCTATCTGTTATACAAACTAAGCGTGTTTCAGCCTCAGCTGTACTAAGTTATTTAATTTTGCATTGGTTTCTGACTGCTGTCTTTACACCAGGCCGCAGGGTATCCCAAACTTGCACCTAGCACCCTATCTGTTATGCAAAATAAACGTGCTTCAGCCTCAGCTTTACTAAGTTATTTAATTTTGCATTGGTTTCTGTCTGCTGTCATTACACCAGGCTGCAGGGTATCCCAAACTTGCACTTAGCACCCTATCTGTTATACAAAATAAGCGTGTTTCAGCTTCAGCAGTTTTAAGTTATTTAATTTTGCATTGGTTTCCGATTGCTGTCGACACACTAGGCCGCAGGGTATCCCAAACTTGCACCTAGCACCCTATCTGTTATACAAAATAAGCGTGTTTCAGCCTCAGCTGTACTAAGTTATTTAATTTTGCATTGGTTTCTGCCTTCTGTCATTACACCAGGCCGCAGGGTATCCCAAACTTGCACCTAGCACCCTATCTGTTATACAAAATTAGCTTGTTTCAACCTCAGCTGTACTAAGTTATTTAATTTTGCATTGGTTTCTGACTGCTGTCATTACTCCAGGCCTCGGGGTATCCCAAACTTGCACCTAGCACACTATCTGTTATACAAAATAAGCGTGTTTCAGCCTCAGCTTTACTAAGTTATTTAATTTTGCATTGGTTTCTGACTGCTGTAATCACACCAGGCCGCAGGGTATCCCAAACCTACACCCAGCACCCTATCTGTTATACAAAATAAGCGTGTTTCAGCCTCAGCTGTACTAAGTTATTTAATTTTGCATTGGTTTCTGACTGCTGTCATTACTCCAGGCCTCGGGGTATCCCAAACTTGCACCTAGCACCCTGTTATACAAAATAAGCGTGTTTCAGCCTCAGCTGTACTAAGTTATTTCATTTTGCATTGGTTTCTGACTGCTGTCATTACACCAGGCCGCAGGGTATCCCAAACTTGCAGCTAGCACCCTATCTGTTATACAAGATAAGCGTGTTTCAGCCTCAGCTGTACTAAGTTATTTAATTTTGCATTGGTTTCTGACTGCTGTCATTACACCAGGCCGCAGGGTATCCCAAACTTGCACCTAGCACCCTATCTGTTATACAAACTAAGCGTGTTTCAGCCTCAGCTGTACTAAGTTATTTAATTTTGCATTGGTTTCTGACTGCTGTCTTTACACCAGGCCGCAGGGTATCCCAAACTTGCACCTAGCACCCTATCTGTTATGCAAAATAAACGTGCTTCAGCCTCAGCTTTACTAAGTTATTTAATTTTGCATTGGTTTCTGTCTGCTGTCATTACACCAGGCTGCAGGGTATCCCAAACTTGCACCTAGCTCCCTATCTGTTATACAAAATAAGCGTGTTTCAGCTTCAGCAGTTTTAAGTTATTTAATTTTGCATTGGTTTCCGATTGCTGTCGACACACCAGGCCGCAGGGTATCCCAAACTTGCGCCTAGCACCCTATCTGTTATACAAAATAAGCGTGTTTCAGCCTCAGCTGTACTAAGTTATTTAATTTTGCATTGGTTTCTGACTGCTGTCATCACACCAGGCCGCAGGGTATCCCAAACCTACACCCAGCACCCTATCTGTTATACAAAATAAGCGTGTTTCAGCCTCAGCTTTACTAAGTTATTTAATTTTGCATTGGTTTCTGTCTGCTGTCATTACACCAGGGCGCAGGGTATCCCAAACTTGCAGCTAGCACCCTATCTGTTATACAAAATAAGCGAGTTTCAGCCTCAGCTTTACTAAGTTATTTAATTTTGCATTGGTTTCTGTCTGCTGTCATTACACCAGGGCGCAGGGTATCCCAAACTTGCAGCTAGCACCCTATCTGTTATACAAAATAAGCGTGCTTCTGCCTCAGCTTTACTAAGTTATTTAATTTTGCATTGGTTTCTGACTGCTGTCATTACACCAGGCCGTAGGGTATCCCAAACTTGCACCTAGCACCCTATCTGTTATACAAAATAAGCGTGCCTCTGCCTCAGCTTTACTAAGTTATTTAATTTTACATTGGTTTCTGTCTGCTGTCATTACACCAGGCCGCAGGGTATCCCAAACTTGCACCTAGCACCCTATCTGTTATAGAAAAAATGCGTGTTTAAGCCTCAGCTGTACTAAGTTATTTAATTTTGCATTGGTTTCTGACTGCTGTCATTACACCAGGCCGCAGGGTATCCCAAACTTGCAGCTAGCACCCTATCTGTTATAGAAAATAAGCATGTTTCAGCCTCAGCTTTACTAAGTTATTTAATTTTACATTGGTTTCTGACTGCTGTCATTACACCAGGCCGCAGGGTATCCCAAACTTGCAGCTAGCACCCTATCTGTTATACAAAATTAGCATGTTTCAACCTCAGCTGTACTAAGTTATTTAATTTTGCATTGGTTTCTGACTGCTGTCATTACACCAGGCCGCAGGGTATCCCAAACTTGCAGCTAGCACCCTATCTGTTATACAAAATAAGCGTGTTTCAGCCTCAGCTGTACTAAGTTATTTAATTTTGCATTGGTTTCTGACTGCTGTCATTACTCCAGGCCTCGGGGTATCCCAAACTTGCACCTAGCACCCTATCTGTTATACAAAATAAGCGTGTTTCAGCCTCAGCTGTACTAAGTTATTTAATTTTGCATTGGTTTCTGACTGCTGTCATCACACCAGGCCGCAGGGTATCCCAAACCTACACCCAGCACCCTATCTGTTATACAAAATAAGTGTGCTTCAGCCTCAGCTGTACTAAGTTATTTAATTTTGATTTGGTTTCTGACTGCTGTCATTACACCAGGCCGCAGGGTATCCCAAACTTGCAGCTAGCACCCTATCTGTTATACAAGATAAGCGTGTTTCAGCCTCAGCTGTACTAAGTTATTTAATTTTGCATTGGTTTCTGACTGCTGTCATTACACCAGGCCGCAGGGTATCCCAAACTTGCACCTAGCACCCTATCTGTTATACAAACTAAGCGTGTTTCAGCCTCAGCTGTACTAAGTTATTTAATTTTGCATTGGTTTCTGACTGCTGTCTTTACACCAGGCCGCAGGGTGTCCCAAACTTGCACCTAGCACCCTATCTGTTATGCAAAATAAACGTGCTTCAGCCTCAGCTTTACTAAGTTATTTAATTTTGCATTGGTTTCTGTCTGCTGTCATTACACCAGGCTGCAGGGTATCCCAAACTTGCACCTAGCACCCTATCTGTTATACAAAATAAGCGTGTTTCAGCTTCAGCAGTTTTAAGTTATTTAATTTTGCATTGGTTTCCGATTGCTGTCGACACACCAGGCCGCAGGGTATCCCAAACTTGCACCTAGCACCCTATCTGTTATACAAAATAAGCGTGTTTCAGCCTCAGCTGTACTAAGTTATTTAATTTTGCATTGGTTTCTGACTGCTGTCATCACACCAGGCCGCAGGGTATCCCAAACCTACACCCAGCACCCTATCTGTTATACAAAATAAGCGTGTTTCAGCCTCAGCTTTACTAAGTTATTTAATTTTGCATTGGTTTCTGTCTGCTGTCATTACACCAGGGCGCAGGGTATCCCAAACTTGCAGCTAGCACCCTATCTGTTATACAAAATAAGCGAGTTTCAGCCTCAGCTTTACTAAGTTATTTAATTTTGCATTGGTTTCTGTCTGCTGTCATTACACCAGGGCGCAGGGTATCCCAAACTTGCAGCTAGCACCCTATCTGTTATACAAAATAAGCGTGCTTCTGCCTCAGCTTTACTAAGTTATTTAATTTTGCATTGGTTTCTGACTGCTGTCATTACACCAGGCCGTAGGGTATCCCAAACTTGCACCTAGCACCCTATCTGTTATACAAAATAAGCGTGCCTCTGCCTCAGCTTTACTAAGTTATTTAATTTTACATTGGTTTCTGTCTGCTGTCATTACACCAGGCCGCAGGGTATCCCAAACTTGCACCTAGCACCCTATCTGTTATAGAAAAAATGCGTGTTTAAGCCTCAGCTGTACTAAGTTATTTAATTTTGCATTGGTTTCTGACTGCTGTCATTACACCAGGCCGCAGGGTATCCCAAACTTGCAGCTAGCACCCTATCTGTTATAGAAAATAAGCATGTTTCAGCCTCAGCTTTACTAAGTTATTTAATTTTACATTGGTTTCTGACTGCTGTCATTACACCAGGCCGCAGGGTATCCCAAACTTGCAGCTAGCACCCTATCTGTTATACAAAATTAGCATGTTTCAACCTCAGCTGTACTAAGTTATTTAATTTTGCATTGGTTTCTGACTGCTGTCATTACACCAGGCCGCAGGGTATCCCAAACTTGCAGCTAGCACCCTATCTGTTATACAAAATAAGCGTGTTTCAGCCTCAGCTGTACTAAGTTATTTAATTTTGCATTGGTTTCTGACTGCTGTCATTACTCCAGGCCTCGGGGTATCCCAAACTTGCACCTAGCACCCTATCTGTTATACAAAATAAGCGTGTTTCAGCCTCAGCTGTACTAAGTTATTTAATTTTGCATTGGTTTCTGACTGCTGTCATCACACCAGGCCGCAGGGTATCCCAAACCTACACCCAGCACCCTATCTGTTATACAAAATAAGTGTGCTTCAGCCTCAGCTGTACTAAGTTATTTAATTTTGATTTGGTTTCTGACTGCTGTCATTACACCAGGCCGCAGGGTATCCCAAACTTGCAACTAGCACCCTATCTGTTATACAAACTAAGCGTGTTTCAGCCTCAGCTGTACTAAGTTATTTAATTTTGCATTTGTTTCTGACTGCTGTCTTTACACCAGGCCGCAGGGTATCCCAAACTTGCACCTAGCACCCTATCTGTTATGCAAAATAAACGTGCTTCTGCCTCAGCTTTACTAAGTTGTTTAATTTTGCATTGGTTTCTGACTGCTGTCATTACACCAGGCCGCAGGGTATCCCAAACTTGCACCTAGCACCCTATCTGTTATACAAAATAAGCGTGCTTCTGCCTCAGCTTTACTAAGTTATTTAATTTTGCATTGGTTTCTGAATGCTGTCATTACACCAGGCCGCAGGGTATCCCAAACTTGCACCTAGCACCCTATCTGTTATACAAAATAAGCGTGCTTCTGCCTCAGCTTTACTTAGTTATTTAATTTTGCATTGGTTTCTGCCTTCTGTCATTACACCAGGCCGCAGGGTATCCCAAACTTGCACCTAGCACCCTATCTGTTATACAAAATAAGCGTGTTTCAGCCTCAGCTGTACTAAGTTATTTAATTTTGCATTGGTTTCTGTCTGATGTCATTACACCAGGCCGCAGGGTATCCTAAACTTGCACCTAGCACCCTATCTGTTATACAAAATAAGCGTGCCTCTGCCTCAGCTTTACTAAGTTCTTTAATTTTACATTGGTTTCTGTCTGCTGTCATTACACCAGGCCGCAGGGTATCCCAAACTTGCACCTAGCACCCTTTCTGTTATACAAAATAAGCGTGTTTCAGCCTCAGCTGTACTAAGTTATTTAATTTTACATTGGTTTCTGTCTGCTGTCATTACACCAGGCCGCAGGGTATCCCAAACTTGCACCTAGCACCCTGTTATACAAAATAAGCGTGTTTCAGCCTCAGCTGTACTAAGTTATTTAATTTTGCATTGGTTTCTGACTTCTGTCATTACACCAGGCCGCAGGGTATCCCAAACTTGCACCTAGCACCCTATCTGTTATACAAACTAAGCGTGTTTCAGCCTCAGCTGTACTAAGTTATTTAATTTTGCATTGGTTTCTGACTGCTGTCTTTACACCAGGCCGCAGGGTATCCCAAACTTGCACCTAGCACCCTATCTGTTATGCAAAATAAACGTGCTTCAGCCTCAGCTTTACTAAGTTATTTAATTTTGCATTGGTTTCTGTCTGCTGTCATTACACCAGGCTGCAGGGTATCCCAAACTTGCACTTAGCACCCTATCTGTTATACAAAATAAGCGTGTTTCAGCTTCAGCAGTTTTAAGTTATTTAATTTTGCATTGGTTTCCGATTGCTGTCGACACACTAGGCCGCAGGGTATCCCAAACTTGCACCTAGCACCCTATCTGTTATACAAAATAAGCGTGTTTCAGCCTCAGCTGTACTAAGTTATTTAATTTTGCATTGGTTTCTGCCTTCTGTCATTACACCAGGCCGCAGGGTATCCCAAACTTGCACCTAGCACCCTATCTGTTATACAAAATTAGCTTGTTTCAACCTCAGCTGTACTAAGTTATTTAATTTTGCATTGGTTTCTGACTGCTGTCATTACTCCAGGCCTCGGGGTATCCCAAACTTGCACCTAGCACACTATCTGTTATACAAAATAAGCGTGTTTCAGCCTCAGCTTTACTAAGTTATTTAATTTTGCATTGGTTTCTGACTGCTGTAATCACACCAGGCCGCAGGGTATCCCAAACCTACACCCAGCACCCTATCTGTTATACAAAATAAGTGTGCTTCAGCCTCAGCTGTACTAAGTTATTTAATTTTGATTTGGTTTCTGACTGCTGTCATTACACCAGGCCGCAGGGTATCCCAAACTTGCAACTAGCACCCTATCTGTTATACAAACTAAGCGTGTTTCAGCCTCAGCTGTACTAAGTTATTTAATTTTGCATTGGTTTCTGACTGCTGTCTTTACACCAGGCCGCAGGGTATCCCAAACTTGCACCTAGCACCCTATCTGTTATGCAAAATAAACGTGCTTCTGCCTCAGCTTTACTAAGTTATTTAATTTTGCATTGGTTTCTGACTGCTGTCATTACACCAGGCCGCAGGGTATCCCAAACTTGCACCTAGCACCCTATCTGTTATACAAAATAAGCGTGCTTCTGCCTCAGCTTTACTAAGTTATTTAATTTTGCATTGGTTTCTGACTGCTGTCATTACACCAGGCCGCAGGGTATCCCAAACTTGCACCTAGCACCCTATCTGTTATACAAAATAAGCGTGCTTCTGCCTCAGCTTTACTTAGTTATTTAATTTTGCATTGGTTTCTGCCTTCTGTCATTACACCAGGCCGCAGGGTATCCCAAACTTGCACCTAGCACCCTATCTGTTATACAAAATAAGCGTGTTTCAGCCTCAGCTGTACTAAGTTATTTAATTTTGCATTGGTTTCTGTCTGATGTCATTACACCAGGCCGCAGGGTATCCTAAACTTGCACCTAGCACCCTATCTGTTATACAAAATAAGCGTGCCTCTGCCTCAGCTTTACTAAGTTCTTTAATTTTACATTGGTTTCTGTCTGCTGTCATTACACCAGGCCGCAGGGTATCCCAAACTTGCACCTAGCACCCTTTCTGTTATACAAAATAAGCGTGTTTCAGCCTCAGCTGTACTAAGTTATTTAATTTTACATTGGTTTCTGTCTGCTGTCATTACACCAGGCCGCAGGGTATCCCAAACTTGCACCTAGCACCCTGTTATACAAAATAAGCGTGTTTCAGCCTCAGCTGTACTAAGTTATTTCATTTTGCATTGGTTTCTGACTGCTGTCATTACACCAGGCCGCAGGGTATCCCAAACTTGCAGCTAGCACCCTATCTGTTATACAAGATAAGCGTGTTTCAGCCTCAGCTGTACTAAGTTATTTAATTTTGCATTGGTTTCTGACTTCTGTCATTACACCAGGCCGCAGGGTATCCCAAACTTGCACCTAGCACCCTATCTGTTATACAAACTAAGCGTGTTTCAGCCTCAGCTGTACTAAGTTATTTAATTTTGCATTGGTTTCTGACTGCTGTCTTTACACCAGGCCGCAGGGTATCCCAAACTTGCACCTAGCACCCTATCTGTTATGCAAAATAAACGTGCTTCAGCCTCAGCTTTACTAAGTTATTTAATTTTGCATTGGTTTCTGTCTGCTGTCATTACACCAGGCTGCAGGGTATCCCAAACTTGCACCTAGCACCCTATCTGTTATACAAAATAAGCGTGTTTCAGCTTCAGCAGTTTTAAGTTATTTAATTTTGCATTGGTTTCCGATTGCTGTCGACACACCAGGCCGCAGGGTATCCCAAACTTGCACCTAGCACCCTATCTGTTATACAAAATAAGCGTGTTTCAGCCTCAGCTGTACTAAGTTATTTAATTTTGCATTGGTTTCTGACTGTTGTCATCACACCAGGCCGCAGGGTATCCCAAACCTACACCCAGCACCCTATCTGTTATACAAAATAAGCGTGTTTCAGCCTCAGCTTTACTAAGTTATTTAATTTTGCATTGGTTTCTGTCTGCTGTCATTACACCAGGGCGCAGGGTATCCCAAACTTGCAGCTAGCACCCTATCTGTTATACAAAATAAGCGTGTTTCAGCCTCAGATGTGCTAAGTTATTTAATTTTGCATTGGTTTCTGTCTGCTGTCATTACACCAGGGCGCAGGGTATCCCAAACTTGCAGCTAGCACCCTATCTGTTATACAAAATAAGCGTGTTTCAGCCTCAGCTTTACTAAGTTATTTAATTTTGCATTGGTTTCTGTCTGCTGTCATTACACCAGGGCGCAGGGTATCCCAAACTTGCAGCTAGCACCCTATCTGTTATACAAAATAAGCGTGCTTCTGCCTCAGCTTTACTAAGTTATTTAATTTTGCATTGGTTTCTGACTGCTGTCATTACACCAGGCCGTAGGGTATCCCAAACTTGCACCTAGCACCCTATCTGTTATACAAAATAAGCGTGCCTCTGCCTCAGCTTTACTAAGTTATTTAATTTTACATTGGTTTCTGTCTGCTGTCATTACACCAGGCCGCAGGGTATCCCAAACTTGCACCTAGCACCCTGTTATACAAAATAAGCGTGTTTCAGGCTCAGCTTTACTAAGTTATTTAATTTTACATTGGTTTCTGACTGCTGTCATTACACCAGGCCGCAGGGTATCCCAAACTTGCAGCTAGCACCCTATCTGTTATACAAAATTAGCATGTTTCAACCTCAGCTGTACTAAGTTATTTAATTTTGCATTGGTTTCTGACTGCTGTCATTACACCAGGCCGCAGGGTATCCCAAACTTGCAGCTAGCACCCTATCTGTTATACAAAATAAGCGTGTTTCAGCCTCAGCTGTACTAAGTTATTTAATTTTGCATTGGTTTCTGACTGCTGTCATTACTCCAGGCCTCGGGGTATCCCAAACTTGCACCTAGCACCCTATCTGTTATACAAAATAAGCGTGTTTCAGCCTCAGCTGTACTAAGTTATTTAATTTTGCATTGGTTTCTGACTGCTGTCATCACACCAGGCCGCAGGGTATCCCAAACCTACACCCAGCACCCTATCTGTTATACAAAATAAGTGTGCTTCAGCCTCAGCTGTACTAAGTTATTTAATTTTGATTTGGTTTCTGACTGCTGTCATTACACCAGGCCGCAGGGTATCCCAAACTTGCAACTAGCACCCTATCTGTTATACAAACTAAGCGTGTTTCAGCCTCAGCTGTACTAAGTTATTTAATTTTGCATTGGTTTCTGACTGCTGTCTTTACACCAGGCCGCAGGGTATCCCAAACTTGCACCTAGCACCCTATCTGTTATGCAAAATAAACGTGCTTCTGCCTCAGCTTTACTAAGTTGTTTAATTTTGCATTGGTTTCTGACTGCTGTCATTACACCAGGCCGCAGGGTATCCCAAACTTGCACCTAGCACCCTATCTGTTATACAAAATAAGCGTGCTTCTGCCTCAGCTTTACTAAGTTATTTAATTTTGCATTGGTTTCTGACTGCTGTCATTACACCAGGCCGCAGGGTATCCCAAACTTGCACCTAGCACCCTATCTGTTATACAAAATAAGCGTGCTTCTGCCTCAGCTTTACTTAGTTATTTAATTTTGCATTGGTTTCTGCCTTCTGTCATTACACCAGGCCGCAGGGTATCCCAAACTTGCACCTAGCACCCTATCTGTTATACAAAATAAGCGTGTTTCAGCCTCAGCTGTACTAATTTATTTAATTTTGCATTGGTTTCTGTCTGATGTCATTACACCAGGCCGCAGGGTATCCTAAACTTGCACCTAGCACCCTATCTGTTATACAAAATAAGCGTGCCTCTGCCTCAGCTTTACTAAGTTCTTTAATTTTACATTGGTTTCTGTCTGCTGTCATTACACCAGGCCGCAGGGTATCCCAAACTTGCACCTAGCACCCTTTCTGTTATACAAAATAAGCGTGTTTCAGCCTCAGCTGTACTAAGTTATTTAATTTTACATTGGTTTCTGTCTGCTGTCATTACACCAGGCCGCAGGGTATCCCAAACTTGCACCTAGCACCCTGTTATACAAAATAAGCGTGTTTCAGCCTCAGCTGTACTAAGTTATTTAATTTTGCATTGGTTTCTGACTTCTGTCATTACACCAGGCCGCAGGGTATCCCAAACTTGCACCTAGCACCCTATCTGTTATACAAACTAAGCGTGTTTCAGCCTCAGCTGTACTAAGTTATTTAATTTTGCATTGGTTTCTGACTGCTGTCTTTACACCAGGCCGCAGGGTATCCCAAACTTGCACCTAGCACCCTATCTGTTATGCAAAATAAACGTGCTTCAGCCTCAGCTTTACTAAGTTATTTAATTTTGCATTGGTTTCTGTCTGCTGTCATTACACCAGGCTGCAGGGTATCCCAAACTTGCACCTAGCACCCTATCTGTTATACAAAATAAGCGTGTTTCAGCTTCAGCAGTTTTAAGTTATTTAATTTTGCATTGGTTTCCGATTGCTGTCGACACACCAGGCCGCAGGGTATCCCAAACTTGCACCTAGCACCCTATCTGTTATACAAAATAAGCGTGTTTCAGCCTCAGCTGTACTAAGTTATTTAATTTTGCATTGGTTTCTGACTGCTGTCATCACACCAGGCCGCAGGGTATCCCAAACCTACACCCAGCACCCTATCTGTTATACAAAATAAGCGTGTTTCAGCCTCAGCTTTACTAAGTTATTTAATTTTGCATTGGTTTCTGTCTGCTGTCATTACACCAGGGCGCAGGGTATCCCAAACTTGCAGCTAGCACCCTATCTGTTATACAAAATAAGCGTGTTTCAGCCTCAGATGTGCTAAGTTATTTAATTTTGCATTTGTTTCTGTCTGCTGTCATTACACCAGGGCGCAGGGTATCCCAAACTTGCAGCTAGCACCCTATCTGTTATACAAAATAAGCGTGTTTCAGCCTCAGCTTTACTAAGTTATTTAATTTTGCATTGGTTTCTGTCTGCTGTCATTACACCAGGGCGCAGGGTATCCCAAACTTGCAGCTAGCACCCTATCTGTTATACAAAATAAGCGTGCTTCTGCCTCAGCTTTACTAAGTTATTTAATTTTGCATTGGTTTCTGACTGCTGTCATTACACCAGGCCGTAGGGTATCCCAAACTTGCACCTAGCACCCTATCTGTTATACAAAATAAGCGTGCCTCTGCCTCAGCTTTACTAAGTTATTTAATTTTACATTGGTTTCTGTCTGCTGTCATTACACCAGGCCGCAGGGTATCCCAAACTTGCACCTAGCACCCTGTTATACAAAATAAGCGTGTTTCAGCCTCAGCTTTACTAAGTTATTTAATTTTACATTGGTTTCTGTCTGCTGTCATTACACCAGGCCGCAGGGTATCCCAAACTTGCACCTAGCACCCTATCTGTTATGCAAAATAAACGTGCTTCTGCCTCAGCTTTACTAAGTTATTTAATTTTGCATTGGTTTCTGTCTGCTGTCATTACACCAGGCCGCAGAGTATCCCAAACTTGCACCTAGCACCCTGTTATACAAAATAAGCGTGTTTCAGCCTCAGCTGTACTAAGTTATTTAATTTTGCATTGGTTTCTGACTGCTGTAGATACACCAGGCCGCAGGGTATCCCAAACTTGCAACTAGCACCCTATCTGTTATTCGAAATAAGCGTGCCTCTGCCTCAGCTTTACTAAGTTATTTAATTTTGCATTGGTTTCTGTCTGCTGTCATTACACCAGGCCGCAGGGTATCTCAAACTTGCACCTAGCACCCTATCTGTTATAGAAAAAATGCTTGTTTAAGCCTCAGCTGTACTAAGTTATTTAATTTTGCATTGGTTTCTGACTGCTGTCATTACACCAGGCCGCAGGGTATCCCAAACTTGCAGCTAGCACCCTATCTGTTATACAAAATAAGCATGTTTCAGCCTCAGCTGTACTAAGTTATTTAATTTTGCATTGGTTTCTGACTGCTGTCATTACACCAGGCCGCGGGGTATCCCAAACTTGCACCTCGCAGCCTATCTGTTATACAAAATAAGCATGCTTCAGCCTCAGCTGTACTAAGTTATTTAATTTTGCATTGGTTTCTGACTGCTGTAGATACACCAGGCCGCAGGGTATCCCAAACTTGCAACTAGCACCCTATCTGTTATACGAAATAAGCGTGCCTCTGCCTCAGCTTTACTAAGTTATTTAATTTTGCATTGGTTTCTGTCTGCTGTCATTACACCAGGCCGCAGGGTATCCCAAACTTGCAGCTAGCACCCTATCTGTTATACAAAATAAGCGTGTTTCAGCCTACGCTGTACTAAGTTATTTAATTTTGCATTGGTTTCTGACTGCTGTCATTACTCCAGGCCACGGGGTATCCCAAACTTGCACCTAGCACCCTATCTGTTATAGAAAAAATGCGTGTTTAAGCCTCAGCTGTACTAAGTTATTTAATTTTGCATTGGTTTCTGACTGCTGTCATTACACCAGGCCGCAGGGTATCCCAAACTTGCAGCTAGCACCCTATCTGTTATACAAAATAAGCATGTTTCAGCCTCAGCTGTACTAAGTTATTTAATTTTGCATTGGTTTCTGACTGCTGTCATTACACCAGGCCGCGGGGTATCCCAAACTTGCACCTAGCAGCCTATCTGTTATACAAAATAAGCATGCTTCAGCCTCAGCTGTGCTAAGTTATTTAATTTTGCATTGGTTTCTGACTGCTGTCATTACACCAGGCCGCAGGGTATCCCAAACTTGCAGCTAGCACCCTATCTGTTATACAAAATAAGCGTGTTTCAGCCTACGCTGTACTAAGTTATTTAATTTTGCATTGGTTTCTGACTGCTGTCATTACTCCAGGCCACGGGGTATCCCAAACTTGCACCTAGCACCCTATCTGTTATACAAAATAAGCGTGCTTCAGCCTCAGCTTTACTAAGTTACTTAATTTTGCATTGGTTTCTGACTGCTGTCATTACACCAGGCCGCAGGGTATCCCAAACTTGCACCTAGCACCCTATCTGTTATACAAAATAAGCGTGCTTCTGCCTCAGCTTTACTAAGTTATTTAATTTTGCATTGGTTTCTGTCTGCTGTCATTACACCAGGCCGCAGAGTATCCCAAACTTGCACCTAGCACCCTGTTATACAAAATAAGCGTGTTTCAGCCTCAGCTGTACTAAGTTATTTAATTTTGCATTGGTTTCTGACTGCTGTAGATACACCAGGCCGCAGGGTATCCCAAACTTGCACCTAGCACCCTTTCTGTTATACAAAATAAGCGTGTTTCAGCTCCAGCTGTACTAAGTTATTTAAATTTGCATTGGTTTCTGACTGCTGTCATTACACCAGGCCGCAGGGTATCCCAAACTTGCAACTAGCACCCTATCTGTTATACGAAATAAGCGTGCCTCTGCCTCAGCTTTACTAAGTTATTTAATTTTGCATTGGTTTCTGTCTGCTGTCATTACACCAGGCCGCAGGGTATCCCAAACTTGCACCTAGCACCCTATCTGTTATAGAAAAAATGCGTGTTTAAGCCTCAGCTGTACTAAGTTATTTAATTTTGCATTGGTTTCTGACTGCTGTCATTACACCAGGCCGCAGGGTATCCCAAACTTGCAGCTAGCACCCTATCTGTTATACAAAATAAGCGTGCTTCTGCCTCAGCTTTACTAAGTTATTTAATTTTGCATTGGTTTCTGTCTGCTGTCATTACACCAGGCCGCAGAGTATCCCAAACTTGCACCTAGCACCCTGTTATACAAAATAAGCGTGTTTCAGCCTCAGCTGTACTAAGTTATTTAATTTTGCATTGGTTTCTGTCTGCTGTCATTACACCAGGCCGCAGGGTATCCCAAACTTGCACCTAGCACCCTATCTGTTATACAAAATAAGCGTGCTTCTGCCTCAGCTTTACTAAGTTATTTAATTTTGCATTGGTTTCTGTCTGCTGTCATTACACCAGGCCGCAGAGTATCCCAAACTTGCACCTAGCACCCTGTTATACAAAATAAGCGTGTTTCAGCCTCAGCTGTACTAAGTTATTTAATTTTGCATTGGTTTCTGACTGCTGTCATTACACCAGGCCGCAGGGTATCCCAAACTTGCAGCTAGCACCCTATCTGTTATACAAAATAAGCATGTTTCAACCTCAGCTGTACTAAGTTATTTAATTTTGCATTGGTTTCTGACTGCTGTCATTACACCAGGCCGCGGGGTATCCCAAACTTGCACCTAGCAGCCTATCTGTTATACAAAATAAGCGTGCTTCAGCCTCAGCTGTACTAAGTTATTTAATTTTGCATTGGTTTCTGACTGCTGTCATTACACCAGGCCGCAGGGTATCCAAAACTTGCAGCTAGCACCCTATCTGTTATACAAAATAAGCATGTTTCAACCTCAGCTTTACTAAGTTATTTAATTTTGCATTGGTTTCTGACTGCTGTCATTACACCAGGCCGCAGGGTATCCCAAACTTGCAGCTAGCACCCTATCTGTTATACAAAATAAGCGTGTTTCAGCCTCAGCTGTACTAAGTTATTTAATTTTGCATTGGTTTCTGACTGCTGTCATTACTCCAGGCCTCGGGGTATCCCAAACTTGCACCTAGCACCCTATCTGTTATACAAAATAAGCGTGCTTCTGCCTCAGCTTTACTAAGTTATTTAATTTTGCATTGGTTTCTGTCTGATGTCATTACACCAGGCCGCAGAGTATCCCAAACTTGCACCTAGCACCCTGTTATACAAAATAAGCGTGTTTCAGCCTCAGCTGTACTAAGTTATTTAATTTTGCATTGGTTTCTGACTGCTGTCATTACACCAGGCCGCAGGGTATCCCAAACTTGCAGCTAGCACCCTATCTGTTATACAAAATAAGCGTGCTTCTGCCTCAGCTTTACTAAGTTATTTAATTTTGCATTGGTTTCTGTCTGCTGTCATTACACCAGGCCGCAGAGTATCCCAAACTTGCACCCAGCACCCTGTTATACAAAATAAGCGTGTTTCAGCCTCAGCTTTACTAAGTTATTTAATTTTGCATTGGTTTCTGACTGCTGTCATTACACCAGGCCGCAGGGTATCCCAAACTTGCAGCTAGCACCCTATCTGTTATACAAAATAAGCGTGTTTCAGCCTCAGCTGTACTAAGTTATTTAATTTTGCATTGGTTTCTGACTGCTGTCATTACTCCAGGCCACGGGGTATCCCAAACTTGCACCTAGCACCCTATCTGTTATACAAAATAAGCGTGCTTCAGCCTCAGCTTTACTAAGTTATTTAATTTTGCATTGGTTTCTGACTGCTGTCATTACACCAGGCCGCAGGGTATCCCAAACTTGCACCTAGCACCCTATCTGTTATACAAAATAAGCGTGCTTCTGCCTCAGCTTTACTAAGTTATTTAATTTTGCATTGGTTTCTGTCTGCTGTCATTACACCAGGCCGCAGAGTATCCCAAACTTGCACCTAGCACCCTGTTATACAAAATAAGCGTGTTTCAGCCTCAGCTGTACTAAGTTATTTAATTTTGCATTGGTTTCTGACTGCTGTCATTACACCAGGCCGCAGGGTATCCCAAACTTGCAGCTAGCACCCTATCTGTTATACAAAATAAGCATGTTTCAACCTCAGCTGTACTAAGTTATTTAATTTTGCATTGGTTTCTGACTGCTGTCATTACACCAGGCCGCGGGGTATCCCAAACTTGCACCTAGCAGCCTATCTGTTATACAAAATAAGCGTGCTTCAGCCTCAGCTGTACTAAGTTATTTAATTTTGCATTGGTTTCTGACTGCTGTCATTACACCAGGCCGCAGGGTATCCCAAACTTGCAGCTAGCACCCTATCTGTTATACAAAATAAGTGTCAGGACTATACCAAACACCCGTCTGTCTTAAGCCGGTATCCCCCAATCTCCACCGCCACTTCCGCCTATAGACAAGCCCCCGCTTGTAGGAGACACGGGTAATGCCTCTCCCAGTCGGTTGCCCCCAGGACTTAAAAGGCGCAAAGGATAACAGCTTAAGGTGCAGAATGATGTTCGGCAGGGAATCCCGAATGAGGATGCCGGGTGCGAAAGTCCGTATTTCAGGCCGAGGTCAAACCAGGAGGTCACAGGCGAGGTATCCAAGGGAAATAACGAAGGAGTGGTCGAGGCTAGCCGAGGTCAAGTCCAGGAGGTCACAGGCAAGGTACAGGAGGGTCAGGCAAAAAAGTGGTCAGGCAAAGCAGATGGTCAGGGCAGGCAGCAGGCGAGAATAGTCGAAGTCCAAATCCAAAATATTCACTAAAGACACAGCAACGCACATCCAGAACCCAGAAGCTATAACGGGCACTGGGATACTGGGGCAGTGCAGTTTTATAGGGAGAACTGGCCAGTGGGGAACAGGGAAAATGGAGGGAACAACAGTGCTTGGTGCAAAACTAAAACAGGAGTGGTCCCAGGAACTGGACGGCCCAGGCCAGACAGGCCGACCAGTCCCTGGGCTCACCCTAGGATCAGGACAAGGATTGGGTAATTCAAACTCGCCCCCGGCGGGCGCGCTGGGGAAAGCGCCGCCGGGAGGCATAAAGGAGACGTGCTCGCGCGCGCGCGCGAGCACGTTGAAGATCGGGCGCGCCCCCGCCAGGAGGGGGAAGCGCCGCATCGTGAGGGAGCTCGGCGGGACCGCGCAGCCGCGCAGAGCGGGCTGCGACGCGGCCACCGACACCATCCCGCGCCGCCGACCCCTGACCCCCACAACCGCGCTGAGGAGCCAGGACACCCGGGGAGCGCCGGGCAGCAACCAGCCGGGGACCACCCGACAGCGCGCCGCAGGACCAGGGACGGCGACGAGGTAAGTGCCTAACATTACCCCCCCCCTGAGGAGGGGCCACTGGACCCTCCAAACTGGGTTTCAAAGGATTCTCTCTGTGAAATCTCTTTACCAAATTCTGCGCATGAACCTCTCTGGCCGGAACCCAAGATCTTTCTTCCGGACCGTATCCCTTCCAGTCAATAAGATATTGAAGAGAGTTTCGAAAAAAGCGAGAATCAAGAACCCGGGCAACCTCAAACTCCTGATGCCCATCAACTAACACGGGACTAGGAGGACTATTAGGTTCATGGTTTTTTGCAGACTTAAGAAGTGAAACATGAAAGGATTTACAGATTTTCATGGACGAAGGGAGGGCCAACTGATACGTAACCTGATTAATTCTTTGTGTTATGGGGAAGGGGCCAATAAATTTAGGTCCTAACTTAGCGGAGGGCTGGCGTAGCGCCAAATTCTTGGTTGAAAGCCAAACCCAGTCACCCACCTTATAGCTAGAGTTAGAAGATCGTTTGCGATCAGAAAATTTTTTCTGCTGACGAGCGGCCTTAGCTAGATGTTGCTGGATTTTATTCCATTCCCCTGGCCATTTGGAAACCCATTCATCCACGGAGGGAACTCTAGAGGGTTGGTCCGAAAGGGCAGAAAACTTCAGGTCCTTGCCATAAACACAATGGAAAGGAGAAACCCCCGTGGAAGAATGTGCGGCGTTGTTAAATGCAAATTCCGCAAATGGTAAGAAGAAGGCCCAATCAGTTTGAGTATCCGCCGTAAAACAGCGCAAATATTGTTCCAGGGACTGGTTCGTTCTCTCGGTTTGTCCATTCGACTGCAGATGGAAGGCCGAGGAAAGGGAGACGGTGAAACCCAACTTGGCACAGAAAGCCCTCCAAAACCGGGAGACAAACTGGACCCCCCTATCCGATACAATATCCATGGGAATACCATGAATCCTAAAAACATGAGTAATGAAGAGTTGAGCAAGAGTTTGAGCTGAGGGGAGTTTCTTTAAAGGGACGAAATGGGCCATCTTGCTAAAGCGGTCCACAATTACCCAAATAACAGTATGTCCCTGAGACGGGGGAAGGTCAGTAACAAAATCCATGGCCAGATGGGTCCACGGGGAGGCAGGAATGGATAATGGAAGGAGTGGGCCTTCAGGCGAACGCCTCAAGGACTTACTTTGGGCACAGACTTTGCAAGCGGAGACAAATCTTTGAGCGTCCTTCCTGAGAGAAGGCCACCAAACTTGGCGTGATAATAAAGCTATGGTTTTCTTAACCCCTGGATGACCGGTTGTTTTGGTATCGTGAAAATGGGACAAGAACTCAGACCGGTAAGTAGAGGGCACAAACAGGGCTGAAGCGGGTTTCCCAGGAGGAGCTTGGGCCTGGAATTGAGTAAGATCAGGAAGTTGGGGTTGGATGGCGGCCACCACTAGGGAGCGAGGTAAGATGGGAGACACCACCCTTTCCGGTAAGTCAGGGGGAGAGAAACTCCGAGACAGGGCATCCGCTTTTATATTTTTGGACCCGGGCTTATAAGTTATAGAAAAATTAAACCGAGAAAAGAATAAGGACCAGCGAGCCTGTCTAGGAGTTAATCTCTTGGCGGACTGGATGTATTCTAGATTTTTATGGTCCGTAAAGACCGTAACTGGATACTGAGCCCCCTCCAGCCAGTGTCTCCATTCCTGGAAGGCTAGCTTGATGGCCAGTAATTCTCTATTGCCGATGTCATAATTTCTTTCGGCCGCTGAGAATTTCTTGGAAAAGAAGGCACATGGATGGAGGCGTGCAGGTGAGCCGTAATACTGAGACAAGACTGCCCCGACCGCGACTTCAGAAGCATCCACCTCCACAAGGAAAGGTCGTTGCTCATCAGGGTGGACTAGGACGGGAGCAGTACTAAATACCCTCTTAAGATTCCCGAAGGCCTGGACAGCTTGAGCCGGCCAAACCGGGGGGTACCCGCTTTTCTTAGTTAGGTTAGTTAGTGGTGTAACCAGGGCAGAAAAATTCTTAATGAACCTCCTATAAAAATTGGCAACACCCAAAAACCTTTGCAGGCCCTTCAAATCTCTGGGCTGCTCCCATTCTAAAACAGCCTTCACCTTAGATTGGTCCATAGACAGACCAGATTTGGAGATAATGTAACCGAGAAACGGAACCTCAGATACTTCAAATTGACATTTCTTTAACTTGGCATATAAACTGTTCTCCCTAAGTTTCTGCAAAACCAAACACACGTGTTTACGATGTTCATCAATGGACGAAGAAAAAATTAAAATGTCGTCTAAGTAAACAACCATAAACCGGCCAAGATAGTCCCTAAAGATTTCGTTGACAAAACTTTGAAAGACCGCAGGGGCATTACACAGGCCGAAAGGCATTACTAAATACTCATAATGCCCTTCAAGGGTATTGAAGGCTGTCTTCCACTCGTCCCCCTGCCTGATTCTTATGAGGTTATAGGCCCCCCGGAGATCGAGTTTAGAGAAGACCTGCGCCCCAACCACCTGTGTAAAGAGTCCCTCAATAAGCGGTAGGGGATACTTATTTTTTACCGTGATGTTATTTAAGCCCCGGTAATCAATACAGGGGCGAAGTCCCCCATCCTTTTTCTCCACGAAAAAAAAACCTGCCCCTGCTGGAGAAGATGAAGGCCGAATGAACCCTTTTTCTAAGTTCTCGGCGATATATTCCCGCATGGCGAGGGTTTCTGTTCGGGTCAAATTAAATATTCTCCCTCTGGGAGGCATCGTACCGGGAAGCAGTTCAATAGGGCAGTCCCAAGGTCTATGGGGAGGAAGTTTGTCTGCCGCCTTTTCTGAAAAGACATCAGCAAACTCCAAATATGGAGTTGGAACCCCAATAGGTGCTAAGCGCGCAACCCTGAGTGGGAATTCTAGGCAGTTCTGAAAACACTGGTGTCCCCACTTGGTGATTTGCCCCGAAACCCAATCAATTTGGGGATTGTGCTCCTGCAGCCATGGCAAACCCAAAATCAAAGGGGTACCAGGCATACTCAATATCAAGAACCTGATAACCTCAGAATGACTGGCTCCCACTTTGATTTGCATAGGAGGGGTTTGGAACCGAACTAACCCCCCGGCCACTGGAGTGCCATCAATGGCAGAAACCCGGATAGGAGTCGGCAAGGTCTGTACCATAATTCCTAAAGTCTGCGCTAGTTCAGAGTCTAGGAAATTCCCAGCTGCTCCAGAATCTAGAAGAGCCTTTAGATTAATACATTTAACACCACTCTTAAACTGGACTGGGATGAAAACTGGAGACGATACTTGAGGAGATACCTTACAGCCTAGGAGGGCCCCCTCGAAACCCCCTAGGCTCTGAAGTTTCCCGACGGTTTCTTTGGGCAAAGTCTGACCATGTGGCCGGTTCCTCCACAATATAGACAGAGCCCCTCAGATAGACGTCGCCGTCTCTCGCCTTCAGTGAGCCTGGTGGCACCTAACTGCATGGGCTCTTCTGAAGGTTGAGCGACTAGAGCCTCAGACTTTGAAGCCGATTCGAGATGCGATCCTTTCTCTAGGCGCCTCTCCCGGAGTCGACGATCAATGCGGATGGCCAGATGCATCAATTCGTCCAGAGTCTGGGGTTCCGGGTAATTCACCAAGGTGTCCTTGATAGTGTCAGCCAAACCTAGTCGGAATTGGCCGCAGAGGGCAGGATTGTTCCAACGTGAGTCAACCGCCCAACGCCGGAATTCAGAACAGTAGTCTTCGGCTGGACGGCGTCCCTGGCGGAGGGTACGTAATTTGGCATCAGCTGAGGCCCCTTTGTCGGGATCATCATAGAGGACCTCCATTGCAGCGAAAAAACTATCCACAGATAGGCGGATTGGGTCCTGAGCTGATAAGCTAAAGGCCCAGGACTGAGGATCTCCATGCAGAAGGGAAATAATCAAGCCGACCCTTTGCTCTTGTGACCCTGAGGAAACCGGACGGAGCTGAAAGTACAGTTTACAAGAGTCCCGGAAATTGGCAAATTTTGCCCTGTCGCCATAGAACTTTTCAGGAAGTGGGATCTTGGGTTCCACAGACATTGCGGCCGGAGTCCCCTGAGAAGTGGGGACAATGGGAGTAGGACGGTTCTCCTGGGCCGCAACCCGATGAGCCAGGTGCTCCACAGCCGCTGTCAAGGCTTGCACCTGCTCCAGGATTTGGTCCATTCTTCTTCTGGCCCGTTATAATGTCAGGACTATACCAAACACCCGTCTGTCTTAAGCCGGTATCCCCCAATCTCCACCGCCACTTCCGCCTATAGACAAGCCCCCGCTTGTAGGAGACACGGGTAATGCCTCTCCCAGTCGGTTGCCCCCAGGACTTAAAAGGCGCAAAGGATAACAGCTTAAGGTGCAGAATGATGTTCGGCAGGGAATCCCGAATGAGGATGCCGGGTGCGAAAGTCCGTATTTCAGGCCGAGGTCAAACCAGGAGGTCACAGGCGAGGTATCCAAGGGAAATAACGAAGGAGTGGTCGAGGCTAGCCGAGGTCAAGTCCAGGAGGTCACAGGCAAGGTACAGGAGGGTCAGGCAAAAGAGTGGTCAGGCAAAGCAGATGGTCAGGGCAGGCAGCAGGCGAGAATAGTCGAAGTCCAAATCCAAAATATTCACTAAAGACACAGCAACGCACATCCAGAACCCAGAAGCTATAACGGGCACTGGGATACTGGGGCAGTGCAGTTTTATAGGGAGAACTGGCCAGTGGGGAACAGGGAAAATGGAGGGAACAACAGTGCTTGGTGCAAAACTAAAACGGGAGTGGTCCCAGGAACTGGACGGCCCAGGCCAGACAGGCCGACCAGTCCCTGGGCTCACCCTAGGATCAGGACAAGGATTGGGTAATTCAAACTCGCCCCCGGCGGGCGCGCTGGGGAAAGCGCCGCCGGGAGGCATAAAGGAGACGTGCTCGCGCGCGCGCGCGAGCACGTTGAAGATCGGGCGCGCCCCCGCCAGGAGGGGGAAGCGCCGCATCGTGAGGGAGCTCGGCGGGACCGCGCAGCCGCGCAGAGCGGGCTGCGACGCGGCCACCGACACCATCCCGCGCCGCCGACCCCTGACCCCCACAACCGCGCTGAGGAGCCAGGACACCCGGGGAGCGCCGGGCAGCAACCAGCCGGGGACCACCCGACAGCGCGCCGCGGGACCAGGGACGGCGACGAGGTAAGTGCCTAACAATAAGCATGTTTCAACCTCAGCTGTACTAAGTTATTTAATTTTGCATTGGTTTCTGACTGCTGTCATTACACCAGGCCGCAGGGTATCCCAAACTTGCAGCTAGCACCCTATCTGTTATACAAAATAAGCGTGTTTCAGCCTCAGCTGTACTGTTATTTAATTTTGCATTGGTTTCTGACTGCTGTCATTACTCCAGGCCACGGGGTATCCCAAACTTGCACCTAGCACCCTATCTGTTATACAAAATAAGCGTGTTTCAGCCTCAGCTGTACTAAGTTATTTAATTTTGCATTGGTTTCTGACTGCTGTCATCACACCAGGCCGCAGGGTATCCCAAACCTACACCCAGCACCCTATCTGTTATACAAAATAAGCGTGCTTCAGCCTCAGCTGTACTAAGTTATTTAATTTTGCATTGGTTTCTGACTGCTGTCATTACACCAGGCCGCAGGGTATCCCAAACTTGCAACTAGCACCCTATCTGTTATACAAACTAAGCGTGTTTCAGCCTCAGCTGTACTAAGTTATTTAATTTTGCATTGGTTTCTGACTGCTGTCATTACACCAGGCCGCAGGGTATCCCAAACTTACAGCTAGCACCCTATCTGTTATACAAAATAAGCGTGTTTCAGCCTCAGCTGTACTGTTATTTAATTTTGCATTGGTTTCTGACTGCTGTCTTTTCTCCAGGCCACGGGGTATCCCAAACTTGCACCTAGCACCCTATCTGTTATACAAAATAAGCGTGTTTCAGCCTCAGCTGTACTAAGTTATTTAATTTTGCATTGGTTTCTGACTGCTGTCATTACACCAGGCCGCAGGGTATCCCAAACTTGCAGCTAGCACCCTATCTGTTATACAAAATAAGCATGTTTCAACCTCAGCTGTACTAAGTTATTTAATTTTGCATTGGTTTCTGACTGCTGTCATTACACCAGGCCGCAGGGTTTCCCAAACTTGCAGCTAGCACCCTATCTGTTATACAAAATAAGCGTGTTTCAGCCTCAGCTGTACTGTTATTTAATTTTGCATTGGTTTCTGACTGCTGTCATTACTCCAGGCCACGGGGTATCCCAAACTTGCACCTAGCACCCTATCTGTTATACAAAATAAGCGTGTTTCAGCCTCAGCTGTACTAAGTTATTTAATTTTGCATTGGTTTCTGACTGCTGTCATTACACCAGGCCGCAGGGTATCCCAAACTTGCACCTAGCACCCTATCTGTTATACAAAATAAGCGTGTTTCAGCCTCAGCTGTACTAAGTTATTTAATTTTGCATTGGTTTCTGACTGCTGTCATTACACCAGGCCGCAGGGTATCCCAAACTTGCACCTAGCACCCTATCTGTTATACAAAATAAGCGTGCTTCTGCCTCAGCTTTACTAAGTTATTTAATTTTGCATTGGTTTCTGTCTGCTGTCATTACACCAGGCCGCAGAGTATCCCAAACTTGCACCTACCACCCTGTTATACAAAATAAGCGTGTTTCAGCCTCAGCTGTACTAAGTTATTTATTTTGCATTGGTTTCTGACTGCTGTCATTACACCAGGCCACAGGGTATCCCAAACTTGCAGCTAGCACCCTATCTGTTATACAAAATAAGCATGTTTCAGCCTCAGCTGTACTAAGTTATTTAATTTTGCATTGGTTTCTGACTGCTGTCATTACACCAGGCCGCGGGGTATCCCAAACTTGCACCTAGCAGCCTATCTGTTATACAAAATAAGCGTGTTTCTGCCTCAGCTTTACTAAGTTATTTAATTTTGCATTGGTTTCTGACTGCTGTCATTACACTAGGCCGCAGGGTATCCCAAACTTGCAGCTAGCACCCTATCTGTTATACAAAATAAGCGTGTTTCAGCCTCAGCTGTACTAATTTATTTAATTTTGCATTGGTTTCTGACTGCTGTCATTACTCCAGGCCACGGGGTATCCCAAACTTGCACCTAGCACCCTATCTGTTATACAAAATAAGCGTGCTTCAGCCTCAGCTTTACTAAGTTATTTAATTTTGCATTGGTTTCTGACTGCTGTCATTACACCAGGCCGCAGGGTATCCCAAACTTGCACCTAGCACCCTATCTGTTATACAAAATAAGCGTGCTTCTGCCTCAGCTTTACTAAGTTATTTAATTTTGCATTGGTTTCTGTCTGCTGTCATTACACCAGGCCGCAGAGTATCCCAAACTTGCACCTAGCACCCTGTTATACAAAATAAGCGTGTTTCAGCCTCAGCTGTACTAAGTTATTTAATTTTGCATTGGTTTCTGACTGCTGTCATTACACCAGGCCGCAGGGTATCCAAACTTGCAGCTAGCACCCTATCTGTTATACAAAATAAGCGTGCTTCTGCCTCAGCTTTACTAAGTTATTTAATTTTGCATTGGTTTCTGACTGCTGTCATTACACCAGGCCGCAGGGTATCCCAAACTTGCACCTAGCACCCTATCTGTTATACAAAATAAGCGTGTTTCAGCCTCAGCTGTACTAAGTTATTTAATTTTGCATTGGTTTCTGACTGCTGTCATTACTCCAGGCCACGGGGTATCCCAAACTTGCACCTAGCACCCTATCTGTTATACAAAATAAGCGTGCTTCAGCCTCAGCTTTACTAAGTTATTTAATTTTGCATTGGTTTCTGACTGCTGTCATTACACCAGGCCGCAGGGTATCCCAAACTTGCACCTAGCACCCTATCTGTTATACAAAATAAGCGTGCTTCTGCCTCAGCTTTACTAAGTTATTTAATTTTGCATTGGTTTCTGTCTGCTGTCATTACACCAGGCCGCAGAGTATCCCAAACTTGCACCTAGCACCCTGTTATACAAAATAAGCGTGTTTCAGCCTCAGCTGTACTAAGTTATTTAATTTTGCATTGGTTTCTGACTGCTGTCATTACACCAGGCCACAGGTTATCCCAAACTTGCAGCTAGCACCCTATCTGTTATACAAAATAAGCATGTTTCAGCCTCAGCTGTACTAAGTTATTTAATTTTGCATTGGTTTCTGACTGCTGTCATTACACCAGGCCGCAGGGTATCCCAAACTTGCACCTAGCACCCTATCTGTTATACAAAATAAGCGTGCTTCTGCCTCAGCTTTACTAAGTTATTTAATTTTGCATTGGTTTCTGTCTGCTGTCATTACACCAGGCCGCAGAGTATCCCAAACTTGCACCTAGCACCCTGTTATACAAAATAAGCGTGTTTCAGCCTCAGCTGTACTAAGTTATTTATTTTGCATTGGTTTCTGACTGCTGTCATTACACCAGGCCGCAGGGTATCCCAAACTTGCACCTAGCACCCTATCTGTTATACAAAATAAGCGTGCTTCTACCTCAGCTTTACTAAGTTATTTAATTTTGCATTGGTTTATGTCTGCTGTCATTACACCAGGCCGCAGAGTATCCCAAACTTGCACCTAGCACCCTGTTATACAAAATAAGCATGTTTCAGCCTCAGCTGTACTAAGTTATTTAATTTTGCATTGGTTTCTGACTGCTGTCATTACACCAGGCCGCAGGGTATCCCAAACTTGCAGCTAGCACCCTATCTGTTATACAAAATAAGCGTGTTTCAGCCTCAGCTGTACTAAGTTATTTAATTTTGCATTGGTTTCTGTCTGCTGTCATTACACCAGGCCGCAGGGTATCCCAAACTTGCACCTAGCACCCTATCTGTTATACAAAATAAGCGTGTTTCAGCCTCAGCTGTGCTAAGTTATTTAATTTTGCATTGGTTTCTGTCTGCTGTCATTACACCAGGCCGCAGGGTATCCCAAACTTGCACCTAGCACCCTATCTGTTATACAAAATAAGCGTGTTTCAGCCTCAGCTGTACTAAGTTATTTAATTTTGCATTGGTTTCTGTCTGCTGTCATTACACCAGGCCGCAGGGTATCCCAAACTTGCACCTAGCACCCTATCTGTTATACAAAATAAGCGTGTTTCAGCCTCAGCTGTTCTAAGTTAATTAATTTTGCATTGGTTTCTGACTGCTGTCATTACACCAGGCCGCGGGGTATCCCAAACTTGCACCTAGCAGCCTATCTGTTATACAAAATAAGCGTGCTTCAGCCTCAGCTGTGCTAAGTTATTTAATTTTGCATTGGTTTCTGACTGCTGTCATTACACCAGGCCGCAGGGTATCCCAAACTTGCAGCTAGCACCCTATCTGTTATACAAAATAAGCGTGTTTCAGCCTCAGCTGTACTAAGTTATTTAATTTTGCATTGGTTTCTGACTGCTGTCATTACTCCAGGCCACGGGGTATCCCAAACTTGCACCTAGCACCCTATCTGTTATACAAAATAAGCGTGCTTCAGCCTCAGCTTTACTAAGTTATTAAATTTTGCATTGGTTTCTGACTGCTGTCATTACACCAGGCCGCAGGGTATCCCAAACTTGCACCTAGCAGCCTATCTGTTATACAAAATAAGCGTGCTTCTGCCTCAGCTTTACTAAGTTATTTAATTTTGCATTGGTTTCTGTCTGCTGTCATTACACCAGGCCACAGAGTATCCCAAACTTGCACCTAGCACCCTATCTGTTATACAAAATAAGCGTGTTTCAGCCTCAGCTGTTCTAAGTTAATTAATTTTGCATTGGTTTCTGACTGCTGTCATTACACCAGGCCGCAGGGTATCCCAAACTTGCAGCTAGCACCCTATCTGTTATACAAAATAAGCGTGTTTCAGCCTCAGCTGTACTAAGTTATTTAATTTTGCATTGGTTTCTGACTGCTGTCATTACTCCAGGCCACGGGGTATCCCAAACTTGCACCTAGCACCCTATCTGTTATACAAAATAAGCGTGCTTCTGCCTCAGCTTTACTAAGTTATTTAATTTTGCATTGGTTTCTGTCTGCTGTCATTACACCAGGCCGCAGAGTATCCCAAACTTGCACCTAGCACCCTGTTATACAAAATAAGCGTGTTTCAGCCTCAGCTGTACTAAGTTATTTAATTTTGCATTGGTTTCTGACTGCTGTCATTACACCAGGCCGCAGGGTTTCCCAAACTTGCAGCTAGCACCCTATCTGTTATACAAAATAAGCATGTTTCAGCCTCAGCTGTACTAAGTTATTTAATTTTGCATTGGTTTCTGACTGCTGTCATTACACCAGGCCGCGGGGTATCCCAAACTTGCACCTAGCAGCCTATCTGTTATACAAAATAAGTGTGCTTCAGCCTCAGCTGTGCTAAGTTATTTAATTTTGCATTGGTTTCTGACTGCTGTCATTACACCAGGCCACAGGGTATCCCAAACTTGCAGCTAGCACCCTATCTGTTATACAAAATAAGCGTGTTTCAGCCTCAGATGTACTAAGTTATTTCATTTTGCATTGGTTTCTGACTGCTGTCATTACACCAGGCCGCAGGGTATCCCAAACTTGCACCTAGCACCCTATCTGTTACACAAAATAAGCGTGCTTCTGCCTCAGCTTTACTAAGTTATTTAATTTTGCATTGGTTTCTGTCTGCTGTCATTACACCAGGCCGCAGAGTATCCCAAACTTGCACCTAGCACCCTGTTATACAAAATAAGCGTGTTTCAGCCTCAGCTGTACTAAGTTATTTAATTTTGCATTGGTTTCTGTCTGCTGTCATTACACCAGGCCGCAGGGTATCCCAAACTTGCACCTAGCACCCTATCTGTTATACAAAATAAGCGTGTTTCAGCCTCAGCTGTACTAAGTTATTTAATTTTGCATTGGTTTCTGTCTGCTGTCATTACACCAGGCCGCAGGGTATCCCAAACTTGCACCTAGCACCCTATCTGTTATACAAAATAAGCGTGTTTCAGCCTCAGCTGTTCTAAGTTAATTAATTTTGCATTGGTTTCTGACTGCTGTCATTACACCAGGCCGCAGGGTATCCCAAACTTACAACTAGCACCCTATCTGTTATACGAAATAAGCGTGCCTCTGCCTCAGCTTTACTAAGTTATTTAATTTTGCATTGGTTTCTGTCTGCTGTCATTACACCAGGCCGCAGGGTATCCCAAACTTGCACCTAGCACCCTATCTGTTATAGAAAAAAACGTGTTTCAGCCTCAGCTGTACTAAGTTATTTAATTTTGCATTGGTTTCTGACTGCTGTCATTACACCAGGCCGCGGGGTATCCCAAACTTGCACCTAGCATCCTATCTGTTATACAAAATAAGTGTGCTTCAGCCTCAGCTGTGCTAAGTTATTTAATTTTGCATTGGTTTCTGACTGCTGTCATTACACCAGGCCGCAGGGTATCCCAAACTTGCAGCTAGCACCCTATCTGTTATACAAAATAAGCGTGCTTCAGCCTCAGCTTTACTAAGTTATTAAATTTTGCATTGGTTTCTGACTGCTGTCATTACACCAGGCCGCAGGGTATCCCAAACTTGCACCTAGCAGCCTATCTGTTATACAAAATAAGCGTGCTTCTGCCTCAGCTTTACTAAGTTATTTAATTTTGCATTGGTTTCTGTCTGCTGTCATTACACCAGGCCACAGAGTATCCCAAACTTGCACCTAGCACCCTATCTGTTATACAAAATAAGCGTGTTTCAGCCTTAGCTGTGCTAAGTTAATTAATTTTGCATTGGTTTCTGACTGCTGTCATTACACCAGGCCGCAGGGTATCCCAAACTTGCAGCTAGCACCCTATCTGTTATACAAAATAAGCGTGTTTCAGCCTCAGCTGTACTAAGTTATTTAATTTTGCATTGGTTTATGACTGCTGTCATTACTCCAGGCCACGGGGTATCCCAAACTTGCACCTAGCACCCTATCTGTTATACAAAATAAGCGTGCTTCTGCCTCAGCTTTACTAAGTTATTTAATTTTGCATTGGTTTCTGTCTGCTGTCATTACACCAGGCCGCAGAGTATCCCAAACTTGCACCTAGCACCCTGTTATACAAAATAAGCGTGTTTCAGCCTCAGCTGTACTAAGTTATTTAATTTTGCATTGGTTTCTGACTGCTGTCATTACACCAGGCCGCAGGGTTTCCCAAACTTGCAGCTAGCACCCTATCTGTTATACAAAATAAGCATGTTTCAGCCTCAGCTGTACTAAGTTATTTAATTTTGCATTGGTTTCTGACTGCTGTCATTACACCAGGCCGCGGGGTATCCCAAACTTGCACCTAGCAGCCTATCTGTTATACAAAATAAGTGTGCTTCAGCCTCAGCTGTGCTAAGTTATTTAATTTTGCATTGGTTTCTGACTGCTGTCATTACACCAGGCCACAGGGTATCCCAAACTTGCAGCTAGCACCCTATCTGTTATACAAAATAAGCGTGTTTCAGCCTTAGCTGTGCTAAGTTAATTAATTTTGCATTGGTTTCTGACTGCTGTCATTACACCAGGCCGCAGGGTATCCCAAACTTGCACCTAGCACCCTATCTGTTACACAAAATAAGCGTGCTTCTGCCTCAGCTTTACTAAGTTATTTAATTTTGCATTGGTTTCTGTCTGCTGTCATTACACCAGGCCGCAGAGTATCCCAAACTTGCACCTAGCACCCTGTTATACAAAATAAGCGTGTTTCAGCCTCAGCTGTACTAAGTTATTTAATTTTGCATTGGTTTCTGTCTGCTGTCATTACACCAGGCCGCAGGGTATCCCAAACTTGCACCTAGCACCCTATCTGTTATACAAAATAAGCGTGTTTCAGCCTCAGCTGTACTAAGTTATTTAATTTTGCATTGGTTTCTGTCTGCTGTCATTACACCAGGCCGCAGGGTATCCCAAACTTGCACCTAGCACCCTATCTGTTATACAAAATAAGCGTGTTTCAGCCTCAGCTGTTCTAAGTTAATTAATTTTGCATTGGTTTCTGACTGCTGTCATTACACCAGGCCGCAGGGTATCCCAAACTTACAACTAGCACCCTATCTGTTATACGAAATAAGCGTGCCTCTGCCTCAGCTTTACTAAGTTATTTAATTTTGCATTGGTTTCTGTCTGCTGTCATTACACCAGGCCGCAGGGTATCCCAAACTTGCACCTAGCACCCTATCTGTTATAGAAAAAAACGTGTTTCAGCCTCAGCTGTACTAAGTTATTTAATTTTGCATTGGTTTCTGACTGCTGTCATTACACCAGGCCGCGGGGTATCCCAAACTTGCACCTAGCATCCTATCTGTTATACAAAATAAGCGTGTTTCAGCCTCAGCTGTACTAAGTTATTTAATTTTGCATTGGTTTCTGACTGCTGTCATTACTCCAGGCCACGGGGTATCCCAAACTTGCACCTAGCACCCTATCTGTTATACAAAATAAGCGTGCTTCTGCCTCAGCTTTACTAAGTTATTAAATTTTGCATTGGTTTCTGACTGCTGTCATTACACCAGGCCGCAGGGTATCCCAAACTTGCACCTAGCAGCCTATCTGTTATACAAAATAAGCGTGCTTCTGCCTCAGCTTTACTAAGTTATTTAATTTTGCATTGGTTTCTGTCTGCTGTCATTACACCAGGCCACAGAGTATCCCAAACTTGCACCTAGCACCCTATCTGTTATACAAAATAAGCGTGTTTCAGCCTCAGCTGTGCTAAGTTAATTAATTTTGCATTGGTTTCTGACTGCTGTCATTACACCAGGCCACAGGGTATCCCAAACTTGCAGCTAGCACCCTATCTGTTATACAAAATAAGCGTGTTTCAGCCTCAGCTGTACTAAGTTATTTCATTTTGCATTGGTTTCTGACTGCTGTCATTACACCAGGCCGCAGGGTATCCCAAACTTGCACCTAGCACCCTATCTGTTACACAAAATAAGCGTGCTTCTGCCTCAGCTTTACTAAGTTATTTAATTTTGCATTGGTTTCTGTCTGCTGTCATTACACCAGGCCGCAGAGTATCCCAAACTTGCACCTAGCACCCTGTTATACAAAATAAGCGTGTTTCAGCCTCAGCTGTACTAAGTTATTTAATTTTGCATTGGTTTCTGTCTGCTGTCATTACACCAGGCCGCAGGGTATCCCAAACTTGCACCTAGCACCCTATCTGTTATACAAAATAAGCGTGTTTCAGCCTCAGCTGTACTAAGTTATTTAATTTTGCATTGGTTTCTGACTGCTGTCATTAAACCAGGCCGCAGGGTATCCCAAACCTGCACTTAGCAACCTATCTGTTATGCTAAATACGCTTGTTCATCCTTCCTCAGCTTAATCAAAGTATGGCATTTTGAATAGGTTTTTGGTCTGCCTTTAACAAAAAAAAAAACACCAGCCCACCTGGGTATCCCAACCCTGCATTTGGCAGCCTATCTGTTATACTAAATACGCTTGTTCATGCTTCCGCAGCTTAATCAAAGTATTGCATTTTGAATTGGTTTTTGGTCTGTCTTTAACAAAAAAAAACCAGGCCGAAGGCCATCCCAAACCTGCACTTAGCAGCCTATCTGTTATACTAAATATGCTTGTTCATCCTTCCGCAGCTTTATCAAAGTATTGCATTTTTAATTGGTTTTTGGTCTGCCTTTAACAAAAAAACACTAGCCCACCTGTGTATCCCAAACCTGCACTTAGCAGCCTATCTGTTATACTAAATATGCTTGTTCATCCTTCCTCAGCTTAATCAAAGTATTGCATTTTGAATTGGTTTTTGGTCTGCCTTTAACAAAAAAAACACCAGCCCACCTGGGTATCCCAACCCTGCATTAGGCAACCTATCTGTTATACTAAATACGCTTGTTCATGCTTCCACAGCTTAATTAAAGTATTGCATTTTGAATTGGTTTTTGGTCTGTCTTTACCAAAAAAAAACACCAGGCCGCAGGGCATCCCAAACCTGCACTTAGCAGCCTATCTGTTATACTGAATATGCTTGTTCATCCTTCCTCAGCTTAATCAAAGTATTGCATTTTGAATTGGTTTTTGGTCTGCCTTTAACAAAAAAAAACATCAGGCCGCAGGGCATCCTAAACCTGCACTTAGCAGCCTATCTGTTTATAATAAATACACTTGTTGATCCTCCTCAGCTTAATCAAAATATTGCATTTTGATTTGGTTTTTGATCTGCCTTTAACCAAAAAAACAGCAGCCCACCTGGGTATCCCAATCCTGCATTAGGCAGCCTATCTGTTATACTAAATACGCTTGTTCATCCTTCCTCAGCTTAATCAAAGTATTGCATTTTGAATTGGTTTTTGGTCTGCCTTTAACAAAAAAAACACCAGGCCGCAGGGCATCCCAAACCTGCACTTAGCAGCCTATCTGTTATACTAATACGCTTGCTGATCCTCCTCAGCGTAATCAAAGTATTGCATTTTAAATTGGTTTTTGGTCTGCCTTTAACAAAAAAAACATCAGCCCACCTGGGTATCCCAAACCTTCATTATGCCGCCTATCTGTTATACTAAATACGCTTGTTCATCCTTCCTCAGGTTAATCAAAGTATTGTATTTTGAATTGGTTTTTGGACTGCCTTTAACAAAAAAAAACACCAGGCCGCAGGGCATCCCAGACCTGCATTTAGCAGCCTATCTGTTATACTAAATATGCTTGTTGATCCTCCTCAGATTAATCAAAGTATTGCATTTTGAATTGGCTTTTGGTCTGCCTTTAACAAAAAAAAACACCCGCCCACCTGGGTATCCCAAACCTGCACTTTGCAGCCTAACTGTTATACTAAATACGCTTGTTCATCCTTCCCCAGCTTAATCAAAGTATTGCATTTTGAATTGGTTTTTGGTCCGCCTTTAACAAAAAAAACAACAGGCTGCAGGGCATCCCAAACCTGCGCTTAGCAGCCTATCTGTTATACTAAATACGCTTGTTCATCCTTCCTCAGCTTAATCAAAGTATTGCATTTTGAATTGGTTTTTGGTCTGCCTTTAACGGAAAAAAAAACACCAGCCCACCTGGGCATCCCAATCCTGCACTTAGCAGCCTAGCTGTTATACTAAATATGCTTGTTCATCCTTCCTCAGCTTAATCAAAGTATTGCATTTTGAATTGGTTTTTGGTCTGCCTTTAACAAAATAAATATCAGGCCGCAGGGCATCCCAAACCTGCACTTAGCAGCCTATCTGTTTATAATAAATACACTTGTTGATCCTCCTCAGCTTAATCAAAATATTGCATTTTGATTTGGTTTTTGATCTGCCTTAACCAAAAAAAAAACACCAGCCCACCTGGGTATCCCAAACCTGCATTAGGCAGCCTATCTGTTATGCTAAATAAGCTTGTTCATCCTTCCGCAGCTTTATCAAAGTATTGCATTTTGAATTGGTTTTTGGTCTGCCTTTAACATGAAAAACACCAGCCCACCAGGGTATCCCAAGCCTGCACTTAGCAGCCTATCTGTTATACTAAATATGCTTGTTCATCCTTCCTCAGCTTAATCAAAGTATTGCATTTTGAATTGGTTTTTGGTCTGCCTTTAACAAAAAAAACACCAGCCCACCTGGGTATCCCAAACCTGCATTAGGCCGCCTATCTGGTTTACTAAATACGCTTGTTCATCCTTCCTCAGCTAAATCAAAGAATTGCATTTTGAATTGGTTTTTGGTCTGCCTTTAACAAAAAAAACAACAGGCCGCAGGGCATCCCAAACCTGCGCTTCGCAGCCTATCTGTTATACTAAATATGCTTGTTCATCCTTCCTCCGCTTAATCAAAGTATTGCATTTTGAATTGGTTTTTGGTCTGCCTTTAGCGGAAAAAAAAAACACCAGCCCACCAGGTCATCCCAATCCTGCATTAGGCAGCCTATCTGTTATACTAAATACGCTTGTTCATCCTTCCTCAGCTTAATCAAAGTATTGCATTTTGAATTGGTTTTTGGTCTGCCTTTAACAAAAAAAACACCAGCCCACCTGGGTATCCCAAACCTGCATTAGGCCGCCTATCTGGTTTACTAAATACGCTTGTTCATCCTTCCTCAGCTAAATCAAAGAATTGCATTTTGAATTGGTTTTTGGTCTGCCTTTAACAAAAAAAAAACAACAGGCCGCAGGGCATCCCAAACCTGCGCTTCCCAGCCTATCTGTTATACTAAATATGCTTGTTCATCCTTCATCCGCTTAATCAAAGTATTGCATTTTGAATTGGTTTTTGGTCTGCCTTTAGCGGAAAAAAAAAACACCAGCCCACCTGGTCATCCCAATCCTGCATTAGGCAGCCTATCTGTTATACTAAATACGCTTGTTCATCCATCCTCAGCTTAATCAAAGTATTGCATTTTGAATTGGTTTTTGATCTGCCTTTAACAAAAAAAAAAACACCAGCCCACCTGGGTATCCCAAACCTGCACTTAGCAGCCTATCTGTTATACTAAATATGCTTGTTCATCCTTCCTCAGCTGAATCAAAGTATTGCAATTTGAATTGGTTTTTGGTCTGCCTTTAACAAAAAAACAACAGGCCGCAGGGCGTCCCAAACCTGCGCCTAGCAGCCTATCTGTTATACTAAATACGCTTGTTCATCCTTCCTCAGCTTAATCAAAGTATTGCATTTTGAATTGGTTTTTGGTCTGCTTTTAACAAAAAAAAAACAGGCCACCTGGGTATCCCAAACCTGTATTAGGCAGCCTATCTGTTATACTAAATACGCTTGTTGATCCTTCCTCAGCTTAATCAAAGTATTGTATTTTGAATTGGTTTTTGGTCTGCCTTTAAAGTGGACCAACACCCAGGATTTTGACTATCCTGGGTCTTGGTCCACTTCGATGGGGCACCCCCGATCGGGGTGCCCCGCTGTGTGAAACCCCCCCAACCCCCCGAAAAACTCACCTCTCTGCGCTCCCAGCGCCAACGTACAAGCTCTATTCCAGGACGTCTAAGCGGCTGCCGCCGCCGCCGCCTCCCGCGCGTCCCTTTTGACGCGCGCGCGCCCGCGCCGGCCATTCGCAGACGGCCGGCGCGGGCGCGCGCACGCCTGCAGGGGCGCGAGGGAGGCGGCGGCGGCCGGCCGCCGCCGAAGATCAGGTAAGGTTTTTTGGGGGTTTTGGGGGGGTTACACCCCGCGGGACATCCCGATCTCGGATGTCCCGCGGGGTGGGGGGGTGATCGGCCCGGGAATCTTATAGATTCCCGGGCCGATCACCCGTGGGTGTTGGTCCACTTTAACAAAAAAAAAACACCAGACCGCAGGGAATCCCAAACCTGCACTTAGCAGCCTATCTGTTATACTAATACGCTTGCTGATCCTCCTCAGCGTAATCAAAGTATTGCATTTTAAATTGGTTTTTGGTCTGCCTTTAACAAAAAAAACACCCGCCCACCTGGGTATCCCAAACCTGCACTTAGCAGCCTATCTGTTATACTAAATACGCTTGTTCATCCTTCCTCAACTTAATCAAAGTATTGCATTTTGAATTGGTTTTTGGTCTGCCTTTAACAAAAAAAACAACAGGCCGCAGGGCATCCCAAACCTGCGCTTAGCAGCCTATCTGTTATACTAAATACGCTTGTTCATCCTTCCTAAACTTAATCAAAGTATTGCATTTTGAATTTGTTTTTGGTCTGCCTTTTACAAAAAAAAAAAACACCAGCCCACCTGGGTATCCCAAACCTGCATTAGGCAGCCTATCTGTTATACTAAATACGCTTGTTCATCCTTCCTCAGCTTAATCAAAGAATTGTATTTTGAATTGGTTTTTAGTCTGCCTTTAACAAAAAAAAATCAGGCCGCATGGGAATCCTAAACCTGCACTTAGCAGCCTATCTGTTATACTAAATACGCTTGTTGACCCTCCTCAGCTTAATCAAAGTATTGCATTTTGAATAGTTTTTTGGTCTGCCTTCAACAAAAAAAACACCAGCCCACCTGGGTATCCCAAACCTGCATTAGGCAACCTATCTGTTATACTAAATACGCTTGTTCATCCTTCCTCAGCTTAATCAAAGTATTGCATTTTGAATTGGTTTTTGGTCTGCTTGTAATAAAAACACCAGCCCACCTGGGTATCCCAAACCTGCACTTAGCAGCCTATCTGTTATACTAAATTCGCTTGTTGATCCTCCTCAGCTTAATCAAAGTATTGCATTTTGAATTGGTTTTTGGTCTGCCTTTTCCAAAAAAACACCAGCCCACCTGGGTATCCCAAACCTGCATTAGGCAACCTATCTGTTATACTAAATACGCTTGTTCATCCTTCCTCAGCTAAATCAAAGTATTGTATTTTGAATTGGTTTTTGGTCTGCTTGTAATAAAAACACCAGTCCACCTGGATATCCCAAACCTGCACTTAGCAGCCTATCTGTTATACAAAATTCGCTTGTTGATCCTCCTCAGCTTAATCAAAGTATTGCATTTTGAATTGGTTTTTGGTCTGCCTTTTACAAAAAAAACACCAGCCCACCTGGGTATCCCAAACCTGCATTAGGCAGCCTATCTGTTATACTAAATACGCTTGTTCATCCTTCCTCAGCTAAATCAAAGTATTGTATTTTGAATTGATTTTTTGTCTGCCTTAAACAAAAAAAGCACCAGGCCGCAGGGCATCCTAGACCTGCACTTAGCAGCCTATCTGTTATACTAAATACGCTTGTTGATCCTCCTCAGCTTAATCAAAGTATTGCATTTTGAATTGGTTTTTGGTCTGCCTTTAACAAAAAAAACACCAGCCCACCTGGGTATCCCAAACCTGCACTTAGCAGCCTATCTGTTATGCTAAATATGATTGTTCATCCTTCCTCAGCTTAATCAAAGTATTGCATTTTGAAATGGTTTTTGGTCTGCCTTTAACAAAAAAAACACCAGCCCACCTGGGTATCCCATACCTGCATTAGGCAGCCTATCTGTTATACGGGGAATATTATACGGGGGGTATTAATAGCGACCAGGTAGCGACAGATGAGCGACAGTAGCGTGATTTTCACAGCGCCGGCTAGTATTCGCTGTGCTTGGCCGTTGTTCGGTTGTTGACAGCGACTCAGTCGGTGTGCGGTAATGTTGAATACGGGGTTAGGAGTCGCTGTTTGACAGGTTCCGCGCTGTATGGGAGCGCATGACAACGAATGGCCATAGCGAACGGCTCCCAACATATTCATTAACAAAAATTCTCGCGCTGTAATATGCATGTTTAAACCCCTGAGCGCTGGCGGCGATGTGTTAAAAGTAGTTTTTTAACCCCCAAACAACCTTATTTTTGGAAAAAAATAATAAACACGTTTTTATAAACATTTTGTAATATGAATACATTAATATCAGACATGTAATATCAATTCTGCACAATTTTTTTTTTTTACCTTAAAAAAAAGATATAACATTGCAGAAGTGGTCACCGAATTTTTGACATTTAAAAAAACAAAAAAAAAACAAAAAACATTAATATCAATTAATTATGAATATTTAAAGATTGCTCCATTGAAATGCATTGGAGAGCGCCAGGTAGCGAGAGGTCATACCTGGCGCTGTGATGGGATTAGCAGCGGCGCTGTTCGCTGAAGTCTGCAACATGATGAATCCCGCGCTAGCTGATGCTCTTGCCGGCGCTAGCCTCATTTAGCGTGATAAATGCGTGATTGTGTTCGCAGCCTGGCGTTCTGGAGTCGGTAGCCGCCGATAGCTGGCGCTACCTGGCGCTAGTGAGACACTACCTGGCGCTATCCCTTGATAAATAAGGACCTAAATACGCTTGTTCATCCTTCCTCAGCTTAAAGTGAAATGTTTCGTTTATCATTTTTTCAGTGCTTTCTCAATTGTTCGTGGTGAAATATGTGGTAAAAATTTAAAAATGCATTTTTGACATTTTGTAGCTTTAAAAAATAAAAAAATATATGTTCCCCCCCCCAAAAAAAAAATTCATACTGAGTGTAAAAGCCCCATTCCTCTCAGTTACAATGGTACCTCAAATGTAAACTGAAACAGTAGAGCTCAACGTATTACTAGTACCTCGTATCAACATTTGAGTGTCTGCCGAGAGACGCTATTAGCACCTCAGCCGCAACGCCGGAAACAGCTAGATGGCTCTGCTAGTTTTCTGCGCTAAAGGCTATGTGGTGCTGCGCCTTGTTTTTTTTCTTGGCAATGCAAATAGTGACAGGTAGGGCTATTGTGGAGCGCCAGAAATCAACTGTATTTAACATGTCAAACCACAGCGCCAGCACTGGCGTTCTAAAAGCACATAAACAAACACCCGCCACTCTTAATACATGGTGCTATGGGTGGCGCTAACATTTTTTCATCATAAATATGACTTGCTTGTGGTGCAGAAGAAAAACACTTGTGCTGCTATGTGGCACTAGTTTTACTTATATAAGGCCCTTAGAGGATTTTCAAATAAATATAATTCATATGCGCAGCTTGCAGTTTTTCAAGAAAATCAACCCTTTACATTTGAAATACCCCCAAAAAGGGGGTTTATTTAAGAAACACTAACACCACTTAGTGCCAGATGAACGTCAGGTGAATGTCAGGTCCCAGTGAAAATGATGTATTTTTAAAGTCAAAAATCCCGACCCTGTGAAAGTGTCAGGTAGTTTCCCATCCATCATCAGCACCGGCTGAGTTTCCCTACAGTGCCAGATAAGACCAGGAGCTCACCCTGCACTGTGTGGCCTTATCCTATACATTTCAATGAGCTGTTGACTGGTGCATGTGCCATGGGATACCTGGGCTGTTTGGAATTGTTTTTGAAAGCATTTTATGCACTTTTGTGTTGCACTGGTAACTTGTGATTTGGGCCGTGAAAAAGCTGTGTCATGTCTTTCAAGTGTCTCCAATGAGCTCTGTGCCTAGAATCCCATTTTATGAGCTCCCCTGTGAGCGATATGTAATTTTTTATCAAATATTTTCAACTTGTGGCACTTCCGCCCAGTGCAAGGTGTTGCTAAGCCCATAGGCATACGCTACAGCTGATAGTGCCGGAAGGTGCCACCCGCACCATTTTTATTACATGACTTTCTATGTATTCTCTCAAATAACATGCCTCAAGCTTTCTAGGCATACCAGGCTTGTTGTCCTATATGCAGTTTTCTGGAGGCAAATCCTTGAGAAGTAATAAAAAAAGCACAATTTCATAAAATATCAATATGCAAACAAAAAAAAATAGACTAAATCTTAAATCACAAGGTCCCTCTAACAGAACAATAATCAATATACATAAATACTGTTAACCCTTTTAATGCTGGCCTACTTGAGTTTTTTCATAATTTTGCATGTTTAATTTGATTAACGCGATTTTAGCAGAAATTTTCAGTTTGGGCTTTAACTTGAAGTGCCTTGTTTGTAATTTTTTGACTCCTGAAATATTAACCAAGAGAGCCAGGTGGCCCTGTACTGTTTGTCTCTGTCATGTAGGGAGAGTGTCATGTCTTCCATCTCCTTGATGGACAGAACTTCACTGAGCCAGTCCCCTACAGAAGGAGCCTTTTTTTCTGTTTTCAGTACAGGGGAATAACTTAGTTAGTAAAGTAAATACCCTCTAGTCAGCAGATTGCAGTTGGTCTCTTGTGCCCTTGTGGAGATTGAGGACTTAAGTGCTAATGTTGATTTTTTCTCTTTGTTTTCCTGTAAGGGCCTGCCGAGGTCAAATTCCCATGCCTCCCAAAATGCATGCGGCGTTTCCTGTTCAACCACGAGTACAGGAAAGATTGCAAATGCAATAATGTCCAGGGATCCAGTTTATCATTTGACCACCTGCCCCAGGGGGGGTCCACCCAGCTTTAGTGAATAGATCCCTACTTTTTAACAAATGTATGTTCATCCCAATTTCTAAGTTGTGCCTGTCCTAGCTCATGGAGAAGAGGGGGTTGTTTATAAGTGCTTTAAGACATTTTGAAATGAAATACAACTACTATCCCAACTACCAAGGATGTCATGATCTGACTCACCCTCTAAAAGGCCCTCCCTGCAGCAGCTAGTGTGATGCCAGCTATCGGCACGCAGGGCAGGGAAGGGACCTCTCTGCCCCGCTGAAGGCACCTGGGGGTGATTGGATAACACCGCCCCCCCCCCCCCCATCGGTAGAGGAGCCAGTGGTTGCTGAACCCCGGTTGGAGGTGAGCGACTTACATGCTTGGCATTTACCTGCTTACATGCTTGGCATTTAAAGACTTAATATAAATAGGCTTATGCTCATGGATGCTGAGCATTGGAAAACACACATTTGGGTATCATTTTGGCTGGTCAATATGATGTCTAAAACAAAACTTTTAGGTATTGAGTCAGCTGGTCATCCATAAACAATGAATAAAATATCCTGCAAAGTATTTTAGAAAGCTAAATAATGTTTTCATTACATAAAAAATCCTGCATTTGTCTAATAAATAACCATTGCTATTTGTGAATGAGCAGCTTTTGCTTCAGAATAGCAATTACTTCATGACATTGCATAGAGGTCAAATCTCTTACCCATACCATGTAAAATTAGTAATGTAAATGTCTACAATTCAGCTGCACTGTTAATTGTGGAATGCTGAGCATATATGTCTGAACTGAAATACATACTGTAAACACAATATAATTGCTATGTAGAAAAGAGCTTGTGCACCTTTGATTATACACATTGACAATACTTGATCTGAAAACATACTAGTTAGTGAAAACATTGACGTATGTGCGAAACAGTAAGTGGAAAGGTCCAGCTGCTAACAAAAACTAGGTCTGGTATCTTAGATAAGATCAGATTAAAGTTGAACAAAACTCAGGCTGGCTGGCCCTGGAATCTCAAAGATTTCAGGGCCAGCTGCTGGTCTTTACCTGGGCATCCCAAACTGGGATGCCCCACTGTGTGAAACCCTCCTGGTCACTGGGTTTCACTCACCTTTGCCCAGTCCAACAGTGCATGTGCGGGCTACTGTCCAATCAAAGCCGCTTGTTGTGCCTATATAATTTGGCAAACAGGTCAGATTGTTTACAATGGGGAGCGAGAACAGCTGCATCCCCTGCATCCCCAAGCCTATCAAAGCCATTTGCTGAACTACATCACCACGGCAAACACCTCTGATTGGTTGAGAGCCCATGCATGCACCCTTGTACTAGGATTAGGGGAGTTGTACTAGGCGATCTGGGCGGTTTGACACAGCAGGGCATTCCAATGAGGCATGGAACAAACCCTGGATAGTCAAAATTTCAGATTTTGTTTCATTTTAAAGGTAAATGGTTTCTGTTATAATGGTGCATTCTTCAAGGTAAAAATAACAAGAAAAGTAATACTAACATGACAAAACAAGAGTATAAATTAGATGATTTGTAAGCTGAATATGTATTAAGGTAAACTTTCAGAATTCCACAAGGAACTAAAAATCAGCCATTTATATACAGAAAACCAGTACACATCAAAAGATGTATTAAAGATGTAAAAAAGCATCAGGAGATGAGAGGGTCATTTATCTCCTAATGATTTTAAGGGTTTTTTAACATCTTTTGATGTGTGTTGGTTTTCTATATATTAATGTTTGCTTTTTGGTCTGACAAAGACAACTAGATATTCTAGAAAGCTCACCTTGAAATATACTCCCATAAGCCTACAAAAGGTATCGCCTTATTTCTTCACTTTTCTGCTACTCTCACTGGTTAACATGATAGAACACAATACTGATGACAAAACGTCAACAAACAAAAAGGCAATACGTGAAATAAAACACGTCCAAAATGTTTAGTTGGTCAATTCACAGTTAAATGTACTTCAAACATATAAGTGCATATCACTTGTGGTCTTTCATGAGTTAATTAGTGAACTGCAATAAATAATAATTTTACCATATATAAAATAAATAATATATACACGGTATAGAATTGTAAGTATTACAGCTAAAAATATGAAACACACAACAGACATAAACACTTTAAAACATGTCTGACTAATAAAATCAATCCGGAGAGGAGGATTTAGGTTCTAAAACAAAGATATGACACACCATAAACTATAGTAGAATTTTACCCTACTTACACTTGCTTTGCAGTGACCTTGAATGTACAGATTCTCAGCAGGGCTTCTGAACACTAAAGCTGTTTGGATCCGAGGCTGATCTGCTCAGCTGCCTGCTTAAAAGATTCTTATTACAGTAAGTTGTTTATCATTCACGTGACTTTCCTATGAAGAGCTTAAGTTTCTACTCATCATGACAGACAGAGAAAATGACTTTTTTTTTATAAATTTGAACCTCCAAGCTTCTTGTTACATATGAATAAGTGCACTTTTCTTTGAATGTATATACTAAAATCAACCCTAAATTAACTAGAATGTATATCTAGAATGCATTTTGTAACTGCTATTAAAAGTGATTAAAAATGTATGTAATAAAGGTGTAGCTAGTGAAAAATCTAACTATGATGTACCCTAATGGCCAAGGAACTTGTGTAAAGCATCTTAAAGTGGACCAAATCCCAGGATTTTGACTATTCTGGGTTTTGGTCCTTGACCCAGGGGCACCTTGCTTGGGGATGTCCCTCTGTGTGAAACCCCCTAGGTTGCCTGAACAAATTCAGCTCTTCCCAGTCCTATGGCCCATGACCGGCCGCTCGTCCAATCATCGCGCTTGGATCTGCCCAAGCTCCTTCGTCCAGGGTAGTCGAGCATACTGGCGGCCCCATCCCCCGCTACCCATTAAAAGGGAGCGTGCCCGCACCAGCTATGCACAAATGCCTAGCATGTTCACGTGCACTGCTAAAGGGATAGCGGGGGTGCGGCCGCTGCTCGCGCCGTTGAACTGGGAATTACGGTGAGGGGCACCTCCTTTCCCACCCCAGTCTCATAGACGCCAGGGTGGGTTTTGGTTCTCTTTAAACTGGACTTGTGTAAAGCATCATAAACTAGAATGCTAGTATTTCCCATACAAGCCACAACTTTCTGCTTGTCCCTCACTAGAAGCAATGTTAACAGAAGGACAGCACTAAAATAATAGGTTAATAATAAATAAAAAATAAATCTAAAATCTTTAAAAACTGGGCCGACCTTGAGGCAGCCATATTTTCAGTTTGCATGTAGTAATTGAGCCCCATATAGGACATGCCTATACCACCCTAATGGCAGCCCTGCTACCACCTACTCCTTGAGCACACCAAACCAGACCAGACGAAACCACCCCACCACACTACAACACAATACACTAACTACACCAGACCACACCATACCACACTACACTATAGTAAAATACACTAGAACACACTACAAAATGCCAGACTACACCAGGCTGCAGTACACCGCAACAGACAACACCAGACTACACCACATTACATTATTCCAAACCCGACTGAACCCTTGCCCCCCCCCATAAAGAATCCCCCCCTGCTATCAGAAGTGCAGCCACACAAGTCAGTTCCAGAAGCTGTACTGGGAGATCTGTTGCAGTCCTATAATAACAGTCACCAGTTCCCCTAACAGTCAACCCCAGTCCCCATCTAAAACCTAGTTCCTTGTCAGTCATACCCCTTTATTAGCTGAACCACCAAATAGTTATAAACAGTCCTCCAGTAGTACCCCAAGTAGTAAACCCCCAAGAAATCACACACAGTGAAGTAGTATCAGTTCCCCCTCAGTAGTCACACACAGTCTCCTTGTATTAACAGTACTTCCAGCAGTCACACACAGTCCCCCAGAAATTGCACACAGTACCCTAGTAGTAAGTCCCAAAGTAGTTACAGCCTTACAGCCCCCTAGCTGGCACACAGTCTCCCAAGAAGTCACTCACAGTGCTCCAGTATTATCCCCCAGCAATCTCATGCAGTCCATTAGTCTCCCAAAATCCACACAGATACTAAATAGTAACAGTCCCCACAGCAGTCACACACATTCCCCGCATAGCTAAATCTCCCCAGAAGTCACACACAGTCCACAAGTAGTAACAGTCTCCCCAGATGTCACACACAGTCCACCAGTAGTAACAGGGGTTGATTCAGATCCTGTTTTGTGCACATTGCCACCAGCAGGAATGATGTCAAAGGCCCACATTCGGTCTCTTTTTTGTGTCATGTGATTTAGAGCCTTTTTTTGTGGGCAAGTTGTCCTATTTGCATGATTTTACGGTATACGTATGCCAAACCAAGTGTTTGTCGTGTAGATACGGCTCAAGGCATCCGTAATTTTACAGGTTTTGCCTGTGCTTGTGCATGATTCAGAGCCCTGATTTGTGGGTTTTCAGACCTATAAAAGCTGCGTGTTTCCGGTTTAAACTTCATCTAGCAGGAAAAAGGGCACTATACAAAATTATCATAAGCATTTGAACTGCATGCTTACAAATGCTAGAAGCTTGACTAATAAAATGGATGAACTAGAACTGATAATAACAGAAGAACAATATGACATAGTGGGTTTAACAGAGACCTGGCTGGATGAAAGCTATGACTGGGCAGTAAATCTACAGGGCTACTGTGTGTTTAGGGGGGACCGTAACAAATGCAAAGGAGGTGGAGTCTACCTAATTGTAAAATTCTCTTGACGGGATATATGTGAGGGGAATGACCATGTGGAGTCTGTATGGGTAGAAATACATGAAGGGAGAAACAAAAAAAAAATACTGATGGGGGTTTGCTACAAACCTCCAGACATATCCGAATCCACAGAAAATATGATGCTAAGGCAAATAGATAAAGCTGCTAAACTAAATGAGGTAGTAATTATGGGGAACTCACCCAGATATATGGCCTGATGCAGAGCCTCCCCGTTCAGCTATCTCGTACATTTTCCCATAGGTTTTGGGCTGTGATCGGGTCAGGAAAGGGTGCTACGTTGCTTTTTGTGTGCGTGTATGCGCTCAGGTGTTTCTGCAGGTGCCTTTCCGATTGTCGGCTCGCAAGAGGCTGAACTCCGTGAAAACGGACTGGTCGTTGATTGGTCCGTTTTTTTAATTGATTCAGAGCCTTGATTTCCGTATTTGATCTTTGTGACTTGGAAATGCATTCTGCTGTGCGTGAGCATCAAAGGCGTCAGCTACGCGGCCTGGTTGTTTTGAGCATGGCAGAAACCAGGCTGCACCGCACACGTCTGGACATCGATGGCATGCATGACCTTGAGCTATTCGAGCTCACCCGCCTTAACCATGTTTCTCTTCAGGACTTGTATAGGCAGCTGCGGCTCACGCACAGCAGAATGCATTTCCAAGTCACAAAGATCAAATACGGAAATCAAGGCTCTGAATCAATTAAAAAAAATGGACCAATCAACGGCCAGTCCGTTCTCACGGAGTTCAGCCTCTTGCGAGCCGACAATCGGAAAGGCGCCTGCAGAAACACCTGAGCGCATACACGCACACAAAAAGCAATGTAGCACCCTTTCCTGACCCGATCACAGCCCAAAAGGAAGGGGCATGCAATTGCAGGTATGAACAAATTGGTTGGCTGCCTGCAGTTTTTGGCAAACGGCTCGTTCCAGAGACTGGGTGCCTTCTCCGTGGGGATGTCCCAGTCTACGCTGAGCCGCAGCCTTACCAAGTTTTTGGATGGCATGGCTACCCTGGCACCCAAATATATATTTTTCCCTGACACAGCGGAAGCCTGGAATGCAGTTAAGTTGTGCTTTTAGAATATAGCCGACATGCCAACGTATGTGTTTAAAAATAGTTGTTGCCGTCCAGCATGATTTTTCTGATTGGTCTGTGCCTGTACCCCACTAATCTGTTAGAGACGCCAATTAAACAGTTGAAGATAACCCTCGCTTACTTACCAGTATTTCCTCCTATGGCTTTGTTTGTGATTCGCCACTATACCTTTCTGTCCTGGCCCTCTTAGCTATGTTTCATCCCAGAGTCATTGTACAGGAGTGTGCTGTGCATGTTGCCTCATCAGAACTGTGCTTTGCACTGACACTGCCCAGCTGACCTATTGTCCCTGTTCACTAATGCTGGAATGCTAAACAGCACATTATTCAGCCTCTTCCCCTTAGGCCTCTGTCTGTTGTTCCCTGTTCTTAGCAGTTTAAAGTAACATAACATGCCGTATTTGTAAGGAGCATGTTAGGTACTTGTGGCTCTTCCTTAGTAGCATGATGGTACTTGTTTTGATACACTTTAGATGTTTGTTGTTTAGGTTTCTCTGTCTCGGCTAGTTATGGGGTCTGCCACTACACATGTGGCAAAGGGGCCCATTTGTCATGTGTATTTTGTATTAGGGTGTGTGCTTATTTTTTTGTTTTTATTTTTCAAGGTGATTCTGGCTATCCATTGCTCTCATGGTTACTTACCCCCATCCTCCACCCATCCTCGCAGGCCCAGGAGCGGTATAATACTACACATAGGAGGACTCGGTCAGTGCTGGAACGTGCCTTTGGCTTATGGAAGATGCGCTTCCGTTGTCTGGACCAGACTGGGGGTGCCTTGCAGTATGAGCCCGCCAAGGTCCTCAAAATAATTGTGGCATGCAAGGTCCTCAAAATAATTGTGGCATGTGGGGTCCTGCACAACCTCGCCATCCGGAGCCGGGTTCAAAGATTCCTCAGTGACCTTGATGAGGAAGCTTTATTGAGTTCCGAAGATGTAACACCTCCCTATTCTGGAACACCAAGTGGGTCGGCACAGGCGATCCGCTCCCAGCTTGTGGACAATGTATTTGGTTAATTTTAATGCATTTGGCCAATGTGTGGCTTTTTTATTTTGTGAGATAAAAATCAAAAAATAATGTGACAAACATTGTTGAATAATTTGTTGCCTGTTAATGTGGGGTGGTGGAAGAGCATGTGTTTTGGGTTACGGTAGTCTTGTGTGCTGCTCCCCAAAATCAATACATAAACACATGCCTTCAGTGGTAGGTCGAGTAGGAGGTGGAAGTGGATGGATGGGGTTGCTGCATGTTTGCGGCAATATGAGCAAGGCTCGGATTCATTAACTGCCATTGGTGGACCATTTCAGCCATATGCCTGCTTTGTTGTCTTGTTTCTGCAAGCAGGCCGGACACATTTTGATTCAAAACCTCTAGTTGGTGTGACATAGAGGTGATTTGGGAACACACTGTTTCATTAAACCTCTGTGTGTTAGCTGTGAACTCCACGTTCCCCTGGTGCCATGCTTCCTCCATTAGCTGCAGATGCCTCCTCTGGCTGATATGGCGACGTGCCTGGTTCCGCCACTGGCACGGGTGGGTGCATCTGCTACTGATGTAGTGGCTGCAGGTTGCTGCCTGGTCGCTGAATCTGTTGTGCGGTCACTGTCCACGGCAGCAGAGGTTTGTGCCCCTGAGGTCTGGGTAGTGGCCAGCAGGGGCTGCACTTGCTGGGGCTGGTGTGTTGGCTGTTGTCCCACTGGGTCTGGTGGCCTTGGCTGCAGAAGACTTGTGTCCTCCTCCTCCAAATCCCGAATAACTTCTATAATGGGTGGGCTGGTTCGGGTTTGCCAAGAAAGGTAGCAGGTAGTGAGGCCACTATTTTCACTTAAATGTAGCCAAGTGCAATTTCATTTGGGTACACAGTGGTCCATTGACTTACCTCATCCATACACTCAGGTTGGTTGTTGTTGACACAAGGCTGTTGTGGCGTGTTCCTCCGGCCAAATGCAGGGGTAGCTTGTCCTTGTGGCGTGGCATCTGTTGGTTTTGGGTCCACATTAAAAAGTCTCAATGTCTAAAAATACTCACCTCTGGATGTGACATTCCTGTCTGTGTCTTGTCCCCCTGGCAGGCCATGAAGGGTTGCCGGGTGAATATAGGTCAACACATGCTCTTCTGCTGGTGTTAGGATGATTTTAGTCTGCATCATGGGAAGATTAAAACACACCTAATAAGTGTTACATCCTGTTACAAAGCAGGATATACATTCAGTTACACTCTAAAAGGACTTTACCTCTGCTGGCGGCGCATGTCCATTTTTTTTTTGCCATAATATTTGAGATCACCAAATTTGCGTTTAATTTGCTCAACATCCCTCCTCACAGAACCAACACTATTCACTTGGCGGCAAATCTTATCCCAAATCTCCTGCTTGGCCTGCTTTGGAGTTGACTTTGAATAACGCCCAAATAGGGCATCATAGTGCTCACAAACACCAGTGGCTACAGCCATGCTTTGGACATCACAGAAACGGGCTGTCAGTGAGCTACGGCGCAGCTGGTGCCCACATGGGTGTGTGGTGTCCCCGGCAACAGATGACATTGACGGCTGGCTGTCTGGGGAGTAGTTTAGGTTTCTTGGGCTGATGGGTGACTGTGATGGAGTGTGTGGGGTGCTAGGTGATAATGGCTGGGTGCTTGTCGAGCTGTCACCTGTGGAGCTCTCTATTGACTCTGTGCTTGTGGTACTTGGGGACACAGAGTGTCGAGGAGGAGGGGTGGTTGGCCTGGGTGGGCTAGTGGTTTGGGACCTACGTTTCTCCTTGGTGGTGTGGCTGGATTTACCCACATGCTTTGTGGGTGGAGGAGGTGGAGGCTGCAGGGTTGGAAGAGATTTGTGGCCCTTGTGAGGCCTGGCTGATTTAGCAGGTGGGGGCGACTGTGCCAAGGGCTCCTTGCTCCTGCGTTTTTTCCGAGAAGCCTGTGTGGCTGGCTTCTCCACCCTTTGACTATGGCCATGTCCCTCCCGGCTCTTGTGCCTGCTCCTGTGTGGGTGTTCGTGATGTCTATCTGTGCGGCTAGTATGTGCCTCTGGGCTTTTTGGGGTCTTACGGCTCCCTTTTGGTCTGGGCATAGTGATACGGTAACCAACACAAAGCTGAGTGCATTGACCTTTAAATAGTTTTCCCGTGTGGGCACGTTCTGCAGCGTGTGTGGCTGCGTGCGCGCGTGCACGCATGCCACCGTGGGGGAACGTCATAACCACACCCGGAAGATCCTGCAAGATGTCGCCAGCCATCTACACCGAGGAGCAGGACAAAATTATAATGGATGTGAGTAGGCGAGCATGCGTTTATGTGCGCGCACAAGCGCAAAACAAAAAATTGCTATGGCAGGGCAAGATTAGTGAGGACAAAATGACTTGTTAAACTAAACTACTAGACCAGCTTAGTTTTAACCATGTGCGCAGCAGCACACTAGCCTAGAGGCAGATAGACTAAGTAGGCCCATGTGAGTAGGAATGAGTCTCCAAAACTGGCTTTAGATGGTGCATGAGACTGTGTCATCTATTTGTGTCACTAATGCTCTGCCATTGTGTTTTTTTATACAGATGATGCTGAGGAACCGTTATGATTTCCTGCCGTGCGATTTCGAGAAGAGGACGTTGGCACTGGCGGTGGTGGACGCGATTGCCAGGAGTTCGGGAACCACCTATACCTTCACACAGATCGCCCAACACTGGTCTGACTTGAAGAGGAGGCATAGGCCCCGGGTGAGGCGGTACTTTTCCAAGCTCTTTCCAGGTAAGTCTTGCTACTTGACATGCAATAATCACAGTGCCCTTGCCTGGGCCTGTGTTTATGATTGTGTTTATATTGCAGCGCATGAATGGAATATGTGGTTCCGCCCCACCCGGACAAGAGCCCGCAGCCCAGTGTTGGGAGGTACTGGTGAAGGTGTAGGTGGTGCCCCGCCAGTGCCAACGCCCACCCCCTCCTCTGCCAGTGACTTTGAGGAACCATTGGACCTGAGGATACAGGGGGGGGAATCGCACGGCAGGGAGTCAATCCAGCCACAGCAGCAACCTGACTCGGGTAAGTAAGACTCTCAAACCTACATATGTCTGGATACATGCAATAAAGACATATACTAATGTGCACTATTGCTATTTTTAGATTCTGACGTCGCAGGACCATCACAAAGGAGAGTGGAGGAAGTAGCCCAACCTCAAGAGGTGCCTGGGGAAGGTGCGTGATTGGATGCATAGAAGCCTAACCTAATATGACATTCATGAGGCATAAACAGTCAATAATCCCAACAGCTTCACAGCAGGACGAGATGGTGGACCCAGGGAGGAGGCTGCACCCCAGACGCCCTGTTGGACCCAAGCCTTGTAAGTTTTTAAAAGATATCATACATGTAGTTTAAACTCCGTCCCAAAACACCAAAAACATGGTCCAAGACACATTAATGTAATAACTTAGGGAAAAATTAACCCTAAAAATGGACTAACCAAAAACCCCTAGATAAGCAAAATACTTACAAGGCAAAACTGATGATGTTTTTCATTCACAGATCAAAGAAAAGGGCAACAATGAACCCCAAGAAGAGCCTCCTGCCACCTTTCCCAACAAGTACAAGCTCCAACAAGGGGGAGAGCAATATTGGCCGTAATACTAACCAATGTACCAGATAAAGTAATAAAGGTACAGGTTGGGGGACACCTTGGAAACAGTGATCATAATATCGTTAATTTCCACTTAGCAGTCACTAGGGTGCCTTATGAAGAAGCAACAAAAAACGCAGAACTTCAAAAAGGCTAAGTTTGACCAACTTAGAGATGCCCTAAACTGCATTGACTGGGAAAATGTCCTTAAAAACAAAAGCATGGACACTAAATGGGATACTTTCAAAGGAATCCTTATTTTTCATTGTGATAGATATATACCTTACAGGAATAAAACTGTTAGAACATGTGTAAACCAATGTGCTAAACAAATAGGTTAAGGGGGCAATAAACAACAAAAAAAGACATTTAAACGTTTAAAGCCGGAAGGGACAGCGGAAGCGTTAAAAAATTTTAAAGAAGAAAATAAACAATGTAAACAGATAAGGACAGCTAAGCTGGAGACAGAAAGACTGATCGTGAAAGAGAGTAAAGCTAACCCCAAATTATTATTTAGCTACATATGGCTTGATGCAGAGCCTCCCCGTTCAGCTCCCCCCGTGCGTTTCCCCGTTGGTTTTGGCCTTTGATCGGGTCAGGAAAGGGTGCTACGTTGATTTTAGTGTGCGTTTATGCACTCAGGTGTGCGCTCAGCCGCCTTTCCGATTGTCGGCTCGCACGAGGCTGTTTCCCGGGAAAACGGACGCCTCGTTCATTGGTCCGTTATTTTCAGTGATGCAGAGCCTTGATTTCCGCTTGAAAACACCCTAATAAAACGGGGCCGGCGAGCCTTCACTTACGGCAAGTCTGACCAGCCGTATTGGAGCTACGTGCTATTTGGGAATGCATTCCTCTGTGGGCCAACATCAAAGGCGCCAGCTACGCCGTCTGATAGTTCTGAGTATGGCAGAAACCAGGCTGCAGCGCACGCCTTTGGACATCGATGGCATGAGTGATGTTGACCTATTCGAGCTCACCCGCCTTAACCGTGTTTCTCTCCATGCCTTGTATAGTGAGCTGCGGCCATGGTTAGCCCCCACCACAAGCAAGGGGCATGCAATTGCAGGTATGACCAAATTGGTTGGCTGCCTGCAATTTTTGGCGAACGGCTCGTTCCAGAGACTGGGTGCCTTCTCCCTGGGGATGTCCCAGTCTACGCTGAGCCGCAGCCTAACCAAGTTTTTGGATGGCATGGCTACCCTGGCACAGAATTACATTTTTTTCCCTCAAACAGGGGAAGCCTGGAATGCGGTTAAGCTGGGCTTTTATAACATAGCCGACATGCCCAACGTCCTTGGTGCAATCGATTGCACACATGTCTCGCTCATCCCCCCTGCGGACCAGGAATATCTGTTCAGGTATGTGGTTTGGGTCTGCTTTTTTTCTGGTTCTCACACATTTTTTATGGCTCACACTAATTACACTTGTGTTTTGCTTGGTGCAGGAACAGGAAGATGGGCCATTCCATCAATGTTCAGGCAGTGGCGGGCCCTGATCTTCAATTTTTCAGTCTGTTTGCTGGCTTTCCTGGGTCCACGCATGATGCGCACATTTTGAGGAACTCCAGCCTCTATCAACGGTTTCAATCTGGAGATATTTCTGGAGGATGGTTACTGGGTATGTGTATTAAAGTTGTATTTCTTGGCCCCCAGGTTTGAATGTGGATTTGCCACTACCCCACTAATCTGTGAGACCTTTCCTGGAAACTTGAAAAGGTTTTTGGTTTAATTAATGGGTGAAAGTATTCTCCACTATTGGCTTATGTTCTGGCCCTCTTATCTCAGTAGCATTACGCAGGCATTTTTAAGGAGTGTACAGGTTGCATGTGTTTGTAGGCTCAGTAAAAATGTCAATTCCTCCCACCATACCTAGCTCACCTATTTGTCCCTGTGTACTAATGTTTCTATGCACACCTAAACCTTTTTTTAGGCATCCACCTTATGTTTGTCTTTTGTATTTTGGCAGGTGACTCAGGCTATCCCTTGTTACCATGGCTGCTCACACCCATCCTGCACCCATCTTCCCAGGCACAGGAGCGCTACAACACAGCCCATAGGAGGTCTCGCTCTGTGGTGGAACGTGCCTTTGGGTTGTGGAAGATGCGTTTCCGATGTCTGGATCACAGTGGGGGTTCTCTTCAGTATCAGCCTGGCAAGGTTATCAAAATAATTATTGCTTGTGGGGTCCTGCACAACCTTGCCATTAGAAGCAGGATTGCTCGATATACTGACCTGGGTGCAGAACCTTTCCCTATTTCTGACGAGCAGACCCCTCCTTACACTGGTACACCAAGTGGGCCAGCACACACAATCCGTGCTGACCTTGTGGCCAATGTATTTTCTTGAAACCACCCCCTGTCTGCAGGCTGGAGAAGATTAAATCACACCTAATAAGTGTTACATGCTGGTCACAAAGCGACTCTAAATGCATTTGGCCTTTACCTCTGCTGCCGGCGCATGTCCATTTTTGGCCAACTATATGATTTCAGGTCCACAACTGTCCGCTTAATTTGTTCAGTATCTCGATGGACAGAACACCATAATGTACCCAAACAGCATTGGCAACAGCCATGCTTTGTGCTTATCAAAAATGGCCTGTTAGGGACCCACGGCGTGGTTATCGCCCACATGGGTGTGTGTTGTCCCCTGCATCACTTGAAATAGATGGTTGGCTATCTGGGGAGTCGTGTGTGGTTTTTGGGCCGGTGGTTGAGAATGGGTTAATGTCTCCTTGCTCCTGCGTTTTGGGGAATGTGCCTGTGTCTGTGGAGTCCCCACCGTTTTAGTTGGTGCATGTTCTACATGTGTCTTGTGCCTGCTTTTCTGTTTTATTTAGGATGAGGCATGTGTGCGGCTGCTATGTGGCTTTGGCCTTGGTTGGCTCTTTGTGCTCCCTTTAGGTCTGCCCATATTGATATGGTATCCCACACCAAGCGGAGTGCCTTGAACTTTAAATATTTTTACAACTGCGGTTGCGCGCCTGCGCGCACGCACGCACGTCACCACGGGGGAACGTCAGAGCTAGATTTTGAAAAAGAAGCCAAGATGTCCCCCGCCGTCTTTACAACGGAGCAGGACGAGATCATCATGGATGTGAGTATGCGAGCGAGCGAGCGTGCGTTTATGTGCGCGCACACATTCCTTGTAATAAAAAAAGAAAAAAACGCAAACAATTAAGGTATGCATTAAAGCCAAGAAAGAAGGAACTACAAGATAATTAAGGTATGCATTAAAGCCAAGAAAGAAGGAACTACTAGATGATTAAGGTATGCATTAAGGACAAGGAAGAAGGAACTACTAGATGATTAAGGTATGCATTAAGGACAAGGAAACCCCCACAAAAAAACAAACAAAATAAAAAAGATGTGTGTCAAATTTGCATTTGTGGCCATATGCATATTCCAATGGAGTTTGAGGGATGTGCGCTTGCGTGTAGCCAGATTGGCAACTGAAGAGCCATGGAGATGTAAGTATACTTGCTCAAACCACCAAAATGGAAGGTCAAATACGACGGGAACCAAGCAGGTACGTTCAAAAAGCCAGGAAAAATCAGGGAAAAACGGGCCGCCCGTGTGAACGTGAACGGGAGCCCCGATCAAATTGAAGGCACCCGAGAGAGCAAAAAAAGCTTTCCGAGTAAAGTGAAATTGACGGATCAATTAGGGAGCCATTCCGACCGAGGCTCTGCATCACATTTGAGCCACGATTCAAACGGGAGACCCGGACAATCGGAATGTTTTAAGGGCAGTTCAGAGGAGGCTCTGCATCAGGCCCATAAACTGTAAAAGGTACAAACCTAAGAATGTGGGCCCCCTGAAAAGCAAGGAGGGGACACCTACAGAGGGGAATGAGGAGAAAGCGAATTTACTAAACAACTTCTTTGCTTCTATATTCACAAAAGAATGTGAAATGCAGGGGAATAACCAAAACCCTCCATTAAATGTCACTTGTCTAACCAAGGAAGAAGTCCAGCACTGTCTCAAGCAGATAAAAATTGATAAATCACTGGGACCAGATAACATACATCCTCGTGTTTTAAGGAAGTTATGTACAGTAATAGACAAGCCATTATTTCTAATATTTGTGGATTCAATAACTGCAGGGGCTGTTCCGAGGGATTGGTGCTTTGCAAATGTGGTGCCAATATTCAAAAAGGGATCTAGGGGGGAACTTGGGAACTACAGACCGGTAAGCTTAACATCTGTGGTGGGCAAGCTGTTTGAAAGTTTCTTAAGGGATACTGTCCTGGAGCATCTTGGGGAAAATGACCTTATTACTCCATATCAGCATGGACTTATGAGGAATCGCTTCTGCCAGACAAACCTAATCAGCTTTTATGAGGAGGTAAGTTTAAGATTGGATCAGGGGGAGTCCTTGGATATCATATATCTTGACTTTTCTAAAGCATTTGATACTGTGCCACATAAAAGGTACAAAAGATGAGAATGCTTGGACTGGGGGAAAACGTGTGCAGAGGGGTGAGAAATTGGCTTAATGATCAGAAGCAGAGGGTGGTTATAAATGGTACACACTCAGATTGGGTTACTGTTACTAGTGGAGTGCCACAAGGGTCAGTTATGGGACCAGTTCTCTTTAATATTTATATATAAATTACATTGGGTACGGATTAAACAGTAAACAGTCAATCTTTGCAGATGATACTAAACTGTGTAAAGTAATTAAAACAAAAGAGGACAGCAGACAGCTACAAACAGATTTAGATCAATTGGAAGCATGGGCAGTTCAATAAGCTCAACTGTAGTAATCAATGCCAGGCAGCAGCTGCCAAACCAAATAGGATCATGGGGTGCATCAAGAGGGGCATAGGTGCTCATGACCAGAGCATCATTTTACCCCTATACAAGTCACTGGTCAGACTCCATATGGACTGTGTACAGTTCTGGGAACCTGTGCTTAAAAAGGACATATCAGAACTGGAGCACGTTAAAAGAAAGGGCAACAAAGTTAATAAAAGGAGTGCGGGGGCAAGAGTACCCTGAAAGATTGTCAAAGTTATGTTTATTAAGTTTAGAAAAAAGACGCTTGAGGGGTGATAGGACATAGGAGGGAATTCGCTGCCAGAGGAGGTAGTAATGATAGATACAGTAAAAATGTTCAAAAGTGGCCTTGATGCCTTCCTGGCATGTAATAACATTTCCAGCTATGGCTACTAGACCACTGGGAAGAGATAAATAGGCTGAACTGGATGGACTAAAGTCTTTATTTAGCCTTACATACTACTACTATGTTAAACTTACGCCATCTTTTTGCTAGCGAGAAAACTTGGATGGTCTTTTGCTGCTTGTGAAAATGTAACCTACATACTTCACACCTACAATGAAGCCCCTTGATGAATTTTGTGAAGAGTAAGAGCATCTGCAGTAGTGGCAGCTGTTAACCATGTACCAGAGCTTATGCATACCTGCAAGTGCCTGGATATAGATCAGATGACCGATCAACAGGTCTTTGAACTTACCTGACTGAACCACCTTTCTCTTAAGAAGTTTTACTCAGAGTTGTAGCCACAGTTAGCCCACACCACAAGAAAGAGGCATGCAATTGTTGGTATGACCAAATTGTTTGGCTGCCACCATTGTTCAGTGAATGGCTCCTTCCAGATGCTAGGGGCACTGTCATAGTTACATAGTTAATATGGTTGAAAAAAGGGGGTATTTAAAGTAGAGTTGAGGGGGGAGGGAAAGAAAGAAAACAAAGCATATAATGGTGAGTGGAAAATTAGAAGGGGGAGGACTGCTAGTATGGATAAGGAGATCCATGGGTTGCAAATCAGAAGTGAAGAACTAGGCAGGTGCATTACTGCAGAAGCTAATACTAAAGCTCAATATGTCAAACTTGATGGGAACCTAAAGTTCTGGCAAGTAAAGTGGGGGAGCTTGAAGCTCTGTACTAGAAGAAAATATTGATGTTATTGGTGTGGCTGAGACATGGCTGGATTCCACACATGACTGGACTGTCAATCTTCAAGGTTTTGCTCTCTTTCGGACAGAGGAAAAAGGAAATGAGACGTGTGTCTCTACGTAAAGAAAGAATTGAAAGCATATATTAATGCATAAGCTTGTGAGGATGTAGAATCCTTGTGTGTAGGAGTGTGGGGTGATGTAAACAATGTTAAAATATAAATTGGAGCCCCCAAACATAATTGAGGTAATAGAGGGTCACCTGCATAAACAGAAAGAGCAGGCGTCACAGGCTGATATGGTGGTGGTGACAGGGGACTTCAGCTACCCAGGTATTGACTGAAGACATGGTTTTACTTCTACTACAATGGGGAGAGCATTCCTAAGCTTCCTAATAGATAACTATATGAATCAGTTTGTGGAGATACCTACTAGGGGTGATGCTCTTTTGGATCTTTTAATATCAAAAAATGACTTGCAAGGGACGGTAACAGTCCGTGAAAATCTTGGTAACGGTGACCACTAGAGATGAGTAAATCAAATCTGACGAATCTGAATTTGTTACGATTTTCAGGAAAAATTAAATTGTAAACGAATCTGAATATCGCCCCGATACGATTGCTCAAATCGCTTCCTTAAAATCCATTTACTGCAGTCCAGGCCATCTAAAATGGTGGATCCACATGGCAGGACATGGCACATGGGGCAAAGAATACTGGGTAGGCATTACATGCTGCCTATCAGCAGCCAGGCTCCCCAATGATGTCACAGCCCTATATATGCGGCTGCCATCTTGCGGGGGCTCATTTCGGTGGTGTATTGCAGCGAAAATTGGTCAGGGAGAGATAGAGCCAAGGCGAGAAAGACAGTGACAGCGAGAGACAGTGACAGAGAGAGACAGTTTACAGTGTGTTTGCATTAGCTTTCATGCCCAGATCTTTCAAGCCTATTTAGTGTTAATACAGGTCACAAACACCTGCCTATTTAGCTTTTCCTTTTGTAACAAAACCACATTTTAAAAGTTCTGTAGTGCCTTTAAATCACTATCACCAGGGGCATAGTATTGTAGCCCATGATATGACAGTGTGCTAAAATGTGTCTATAAAAGATAACCTGCCTAATTAGCTTTTCCTTTTGTAACAAAAACCACGTTTTAAAAGTTCTGTAGTGCTTTACTTTCACCGGGGGCATCCCATAGCAGCACATGATGTGACAGTGTGCTAGCATTTGTCTTTAAAGAGAACCTGCCTATTTAGCTTTTCCTTTTGTAACAAAACCACGTTTTAAAAGTTTTGTAGTGCTTCACTTTCACTAGGGGCATCCCATAGCAGCCCATGATGTGACAGTGTGCTAGCATTTGTCTTTAAAGAGAATCTGCCTATTTAGCTTTTCCTTTTGAAACAAAAAACACGTTTTAAAAGTTCTGTAGTGCTTCACTTTCACCGGGGGCATCCCATAGCAGCCCATGATGTGACAGTGGGTTTGCCTTTATCTTTTGCTAGAGCGCCTGCCTATATCGCTCTTGTTTTTCAAACAAAACCACATTTTAAAAGTTCTGTAGTGCTTCACTTTCACCGGGGGCATACCATAGCAACTCATGAAGTGACTGTGTGCTATCATTTGTCTTTATAGAGAACCTGCCTATTTAGCTTTTCCTTTTGTAACAAAACCACATTTTAAAAGTTCTGTAGTGCTTCACTTTCACCGGGGGCATCCCATAGCAGCCCATGATGTGACAGTGCGCTAACATTTGTCTTTAAAGAGAACCTGCCTATTTAGCTTTTCCTTTTGTAACAAAAACCTTGTTTTAAAAGTTCTGTAGTGCTTCACTGTCACCAGGGGCATTCCATAGCAGCCCATGATGTGACAGTGTATTTGCCTTTATCTTTTGCTAGAGCGCCTGCCTTTATCGCTCTTGTTCTTCTAACAAAATCACGTTTTAAAACTGCCTCTAGTGCATTTAACTCTGACCTAGGGCATCCTATTTAAGGTCATCTGACAATGTCTTTTTGCATTAGATTTTAGCTACAGTGTCTGCCTATTTTGCTCTGGCTTTTCTACACACTGCTGTTGTTCAAAAAATACTGTTTTAAGTGTAGCGTAGCCTATTGTTTTCCCTTCCTAAGCGCAGTAAAATTGTCAGGCAGAGAAGTTTCAGGATGTGCACAGAGGAGTGGCAGAGTCCTAGTCCCTTATTTAACAAGGGATAGCGCCAGGTAGTGAATGGTGAGCGAACGGTAATGACGGTCACCGCCACGAGAACGCCGGCTCCCCTCCGCAATCACACATTTATAAAGCCGATCCTGCTTAGCGACTGACAGAGCGCCAGATAGCGAATCATTCATCATTATTCCAGCCTCACCCCACAGCGCCAGCGAGCGACCTTGAACAGCGACAGGTATGACCTCTCGCTACCTGGCGCTCTCCAATGCATTTCAATGGAGCAATCTTTAAATATTCTTAATTAATTGCTATTAATGTTTTTTTTTTTTAAATGTCAAAAATTCTGTGACCACTTCTGCAATGTTAGATTTTTTTTTAAGGTAAAAAAAAAATTGTGCAGAATTGATATTACAGGTCTGATATTAATGTATTCATATTACAAAATGTTTTGAAAAACTTGTTTTTTTTTTTCCAAAAATATGGTTGTTTGGGGGTTAAAAAACTACTTTTAACCCATCGCCGCAAGCGCTCTGGGGTTTAAACAAGCATTTCACTGCGCGAGAATTTTTTGAGCGTGATTTGTTAATGAATATGCTGGGAGCCGTTCGCTATGGCCATTCGCTGTCATGCGCTCCCATACAGCGCGGAACCTGTCAAATAGCGACTCCTCACCCAATATTCAACATTACGGCAAACTGAGTCGCTATCAACTACAGAACAAAGGCCAAGCGGGCGCTCTGAAAATGCAGCTACTGTCGCTCATCTGTCGCTACCTGGCGCTATTAATGAATCGGCCTCCTAGATTCATCAGGCAGAGGTCGCAGCAGAATAGGAGTGAGTGGCGTGGTGCCCCAATGTTGGCACCACGGCCCTGCTGCAACATATGCCACATCACCATAAAGCGGCCTTGGAGAACCGAGGCTCCGAAGTGGGGGTCCAGCCTGCTGCGTCACCCAGTGGCACGCCGCTCCCAATTTTAGCCAGCCAAGGCTCCAGCACCTCAGCCGAAGGTAGCTGTGCATCATACCCATCCTCTGTCACTCCAGATGCTCCTGCTCCTCCTACTACAAGTCAGTCATCCCGCAAGCAATCCATCAGTGAAGCCATTTCCAAGATACAACAGTATGTGCCCACTCATCCTATGGTGCAGAAGCAAAATGTGCTCCTGTCCAAGTTGCTGGTGCTGCAGTCCCTCCCTTTTCAGGTGGTGGCCTCTGCACCTTTCAGAGAACTGATGGCTTGTGCCGAGCCGAGGTGGAGAGTCCCAAGCCGTCATTTCTTTGCAAAAAAGGCAGTACCAGCCCTGCACAAATTTGTTGAACAGAAGGTGGGTCAGTCCTTGAACCTGTGGGTGTGCACCAAAGTGCACAGTAGTGCCGATGTCTGGAACTGTAACTACGGTCAGGGCCAATACATGTTCTTTATGGCCCACTGGGTGAATGTGGTTCCTGCACAGCCACAACAGCAACTTGGACAGGTCACGCTGCTTCGACCTTCTCACTCCCAGGCTGTTGTGCCTTGGACAGTGTGCGACTCTGCCTCCTCATCCTCAGCCTCCACTGAGGTGTCACACTGTGCTTCACATGATTTGCCTTGGCGAACGGAGTCAAACAGGGGAGGAGCTCCTAAAATTAATTTAGCAAGAAATCAAAACATGACTTACTCCACGAAAACTGCAATTGGGAACCATGGTGACTGACAATGGGAAGAATATCTTGTCTGCGCTGCAACAAGGAAGCCTGAGCCATGTGCCCTGTATGACACACGTGTTCAATCTAGTTGTCAAGCATTTTCTGAAGTCTTCCCCCCCCATCTGCAAGACATCCTAACAATAGGAAGGAAACTTTGCATGCACTTCAGCCACTCCTAAACCGCCAATCACAGCCTTGAGATACAGCATCAGAACGGTATCCCCCAACATATATATATATATATATATATATATACAGAGAAAAGCCATCACTGATTTCTTGATGATCCAAGCGAAAAGGGGGACTCCCCTGTGTAACTTCCATGTAAACCAGTGGCAGCTCATACGTAATACCTGCCGTTTGCTCAGGCCCATTAAGGAAGCCACTTTATTTTTCAGTCACCAAGATTACTGGATGAATGACGTATGACGCCTACATCTCACGGTCACATGAACCCCATGGGAGCTGAACGGGAGGAGGAGGATGAGGGGGAGGGGCACAATGAATCACAGTTTAGGTTTGGTGAAATGGGCGGTTGATTTTGTCATCTGACAGGAGAGGAGGAGCAGCAGCAGCCAGAGAAGCTAGAGGGTTGTGAGGAAGGCGACCTAGAGGAGGACCCAGACTCACCATGACAGTATGCAGTGGAGATGGAGATAGATAGTCCCTCCAAGTCACTTGCACAAATGGAAATGCATGCTCACGTGCTTGTGCTACCGGTACAAAATGGGGGCCTTTTTTATTACACCCACTGAGAGGGAGGACAAACTGACCTGCTACAGAGACATTCTAAGTAGTCAGTTGGCCGATGCCTATCTGCGCCGTTGTCCATACTCTCGCAGGTCTGACTCAGGGGGCCCTCTGTGCTCACCTTCCACTGCCATGGCTGCTGGGGGGGGTGGCAGGAGCAGTACCAGCTTAATCAGCAGCAGCCGGAGTCTACAGTCGCTAATGAGTAGCTTTCTTCACTCAGTAGTGAGGCTACTAATGAGCAGCAGGAAGACCTGGAGCAGGACCTGAACCAGCAGGTCGTGACATTCCTTGACATGACCATGCCGACGCACCTTGAGGATCCGCTGGACTTCTGTGCAGCCAAACTTTATTAGTGGCCACAACCAGCAGAGTTTTCCCTGGGAAAGCTGTTCAGTAGTGAGCCATCTGAGCGGGTGTTTAGTGTGGCGGGGGCCATAGTAACGCTAAGGAGAACTCATCTGTCCACAAAAAATGTGGAGAGACTCACATTTGTGAAGATGAATCAAGCATGCATCAGCCATGATTTCCACCCACCAATGGCTGATGCATGGTAGTATTTGATGCATGGCAATATATGGGCTCCTTATGCTGCTGCCAACTCCAGTGTGTCTTTCAGGCAATATATGGGCTACTCATGCTGCTGCCATCTCCAGGATGTGTCTTTCAGGCAATATATGGGCTCCTCATGCTGATGCCACCTCAAGGCTCTGTAATTGTGCCACTCTGCAACAGCGATTTTAATAGCGATGCCTGTGATCTGCATGCCATACTTCTTTACAGTATCCTATGCATGTTACAGCTAGGCAAAATGTTCTACAACCCTAATAAGGCTCTCGGAAGGCCAGAAATAGTCATTTTTAATAGCTATTCGCCATTTTTCAAAAATTCGCTAATCTCTAGTGACCACAATATAGTTTTATTTAACATAAACTGTAAGAAAGATTTTCTGTCTGGGAGGGCAACAGCACTGAATTTTAGGAAGGCCAACTTCCCCAGGTTCAGAGCTGCACTCCAGAACATAAGCCTCGATTCAGAGACAGATATGTCTGGACTTTTGCATGTGTCTGTGAATGCTTTTGCGTCTGTTTGGCCTTTTTTTGGGTTTTTACGTTCCTTTTTCCATGCGTATGTTCATTCCCGCTAATGCGTATATGCGCTTTCAATAGACAATGATCTAAATCTGATCATTTGCATTAGTTCTGATCATTTTCACATCAAAATCTGATCTTTTGCGTTCGTTCAGATAACTTACGTAATTGGGATGGGCTTGTCTGATTCAGAGAGCTGATTGCCGAGGGACCACCGCCCTATAAAACGGTTTCATTTGCGATCCACTTACTCCATTTTGCACTCGGCTTGCTTTGTGTAGGAATATGAGCGCCTTCAGCTCCAAGGCATTGCATGTGTCAGCAGGGCCGAGGCCAGATTGCACAGGTGACGCATGCATATCGATCACATGCATGGCGTTGAGCTGTTCGAGCTGATCCGACTTAACCGCACTTCCCTCCATAAGTTGTATAGTGAGCTGCGGCCATGGTTAGCCCGCACCACCAGGAAGGGGCAAGCAATTTCATGTATGACCAAGATGCTTGGCTGCCGGCAATTTTTGCAGTGGAGATGGAGACAGATAGTCCCTCCAAGTCACTTGCACAAATGGAAATGCATGCTCACGTGCTTGTGCTACCGGTACAAAATGGGGGTCTTTTTTATTACACCCACTGGGTTCCGCGGTTCCTTAGTGTCCTTGCCGGGTATCCAGGCTCATCCCATGACGCGAATATCTTGCGGCGCTCCGGCTTATTCCGTCAGTTTGAGTCTGGAGAATTAACAGGTGGATGGCTCCTTGCTAAGTTTCCTCAAATTACGTCATTCCCTTTTCACTGTATGCCTATGAATCTAGTTGATGACCCCTGTCTTAACCTATGGCTGTTTTTTCCCCTTGATGACATGTTAAACCGGACCTTCAACATGATTTTTAGAAAAGGCCAAACCCTTAAAAACTGATTCCCCAGCATTTCCACCTAATATATTTCTAGTTTTTAGTCACTTACTTATTATTCTTTCCCTCACTGGGCTGCAACTCTGTTCAGAACTTTAGGATAGGGGCGCTGCCATCTTTGCTAAGATGCATCACACTTACTGAGGAGAGGAGAGTGGGATAAAGTGCAGGGTGAACGACCGCTTTAAACAATATTGTTGTTTCGAATGTGTAATTTATGTAAGTATTGTATTATTCTTTCAGGCTATCCGCTTCTTCCCTGACTCCTGACGCCTGTACTTCGGCTGCAGAATGAGGCACAGGAGGCATACAATCGGTCACATAGGAAGACCCGGGCCGTAGTAGAGAGGGCATTTGGACTGCTCAAAACCAGATTCCGCTGTTTGGACCATACCGGGGGGGGGCACTCCAATATGACCCCAACAAGGTCATAAACATCATCCTTGCATGCTGCGTGCTGCATAATTTTGCGATCATGCAGCATGTTCCCCGGTATGTGGATCTGCCCCCCTCTCCACCCAGCCAGGAGGCAGATGAGCATTACGCTGGCACACCTAGTGCCAAGCAGTGTGGGCAAATTTAATAACTGGCTATTTTGCCTAAAATTTGTTTTGTTTGTTTGTTTATGTTATTTTGTTATTATCACTATGATTTGCCTTTGTGAAGGCCTTTTTCTTTTTTTTTTTTTTTTAAAGTAAAGACTTAATTACTAAAAAATTTACACCTGAATTGAGCCTCATGCAGTTTATTTTCGCATGTTTGTTCTTAAAAACCTTCATTAATATCAAAATAACGCAAAATTAATGCATCAACTTAGCCAAGAACAGGTAAAGTCACATTCAATCTATTTTCTGCAAATATGTCAATTTGTAGTTGAAGGGCACTCGCAGACTCAAAATGTACATACATTGTAGAACATAACTATAAATTGGGGCAGACTCCTGGCACCTAGCAATTGCCCACATCCAGGAGTTCTAAAGTAACTGACTCCAGGCCGAAGTTTCCCCACCTACCAACATCCAGATCCATAGGGAGCAACAATTTCCAGGGAAATAGTGGGGCAGGAATACATAGGCCCATATACACACCCTCTCCTTCTCGGCCACATTTGCCACAAGCACAGGTGGAAAGCACCCATACCTATGCCACATCCATGCCTGTAAGCTCAGTGGTCACCCAGCCAATGACCCCCAGTCCTAATGCCAGTCCAGTCCAATCTTTGCCATTGGCAAATGTAGTGGTTTCCCAGGAAAGAATGTCCCCCAATATTGCCAACAAATAGGATGAGCCAACCACCATTTGATTAAGCCCAAGCCTGCAGCATGGGAGCTTGGGCAGCTGCTTCAGTGAGGCTTAAGCTCAGCCATTGGCTTGTGGGGTATGTGAGCACTCTAATGAGCACTCTAATGGGCCAAATCAAAAACAAACCAGCAAAGCCCTAAAAAAGCCAATCTTGGCAGCGCTCACCAGACAGGTAAATAGAGTGGGCATGTATAGGAAAGATGTGGAGCACATACAGGTCAAATTGGTCTTAATATGGATGTTGCTCTTAATAAGCTTGTGGTGGGCCTTGGAGGTGTCCCAACACCTGGGCATGTGTGGCATTCATAATCTGCCACTGCTCCAGCATCTGTCTATTGGTTGTTTTAAAATCAAGCATGGCAGTGAAGTTTGTATTTAAGGTGGCCATCTGTTCTGCCATCTGTGTGGCTAAGTTGGCCATTTGTTCAGACATCTGGCTGTTGCTCATCCTAAATTCAGGCAGCATGTTGGTGACTGTATTATTGAAATTCTCTAATTGTGCAGTAATCTGCTCTGTTGTTCATTGAGTCACATTCCAAAAGTAACGGCTGTCATGCTGACTTCAGGATCGGCACGCGCCTCCCCTGGAAAACTGGTCGACGTTGTTGACTACGTCTTCCAATTCCGCGGGTTTGAGCGCCTGCAGATGCTGGACCTCTAGGGCGAGCAACAGTCCCAGATGTGCTCTGCAAAACCTCTGCAGCAGAGCTACCCCTGGGGACTGCAGGCTCAGTCTCAGCCTGCTGCCCATAATGGGCTGGCAGCATGCGTACAACTTCACTCTGCTGCAGAGGATTTGGTGCAGTAGGATGCTGGGGCAGTGGCAGATTAGGTTCCAGTGGTGTAATTTCAGAAAGTCCAATCAGGCTGGCCTCCTCCTCCATCTCCTGGATTGCATCCATCAGTGTGTGAGTCTGTTGGGACATGTGAAAAAAGTGTTTCATTTTGGGCCCTAAATATCTATTTTATACAAATTAGTCAAAGTCCACTTACCCTATATATCTGTTCCTGGGTCCTAGGCAGCAGGGAAGTAGACGGCGTGCTCAAACTGGAGGAGTCTCCCACACTTACAGAGGCTGGATGCTGGGCTGGGTTTAAAAGTAAAAGGCACGTAAACACACAAACATCCATTGATGAGCTAGATTAGTACATATGCTTAAGAAAACACGTGGCCAAGCAGGAATGACAACTCCCCCAACGGTCCAAGTTGACCTTCACAATTAATGTCTGTATCTCTTATATGTATGGCTCACCCTGTACATACAGATTGGTCACCTTAAATAATACAAACATGCATGTACTGTATGTTAGGAGCCCAAATGGCGCATTAGGGGCCCACAGTCAGCTTGCAAATAGCATTTGGCTTCAGAGTATGCTGCTGTGCATTCTTACTATGTAGACCTTTCCCTGACCCCAGCTCAAGTTTGCCTGACCAAAGCCCAGCTACACCCCCAGTGGTAGAAAGACAAATAAGTAAGTGTTGTCTATTATTGACTATATTCACATCACATGCAGTGCTTTGGTAAGATAAAGAGTTTAATAGTGAGCAGAAATACTGGCAAAGGTTGTGTATGGCTTCAAACCTTTTTAAGGACCATTAACTACTGCACCCTAGGAGCGTGCCCATCATGAAGGCCATTCCTGAGACATTAAAGACCCGCCTAAAACTGTAACCAAAGCCACTCCCTAGGGGCATGTGTTCATATCTGCCTGTGAACCTCATTTCAGATGTGTACAATAGTTCACATTCAAACAAACATTAATAACCTGCAGAAATGGTATGGATGTCCGTGTCCTGTCTGCCAGAGAGGCCCTCTAATGCGACGGGGTGTATTAATGCCAGGACCATTTCTTCAGCTCTGGTATATTGTAATTTGGTGGGGAAGCCTCCGCCAGTTTGTAAGCTGAAAAATAGAGGTTAGCACATTTTGGTCATTGTGGTCAATACAACAAGCAGCAAAATGCACAGCTCAAATATGTACCTGTGATTGCGCAGTTTATTCTGTTTCTTCCGTGCTGCATACTTCAGGTCAGATATTTTTCTCTGTATCTGCTCCACATCTTTCCTCTCGTCCCCAGCTGCATTGACCTGTCTGGTGAGCCCCTCCAAGATTTGGGTCTTTCTCATTTTGCTGGTTGATTTTGAATGTCACCCATATAGCTCATCATAATGAAGTGTGAGACCACTTGCCAATTATAGGGTTTGTGCCTCCCCAAACCGGCCACTCAACTGGCCTTGCTGCAATGTTCGGCCTAATGCTTGGTCTTCTGGCTCATCTCTGTTTGGTGGCAATTCGGGGGACATTCTGGGCTGGCTCTGTGGTAATGAATCGGGCCTCACGTGGCTTGAAAAAGACTGGACTGGACTTGCAATAGGACTGCGGGTCCTTGCCTGGGTGGCCACCGAACTTCCAGGCGTGGATGTTGCATATGTCTCGCTGGTTTGCACCTGTGCCGGTGCCAAATGTGGCTGAGGAGGAGAGGGTGTGCTTGCGCGGGTAGCAGGAAAGGGTGTGCTTGCGCAGGTAGCAGGAGAGGGTTTGCTTGGTGGGCTGGGGCTCCTCACCCTCTGCTTCTTTGTGGCCTTGGAACTGGTGCTCCTTTTCTCATGGGATATGCCTGCGCGGGGAGTAGGAGAGGGTGTTATTGGTGGGCTGGGGCTTCTCACCCTCTGCTTGTTTGTGGCCTTGGAACTGGTGCTCCTTTTCACATGGGATGTGCTTGCGCGGGGAGCAGGAGAGGGTGTTCTTAATGGACTGGGGCTTCTCACCCTCTGCTTCTTGTGGCCTTGGAACTGGTGCTCCTTTTCTCATGGGATGTGCTTGCGCGGGGAGCAGGAGAGGGTGTTCTTGGTGGGCTGGGGCTTCTCACCCTCTGACTCTTTGTGGCCTTGGAACTGGTGCTCCTTTTCTCATGGGATGTGCTTGCACGGGGAGCAGGAAAGGGTGTTCTTGGTGGGCTGGGGCTTCTCACCGTCTGACTCTTTGTGGCCTTGGACGTAGTCGTACATGGCTGCTTGGATGTGGGTGCCTTCTTCTTTGAGGATCCTTCCTTGTTTTTGGTTGCTGTTTTGGATGTTCCGGCCTTTGTGGGCAATGTCGTCTTGTGGTGGCCACTTTTGCTCCGCGTTTCACGCACCTTGCTAGTCGCTTGATGGGGAAGGGAAGATGAAGTCTCCTTATGCCCCTGTGGCCTTTTGGTATTGGCCTCCTTTGCTGCTGGTTGCTTTGCGCTAGCTTTTTTGGGTGCCATGATGACAAGCACAAAGTAAATAAGCAGTGTGTACATTACCCTTTAAATTTAAAGGGCTGGGCACGACGCTTCTGTGTTCGCGTACGCGTGCGTACGGCTGTTCGTCCGGCCGTGCGGAACCCGGAAACCGCTGGGGCATTACTTATCTGCTGCGGACAAGAACCAAGATTGTGCCTACGATCTTCACCCGCCAACAACAAGAGCTCATTATGCTTGTAAGTGTATTGTAAGGACGTTGATTTGCCATCTAAATGCATGCCTAGGCCTTAAGGAAGCGCAGGAAGAAACATTTTGTTTAAAAACTGTTTACAACTCCGTCGAAAACAGAAGTTAGTGCGCACATGTGCGAACCAACTCAGCAGCATCTAGAAGGATAGTTTCAACCTAGAAATGTGTTTGCGAATGTCATTTAGTCAACTGATCTAATTGTGACAGATATTTGTATGCTGTTTGATCTAACAACTATTATTTTGTTTTTGTTTTTTTAGACGATGCTTCAGCGTAGGTACGACTACCTGCCCAACGCATTCGAGAAAAGAAACGTGGACATGGATATCGTGGCCCGAGCAGGAAACAGACACCACCGTCACCCATACACAGATCATGCAGCACTGGTCGGACCTGAAACGACTCCACATGCCCTGGGTGCGGCGATTTTTTGGTCTCCATTTCCCAAGTAAGCACATAGCGATTGCATGCTAGATGTAACTAATGCAAAAGGTAGGCCTTTATTTATAAATGCTTTTCTTTTCTAGTGTTGGAAATGGAGTATCATATCAGATGCACCCGGAGGCGCACAGGCTGGCCAGTGCTGCATGAATCTGCAGCAGCAAGTGAAGGTGGTGGATCTCCAGGGCCAAGTTCCTACCCCTCCTCTGTAGCGGCCTCAGAACAGCCCCTGGACCTTTCTACAGAGGAGGGGCGTCACGGCGTGGGCAGGTTGTCAGCCCGAGCGACGGAGCCATTAGCCTCTGATATGTGACTGCTAATGTAACCCCACACACATACATACTATTAAAAGCAAAGCTGATTCCCTTAATCTATTTTTCTAGATGAATATGTAGTGGGTGAAGGATCTGTAGAAGAGACTGCAGCAGATCAGGCCCAGGAGGTACATGGAGAAGGTGGGTTATGTCACACACAGATTCTAAGTGTCATTTGCTTACTGTTGAATCAGACATTAGAAGTGACCTTATTTTTGTGCAATATATCTTTATTGAGTTTTATAAGAATTTTACATATATAGAGACAACAAGAAACAGTGCAAGAAAAGCGCAAAGCCATAGCGCCTCGGATATACCATGAAAATATACAGCATAAGCATAGTAATAGCAGGACTAGTAAAAACCTACAGTGATGGTATAAACAGTAGTTAGTCCGCTCAAAAGCTTCTCATTCTCACTATGCATCGATATAATGTTAACAACAGTAGTGCCTAGGGATGAGCGAATCGATCCAGACGAACCCGGATTCGATCCGAATTTCATGAAAAATTTGATTCGGATCGAATCCGAATCTCCCCGCGATTCGATCGCTCGAAGTTTTCCTTTAACATCCATTCATTTACATTACAGGCATTCTAAGATGGCGGACGGGACATGTCCAGACATCAACCCCGCGCCAGTGCAAGCTGGGACAGTCACATGCAGCCTATCAGCAGCCAGCAAGCCCGGTGACGTCACAGCGCTATTTAAGTCGGCGGACATCTTGCTTTTCCTCATTTCTCTATTGCATTCGTGAGAGACAGGACGCTGCTGTAGGCAGGGAGAGACAGTTAGACAGACAGGGACAGACAGGGACAGGCTGGAGACAGGCAGGAGACAGGCAGGAGACAGACAGAAAGTCAGCGAAAAGCAGGGAAAGTTAGGAAAAATCGGAGGCAGTCACAGGGAGATTTTTCTTTTTTTTTTCATTTTCCTGAGTGTTACTGGCTGGCTGACAGGCTTTGCTAGCGTTTTCAGGCTGCTTATACACTAACTGTGCATATATACTGAACTGATCTCAAGTCTGCTGTGAGGCATCCCATTCTGTGACTACACCAGCCTCTATTTAATACCATAACCATTTGCACTTATTCTAATAGAAATTAGGCCTGATAAAGACACTTTTGCTGTGCATAGTCTTACTGCTGCCAGGTGCTCTCTGGTTTTTGGGGCATCCCATTCTGTGACTACACCAGCCTCTATTTAATACCATAACCATTTGCACTTATTCTAATAGAAATTAGGCCTGATAAAGACACTTTTGCTGTGCATAGTCTTACTGCTGCCAGGTGCTCTCTGGTTTTTGGGGCATCCCATTCTGTGACTACACCAGCCTCTATTTAATGCCATAACCATTTGCACTTATTCTAATAGAAATTAGGCCTGATAAAGACACTTTTGCTGTGCATAGTCTTACTGCTGCCAGGTGCTCTCTGGTTTTTGGGGCATCCCATTCTGTGACTACACCAGCCTCTATTTAATACCATAACCATTTGCACTTATTCTAATAGAAATTAGGCCTGATAAAGACACTTTTGCTGTGCATAGTCTTACTGCTGCCAGGTGCTCTCTGGTTTTTGGGGCATCCCATTCTGTGACTACACCGGCATATATTTAATACCATAACCATTTGCACTTATTCTAATAGAAATTAGGCCTGATAAAGACACTTTTGCTGTGCATAGTATTAATACTGCCAGGTGCTCTCTGGTTTTTGGGGCATCCCATTCTGTGACTACACCAGCCTCTATTTAATACCATAACCATTTGCACTTATTCTAATAGAAATTAGGCCTGATAAAGACACTTTTGCTGTGCATAGTCTTACTGCTGCCAGGTGCTCTCTGGTTTTTGGGGCATCCCATTCTGTGACTACACCAGCCTCTATTTAATACCATAACCATTTGCACTTATTCTAATAGAAATTAGGCCTGATAAAGACACTTTTGCTGTGCATAGTCTTACTGCTGCCAGGTGCTCTCTGGTTTTTGGGGCATCCCATTCTGTGACTACACCAGCCTCTATTTAATACCATAACCATTTGCACTTATTCTAATAGAAATTAGGCCTGATAAAGACACTTTTGCTGTGCATAGTCTTACTGCTGCCAGGTGCTCTCTGGTTTTTGGGGCATCCCATTCTGTGACTACACCAGCCTCTATTTAATACCATAACCATTTGCACTTATTCTAATAGAAACTAGGCCTGATAAAGACACTTTTGCTGTTCATAGTATTAGTGCTGCCAGGTGCTCTCTGGTTTTTGGGGCATCCCATTCTGTGACTACACCAGCCTCTATTTAATACCATAACCATTTGCACTTATTCTAATAGAAACTAGGCCTGATAAAGACACTTTTGCTGTGCATAGTCTTACTGCTGCCAAGTGCTCTCTGGTTTTTGGGGCATCCCATTCTGTGACTACACCAGCCTCTATTTAATACCATAACCATTTGCACTTATTCTAATAGAAATTAGGCCTGATAAAGACACTTTTGCTGTGCATAGTCTTACTGCTGCCAGGTGCTCTCTGGTTTTTGGGGCATCCCATTCTGTGACTACACCAGCCTCTATTTAATACCATAACCATTTGCACTTATTCTAATAGAAATTAGGCCTGATAAAGAACTTTTGCTGTGCATAGTCTTACTGCTGCCAGGTGCTCTCTGGTTTTTGGGGCATCCCATTCTGTGACTACACCAGCCTTTATTTAGTACCATAACCATTTGCACTTATTCTAATAGAAATTAGGCCTGATAAAGACACTTTTGCTGTGCATAGTATTAGTGCTGCCAGGTGCTCTCTGGTTTTTGGGGCATCCCATTCTGTGACTACACCAGCCTCTATTTAATACCATAACCATTTGCACTTATTCTAATAGAAATTAGGCCTGATAAATACACTTTTGCTGTGCATAGTATTAGTGCTGCCAGGTGCTCTCTGGTTTTTGGGGCATCCCATTCTGTGACTACACCAGCCTCTATTTAATACCATAACCATTTGCACTTATTCTAATAGAAATTAGGCCTGATAAAGACACTTTTGCTGTTCATAGTATTAGTGCTGCCAGGTGCTCTCTGGTTTTTGGGGCATCCCATTCTGTGACTACACCAGCCTCTATTTAATACCATAACCATTTGCACTTATTCTAATAGAAATTAGGCCTGATAAAGACACTTTTGCTGTGCATAGTCTTACTGCTGCCAGGTGCTCTCTGGTTTTTGGGGCATCCCATTCTGTGACTACACCAGCCTCTATTTAATACCATAACCATTTGCACTTATTCTAATAGAAATTAGGCCTGATAAAGACACTTTTGCTGTGCATAGTCTTACTGCTGCCAGGTGCTCTCTGGTTTTTGGGGCATCCCATTCTGTGACTACACCAGCCTCTATTTAATACCATAACCATTTGCACTTATTCTAATAGAAATTAGGCCTGATAAAGACACTTTTGCTGTGCATAGTCTTACTGCTGCCAGGTGCTCTCTGGTTTTTGGGGCATCCCATTCTGTGACTACACCAGCCTCTATTTAATACCATAACCATTTGCACTTATTCTAATAGAAATTAGGCCTGATAAAGACACTTTTGCTGTGCATAGTCTTACTGCTGCCAGGTGCTCTCTGGTTTTTGGGGCATCCCATTCTGTGACTACACCAGCCTCTATTTAATACCATAACCATTTGCACTTATTCTAATAGAAATTAGGCCTGATAAAGACACTTTTGCTGTGCATAGTCTTACTGCTGCCAGGTGCTCTCTGGTTTTTGGGGCATCCCATTCTGTGACTACACCAGCCTCTATTTAATACCATAACCATTTGCACTTATTCTAATAGAAATTAGGCCTGATAAAGACACTTTTGCTGTGCATAGTATTAGTGCTGCCAGGTGCTCTCTGGTTTTTGGGGCATCCCATTCTGTGACTACACCAGCCTCTATTTAATACCATAACCATTTGCACTTATTCTAATAGAAATTAGGCCTGATAAAGACGCTTTTGCTGTGCATAGTATTAGTGCTGCCAGGTGCTCTCTGGTTTTTGGGGCATCCCATTCTGTGACTACACCAGCCTCTATTTAATAATATAACCATTTGCACTTATTCTAATAGAAATTAGGCCTGATAAAGACACTTTTGCTGTGCATAGTCTTACTGCTGCCAGGTGCTCTCTGGTTTTTGGGGCATCCCATTCTGTGACTACACCAGCCTCTATTTAATACGATAACCATTTGCACTTATTCTAATAGAAATTAGGCCTGATAAAGACACTTTTGCTGTGCATAGTCTTACTGCTGCCAGGTGCTCTCTGGCTTTTTGGGGCATCCCATTCTGTGACTACACCAGCCTCTATTTAATACCATAACCATTTGCACTTATTCTAATAGAAATTAGGCCTGATAAAGACACTTTTGCTGTGCATAGTCTTACTGCTGCCAGGTGCTCTCTGGTTTTTGGGGCATCCCATTCTGTGACTACACCAGCCTCTATTTAATAATATAACCATTTGCACTTATTCTAATAGAAATTAGGCCTGATAAAGACACTTTTGCTGTGCATAGTATTAGTGCTGCCAGGTGCTCTCTGGTTTTTGGGGCATCCCATTCTGTGACTACACCAGCCTCTATTTAATACCATAACCATTTGCACTTATTCTAATAGAAATTAGGCCTGATAAAGACACTTTTGCTGTGCATAGTATTAGTGCTGCCAGGTGCTCTCTGGTTTTTGGGGCATCCCATTCTGTGACTACACCAGCCTCTGTTTAATACCATAACCATTTGCCCTTATTCTAATAGAAATTAGGCCTGATAAAGACACTTTTGCTGTGCATAGTCTTACTGCTGCCAGGTGCTCTCTGGTTTTTGGGGCATCCCATTCTGTGACTACACCAGCCTCTATTCAATACCATAACCATTTGCACTTATTCTAATAGAAATTAGGCCTGATAAAGACACTTTTGCTGTGCATAGTATTAGTGCTGCCAGGTGCTCTCTGGTTTTTGGGGCATCCCATTCTGTGACTACACCAGCCTCTATTTAATACCATAACCATTTGCACTTATTCTAATAGAAATTAGGCCTGATAAAGACACTTTTGCTGTGCATAGTCTTACTGCTGCCAGGTGCTCTCTGGTTTTTGGGGCATCCCATTCTGTGACTACACCAGCCTCTATTTAATAATATAACCATTTGCACTTATTCTAATAGAAAATAGGCCTGATAAAGACACTTTTGCTGTGCATAGTATTAGTGCTGCCAGGTGCTCTCTGGTTTTTGGGGCATCCCATTCTGTGACTACACCAGCCTCTGTTTAATACCATAACCATTTGCCCTTATTCTAATAGAAATTAGGCCTGATAAAGACACTTTTGCTGTGCATAGTTTTACTGCTGCCAGGTGCTCTCTGGTTTTTGGGGCATCCCATTCTGTGACTACACCAGCCTCTATTTAATACCATAACCATTTGCACTTATTCTAATAGAAATTAGGCCTGATAAAGACACTTTTGCTGTGCATAGTCTTACTGCTGCCAGGTGCTCTCTGGTTTTTGGGGCATCCCATTCTGTGACTACACCAGCCTCTATTTAATAATATAACCATTTGCACTTATTCTAATAGAAATTAGGCCTGATAAAGACACTTTTGCTGTGCATAGTCTTACTGCTGCCAGGTGCTCTCTGGTTTTTGGGGCATCCCATTCTGTGACTACACCAGCCTCTATTTAATACCATAACCATTTGCACTTATTCTAATAGAAACTAGGCCTGATAAAGACACTTTTGCTGTGCATAGTATTAGTGCTGCCAGGTGCTCTCTGGTTTTTGGGGCATCCCATTCTGTGACTACACCAGCCTCTGTTTAATACCATAACCATTTGCCCTTATTCTAATAGAAATTAGGCCTGATAAAGACACTTTTGCTGTGCATAGTATTAGTGCTGCCAGGTGCTCTCTGGTTTTTGGGGCATCCCATTCTGTGACTACACCAGCCTCTTTTTTAATACCATAACCATTTGCACTTATTCTAATAGAAATAAGCCTGATGAAGACACTTTTGCTGTGCATAGTCTTACTGCTGCCATGTGCTCTCTGGTTTTTGGGGCATCCCATTCTGTGACTACACCAGCCTCTATTTAATACCATAACCATCTGCACTTATTCTAATAGAAATTAGGCCTGATAAAGACACTTTTGCTGTGCATAGTCTTACTGCTGCCAGGTGCTCTCTGGTTTTTGGGGCATCCCATTCTGTGACTACACCAGCCTCTATTTAATAATATAACCATTTGCACTTATTCTAAAAGAAATTAGGCCTGATAAAGACACTTTTGCTGTGCATAGTATTAGTGCTGCCAGGTGCTCTCTGGTTTTTGGGGCATCCCATTCTGTGACTACACCAGCCTCTATTTAATACCATAACCATTTGCACTTATTCTAATAGAAATTAGGCCTGATAAAGACACTTTTGCTGTGCATAGTATTAGTGCTGCCAGGTGCTCTCTGGTTTTTGGGGCATCCCATTCTGTGACTACACCAGCCTCTGTTTAATACCATAACCATTTGCACTTATTCTAATAGAAATTAGGCCTGATAAAGACACTTTTGCTGTGCATAGTCTTACTGCTGCCAGGTGCTCTCTGGTTTTTGGGGCATCCCATTCTGTGACTACACCAGCCTCTATTCAATACCATAACCATTTGCACTTATTCTAATAGAAATTAGGCCTGATAAAGACACTTTTGCTGTGCATAGTATTAGTGCTGCCAGGTGCTCTCTGGTTTTTGGGGCAGCCCATTCTGTGACTACACCAGCCTCTATTTAATACCATAACCATTTGCACTTATTCTAATAGAAATTAGGCCTGATAAAGACACTTTTGCTGTGCATAGTCTTACTGCTGCCAGGTGCTCTCTGGTTTTTGGGGCATCCCATTCTGTGACTACACCAGCCTCTATTTAATAATATAACCATTTGCACTTATTCTAATAGAAAATAGGCCTGATAAAGACACTTTTGCTGTGCATAGTATTAGTGCTGCCAGGTGCTCTCTGGTTTTTGGGGCATCCCATTCTGTGACTACACCAGCCTCTATTTAATACCATAACCATTTGCACCTATTCTAATAGAAATTAGGCCTGATAAAGACACTTTTGCTGTGCATAGTATTAGTGCTGCCAGGTGCTCTCTGGTTTTTGGGGCATCCCATTCTGTGACTACACCAGCCTCTGTTTAATACCATAACCATTTGCCCTTATTCTAATAGAAATTAGGCCTGATAAAGACACTTTTGCTGGGCATAGTTTTACTGCTGCCAGGTGCTCTCTGGTTTTTGGGGCATCCCATTCTGTGACTACACCAGCCTCTATTTAATACCATAACCATTTGCACTTATTCTAATAGAAATTAGGCCTGATAAAGACACTTTTGCTGTGCATAGTCTTACTGCTGCCAGGTGCTCTCTGGTTTTTGGGGCATCCCATTCTGTGACTACACCAGCCTCTATTTAATAATATAACCATTTGCACTTATTCTAATAGAAATTAGGCCTGATAAAGACACTTTTGCTGTGCATAGTCTTACTGCTGCCAGGTGCTCTCTGGTTTTTGGGGCATCCCATTCTGTGACTACACCAGCCTCTATTTAATACCATAACCATTTGCACTTATTCTAATAGAAACTAGGCCTGATAAAGACACTTTTGCTGTGCATAGTATTAGTGCTGCCAGGTGCTCTCTGGTTTTTGGGGCATCCCATTCTGTGACTACACCAGCCTCTGTTTAATACCATAACCATTTGCCCTTATTCTAATAGAAATTAGGCCTGATAAAGACACTTTTGCTGTGCATAGTCTTACTGCTGCCAGGTGCTCTCTGGTTTTTGGGGCATCCCATTCTGTGACTACACCAGCCTCTATTTAATACCATAACCATTTGCACTTATTCTAATAGAAATTAGGCCTGATAAAGACACTTTTGCTGTGCATAGTCTTACTGCTGCCAGGTGCTCTCTGGTTTTTGGGGCATCCCATTCTGTGACTACACCAGCCTCTATTTAATACCATAACCATTTGCACTTATTCTAATAGAAATTAGGCCTGATAAAGACACTTTTGCTGTGCATAGTCTTACTGCTGCCAGGTGCTCTCTGGTTTTTGGGGCATCCCATTCTGTGACTACACCAGCCTCTATTTAATACCATAACCATTTGCACTTATTCTAATAGAAATTAGGCCTGATAAAGACACTTTTGCTGTGCATAGTATTAGTGCTGCCAGGTGCTCTCTGGTTTTTGGGGCATCCCATTCTGTGACTACACCAGCCTCTGTTTAATACCATAACCATTTGCCCTTATTCTAATAGAAATTAGGCCTGATAAAGACACTTTTGCTGTGCATAGTCTTACTGCTGCCAGGTGCTCTCTGGTTTTTGGGGCATCCCATTCTGTGACTACACCAGCCTCTATTCAATACCATAACCATTTGCACTTATTCTAATAGAAATTAGGCCTGATAAAGACACTTTTGCTGTGCATAGTATTAGTGCTGCCAGGTGCTCTCTGGTTTTTGGGGCATCCCATTCTGTGACTACACCAGCCTCTATTTAATACCATAACCATTTGCACTTATTCTAATAGAAATTAGGCCTGATAAAGACACTTTTGCTGTGCATAGTCTTACTGCTGCCAGGTGCTCTCTGGTTTTTGGGGCATCCCATTCTGTGACTACACCAGCCTCTATTTAATAATATAACCATTTGCACTTATTCTAATAGAAAATAGGCCTGATAAAGACACTTTTGCTGTGCATAGTATTAGTGCTGCCAGGTGCTCTCTGGTTTTTGGGGCATCCCATTCTGTGACTACACCAGCCTCTATTTAATACCATAACCATTTGCACCTATTCTAATAGAAATTAGGCCTGATAAAGACACTTTTGCTGTGCATAGTATTAGTGCTGCCAGGTGCTCTCTGGTTTTTGGGGCATCCCATTCTGTGACTACACCAGCCTCTGTTTAATACCATAACCATTTGCCCTTATTCTAATAGAAATTAGGCCTGATAAAGACACTTTTGCTGTGCATAGTTTTACTGCTGCCAGGTGCTCTCTGGTTTTTGGGGCATCCCATTCTGTGACTACACCAGCCTCTATTTAATACCATAACCATTTGCACTTATTCTAATAGAAATTAGGCCTGATAAAGACACTTTTGCTGTGCATAGTCTTACTGCTGCCAGGTGCTCTCTGGTTTTTGGGGCATCCCATTCTGTGACTACACCAGCCTCTATTTAATACCATAACCATTTGCACTTATTCTAATAGAAACTAGGCCTGATAAAGACACTTTTGCTGTGCATAGTATTAGTGCTGCCAGGTGCTCTCTGGTTTTTGGGGCATCCCATTCTGTGACTACACCAGCCTCTGTTTAATACCATAACCATTTGCCCTTATTCTAATAGAAATTAGGCCTGATAAAGACACTTTTGCTGTGCATAGTCTTACTGCTGCCAGGTGCTCTCTGGTTTTTGGGGCATCCCATTCTGTGACTACACCAGCCTCTATTTAATACCATAACCATTTGCACTTATTTTAATAGAAATTAGGCCTGATAAAGACACTTTTGCTGTGCATAGTCTTACTGCTGCCAGGTGCTCTCTGGTTTTTGGGGCATCCCATTCTGTGACTACACCAGCCTCTATTTAATACCATAACCATTTGCACTTATTCTAATAGAAATTAGGCCTGATAAAGACACTTTTGCTGTGCATAGTCTTACTGCTGCCAGGTGCTCTCTGGTTTTTGGGGCATCCCATTCTGTGACTACACCAGCCTCTATTTAATACCATAACCATTTGCACTTATTCTAATAGAAATTAGGCCTGATAAAGACACTTTTGCTGTGCATAGTCTTACTGCTGCCAGGTGCTCTCTGGTTTTTGGGGCATCCCATTCTGTGACTACACCAGCCTCTATTTAATACCATAACCATTTGCACTTATTCTAATAGAAATTAGGCCTGATAAAGACACTTTTGCTGTGCATAGTATTAGTGCTGCCAGGTGCTCTCTGGTTTTTGGGGCATCCCATTCTGTGACTACACCAGCCTCTTTTTTAATACCATAACCATTTGCACTTATTCTAATAGAAATAAGCCTGATGAAGACACTTTTGCTGTGCATAGTCTTACTGCTGCCATGTGCTCTCTGGTTTTTGGGGCATCCCATTCTGTGACTACACCAGCCTCTATTTAATACCATAACCATTTGCACTTATTCTAATAGAAATTAGGCCTGATAAAGACACTTTTGCTGTGCATAGTCTTACTGCTGCCAGGTGCTCTCTGGTTTTTGGGGCATCCCATTCTGTGACTACACCAGCCTCTATTTAATAATATAACCATTTGCACTTATTCTAAAAGAAATTAGGCCTGATAAAGACACTTTTGCTGTGCATAGTATTAGTGCTGCCAGGTGCTCTCTGGTTTTTGGGGCATCCCATTCTGTGACTACACCAGCCTCTATTTAATACCATAACCATTTGCACTTATTCTAATAGAAATTAGGCCTGATAAAGACACTTTTGCTGTGCATAGTATTAGTGCTGCCAGGTGCTCTCTGGTTTTTGGGGCATCCCATTCTGTGACTACACCAGCCTCTGTTTAATACCATAACCATTTGCACTTATTCTAATAGAAATTAGGCCTGATAAAGACACTTTTGCTGTGCATAGTCTTACTGCTGCCAGGTGCTCTCTGGTTTTTGGGGCATCCCATTCTGTGACTACACCAGCCTCTATTCAATACCATAACCATTTGCACTTATTCTAATAGAAATTAGGCCTGATAAAGACACTTTTGCTGTGCATAGTATTAGTGCTGCCAGGTGCTCTCTGGTTTTTGGGGCATCCCATTCTGTGACTACACCAGCCTCTATTTAATACCATAACCATTTGCACTTATTCTAATAGAAATTAGGCCTGATAAAGACACTTTTGCTGTGCATAGTCTTACTGCTGCCAGGTGCTCTCTGGTTTTTGGGGCATCCCATTCTGTGACTACACCAGCCTCTATTTAATAATATAACCATTTGCACTTATTCTAATAGAAAATAGGCCTGATAAAGACACTTTTGCTGTGCATAGTATTAGTGCTGCCAGGTGCTCTCTGGTTTTTGGGGCATCCCATTCTGTGACTACACCAGCCTCTATTTAATACCATAACCATTTGCACCTATTCTAATAGAAATTAGGCCTGATAAAGACACTTTTGCTGTGCATAGTATTAGTGCTGCCAGGTGCTCTCTGGTTTTTGGGGCATCCCATTCTGTGACTACACCAGCCTCTGTTTAATACCATAACCATTTGCCCTTATTCTAATAGAAATTAGGCCTGATAAAGACACTTTTGCTGGGCATAGTTTTACTGCTGCCAGGTGCTCTCTGGTTTTTGGGGCATCCCATTCTGTGACTACACCAGCCTCTATTTAATACCATAACCATTTGCACTTATTCTAATAGAAATTAGGCCTGATAAAGACACTTTTGCTGTGCATAGTCTTACTGCTGCCAGGTGCTCTCTGGTTTTTGGGGCATCCCATTCTGTGACTACACCAGCCTCTATTTAATAATATAACCATTTGCACTTATTCTAATAGAAATTAGGCCTGATAAAGACACTTTTGCTGTGCATAGTCTTACTGCTGCCAGGTGCTCTCTGGTTTTTGGGGCATCCCATTCTGTGACTACACCAGCCTCTATTTAATACCATAACCATTTGCACTTATTCTAATAGAAACTAGGCCTGATAAAGACACTTTTGCTGTGCATAGTATTAGTGCTGCCAGGTGCTCTCTGGTTTTTGGGGCATCCCATTCTGTGACTACACCAGCCTCTGTTTAATACCATAACCATTTGCCCTTATTCTAATAGAAATTAGGCCTGATAAAGACACTTTTGCTGTGCATAGTCTTACTGCTGCCAGGTGCTCTCTGGTTTTTGGGGCATCCCATTCTGTGACTACACCAGCCTCTATTTAATACCATAACCATTTGCACTTATTCTAATAGAAATTAGGCCTGATAAAGACACTTTTGCTGTGCATAGTCTTACTGCTGCCAGGTGCTCTCTGGTTTTTGGGGCATCCCATTCTGTGACTACACCAGCCTCTATTTAATACCATAACCATTTGCACTTATTCTAATAGAAATTAGGCCTGATAAAGACACTTTTGCTGTGCATAGTCTTACTGCTGCCAGGTGCTCTCTGGTTTTTGGGGCATCCCATTCTGTGACTACACCAGCCTCTATTTAATACCATAACCATTTGCACTTATTCTAATAGAAATTAGGCCTGATAAAGACACTTTTGCTGTGCATAGTATTAGTGCTGCCAGGTGCTCTCTGGTTTTTGGGGCATCCCATTCTGTGACTACACCAGCCTCTGTTTAATACCATAACCATTTGCCCTTATTCTAATAGAAATTAGGCCTGATAAAGACACTTTTGCTGTGCATAGTCTTACTGCTGCCAGGTGCTCTCTGGTTTTTGGGGCATCCCATTCTGTGACTACACCAGCCTCTATTCAATACCATAACCATTTGCACTTATTCTAATAGAAATTAGGCCTGATAAAGACACTTTTGCTGTGCATAGTATTAGTGCTGCCAGGTGCTCTCTGGTTTTTGGGGCATCCCATTCTGTGACTACACCAGCCTCTATTTAATACCATAACCATTTGCACTTATTCTAATAGAAATTAGGCCTGATAAAGACACTTTTGCTGTGCATAGTCTTACTGCTGCCAGGTGCTCTCTGGTTTTTGGGGCATCCCATTCTGTGACTACACCAGCCTCTATTTAATAATATAACCATTTGCACTTATTCTAATAGAAAATAGGCCTGATAAAGACACTTTTGCTGTGCATAGTATTAGTGCTGCCAGGTGCTCTCTGGTTTTTGGGGCATCCCATTCTGTGACTACACCAGCCTCTATTTAATACCATAACCATTTGCACCTATTCTAATAGAAATTAGGCCTGATAAAGACACTTTTGCTGTGCATAGTATTAGTGCTGCCAGGTGCTCTCTGGTTTTTGGGGCATCCCATTCTGTGACTACACCAGCCTCTGTTTAATACCATAACCATTTGCCCTTATTCTAATAGAAATTAGGCCTGATAAAGACACTTTTGCTGTGCATAGTTTTACTGCTGCCAGGTGCTCTCTGGTTTTTGGGGCATCCCATTCTGTGACTACACCAGCCTCTATTTAATACCATAACCATTTGCACTTATTCTAATAGAAATTAGGCCTGATAAAGACACTTTTGCTGTGCATAGTCTTACTGCTGCCAGGTGCTCTCTGGTTTTTGGGGCATCCCATTCTGTGACTACACCAGCCTCTATTTAATACCATAACCATTTGCACTTATTCTAATAGAAACTAGGCCTGATAAAGACACTTTTGCTGTGCATAGTATTAGTGCTGCCAGGTGCTCTCTGGTTTTTGGGGCATCCCATTCTGTGACTACACCAGCCTCTGTTTAATACCATAACCATTTGCCCTTATTCTAATAGAAATTAGGCCTGATAAAGACACTTTTGCTGTGCATAGTCTTACTGCTGCCAGGTGCTCTCTGGTTTTTGGGGCATCCCATTCTGTGACTACACCAGCCTCTATTTAATACCATAACCATTTGCACTTATTTTAATAGAAATTAGGCCTGATAAAGACACTTTTGCTGTGCATAGTCTTACTGCTGCCAGGTGCTCTCTGGTTTTTGGGGCATCCCATTCTGTGACTACACCAGCCTCTATTTAATACCATAACCATTTGCACTTATTCTAATAGAAATTAGGCCTGATAAAGACACTTTTGCTGTGCATAGTCTTACTGCTGCCAGGTGCTCTCTGGTTTTTGGGGCATCCCATTCTGTGACTACACCAGCCTCTATTTAATACCATAACCATTTGCACTTATTCTAATAGAAATTAGGCCTGATAAAGACACTTTTGCTGTGCATAGTCTTACTGCTGCCAGGTGCTCTCTGGTTTTTGGGGCATCCCATTCTGTGACTACACCAGCCTCTATTTAATACCATAACCATTTGCACTTATTCTAATAGAAATTAGGCCTGATAAAGACACTTTTGCTGTGCATAGTATTAGTGCTGCCAGGTGCTCTCTGGTTTTTGGGGCATCCCATTCTGTGACTACACCAGCCTCTTTTTTAATACCATAACCATTTGCACTTATTCTAATAGAAATAAGCCTGATGAAGACACTTTTGCTGTGCATAGTCTTACTGCTGCCATGTGCTCTCTGGTTTTTGGGGCATCCCATTCTGTGACTACACCAGCCTCTATTTAATACCATAACCATTTGCACTTATTCTAATAGAAATTAGGCCTGATAAAGACACTTTTGCTGTGCATAGTCTTACTGCTGCCAGGTGCTCTCTGGTTTTTGGGGCATCCCATTCTGTGACTACACCAGCCTCTATTTAATAATATAACCATTTGCACTTATTCTAATAGAAATTAGGCCTGATAAAGACACTTTTGCTGTGCATAGTATTAGTGCTGCCAGGTGCTCTCTGGTTTTTGGGGCATCCCATTCTGTGACTACACCAGCCTCTATTTAATACCATAACCATTTGCACTTATTCTAATAGAAATTAGGCCTGATAAAGACACTTTTGCTGTGCATAGTATTAGTGCTGCCAGGTGCTCTCTGGTTTTTGGGGCATCCCATTCTGTGACTACACCAGCCTCTGTTTAATACCATAACCATTTGCCCTTATTCTAATAGAAATTAGGCCTGATAAAGACACTTTTGCTGTGCATAGTCTTACTGCTGCCAGGTGCTCTCTGGTTTTTGGGGCATCCCATTCTGTGACTACACCAGCCTCTATTCAATACCATAACCATTTGCACTTATTCTAATAGAAACTAGGCCTGATATAGACACTTTTGCTGTGCATAGTATTAGTGCTGCCAGGTGCTCTCTGGTTTTTGGGGCATCCCATTCTGTGACTACACCAGCCTCTGTTTAATACCATAACCATTTGCCCTTATTCTAATAGAAATTAGGCCTGATAAAGACACTTTTGCTGTGCATAGTCTTACTGCTGCCAGGTGCTCTCTGGTTTTTGGGGCATCCCATTCTGTGACTACACCAGCCTCTATTTAATACCATAACCATTTGCACTTATTCTAATAGAAATTAGGCCTGATAAAGACACTTTTGCTGTGCATAGTCTTACTGCTGCCAGGTGCTCTCTGGTTTTTGGGGCATCCCATTCTGTGACTACACCAGCCTCTATTTAATACCATAACCATTTGCACTTATTCTAATAGAAATTAGGCCTGATAAAGACACTTTTGCTGTGCATAGTCTTACTGCTGCCAGGTGCTCTCTGGTTTTTGGGGCATCCCATTCTGTGACTACACCAGCCTCTATTTAATACCATAACCATTTGCACTTATTCTAATAGAAATTAGGCCTGATAAAGACACTTTTGCTGTGCATAGTCTTACTGCTGCCAGGTGCTCTCTGGTTTTTGGGGCATCCCATTCTGTGACTACACCAGCCTCTATTTAATACCATAACCATTTGCACTTATTCTAATAGAAATTAGGCCTGATAAAGACACTTTTGCTGTGCATAGTATTAGTGCTGCCAGGTGCTCTCTGGTTTTTGGGGCATCCCATTCTGTGACTACACCAGCCTCTTTTTTAATACCATAACCATTTGAACTTATTCTAATAGAAATAAGCCTGACGAAGACACTTTTGCTGTGCATAGTCTTACTGCTGCCATGTGCTCTCTGGTTTTTGGGGCATCCCATTCTGTGACTACACCAGCCTCTATTTAATACCATAACCATTTGCACTTATTCTAATAGAAATTAGGCCTGATAAAGACACTTTTGCTGTGCATAGTCTTACTGCTGCCAGGTGCTCTCTGGTTTTTGGGGCATCCCATTCTGTGACTACACCAGCCTCTATTTAATACCATAACCATTTGCACTTATTCTAATAGAAATTAGGCCTGATAAAGACACTTTTGCTGTGCATAGTCTTACTGCTGCCAGGTGCTCTCTGGTTTTTGGGGCATCCCATTCTGTGACTACACCAGCCTCTATTTAATACCATAACCATTTGCACTTATTCTAATAGAAATTAGGCCTGATAAAGACACTTTTGCTGTGCATAGTCTTACTGCTGCCAGGTGCTCTCTGGTTTTTGGGGCATCCCATTCTGTGACTACACCAGCCTCTATTTAATACCATAACCATTTGCACTTATTCTAATAGAAATTAGGCCTGATAAAGACACTTTTGCTGTGCATAGTCTTACTGCTTCCAGGTGCTCTCTGGTTTTTGGGGCATCCCATTCTGTGACTACACCAGCCTCTATTTAATACCATAACCATTTGCACTTATTCTAATAGAAATTAGGCCTGATAAAGACACTTTTGCTGTGCATAGTATTAGTGCTGCCAGGTGCTCTCTGGCTTTTTGGGGCATCCCATTCTGTGACTACACCAGCCTCTATGTAATACCATAACCATTTGCACTTATTCTAATAGAAATAAGCCTTATAAAGACACTTTTGCTGTGCATAGTCTTACTGCTGCCAGGTGCTCTCTGGTTTTTGGGGCATCCCATTCTGTGACTACACCAGCCTCTATTTAATATCATAACCATTTGCACTTATTCTAATAGAAATTAGGCCTGATAAAGACACTTTTGCTGTGCATAGTCTTACTGCTGCCAGGTGCTCTCTGGTTTCTGGGGCATCCCATTCTGTGACTACACCAGCCTCTATTTAATACCATAACCATTTGCACTTATTCTAATAGAAATTAGGCCTGATAAAGACACTTTTGCTGTGCATAGTCTTACTGCTGCCAGGTGCTCTCTGGTTTTTGGGGCATCCCATTCTGTGACTACACCAGCCTCTATTTAATACCATAACCATTTGCACTTATTCTAATAGAAATTAGGCCTGATAAAGACACTTTTGCTGTGCATAGTATTAGTGCTGCCAGGTGCTCTCTGGTTTTTGGGGCATCCCATTCTGTGACTACACCAGCCTCTTTTTTAATACCAGAACCATTTGCACTTATTCTAATAGAAATAAGCCTGATAAAGACACTTTTGCTGTGCATAGTCTTACTGCTGCCAGGTGCTCTCTGGTTTTTGGGGCATCCCATTCTGTGACTACACCAGCCTCTATTTAATACCATAACCATTTGCACTTATTCTAATAGAAATTAGGCCTGATAAAGACACTTTTGCTGTGCATAGTCTTACTGCTGCCAGGTGATCTCTGTTTTTTGGGGCATCCCATTATGTGACTACACCAGCCTCTATTTAATACCATAACCATTTGCACTTATTCTAATAGAAATTAGGCCTGATAAAGACACTTTTGCTGTGCATAGTCTTACTGCTGCCAGGTGCTCTCTGGTTTTTGGGGCATCCCATTCTGTGACTACACCAGCCTCTATTTAATACGATAACCATTTGCACTTATTCTAATAGAAATTAGGCCTGATAAAGACACTTTTGCTGTGCATAGTCTTACTGCTGCCAGGTGCTCTCTGGCTTTTTGGGGCATCCCATTCTGTGACTACACCAGCCTCTATTTAATACCATAACCATTTGCACTTATTCTAATAGAAATTAGGCCTGATAAAGACACTTTTGCTGTGCATAGTCTTACTGCTGCCAGGTGCTCTCTGGTTTTTGGGGCATCCCATTCTGTGACTACACCAGCCTCTATTTAATAATATAACCATTTGCACTTATTCTAATAGAAATTAGGCCTGATAAAGACACTTTTGCTGTGCATAGTATTAGTGCTGCCAGGTGCTCTCTGGTTTTTGGGGCATCCCATTCTGTGACTACACCAGCCTCTATTTAATACCATAACCATTTGCACTTATTCTAATAGAAATTAGGCCTGATAAAGACACTTTTGCTGTGCATAGTCTTACTGCTGCCAGGTGCTCTCTGGTTTTTGGGGCATCCCATTCTGTGACTACACCAGCCTCTATTTAATAATATAACCATTTGCACTTATTCTAATAGAAATTAGGCCTGATAAAGACACTTTTGCTGTGCATAGTCTTACTGCTGCCAGGTGCTCTCTGGTTTTTGGGGCATCCCATTCTGTGACTACACCAGCCTCTATTTAATACCATAACCATTTGCACTTATTCTAATAGAAACTAGGCCTGATAAAGACACTTTTGCTGTGCATAGTATTAGTGCTGCCAGGTGCTCTCTGGTTTTTGGGGCATCCCATTCTGTGACTACACCAGCCTCTGTTTAATACCATAACCATTTGCCCTTATTCTAATAGAAATTAGGCCTGATAAAGACACTTTTGCTGTGCATAGTCTTACTGCTGCCAGGTGCTCTCTGGTTTTTGGGGCATCCCATTCTGTGACTACACCAGCCTCTATTCAATACCATAACCATTTGCACTTATTCTAATAGAAACTAGGCCTGATATAGACACTTTTGCTGTGCATAGTATTAGTGCTGCCAGGTGCTCTCTGGTTTTTGGGGCATCCCATTCTGTGACTACACCAGCCTCTGTTTAATACCATAACCATTTGCCCTTATTCTAATAGAAATTAGGCCTGATAAAGACACTTTTGCTGTGCATAGTCTTACTGCTGCCAGGTGCTCTCTGGTTTTTGGGGCATCCCATTCTGTGACTACACCAGCCTCTATTTAATACCATAACCATTTGCACTTATTCTAATAGAAATTAGGCCTGATAAAGACACTTTTGCTGTGCATAGTCTTACTGCTGCCAGGTGCTCTCTGGTTTTTGGGGCATCCCATTCTGTGACTACACCAGCCTCTATTTAATACCATAACCATTTGCACTTATTCTAATAGAAATTAGGCCTGATAAAGACACTTTTGCTGTGCATAGTCTTACTGCTGCCAGGTGCTCTCTGGTTTTTGGGGCATCCCATTCTGTGACTACACCAGCCTCTATTTAATAATATAACCATTTGCACTTATTCTAATAGAAATTAGGCCTGATAAAGACACTTTTGCTGTGCATAGTCTTACTGCTGCCAGGTGCTCTCTGGTTTTTGGGGCATCCCATTCTGTGACTACACCAGCCTCTATTTAATACCATAACCATTTGCACTTATTCTAATAGAAACTAGGCCTGATAAAGACACTTTTGCTGTGCATAGTATTAGTGCTGCCAGGTGCTCTCTGGTTTTTGGGGCATCCCATTCTGTGACTACACCAGCCTCTGTTTAATACCATAACCATTTGCCCTTATTCTAATAGAAATTAGGCCTGATAAAGACACTTTTGCTGTGCATAGTCTTACTGCTGCCAGGTGCTCTCTGGTTTTTGGGGCATCCCATTCTGTGACTACACCAGCCTCTATTCAATACCATAACCATTTGCACTTATTCTAATAGAAACTAGGCCTGATATAGACACTTTTGCTGTGCATAGTATTAGTGCTGCCAGGTGCTCTCTGGTTTTTGGGGCATCCCATTCTGTGACTACACCAGCCTCTGTTTAATACCATAACCATTTGCCCTTATTCTAATAGAAATTAGGCCTGATAAAGACACTTTTGCTGTGCATAGTCTTACTGCTGCCAGGTGCTCTCTGGTTTTTGGGGCATCCCATTCTGTGACTACACCAGCCTCTATTTAATACCATAACCATTTGCACTTATTCTAATAGAAATTAGGCCTGATAAAGACACTTTTGCTGTGCATAGTCTTACTGCTGCCAGGTGCTCTCTGGTTTTTGGGGCATCCCATTCTGTGACTACACCAGCCTCTATTTAATACCATAACCATTTGCACTTATTCTAATAGAAATTAGGCCTGATAAAGACACTTTTGCTGTGCATAGTCTTACTGCTGCCAGGTGCTCTCTGGTTTTTGGGGCATCCCATTCTGTGACTACACCAGCCTCTATTTAATACCATAACCATTTGCACTTATTCTAATAGAAATTAGGCCTGATAAAGACACTTTTGCTGTGCATAGTCTTACTGCTGCCAGGTGCTCTCTGGTTTTTGGGGCATCCCATTCTGTGACTACACCAGCCTCTATTTAATACCATAACCATTTGCACTTATTCTAATAGAAATTAGGCCTGATAAAGACACTTTTGCTGTGCATAGTATTAGTGCTGCCAGGTGCTCTCTGGTTTTTGGGGCATCCCATTCTGTGACTACACCAGCCTCTTTTTTAATACCATAACCATTTGCACTTATTCTAATAGAAATAAGCCTGATGAAGACACTTTTGCTGTGCATAGTCTTACTGCTGCCATGTGCTCTCTGGTTTTTGGGGCATCCCATTCTGTGACTACACCAGCCTCTATTTAATACCATAACCATTTGCACTTATTCTAATAGAAATTAGGCCTGATAAAGACACTTTTGCTGTGCATAGTCTTACTGCTGCCAGGTGCTCTCTGGTTTTTGGGGCATCCCATTCTGTGACTACACCAGCCTCTATTTAATACCATAACCATTTGCACTTATTCTAATAGAAATTAGGCCTGATAAAGACACTTTTGCTGTGCATAGTCTTACTGCTGCCAGGTGCTCTCTGGTTTTTGGGGCATCCCATTCTGTGACTACACCAGCCTCTATTTAATACCATAACCATTTGCACTTATTCTAATAGAAATTAGGCCTGATAAAGACACTTTTGCTGTGCATAGTCTTACTGCTGCCAGGTGCTCTCTGGTTTTTGGGGCATCCCATTCTGTGACTACACCAGCCTCTATTTAATACCATAACCATTTGCACTTATTCTAATAGAAATTAGGCCTGATAAAGACACTTTTGCTGTGCATAGTCTTACTGCTGCCAGGTGCTCTCTGGTTTTTGGGGCATCCCATTCTGTGACTACACCAGCCTCTATTTAATACCATAACCATTTGCACTTATTCTAATAGAAATTAGGCCTGATAAAGACACTTTTGCTGTGCATAGTATTAGTGCTGCCAGGTGCTCTCTGGCTTTTTGGGGCATCCCATTCTGTGACTACACCAGCCTCTATGTAATACCATAACCATTTGCACTTATTCTAATAGAAATAAGCCTTATAAAGACACTTTTGCTGTGCATAGTCTTACTGCTGCCAGGTGCTCTCTGGTTTTTGGGGCATCCCATTCTGTGACTACACCAGCCTCTATTTAATATCATAACCATTTGCACTTATTCTAATAGAAATTAGGCCTGATAAAGACACTTTTGCTGTGCATAGTCTTACTGCTGCCAGGTGCTCTCTGGTTTCTGGGGCATCCCATTCTGTGACTACACCAGCCTCTATTTAATACCATAACCATTTGCACTTATTCTAATAGAAATTAGGCCTGATAAAGACACTTTTGCTGTGCATAGTCTTACTGCTGCCAGGTGCTCTCTGGTTTTTGGGGCATCCCATTCTGTGACTACACCAGCCTCTATTTAATACCATAACCATTTGCACTTATTCTAATAGAAATTAGGCCTGATAAAGACACTTTTGCTGTGCATAGTATTAGTGCTGCCAGGTGCTCTCTGGTTTTTGGGGCATCCCATTCTGTGACTACACCAGCCTCTTTTTTAATACCAGAACCATTTGCACTTATTCTAATAGAAATAAGCCTGATAAAGACACTTTTGCTGTGCATAGTCTTACTGCTGCCAGGTGCTCTCTGGTTTTTGGGGCATCCCATTCTGTGACTACACCAGCCTCTATTTAATACCATAACCATTTGCACTTATTCTAATAGAAATTAGGCCTGATAAAGACACTTTTGCTGTGCATAGTCTTACTGCTGCCAGGTGATCTCTGTTTTTTGGGGCATCCCATTATGTGACTACACCAGCCTCTATTTAATACCATAACCATTTGCACTTATTCTAATAGAAATTAGGCCTGATAAAGACACTTTTGCTGTGCATAGTCTTACTGCTGCCAGGTGCTCTCTGGTTTTTGGGGCATCCCATTCTGTGACTACACCAGCCTCTATTTAATACGATAACCATTTGCACTTATTCTAATAGAAATTAGGCCTGATAAAGACACTTTTGCTGTGCATAGTCTTACTGCTGCCAGGTGCTCTCTGGCTTTTTGGGGCATCCCATTCTGTGACTACACCAGCCTCTATTTAATACCATAACCATTTGCACTTATTCTAATAGAAATTAGGCCTGATAAAGACACTTTTGCTGTGCATAGTCTTACTGCTGCCAGGTGCTCTCTGGTTTTTGGGGCATCCCATTCTGTGACTACACCAGCCTCTATTTAATAATATAACCATTTGCACTTATTCTAATAGAAATTAGGCCTGATAAAGACACTTTTGCTGTGCATAGTATTAGTGCTGCCAGGTGCTCTCTGGTTTTTGGGGCATCCCATTCTGTGACTACACCAGCCTCTATTTAATACCATAACCATTTGCACTTATTCTAATAGAAATTAGGCCTGATAAAGACACTTTTGCTGTGCATAGTATTAGTGCTGCCAGGTGCTCTCTGGTTTTTGGGGCATCCCATTCTGTGACTACACCAGCCTCTGTTTAATACCATAACCATTTGCCCTTATTCTAATAGAAATTAGGCCTGATAAAGACACTTTTGCTGTGCATAGTCTTACTGCTGCCAGGTGCTCTCTGGTTTTTGGGGCATCCCATTCTGTGACTACACCAGCCTCTGTTTAATACCATAACCATTTGCCCTTATTCTAATAGAAATTAGGCCTGATAAAGACACTTTTGCTGTGCATAGTCTTACTGCTGCCAGGTGCTCTCTGGTTTTTGGGGCATCCCATTCTGTGACTACACCAGCCTCTATTTAATACCATAACCATTTGCACTTATTCTAATAGAAATTAGGCCTGATAAAGACACTTTTGCTGTGCATAGTCTTACTGCTGCCAGGTGCTCTCTGGTTTTTGGGGCATCCCATTCTGTGACTACACCAGCCTCTATTTAATACCATAACCATTTGCACTTATTCTAATAGAAATTAGGCCTGATAAAGACACTTTTGCTGTGCATAGTATTAGTGCTGCCAGGTGCTCTCTGGTTTTTGGGGCATCCCATTCTGTGACTACACCAGCCTCTTTTTTAATACCATAACCATTTGCACTTATTCTAATAGAAATAAGCCTGATGAAGACACTTTTGCTGTGCATAGTCTTACTGCTGCCATGTGCTCTCTGGTTTTTGGGGCATCCCATTCTGTGACTACACCAGCCTCTATTTAATACCATAACCATTTGCACTTATTCTAATAGAAATTAGGCCTGATAAAGACACTTTTGCTGTGCATAGTCTTACTGCTGCCAGGTGCTCTCTGGTTTTTGGGGCATCCCATTCTGTGACTACACCAGCCTCTATTTAATACCATAACCATTTGCACTTATTCTAATAGAAATTAGGCCTGATAAAGACACTTTTGCTGTGCATAGTCTTACTGCTGCCAGGTGCTCTCTGGTTTTTGGGGCATCCCATTCTGTGACTACACCAGCCTCTATTTAATACCATAACCATTTGCACTTATTCTAATAGAAATTAGGCCTGATAAAGACACTTTTGCTGTGCATAGTCTTACTGCTGCCAGGTGCTCTCTGGTTTTTGGGGCATCCCATTCTGTGACTACACCAGCCTCTATTTAATACCATAACCATTTGCACTTATTCTAATAGAAATTAGGCCTGATAAAGACACTTTTGCTGTGCATAGTCTTACTGCTGCCAGGTGCTCTCTGGTTTTTGGGGCATCCCATTCTGTGACTACACCAGCCTCTATTTAATACCATAACCATTTGCACTTATTCTAATAGAAATTAGGCCTGATAAAGACACTTTTGCTGTGCATAGTATTAGTGCTGCCAGGTGCTCTCTGGCTTTTTGGGGCATCCCATTCTGTGACTACACCAGCCTCTATGTAATACCATAACCATTTGCACTTATTCTAATAGAAATAAGCCTTATAAAGACACTTTTGCTGTGCATAGTCTTACTGCTGCCAGGTGCTCTCTGGTTTTTGGGGCATCCCATTCTGTGACTACACCAGCCTCTATTTAATATCATAACCATTTGCACTTATTCTAATAGAAATTAGGCCTGATAAAGACACTTTTGCTGTGCATAGTCTTACTGCTGCCAGGTGCTCTCTGGTTTCTGGGGCATCCCATTCTGTGACTACACCAGCCTCTATTTAATACCATAACCATTTGCACTTATTCTAATAGAAATTAGGCCTGATAAAGACACTTTTGCTGTGCATAGTCTTACTGCTGCCAGGTGCTCTCTGGTTTTTGGGGCATCCCATTCTGTGACTACACCAGCCTCTATTTAATACCATAACCATTTGCACTTATTCTAATAGAAATTAGGCCTGATAAAGACACTTTTGCTGTGCATAGTATTAGTGCTGCCAGGTGCTCTCTGGTTTTTGGGGCATCCCATTCTGTGACTACACCAGCCTCTTTTTTAATACCAGAACCATTTGCACTTATTCTAATAGAAATAAGCCTGATAAAGACACTTTTGCTGTGCATAGTCTTACTGCTGCCAGGTGCTCTCTGGTTTTTGGGGCATCCCATTCTGTGACTACACCAGCCTCTATTTAATACCATAACCATTTGCACTTATTCTAATAGAAATTAGGCCTGATAAAGACACTTTTGCTGTGCATAGTCTTACTGCTGCCAGGTGATCTCTGTTTTTTGGGGCATCCCATTATGTGACTACACCAGCCTCTATTTAATACCATAACCATTTGCACTTATTCTAATAGAAATTAGGCCTGATAAAGACACTTTTGCTGTGCATAGTCTTACTGCTGCCAGGTGCTCTCTGGTTTTTGGGGCATCCCATTCTGTGACTACACCAGCCTCTATTTAATACGATAACCATTTGCACTTATTCTAATAGAAATTAGGCCTGATAAAGACACTTTTGCTGTGCATAGTCTTACTGCTGCCAGGTGCTCTCTGGCTTTTTGGGGCATCCCATTCTGTGACTACACCAGCCTCTATTTAATACCATAACCATTTGCACTTATTCTAATAGAAATTAGGCCTGATAAAGACACTTTTGCTGTGCATAGTCTTACTGCTGCCAGGTGCTCTCTGGTTTTTGGGGCATCCCATTCTGTGACTACACCAGCCTCTATTTAATAATATAACCATTTGCACTTATTCTAATAGAAATTAGGCCTGATAAAGACACTTTTGCTGTGCATAGTATTAGTGCTGCCAGGTGCTCTCTGGTTTTTGGGGCATCCCATTCTGTGACTACACCAGCCTCTATTTAATACCATAACCATTTGCACTTATTCTAATAGAAATTAGGCCTGATAAAGACACTTTTGCTGTGCATAGTATTAGTGCTGCCAGGTGCTCTCTGGTTTTTGGGGCATCCCATTCTGTGACTACACCAGCCTCTGTTTAATACCATAACCATTTGCCCTTATTCTAATAGAAATTAGGCCTGATAAAGACACTTTTGCTGTGCATAGTCTTACTGCTGCCAGGTGCTCTCTGGTTTTTGGGGCATCCCATTCTGTGACTACACCAGCCTCTATTCAATACCATAACCATTTGCACTTATTCTAATAGAAATTAGGCCTGATAAAGACACTTTTGCTGTGCATAGTATTAGTGCTGCCAGGTGCTCTCTGGTTTTTGGGGCATCCCATTCTGTGACTACACCAGCCTCTATTTAATACCATAACCATTTGCACTTATTCTAATAGAAATTAGGCCTGATAAAGACACTTTTGCTGTGCATAGTATTAGTGCTGCCAGGTGCTCTCTGGCTTTTTGGGGCATCCCATTCTGTGACTACACCAGCCTCTATGTAATACCATAACCATTTGCACTTATTCTAATAGAAATAAGCCTTATAAAGACACTTTTGCTGTGCATAGTCTTACTGCTGCCAGGTGCTCTCTGGTTTTTGGGGCATCCCATTCTGTGACTACACCAGCCTCTATTTAATATCATAACCATTTGCACTTATTCTAATAGAAATTAGGCCTGATAAAGACACTTTTGCTGTGCATAGTCTTACTGCTGCCAGGTGCTCTCTGGTTTCTGGGGCATCCCATTCTGTGACTACACCAGCCTCTATTTAATACCATAACCATTTGCACTTATTCTAATAGAAATTAGGCCTGATAAAGACACTTTTGCTGTGCATAGTCTTACTGCTGCCAGGTGCTCTCTGGTTTTTGGGGCATCCCATTCTGTGACTACACCAGCCTCTATTTAATACCATAACCATTTGCACTTATTCTAATAGAAATTAGGCCTGATAAAGACACTTTTGCTGTGCATAGTATTAGTGCTGCCAGGTGCTCTCTGGTTTTTGGGGCATCCCATTCTGTGACTACACCAGCCTCTGTTTAATACCATAACCATTTGCCCTTATTCTAATAGAAATTAGGCCTGATAAAGACACTTTTGCTGTGCATAGTCTTACTGCTGCCAGGTGCTCTCTGGTTTTTGGGGCATCCCATTCTGTGACTACACCAGCCTCTATTCAATACCATAACCATTTGCACTTATTCTAATAGAAATTAGGCCTGATAAAGACACTTTTGCTGTGCATAGTATTAGTGCTGCCAGGTGCTCTCTGGTTTTTGGGGCATCCCATTCTGTGACTACACCAGCCTCTATTTAATACCATAACCATTTGCACTTATTCTAATAGAAATTAGGCCTGATAAAGACACTTTTGCTGTGCATAGTCTTACTGCTGCCAGGTGCTCTCTGGTTTTTGGGGCATCCCATTCTGTGACTACACCAGCCTCTATTTAATAATATAACCATTTGCACTTATTCTAATAGAAAATAGGCCTGATAAAGACACTTTTGCTGTGCATAGTATTAGTGCTGCCAGGTGCTCTCTGGTTTTTGGGGCATCCCATTCTGTGACTACACCAGCCTCTATTTAATACCATAACCATTTGCACCTATTCTAATAGAAATTAGGCCTGATAAAGACACTTTTGCTGTGCATAGTATTAGTGCTGCCAGGTGCTCTCTGGTTTTTGGGGCATCCCATTCTGTGACTACACCAGCCTCTGTTTAATACCATAACCATTTGCCCTTATTCTAATAGAAATTAGGCCTGATAAAGACACTTTTGCTGTGCATAGTTTTACTGCTGCCAGGTGCTCTCTGGTTTTTGGGGCATCCCATTCTGTGACTACAAAAGCCTCTATTTAATACCATAACCATTTGCACTTATTCTAATAGAAATTAGGCCTGATAAAGACACTTTTGCTGTGCATAGTCTTACTGCTGCCAGGTGCTCTCTGGTTTTTGGGGCATCCCATTCTGTGACTACACCAGCCTCTATTTAATAATATAACCATTTGCACTTATTCTAATAGAAATTAGGCCTGATAAAGACACTTTTGCTGTGCATAGTCTTACTGCTGCCAGGTGCTCTCTGGTTTTTGGGGCATCCCATTCTGTGACTACACCAGCCTCTATTTAATACCATAACCATTTGCACTTATTCTAATAGAAACTAGGCCTGATAAAGACACTTTTGCTGTGCATAGTATTAGTGCTGCCAGGTGCTCTCTGGTTTTTGGGGCATCCCATTCTGTGACTACACCAGCCTCTGTTTAATACCATAACCATTTGCCCTTATTCTAATAGAAATTAGGCCTGATAAAGACACTTTTGCTGTGCATAGTCTTACTGCTGCCAGGTGCTCTCTGGTTTTTGGGGCATCCCATTCTGTGACTACACCAGCCTCTATTTAATACCATAACCATTTGCACTTATTCTAATAGAAATTAGGCCTGATAAAGACACTTTTGCTGTGCATAGTCTTACTGCTGCCAGGTGCTCTCTGGTTTTTGGGGCATCCCATTCTGTGACTACACCAGCCTCTATTTAATACCATAACCATTTGCACTTATTCTAATAGAAATTAGGCCTGATAAAGACACTTTTGCTGTGCATAGTCTTACTGCTGCCAGGTGCTCTCTGGTTTTTGGGGCATCCCATTCTGTGACTACACCAGCCTCTATTTAATACCATAACCATTTGCACTTATTCTAATAGAAATTAGGCCTGATAAAGACACTTTTGCTGTGCATAGTCTTACTGCTGCCAGGTGCTCTCTGGTTTTTGGGGCATCCCATTCTGTGACTACACCAGCCTCTATTTAATACCATAACCATTTGCACTTATTCTAATAGAAATTAGGCCTGATAAAGACACTTTTGCTGTGCATAGTATTAGTGCTGCCAGGTGCTCTCTGGTTTTTGGGGCATCCCATTCTGTGACTACACCAGCCTCTTTTTTAATACCATAACCATTTGCACTTATTCTAATAGAAATAAGCCTGATGAAGACACTTTTGCTGTGCATAGTCTTACTGCTGCCATGTGCTCTCTGCTTTTTGGGGCATCCCATTCTGTGACTACACCAGCCTCTATTTAATACCATAACCATTTGCACTTATTCTAATAGAAATTAGGCCTGATAAAGACACTTTTGCTGTGCATAGTATTAGTGCTGCCAGGTGCTCTCTGGTTTTTGGGGCATCCCATTCTGTGACTACACCAGCCTCTATTTAATACCATAACCATTTGCACTTATTCTAATAGAAATTAGGCCTGATAAAGACACTTTTGCTGTGCATAGTCTTACTGCTGCCAGGTGCTCTCTGGTTTTTGGGGCATCCCATTCTGTGACTACACCAGCCTCTATTTAATAATATAACCATTTGCACTTATTCTAATAGAAATTAGGCCTGATAAAGACACTTTTGCTGTGCATAGTTTTACTGCTGCCAGGTGCTCTCTGGTTTTTGGGGCATCCCATTCTGTGACTACACCAGCCTCTATTTAATAATATAACCATTTGCACTTATTCTAATAGAAATTAGGCCTGATAAAGACACTTTTGCTGTGCATAGTCTTACTGCTGCCAGGTGCTCTCTGGTTTTTGGGGCATCCCATTCTGTGACTACACCAGCCTCTATTTAATACCATAACCATTTGCACTTATTCTAATAGAAACTAGGCCTGATAAAGACACTTTTGCTGTGCATAGTATTAGTGCTGCCAGGTGCTCTCTGGTTTTTGGGGCATCCCATTCTGTGACTACACCAGCCTCTGTTTAATACCATAACCATTTGCCCTTATTCTAATAGAAATTAGGCCTGATAAAGACACTTTTGCTGTGCATAGTCTTACTGCTGCCAGGTGCTCTCTGGTTTTTGGGGCATCCCATTCTGTGACTACACCAGCCTCTATTTAATACCATAACCATTTGCACTTATTCTAATAGAAATTAGGCCTGATAAAGACACTTTTGCTGTGCATAGTCTTACTGCTGCCAGGTGCTCTCTGGTTTTTGGGGCATCCCATTCTGTGACTACACCAGCCTCTATTTAATACCATAACCATTTGCACTTATTCTAATAGAAATTAGGCCTGATAAAGACACTTTTGCTGTGCATAGTCTTACTGCTGCCAGGTGCTCTCTGGTTTTTGGGGCATCCCATTCTGTGACTACACCAGCCTCTATTTAATACCATAACCATTTGCACTTATTCTAATAGAAATTAGGCCTGATAAAGACACTTTTGCTGTGCATAGTCTTACTGCTGCCAGGTGCTCTCTGGTTTTTGGGGCATCCCATTCTGTGACTACACCAGCCTCTATTTAATACCATAACCATTTGCACTTATTCTAATAGAAATTAGGCCTGATAAAGACACTTTTGCTGTGCATAGTATTAGTGCTGCCAGGTGCTCTCTGGTTTTTGGGGCATCCCATTCTGTGACTACACCAGCCTCTTTTTTAATACCATAACCATTTGCACCTATTCTAATAGAAATAAGCCTGATGAAGACACTTTTGCTGTGCATAGTCTTACTGCTGCCATGTGCTCTCTGGTTTTTGGGGCATCCCATTCTGTGACTACACCAGCCTCTATTTAATACCATAACCATTTGCACTTATTCTAATAGAAATTAGGCCTGATAAAGACACTTTTGCTGTGCATAGTCTTACTGCTGCCAGGTGCTCTCTGGTTTTTGGGGCATCCCATTCTGTGACTACACCAGCCTCTATTTAATACCATAACCATTTGCACTTATTCTAATAGAAATTAGGCCTGATAAAGACACTTTTGCTGTGCATAGTCTTACTGCTGCCAGGTGCTCTCTGGTTTTTGGGGCATCCCATTCTGTGACTACACCAGCCTCTATTTAATACCATAACCATTTGCACTTATTCTAATAGAAATTAGGCCTGATAAAGACACTTTTGCTGTGCATAGTCTTACTGCTGCCAGGTGCTCTCTGGTTTTTGGGGCATCCCATTCTGTGACTACACCAGCCTCTATTTAATACCATAACCATTTGCACTTATTCTAATAGAAATTAGGCCTGATAAAGACACTTTTGCTGTGCATAGTCTTACTGCTGCCAGGTGCTCTCTGGTTTTTGGGGCATCCCATTCTGTGACTACACCAGCCTCTATTTAATACCATAACCATTTGCACTTATTCTAATAGAAATTAGGCCTGATAAAGACACTTTTGCTGTGCATAGTCTTACTGCTGCCAGGTGCTCTCTGGTTTTTGGGGCATCCCATTCTGTGACTACACCAGCCTCTATTTAATACCATAACCATTTGCACTTATTCTAATAGAAATTAGGCCTGATAAAGACACTTTTGCTGTGCATAGTCTTACTGCTGCCAGGTGCTCTCTGGTTTCTGGGGCATCCCATTCTGTGACTACACCAGCCTCTATTTAATACCATAACCATTTGCACTTATTCTAATAGAAATTAGGCCTGATAAAGACACTTTTGCTGTGCATAGTCTTACTGCTGCCAGGTGCTCTCTGGTTTTTGGGGCATCCCATTCTGTGACTACACCAGCCTCTATTTAATACCATAACCATTTGCACTTATTCTTTTTTTTTTTTTTTAAATTGTAATTTTTATTGCGGAGATATGGCATTACAGACAGGCTTGATCAATACAAACAAGGCGAGATAATAAACATATCTGAAATACACATCATATTGACACTACACAGTAGGGCAATTGTTTTCAGGGGAGAGATAGGCTAGAGGGGGGGGTGGGGGGTTGAAAGGCTGGCCGCACAGCCGGAGGGGCCGTCGGACACCATCCAATGCCCTGGGAGACCAACCGCGCAGCCAGCCCCCCCCACACAACCGCCAAGGAAGCTCCCCGTGCCGACCACCGCCAATTAAAGCTTGAAAGCTCTGGTCTGCAGCCCAAGCCCCCGCATTTCTTTTATGCAAGAGCAAAACAGAGTGCGTAGGGCACAACAAAGAAGAGGAGAAGAAAAGTAGAGAGACTGAAGAAACGAAGAAGACAGGGGGGAAGGGGGAAGAGTCCGGGGGGAGGGAGCTGGGTAAAGGGATACGGGGGGGGGGGGGAATCCACACTAGACTGTCCTGGCATCACTCCTGGAGAAAGCCCAGGTATTCCGCCGAGAGGGTAAATTTATCCCATGGGCACCAAATCTCCCTGTATTTGTCAAAGGTTCCCTTCATTGAGGCTGTAAGCTCCTCCATCCTGCTTATATCTCTCACCCTAGATAGCCACATAGCCGTTGAGGGAGGGTCCGGCGACTTCCAACACGCAGGTATACACGTCTTCGCGGCGTTTAGCAGAGGGGCTAGGAGGGACCCACCCCTCTCGCGGACGGAAGCAGGGGCCAAGTTAAGGAGGTAGGCGGCTGGGTCATCACCCAACTCAACCCCAGTCAGGTGTAATACTATTTTTCGGACGTTGCCCCAGAACTTAGTGAGGCCGGTGCATTCCCAGAAGATATGGATCATCGTGCCCCTTTCTCGCGAGCACCTCCAGCATAGGGGGCTGGAAGAGGGAAACATCTTTGCCAGCCTAGCTGGCACGTAATACCAGCGGGACAAGATTTTAAATGAGGCTTCTTGATATCTGCTGGAGATAGAGGATTTGTGGACCAGCTGAAACATAGCTTGCCTCTGTTCAACAGAGAAGATTCTGTTTAGTTCCCTCTCCCATCCCCCCACGCAGGGGGGCACAAACGAATCCGGGGGACTAATAAGCTGGGAATAGGCATATGACAGAGCCCCTCTAAAATGACCCACCCCAAAGCATATTTGCTCGAATGATGTCAATGGTCTATCAGCCTCACCCATCTGGTCGACGGTTCTCTGGTAGTGTGACAGTTGGAGGGCCCTCCAGAAGTTGAGTGGCTGCAACGAATGTTTAGCAGCCAGAGCCTCCGCCCCACACCACCCGCCCACCTCGCGCATGTGCCTGATCCTGAAACAATTTTGTTGTGCCCAAGAGCGGAATACGCCGTCCGATTGGCTCGCTGGGAAGTCCGGGTGCCCTATCACCGGGGTTAATGGTGACGGGGAGGGAGAGATGTCCAGCCTCTGGAAGACCTGTGCTACTACCTTCCTCGTGGGGCCTATTGTGGGGTGCTTACTGAGAACTTGAATCTGGCTCTGTGGTATCCATGGGAGTCCCGGAAGAAAGGCGGGTGAAGCCTCCTGTTCAATGAGTGTCCACTGTTTCAGCTTAGTATGTCTGCACCAGTCGACCACCCTGACTAGGTGCGCTGCCGCATGATACATTTTCCAATCCGGGAGACCCAGGCCCCCACAAGCCTTGGGGAGGGTCAGCAGAGACGCTGCCAGACGGTGGGATTTCCCTGCCCAAACGAACCTAGAACATAAACCCGTAAGACGCTTAAAGAACGCCTGCGGGACCTCTACAGGAAGGGCCTGGAAGAGATACAGCACTCTAGGAAGGATGTTCATCTTAATAATATTCACCCGGCCGAACCAGGTGAATGCACCCCCGTTCCACTTCCGAAGGTCCTCTTCCACTTTTTTCAGTAACGGGGGGAAATTAAGGCCATAAATCCTATGAGGCTGGGACGGAATTTGTGTTCCTAAGTAGGTCACCGCCTCCCCCTCCCATTTGAAGCGGAAAGTTTTCGAGATTTGCTCTAATCTTTTGTGGGGGATATTAATGTTAAGGGCCGATGATTTCTGATAATTAATTTTATAGTTGGACACTGCCTGAAAGACCCGGAGCTCCGCCAGCAAAACGGGGAGAGTTATTTCTGGCTTAGTGACAAAAAAGATTAGGTCGTCGGCATACGCTGCCACTTTGTGTTCAACCCGACCAACCTGTATCCCGGCCACATCCTGGTTCTTCCTGACAGTGCGCAAAAACGGCTCAAGTGTTAAAATGAAAATCAGGGGTGAAAGCGGGCAACCCTGGCGTGTCCCGTTTGATTGATTAAATGGCCTAGAAGGGAGCCCATTTACTACAACAGACGCAGAGGGGCACGAGTATGAGGCCTTGATCCAGTGGGTCATGTTCTCCCCAAGGCCAATATGGCTAAGGGTAGCAAATAGAAATTCCCAGCTTACCCTATCAAACGCCTTCTCTGCGTCCGTCGAAAGGAGCAAGGCTCCCGGCCCCCCCATCCGCGCCTGATGAATCAAATTGATGACCCTCGTAGTGTTGTCCCTGCCCTCTCTTGAAGGGACAAAGCCAACCTGGTCCCAATGAACGAGATGGGGGACGAGAGGGGCCAGTCTGTCTGCTATAATCTTATTAAATAGTTTTAGGTCGCAGTTCAGTAAAGAAATGGGCCTATAGCTGCCACACTGCATTGGGTCCTTGCCCTCTTTTGGGATAATCGTGATATGCGCACGAAGAGTATCTTTAGGCGGGGGACAGCCGTCTTTCAGGGAGCCGAAGGAAGCGATGAATTGAGGGCCAAGCGTCGCGGCAAACTCCTTGTAGTAAGCCAAGTTAAAACCGTCTGGGCCCGGCGCCCTGCCCGGCTTAGTGCCTTTAATGGCCCTGAGAAATTCATCCAACTCTATCTCTCCCTCAAGGGCGCTAACAACCTCATTTTTGAGCCTAGGGAGACCAGACTCCCGGATGTAAGAAGCGATTCGGCTCAAGTGAGTGGCCGAACGCTCCTGGGGCAGGTTATATAGGCTCTCGTAGAACTCCCCAAAGGCCTGCGCTATGTCTGCGGTCAGGTGTTTCCTATGCCCCTTGGAGTCTTGAATAGTTGGGATATAGTTCTTCCCACGCTGAGCTCTCAGCGCCCTCGCAAGGGCTTTACCCGACTTATTGGCGTATTCGTAAAAAAATCTCTGACTTCTAGCCGCGCATTTTTTTGCTTCGGCGAGGCAGAGGTCTCTAAGGGACTCCCGGAGACACACCAAGCGGGCTCCCAGGACCCTATCTACTGTCTGTTTGTGCCTAGATTCAATATCCAGTATCTCTTGGGTCAGCTGCGCCATCTGATTGTTCCTCTGTTTCTTAAGGCGCGAACCATGTTTGATTAATAAGCCCCTGACCACGCACTTGTGGGCCTCCCAGACAGACATCCGTGGGACCCCCTCCGTGATGTTTGTGGAGAAGAATTCTGCGATAGTCTTATCGATGTCGGCCCGGACCTCGGGATCCTGCAAGAGCGAATTGTTAAGTCTCCATTGACCTCTGAGGGGTGGGGTGTCCGGGATGGAGAGGGTAACCGAGACAGGCGCGTGGTCTGAGATGGCTATATGGCCAATGTCCATGCTGACTACCAGGTGTAGAAGCCTGTGTGGGATCAGGAAGAAATCTATACGTGAGTAAGAGTTATGAGGTGGGGAAAAGAACGTATAGTCTCTCTCCCTAGGATTGAGTATCCGCCACGCATCTATCAACTGGTTCCTGTGGAGTAAGGCCTTAATTTTTTTGAGCATGGAGAAGGGGATATGTGAGACCCCCCTAGAGGTGTCCAACCCAGGATCCAGGACCATGTTAAAGTCCCCCCCAACCAGCAAAACCCCCTCGGCAAAGGCTGTAAGCCTCTCCAAAGTGGAATGAAGAAATTTATGCTGATTGGAGTTGGGACAGTAGCAAGTTGCCAGGGTAATTTTTAGGGAGTAAAGTGTCCCTCTTACAAAGAGAAACCTTCCCTCGGGATCTTCAAAAGTCTCAAGGAGTGTCCAGGGTAGCGACCCTGCCAGCAGAATGGCGACCCCCCTTGATTTTGAATCCGGAGAGGGGCAAAGGTATTGGGTCTTAAAGTGGCGATCAGTAAGATTATGGGACCTGCCTGCCTTGAGGTGGGTTTCCTGAAGAAAGGCAATCTGCGTGTGCAAGCGCTTCAACTCCCTGAGGATGGAGGATCTCTTGAAGGGGGAATTCAAACCCTTGGCATTAAGGGAGGTGCATTTTACCCTGGACATACTGGTAAGCTAAGGAGAACCCCGGGGCTAGCTTTTAATGGCCGACAAGCGGTCAATGTATCGAAGGCGGGGGGCTGGGTGAGGGGGGGAGAGGAGTGGTGTTGGGGGGGTGGCAAGCACAAAAGGGAAACAGACAAAGAAGAAGAAGAAAAAGAGGAAAGAAGAGAAAACGTAGACTTAACTACAAGTGGAAGCTTAAGGCACTCCACCTAAATTGGAACCAAACACTGTTCCAAACGTGTGCCCCCTCACCCAACGGCGACAGGGAGGAAGGGCACAGGCCTACTGTGGGAGCGCGGCGAAGCAGAAGGGGACGGGGGTCCCCCCCCCGGCCGGCCAAAATGAGGATCAGCTCGGACCACCTTGGCGCCCGCATCCAAGACAGCGCAGGGCAACAATGGGTCGACACAACCGTTAGAACCATTACCAGAAAGAAAAAAAAAAAAAAAAAAAACATAAGCATATTCCCATCAGATGGACATAGGTCATGGCGGGGGCGCACCCGCGCCGGCCGCGCGGACGGGGCGGAATAGAGGCAGGCCCACAAGACCTGAGCTACATAACGGGGGAGCCCCGAAGCAGGCCCCGTGGGGGCCGCCGCGGGTGACACCCCACCCACCCCCGGGCGGCCAGGGAGGCTAGCCGGCGGGCGCCCGGGGAGCAGTGAGGGCCCAGCGGCAAACTCCGCCCGACCCCCACCCCCCCAGGCCCCCCCCACCCAGCCACCCCACAACCACGTACACCCGTGGGAAACATGCACAGGTATGTAGGTGGCACCTGGGTTAAACAGTAAAAACATTCTACAAAACTTAAGAGAGCCCAAGAGGGAACAGAGGAGAGAAAAAAAAAACATTTTTAAACACAAGATGGATCTCAGGAGTCCTCAGAGAGGCAGTCCACGTACCCATCACAAGGCTATGAGAAGCTGAGGGGAGGAAGACAAAATTGTTAAGCAAAAGAACATCGGGTGCATTCAGAGGGATACTCTATAGCTCATTGTCCAGGGGACGGCGGGTCTGTGGCCCCCTCTCGCTGCTTCGTCTTCTATTCGCCGGGCGGGGTCTCCACACACGCCGTGGTCTGGGCGGTTGCCACCCGCCCGGGGCCTGTGGAGCAAGCGGGGGCGGAATGTCCAGCCAGTTGGGAACATCCAACGGAGGAATGTCCAAGAAGGTGAACAGTTCCGGGAGATCCTCCGGAGAGCGCAAGGCAAACACGCGCTGGTTCTTCCGAACTAGGAGGTGAAATGGGTAGCCCCAGCGATAAGAGGCCCCACACTCCTGAATTTTTGCCAGTAAGGGTTTCAAGAGGCGGCGCATCTGTAGGGATCTCCTGGAGACGTCCGGGAATATCTGGATTGAAGCCCCGTCAAGGCTTATCTGGCCTTTTTCCCATGCCTTCCTAATTATTTCCTCCTTCAGTTGGAAGTAATGAAGGCGGCAAAGCACATCTCGGGGTCGACTTGGATCAGAAGGTCTGGGACCAAGGGTCCTGTGGATGCGGTCCATCAAGATTTCTGACTCTGGAGGGCGGTTTAAGATTTCATTGAAAATACCAGTGACTGTGTGCTGAAGTTGCTCCTGCCCAGTGGCCTCCGGCAGGCCTCTGACCCGGATGTTGTTGCGACGGCTCCGATTTTCCAGGTCGTCAAGGTGCAAGATCGTGGCTTGGGAGAGGGTCTGCTGGTGTGACATCTTCCTCTCCAGTGCCTCTATTCTTTGCAGGGATGTTTGCTGTGCCAGATCCAGACCAGCAACCTTGGAATCCAAACCCTCCACGGAGTTTCGCAGGTCTAGAATGTCCTTCCTAAAGGTACTCTCAACTCGCAATATGAAGGCCTCCAGGTCTGCTTTGGTAGGAAGAGCTTTAAGCTCAGACTTGATCTCCGCCAATGCTGAGTGGTCGAATTCCGGTTGGGAAGGTGGGGGAAGTCTGTGTAAGGGAGGGGATGGGTTGTTCCGACGAAGTCCTGAGGTGGACTGCCCCGGCTGGGCGTTCGGACAGTCCCCGATGGGCCCCCTTTTTGCGTTAGGAAGTCTCCCAAAGGAATGGGCGTTTGGCTCACGGGGGAGTTCGCTCACATCTTCCCGCGAGGATCTCTGTGGACTATCTTCAAGGCCCAGACTTGAGTGCCTGGAGGGGGTATGTGGGCCTCGCGCGACCCCCACCGGCGAGGGCCAATCCCGCGGTGGTGGGCCACCAGAAAGGGCCCCAAGATCCGGCGTCGACGGGCTGAAGCAGGGAGTGGGCGAGTCCCTGCAGCGGGGCGAGGACATGACCCCATACATTACTGGTGCTGGGCTGACCATATCCCTTGCCTTCATATTAACTGGGCAAGTGGGAGAAGGGGTGCCGCTCCAGGCCGGGCTCCCCCCCCCAGGCGGCTGGTGATCACCAGCAGGCCTATATATGGAGCCGCATATGTGCTGGGGACTGGAGTGTGAGTGCCCCCCCGAGGGCCCCCAGATATTAGGCCCACTGTTCAGTGTCCCCATCAGATCCTGGGGGGTGCCAAGCTGCCCTGCAATCTCGCAGGGTTCATACTGAGTAGGAGGAGGGAGGGCTTCTGGAGGAGAGAGCCGTACCCGCGGCCCGCGAGGATCTCGCTGCGGATCGCGCAGCCCCCCTCCTTCCCCGGACTCACCCCCGGCAGCTGTGTGAGCAGTGTCCTCCGCATCCCGCCGCCCGCCGACAGCGAGCGGTGCCTCGGTCTCCCGGTCGCAGATCTCTGCCGCCGCCTCTGCGCCCCTCGGTTCAGGCAGCTCCGTCCCGCCCACGGGACCGCAGCTCGGCACCCGCCGAGCATCGCCTCGCCTCCCGCCGCACCTCGGAGTCCCGCCGATGGGACACATCTCCCGCCGTCCGCGCGTGTCCGCCCGATCCTCCGTGTTGGCAGCAGCCGACACCTCCTCTGAGCCCGATCCCGGCAGTTCCTCCGCCATCTCCTCCTGGCACGCCGCCACCTCCGCCATCTTGGACTTCGGGGTCCCGCTCCCCTTTCTCCTGGAATCAGTCAGGTAGGAGCTTATTTTTTTAAATTGTGCCGCTGGCGATGTCTTCTGCCCCTTCCTCTTCTTTGCCATTTGGGTGATCGCTCTGGTTCAGGCTGTAAAAGCTAGGAAAAAGCTATTCTTTCGGCCGTCCAAAGGGAGCTCCCCCAGAACACGTCCTCAGCCGTTCATGTCCGGCCACGCCCCCATTTGCACTTATTCTAATAGAAATTAGGCCTGATAAAGACACTTTTGCTGTGCATAGTATTAGTGCTGCCAGGTGCTCTCTGGTTTTTGGGGCATCCCATTCTGTGACTACACCAGCCTCTTTTTTAATACCAGAACCATTTGCACTTATTCTAATAGAAATAAGCCTGATAAAGACACTTTTGCTGTGCATAGTCTTACTGCTGCCAGGTGCTCTCTGGTTTTTGGGGCATCCCATTCTGTGACTACACCAGCCTCTATTTAATACCATAACCATTTGCACTTATTCTAATAGAAATTAGGCCTGATAAAGACACTTTTGCTGTGCATAGTCTTACTGCTGCCAGGTGCTCTCTGGTTTTTGGGGCATCCCATTCTGTGACTACACCAGCCTCTATTTAATACCATAACCATTTGCACTTATTCTAATAGAAATTAGGCCTGATAAAGACACTTTTGCTGTGCATAGTCTTACTGCTGCCAGGTGCTCAATGGTTTTTGGGGCATCCCATTCTGTGACTACACCAGCCTCTATTTAATACCATAACCATTTGCACTTATTCTAATAGAAATTAGGCCTGATAAAGACACTTTTGCTGTGCATAGTCTTACTGCTGCCAGGTGCTCTCTGGTTTTTGGGGCATCCCATTCTGTGACTACACCAGCCTCTATTTAATACCATAACCATTTGCACTTATTCTAATAGAAATTAGGCCTGATAAAGACACTTTTGCTGTGCATAGTCTTACTGCTGCCAGGTGCTCTCTGGTTTTTGGGGCATCCCATTCTGTGACTACACCAGCCTCTATTTAATACCATAACCATTTGCACTTATTCTAATAGAAATTAGGCCTGATAAAGACACTTTTGCTGTGCATAGTATTAGTGCTGCCAGGTGCTCTCTGGTTTTTGGGGCATCCCATTATGTGACTACACCAGCCTCTATTTAATACCATAACCATCTGCACTTATTCTAATAGAAATTAGGCCTGATAAAGACACTTTTGCTGTGCATAGTATTAGTGCTGCCAGGTGCTCTCTGGTTTTTGGGGCATCCCATTCTGTGACTACACCAGCCTCTATTTAATACCATAACCATTTGCATTTATTCTAATAGAAGTAAGCCTGATAAAGACACTTTTGCTGTGCATAGTCTTACTGCTGCCAGGTGCTCTCTGGTTTTTGGGGCATCCCATTCTGTGACTACACCAGCCTCTATTTAATACCATAACCATTTGCATTTATTCTAATAGAAATTAGGCCTGATAAAGACACTTTTGCTGTGCATAGTATTACTGCTGCCAGGTGCTCTCTGGTTTTTGGGGCATCCCATTCTGTGACTACACCAGCCTCTATTTAATACCATAACCATTTGCACTTATTCTAATAGAAATTAGGCCTGATAAAGACACTTTTGCTGTGCATAGTCTTACTGCTGCCTGCCAGGTGCTCTCTGGTTTTTGGGGCATCCCATTATGTGACTACACCAGCCTCTATTTAATACCATAACCATTTGCACTTATTCTAATATAAATTAGGCCTGGTAAAGACACTTTTGCTGTGCATAGTCTTACTGCTGCCAGGTGCTCTCTGGTTTTTGGGGCATCCCATTCTGTGACTACACCAGCCTCTATTTAATACCATAACCATTTGCACTTATTCTAATAGAAATTAGGCCTGATAAAGACACTTTTGCTGTGCATAGTATTAGTGCTGCCAGGTGCTCTCTGGTTTTTGGGGCATCCCATTCTGTGACTACACCAGCCTCTTTTTTAATACCATAACCATTTGCACTTATTCTAATAGAAGTAAGCCTGATAAAGACACTTTTGCTGTGCATAGTCTTACTGCTGCCAGGTGCTCTCTGGTTTTTGGGGCATCCCATTCTGTGACTACACCAGCCTCTATTTAATACCATAACCATTTGCACTTATTCTAATAGAAATTAGGCCTGATAAAGACACTTTTGCTGTGCATAGTATTACTGCTGCCAGGTGCTCTCTGGTTTTTGGGGCATCCCATTCTGTGACTACACCAGCCTCTATTTAATACCATAACCATTTGCACTTATTCTAATAGAAATTAGGCCTGATAAAGACACTTTTGCTGTGCATAGTCTTACTGCTGCCAGGTGCTCTCTGGTTTTTGGGGCATCCCATTCTGTGACTACACCAGCCTCTATTTAATACCATAACCATTTGCACTTATTCTAATAGAAATTAGGCCTGATAAAGACACTTTTGCTGTGCATAGTCTTACTGCTACCAGGTGCTCTCTGGTTTTTGGGGCATCCCATTCTGTGACTACACCAGCCTCTATTTAATACCATAACCATTTGCACTTATTCTAATAGAAATTAGGCCTGATAAAGAACTTTTGCTGTGCATAGTCTTACTGCTGCCAGGTGCTCTCTGGTTTTTGGGGCATCCCATTCTGTGACTACACCAGCCTTTATTTAGTACCATAACCATTTGCACTTATTCTAATAGAAATTAGGCCTGATAAAGACACTTTTGCTGTGCATAGTATTAGTGCTGCCAGGTGCTCTCTGGTTTTTGGGGCATCCCATTCTGTGACTACACCAGCCTCTATTTAATACCATAACCATTTGCACTTATTCTAATAGAAATTAGGCCTGATAAATACACTTTTGCTGTGCATAGTATTAGTGCTGCCAGGTGCTCTCTGGTTTTTGGGGCATCCCATTCTGTGACTACACCAGCCTCTATTTAATACCATAACCATTTGCACTTATTCTAATAGAAATTAGGCCTGATAAAGACACTTTTGCTGTTCATAGTATTAGTGCTGCCAGGTGCTCTCTGGTTTTTGGGGCATCCCATTCTGTGACTACACCAGCCTCTATTTAATACCATAACCATTTGCACTTATTCTAATAGAAATTAGGCCTGATAAAGACACTTTTGCTGTGCATAGTCTTACTGCTGCCAGGTGCTCTCTGGTTTTTGGGGCATCCCATTCTGTGACTACACCAGCCTCTATTTAATACCATAACCATTTGCACTTATTCTAATAGAAATTAGGCCTGATAAAGACACTTTTGCTGTGCATAGTCTTACTGCTGCCAGGTGCTCTCTGGTTTTTGGGGCATCCCATTCTGTGACTACACCAGCCTCTATTTAATACCATAACCATTTGCACTTATTCTAATAGAAATTAGGCCTGATAAAGACACTTTTGCTGTGCATAGTCTTACTGCTGCCAGGTGCTCTCTGGTTTTTGGGGCATCCCATTCTGTGACTACACCAGCCTCTATTTAATACCATAACCATTTGCACTTATTCTAATAGAAATTAGGCCTGATAAAGACACTTTTGCTGTGCATAGTCTTACTGCTGCCAGGTGCTCTCTGGTTTTTGGGGCATCCCATTCTGTGACTACACCAGCCTCTATTTAATACCATAACCATTTGCACTTATTCTAATAGAAATTAGGCCTGATAAAGACACTTTTGCTGTGCATAGTCTTACTGCTGCCAGGTGCTCTCTGGTTTTTGGGGCATCCCATTCTGTGACTACACCAGCCTCTATTTAATACCATAACCATTTGCACTTCTTCTAATAGAAATTAGGCCTGATAAAGACACTTTTGCTGTGCATAGTCTTACTGCTGCCAGGTGCTCTCTGGTTTTTGGGGCATCCCATTCTGTGACTACACCAGCCTCTATTTAATACCATAACCAGTTGCACTTATTCTAATAGAAATTAGGCCTGATAAAGACACTTTTGCTGTGCATAGTCTTACTGCTGCCAGGTGCTCTCTGTTTTTTGGGGCATCCCATTCTGTGACTACACCAGCCTCTATTTAATACCATAACCATTTGCACTTATTCTAATAGAAATTAGGCCTGATAAAGACACTTTTGCTGTGCATAGTATTAGTGCTGCCAGGTGCTCTCTGGTTTTTGGGGCATCCCATTCTGTGACTACACCAGCCTCTATTTAATACCATAACCATTTGCACTTATTCTAATAGAAATAAGCCTGATAAAGACACTTTTGCTGTGCATAGTCTTACTGCTGCCAGGTGCTCTCTGGTTTTTGGGGCATCCCATTCTGTGACTACACCAGCCTCTATTTAATACCATAACCATTTGCACTTATTCTAATAGAAATTAGGCCTGATAAAGACACTTTTGCTGTGCATAGTCTTACTGCTGCCAGGTGCTCTCTGGTTTTTGGGGCATCCCATTCTGTGACTACACCAGCCTCTATTTAATACCATAACCATTTGCACTTATTCTAATAGAAATTAGGCCTGATAAAGACGCTTTTGCTGTGCATAGTATTAGTGCTGCCAGGTGCTCTCTGGTTTTTGGGGCATCCCATTCTGTGACTACACCAGCCTCTATTTAATACCATAACCATTTGCACTTATTCTAATAGAAATTAGGCCTGATAAGGACACTTTTACTGTGCATAGTCTTACTGCTGCCAGGTGCTCTCTGGTTTTTGGGGCATCCCATTCTGTGACTACACCAGCCTCTATTTAATACCATAACCATTTGCACTTATTCTAATAGAAATTAGGCCTGATAAAGACACTTTTGCTGTGCATAATCTTACTGCTGCCAGGTGATCTCTGGTTTTTGGGGCATCCCATTATGTGACTACACCAGCCTCTATTTAATACCATAACCATTTGCACTTATTCTAATAGAAATTAGGCCTGATAAACACACTTTTGCTGTGCATAGTCTTACTGCTGCCAGGTGCTCAATGGTTTTTGGGGCATCCCATTCTGTGACTACACCAGCCTATATTTAATACCATAACCATTTGCACTTATTCTAATAGAAATTAGGCCTGATAAAGACACTTTTGCTGTGCATAGTATTAGTGCTGCCAGGTGCTCTCTGGTTTTTGGGGCATCCCATTCTGTGACTACACCAGCCTCTATTTAATACCATAACCATTTGCACTTATTCTAATAGAAATTAGGCCTGATAAAGACACTTTTGCTGTGCATAGTCTTACTGCTGCCAGGTGCTCTCTGGTTTTTGGGGCATCCCATTCTGTGACTACACCAGCCTCTATTTAATACCATAACCATTTGCACTTATTCTAATAGAAATTAGGCCTGATAAAGACACTTTTGCTGTGCATAGTATTAGTGCTGCCAGGTGCTCTCTGGTTTTTGGGGCATCCCATTCTGTGACTACACCAGCCTCTATTTAATACCATAACCATTTGCACTTATTCTAATAGAAATTAGGCCTGATAAAGACACTTTTGCTGTGCATAGTCTTACTGCTGCCAGGTGCTCTCTGGTTTTTGGGGCATCCCATTCTGTGACTACACCAGCCTCTATTTAATACCATAACCATTTGCACTTATTCTAATAGAAATTAGGCCTGATAAAGACACTTTTGCTGTGCATAGTCTTACTGCTGCCAGGTGCTCTCTGGTTTTTGGGGCATCCCATTCTGTGACTACACCAGCCTCTATTTAATACCATAACCATTTGCACTTATTCTAATAGAAATTAGGCCTGATAAAGACACTTTTGCTGTGCATAGTCTTACTGCTGCCAGGTGCTCTCTGGTTTTTGGGGCATCCCATTCTGTGACTACACCAGCCTCTATTTAATACCATAACCATTTGCACTTCTTCTAATAGAAATTAGGCCTGATAAAGACACTTTTGCTGTGCATAGTCTTACTGCTGCCAGGTGTTCTCTGGTTTTTGGGGCATCCCATTCTGTGACTACACCAGCCTCTATTTAATACCATAACCAGTTGCACTTATTCTAATAGAAATTAGGCCTGATAAAGACACTTTTGCTGTGCATAGTCTTACTGCTGCCAGGTGCTCTCTGTTTTTTGGGGCATCCCATTCTGTGACTACACCAGCCTCTATTTAATACCATAACCATTTGCACTTATTCTAATAGAAATTAGGCCTGATAAAGACACTTTTGCTGTGCATAGTCTTACTGCTGCCAGGTGCTCTCTGGTTTTTGGGGCATCCCATTCTGTGACTACACCAGCCTCTATTTAATACCATAACCATTTGCACTTATTCTAATAGAAATTAGGCCTGATAAAGACACTTTTGCTGTGCATAGTCTTACTGCTGCCAGGTGCTCTCTGGTTTTTGGGGCATCCCATTCTGTGACTACACCAGCCTCTATTTAATACCATAACCATTTGCACTTATTCTAATAGAAATTAGGCCTGATAAAGACACTTTTGCTGTGCATAGTATTAGTGCTGCCAGGTGCTCTCTGGTTTTTGGGGCATCCCATTATGTGACTACACCAGCCTCTATTTAATACCATAACCATTTGCACTTATTCTAATAGAAATTAGGCCTGATAAAGACACTTTTGCTGTGCATAGTATTAGTGCTGCCAGGTGCTCTCTGGTTTTTGGGGCAATCCATTCTGTGACTACACCAGCCTCTATTTAATACCATAACCATTTGCATTTATTCTAATAGAAGTAAGCCTGATAAAGACACTTTTGCTGTGCATAGTCTTACTGCTGCCAGGTGCTCTCTGGTTTTTGGGGCATCCCATTCTGTGACTACACCAGCCTCTATTTAATACCATAACCATTTGCATTTATTCTAATAGAAATTAGGCCTGATAAAGACACTTTTGCTGTGCATAGTATTACTGCTGCCAGGTGCTCTCTGGTTTTTGGGGCATCCCATTCTGTGACTACACCAGCCTCTATTTAATACCATAACCATTTGCACTTATTCTAATAGAAATTAGGCCTGATAAAGACACTTTTGCTGTGCATAGTCTTACTGCTGCCAGGTGCTCTCTGGTTTTTGGGGCATCCCATTCTGTGACTACACCAGCCTCTATTTAATACCATAACCATTTGCATTTATTCTAATAGAAATTAGGCCTGATAAAGACACTTTTGCTGTGCATAGTATTACTGCTGCCAGGTGCTCTCTGGTTTTTGGGGCATCCCATTCTCTGACTACACCAGCCTCTATTTAATACCATAACCATTTGCACTTATTCTAATAGAAATTAGGCCTGATAAAGACACTTTTGCTGTGCATAGTATTAGTGCTGCCAGGTGCTCTCTGGTTTTTGGGGCATCCCATTCTGTGACTACACCAGCCTCTTTTTTAATACCATAACCATTTGCACTTATTCTAATAGAAGTAAGCCTGATAAAGACACTTTTGCTGTGCATAGTCTTACTGCTGCCAGGTGCTCTCTGGTTTTTGGGGCATCCCATTCTGTGACTACACCAGCCTCTATTTAATACCATAACCATTTGCACTTATTCTAATAGAAATTAGGCCTGATAAAGACACTTTTGCTGTGCATAGTATTACTGCTGCCAGGTGCTCTCTGGTTTTTGGGGCATCCCATTCTGTGACTACACCAGCCTCTATTTAATACCATAACCATTTGCACTTATTCTAATAGAAATTAGGCCTGATAAAGACACTTTTGCTGTGCATAGTATTAGTGCTGCCCGGTGCTCTCTGCTTTTTGGGGCATCCCATTCTGTGACTACACCAGCCTCTATTTAATACCATAACCATTTGCACTTATTCTAATAGAAATTAGGCCTGATAAAGACACTTTTGCTGTGCATAGTCTTACTGCTGCCAGGTGCTCTCTGGTTTTTGGGGCATCCCATTCTGTGACTACACCAGCCTCTATTTAATACCATAACCATTTGCACTTATTCTAATAGACATTAGGCCTGATAAAGACACTTTTGCTGTGCATAGTCTTACTGCTGCCAGGTGCTCTCTGGTTTTTGGGGCATCCCATTCTGTGACTACACCAGCCTCTATTTAATACCATAACCATTTGCACTTTTTCTAATAGAAATTAGGCCTGATAAAGACACTTTTGCTGTGCATAGTATTAGTGCTGCCAGGTGCTCTCTGGTTTTTGGGGCATCCCATTCTGTGACTACACCAGCCTCTTTTTTAATACCATAACCATTTGCACTTATTCTAATAGAAATAAGCCTTATAAAGACACTTTTGCTGTGCATAGTCTTACTGCTGCCAGGTGCTCTCTGGTTTCTGGGGCATCCCATTCTGTGACTACACCAGCCTCTATTTAATACCATAACCATTTGCACTTATTCTAATAGAAATTAGGCCTGATAAAGACACTTTTGCTGTGCATAGTATTACTGCTGCCAGGTGCTCTCTGGTTTTTGGGGCATCCCATTCTGAGACTACACCAGCCTCTATTTAATATCATAACCATTTGCACTTATTCTAATAGAAATTAGGCCTGATAAAGACACTTTTGCTGTGCATAGTCTTACTGCTGCCAGGTGCTCTCTGGTTTCTGGGGCATCCCATTCTGTGACTACACCAGCCTCTATTTAATACCATAACCATTTGCACTTATTCTAATAGAAATTAGGCCTGATAAAGACACTTTTGCTGTGCATAGTATTACTGCTGCCAGGTGCTCTCTGGTTTTTGGGGCATCCCATTCTGTGACTACACCAGCCTCTATTTAATACCATAACCATTTGCACTTATTCTAATAGAAATTAGGCCTGATAAAGACACTTTTGCTGTGCATAGTCTTACTGCTGCCAGGTGCTCTCTGGTTTTTGGGGCATCCCATTCTGTGACTACACCAGCCTCTATTTAATACCATAACCATTTGCACTTATTCTAATAGAAATTAGGCCTGATAAAGACACTTTTGCTGTGCATAGTCTTACTGCTGCCAGGTGCTCTCTGGTTTTTGGGGCATCCCATTCTGTGACTACACCAACCTCTATTTAATACCATAACCATTTGCACTTATTCTAATAGAAATTAGGCCTGATAAAGACACTTTTGCTGTGCATAGTCTTACTGCTGCCAGGTGCTCTCTGGTTTTTGGGGCATCCCATTCTGTGACTACACCAGCCTCTATTTAATACCATAACCATTTGCACTTATTCTAATAGAAATTAGGCCTGATAAAGACACTTTTGCTGTGCATAGTATTAGTGCTGCCAGGTGCTCTCTGGTTTTTGGGGCATCCCATTCTGTGACTACACCAGCCTCTTTTTTAATACCATAACCATTTGCACTTATTCTAATAGAAATAAGCCTGATAAAGACACTTTTGCTGTGCATAGTCTTACTGCTGCCAGGTGCTCTCTGGTTTTTGGGGCATCCCATTCTGTGACTACACCAGCCTCTATTTAATACCATAACCATTTGCACTTATTCTAATAGAAATTAGGCCTGATAAAGACACTTTTGCTGTGCATAGTCTTACTGCTTCCAGGTGCTCTCTGGTTTTTGGGGCATCCCATTCTGTGACTACACCAGCCTCTATTTAATACCATAACCATTTGCACTTATTCTAATAGAAATTAGGCCTGATAAAGACGCTTTTGCTGTGCATAGTATTAGTGCTGCCAGGTGCTCTCTGGTTTTTGGGGCATCCCATTCTGTGACTACACCAGCCTCTATTTAATAATATAACCATTTGCACTTATTCTAATAGAAATTAGGCCTGATAAAGACACTTTTGCTGTGCATAGTCTTACTGCTGCCAGGTGCTCTCTGGTTTTTGGGGCATCCCATTCTGTGACTACACCAGCCTCTATTTAATACGATAACCATTTGCACTTATTCTAATAGAAATTAGGCCTGATAAAGACACTTTTGCTGTGCATAGTCTTACTGCTGCCAGGTGCTCTCTGGCTTTTTGGGGCATCCCATTCTGTGACTACACCAGCCTCTATTTAATACCATAACCATTTGCACTTATTCTAATAGAAATTAGGCCTGATAAAGACACTTTTGCTGTGCATAGTCTTACTGCTGCCAGGTGCTCTCTGGTTTTTGGGGCATCCCATTCTGTGACTACACCAGCCTCTATTTAATAATATAACCATTTGCACTTATTCTAATAGAAATTAGGCCTGATAAAGACACTTTTGCTGTGCATAGTATTAGTGCTGCCAGGTGCTCTCTGGTTTTTGGGGCATCCCATTCTGTGACTACACCAGCCTCTATTTAATACCATAACCATTTGCACTTATTCTAATAGAAATTAGGCCTGATAAAGACACTTTTGCTGTGCATAGTATTAGTGCTGCCAGGTGCTCTCTGGTTTTTGGGGCATCCCATTCTGTGACTACACCAGCCTCTGTTTAATACCATAACCATTTGCCCTTATTCTAATAGAAATTAGGCCTGATAAAGACACTTTTGCTGTGCATAGTCTTACTGCTGCCAGGTGCTCTCTGGTTTTTGGGGCATCCCATTCTGTGACTACACCAGCCTCTATTCAATACCATAACCATTTGCACTTATTCTAATAGAAATTAGGCCTGATAAAGACACTTTTGCTGTGCATAGTATTAGTGCTGCCAGGTGCTCTCTGGTTTTTGGGGCATCCCATTCTGTGACTACACCAGCCTCTATTTAATACCATAACCATTTGCACTTATTCTAATAGAAATTAGGCCTGATAAAGACACTTTTGCTGTGCATAGTCTTACTGCTGCCAGGTGCTCTCTGGTTTTTGGGGCATCCCATTCTGTGACTACACCAGCCTCTATTTAATAATATAACCATTTGCACTTATTCTAATAGAAAATAGGCCTGATAAAGACACTTTTGCTGTGCATAGTATTAGTGCTGCCAGGTGCTCTCTGGTTTTTGGGGCATCCCATTCTGTGACTACACCAGCCTCTGTTTAATACCATAACCATTTGCCCTTATTCTAATAGAAATTAGGCCTGATAAAGACACTTTTGCTGTGCATAGTTTTACTGCTGCCAGGTGCTCTCTGGTTTTTGGGGCATCCCATTCTGTGACTACACCAGCCTCTATTTAATACCATAACCATTTGCACTTATTCTAATAGAAATTAGGCCTGATAAAGACACTTTTGCTGTGCATAGTCTTACTGCTGCCAGGTGCTCTCTGGTTTTTGGGGCATCCCATTCTGTGACTACACCAGCCTCTATTTAATAATATAACCATTTGCACTTATTCTAATAGAAATTAGGCCTGATAAAGACACTTTTGCTGTGCATAGTCTTACTGCTGCCAGGTGCTCTCTGGTTTTTGGGGCATCCCATTCTGTGACTACACCAGCCTCTATTTAATACCATAACCATTTGCACTTATTCTAATAGAAACTAGGCCTGATAAAGACACTTTTGCTGTGCATAGTATTAGTGCTGCCAGGTGCTCTCTGGTTTTTGGGGCATCCCATTCTGTGACTACACCAGCCTCTGTTTAATACCATAACCATTTGCCCTTATTCTAATAGAAATTAGGCCTGATAAAGACACTTTTGCTGTGCATAGTATTAGTGCTGCCAGGTGCTCTCTGGTTTTTGGGGCATCCCATTCTGTGACTACACCAGCCTCTTTTTTAATACCATAACCATTTGCACTTATTCTAATAGAAATAAGCCTGATGAAGACACTTTTGCTGTGCATAGTCTTACTGCTGCCATGTGCTCTCTGGTTTTTGGGGCATCCCATTCTGTGACTACACCAGCCTCTATTTAATACCATAACCATCTGCACTTATTCTAATAGAAATTAGGCCTGATAAAGACACTTTTGCTGTGCATAGTCTTACTGCTGCCAGGTGCTCTCTGGTTTTTGGGGCATCCCATTCTGTGACTACACCAGCCTCTATTTAATAATATAACCATTTGCACTTATTCTAAAAGAAATTAGGCCTGATAAAGACACTTTTGCTGTGCATAGTATTAGTGCTGCCAGGTGCTCTCTGGTTTTTGGGGCATCCCATTCTGTGACTACACCAGCCTCTATTTAATACCATAACCATTTGCACTTATTCTAATAGAAATTAGGCCTGATAAAGACACTTTTGCTGTGCATAGTATTAGTGCTGCCAGGTGCTCTCTGGTTTTTGGGGCATCCCATTCTGTGACTACACCAGCCTCTGTTTAATACCATAACCATTTGCACTTATTCTAATAGAAATTAGGCCTGATAAAGACACTTTTGCTGTGCATAGTCTTACTGCTGCCAGGTGCTCTCTGGTTTTTGGGGCATCCCATTCTGTGACTACACCAGCCTCTATTCAATACCATAACCATTTGCACTTATTCTAATAGAAATTAGGCCTGATAAAGACACTTTTGCTGTGCATAGTATTAGTGCTGCCAGGTGCTCTCTGGTTTTTGGGGCATCCCATTCTGTGACTACACCAGCCTCTATTTAATACCATAACCATTTGCACTTATTCTAATAGAAATTAGGCCTGATAAAGACACTTTTGCTGTGCATAGTCTTACTGCTGCCAGGTGCTCTCTGGTTTTTGGGGCATCCCATTCTGTGACTACACCAGCCTCTATTTAATAATATAACCATTTGCACTTATTCTAATAGAAAATAGGCCTGATAAAGACACTTTTGCTGTGCATAGTATTAGTGCTGCCAGGTGCTCTCTGGTTTTTGGGGCATCCCATTCTGTGACTACACCAGCCTCTATTTAATACCATAACCATTTGCACCTATTCTAATAGAAATTAGGCCTGATAAAGACACTTTTGCTGTGCATAGTATTAGTGCTGCCAGGTGCTCTCTGGTTTTTGGGGCATCCCATTCTGTGACTACACCAGCCTCTGTTTAATACCATAACCATTTGCCCTTATTCTAATAGAAATTAGGCCTGATAAAGACACTTTTGCTGGGCATAGTTTTACTGCTGCCAGGTGCTCTCTGGTTTTTGGGGCATCCCATTCTGTGACTACACCAGCCTCTATTTAATACCATAACCATTTGCACTTATTCTAATAGAAATTAGGCCTGATAAAGACACTTTTGCTGTGCATAGTCTTACTGCTGCCAGGTGCTCTCTGGTTTTTGGGGCATCCCATTCTGTGACTACACCAGCCTCTATTTAATAATATAACCATTTGCACTTATTCTAATAGAAATTAGGCCTGATAAAGACACTTTTGCTGTGCATAGTCTTACTGCTGCCAGGTGCTCTCTGGTTTTTGGGGCATCCCATTCTGTGACTACACCAGCCTCTATTTAATACCATAACCATTTGCACTTATTCTAATAGAAACTAGGCCTGATAAAGACACTTTTGCTGTGCATAGTATTAGTGCTGCCAGGTGCTCTCTGGTTTTTGGGGCATCCCATTCTGTGACTACACCAGCCTCTGTTTAATACCATAACCATTTGCCCTTATTCTAATAGAAATTAGGCCTGATAAAGACACTTTTGCTGTGCATAGTCTTACTGCTGCCAGGTGCTCTCTGGTTTTTGGGGCATCCCATTCTGTGACTACACCAGCCTCTATTTAATACCATAACCATTTGCACTTATTCTAATAGAAATTAGGCCTGATAAAGACACTTTTGCTGTGCATAGTCTTACTGCTGCCAGGTGCTCTCTGGTTTTTGGGGCATCCCATTCTGTGACTACACCAGCCTCTATTTAATACCATAACCATTTGCACTTATTCTAATAGAAATTAGGCCTGATAAAGACACTTTTGCTGTGCATAGTCTTACTGCTGCCAGGTGCTCTCTGGTTTTTGGGGCATCCCATTCTGTGACTACACCAGCCTCTATTTAATACCATAACCATTTGCACTTATTCTAATAGAAATTAGGCCTGATAAAGACACTTTTGCTGTGCATAGTATTAGTGCTGCCAGGTGCTCTCTGGTTTTTGGGGCATCCCATTCTGTGACTACACCAGCCTCTGTTTAATACCATAACCATTTGCCCTTATTCTAATAGAAATTAGGCCTGATAAAGACACTTTTGCTGTGCATAGTCTTACTGCTGCCAGGTGCTCTCTGGTTTTTGGGGCATCCCATTCTGTGACTACACCAGCCTCTATTCAATACCATAACCATTTGCACTTATTCTAATAGAAATTAGGCCTGATAAAGACACTTTTGCTGTGCATAGTATTAGTGCTGCCAGGTGCTCTCTGGTTTTTGGGGCATCCCATTCTGTGACTACACCAGCCTCTATTTAATACCATAACCATTTGCACTTATTCTAATAGAAATTAGGCCTGATAAAGACACTTTTGCTGTGCATAGTCTTACTGCTGCCAGGTGCTCTCTGGTTTTTGGGGCATCCCATTCTGTGACTACACCAGCCTCTATTTAATAATATAACCATTTGCACTTATTCTAATAGAAAATAGGCCTGATAAAGACACTTTTGCTGTGCATAGTATTAGTGCTGCCAGGTGCTCTCTGGTTTTTGGGGCATCCCATTCTGTGACTACACCAGCCTCTATTTAATACCATAACCATTTGCACCTATTCTAATAGAAATTAGGCCTGATAAAGACACTTTTGCTGTGCATAGTATTAGTGCTGCCAGGTGCTCTCTGGTTTTTGGGGCATCCCATTCTGTGACTACACCAGCCTCTGTTTAATACCATAACCATTTGCCCTTATTCTAATAGAAATTAGGCCTGATAAAGACACTTTTGCTGTGCATAGTTTTACTGCTGCCAGGTGCTCTCTGGTTTTTGGGGCATCCCATTCTGTGACTACACCAGCCTCTATTTAATACCATAACCATTTGCACTTATTCTAATAGAAATTAGGCCTGATAAAGACACTTTTGCTGTGCATAGTCTTACTGCTGCCAGGTGCTCTCTGGTTTTTGGGGCATCCCATTCTGTGACTACACCAGCCTCTATTTAATACCATAACCATTTGCACTTATTCTAATAGAAACTAGGCCTGATAAAGACACTTTTGCTGTGCATAGTATTAGTGCTGCCAGGTGCTCTCTGGTTTTTGGGGCATCCCATTCTGTGACTACACCAGCCTCTGTTTAATACCATAACCATTTGCCCTTATTCTAATAGAAATTAGGCCTGATAAAGACACTTTTGCTGTGCATAGTCTTACTGCTGCCAGGTGCTCTCTGGTTTTTGGGGCATCCCATTCTGTGACTACACCAGCCTCTATTTAATACCATAACCATTTGCACTTATTTTAATAGAAATTAGGCCTGATAAAGACACTTTTGCTGTGCATAGTCTTACTGCTGCCAGGTGCTCTCTGGTTTTTGGGGCATCCCATTCTGTGACTACACCAGCCTCTATTTAATACCATAACCATTTGCACTTATTCTAATAGAAATTAGGCCTGATAAAGACACTTTTGCTGTGCATAGTCTTACTGCTGCCAGGTGCTCTCTGGTTTTTGGGGCATCCCATTCTGTGACTACACCAGCCTCTATTTAATACCATAACCATTTGCACTTATTCTAATAGAAATTAGGCCTGATAAAGACACTTTTGCTGTGCATAGTCTTACTGCTGCCAGGTGCTCTCTGGTTTTTGGGGCATCCCATTCTGTGACTACACCAGCCTCTATTTAATACCATAACCATTTGCACTTATTCTAATAGAAATTAGGCCTGATAAAGACACTTTTGCTGTGCATAGTATTAGTGCTGCCAGGTGCTCTCTGGTTTTTGGGGCATCCCATTCTGTGACTACACCAGCCTCTTTTTTAATACCATAACCATTTGCACTTATTCTAATAGAAATAAGCCTGATGAAGACACTTTTGCTGTGCATAGTCTTACTGCTGCCATGTGCTCTCTGGTTTTTGGGGCATCCCATTCTGTGACTACACCAGCCTCTATTTAATACCATAACCATTTGCACTTATTCTAATAGAAATTAGGCCTGATAAAGACACTTTTGCTGTGCATAGTCTTACTGCTGCCAGGTGCTCTCTGGTTTTTGGGGCATCCCATTCTGTGACTACACCAGCCTCTATTTAATAATATAACCATTTGCACTTATTCTAAAAGAAATTAGGCCTGATAAAGACACTTTTGCTGTGCATAGTATTAGTGCTGCCAGGTGCTCTCTGGTTTTTGGGGCATCCCATTCTGTGACTACACCAGCCTCTATTTAATACCATAACCATTTGCACTTATTCTAATAGAAATTAGGCCTGATAAAGACACTTTTGCTGTGCATAGTATTAGTGCTGCCAGGTGCTCTCTGGTTTTTGGGGCATCCCATTCTGTGACTACACCAGCCTCTGTTTAATACCATAACCATTTGCACTTATTCTAATAGAAATTAGGCCTGATAAAGACACTTTTGCTGTGCATAGTCTTACTGCTGCCAGGTGCTCTCTGGTTTTTGGGGCATCCCATTCTGTGACTACACCAGCCTCTATTCAATACCATAACCATTTGCACTTATTCTAATAGAAATTAGGCCTGATAAAGACACTTTTGCTGTGCATAGTATTAGTGCTGCCAGGTGCTCTCTGGTTTTTGGGGCATCCCATTCTGTGACTACACCAGCCTCTATTTAATACCATAACCATTTGCACTTATTCTAATAGAAATTAGGCCTGATAAAGACACTTTTGCTGTGCATAGTCTTACTGCTGCCAGGTGCTCTCTGGTTTTTGGGGCATCCCATTCTGTGACTACACCAGCCTCTATTTAATAATATAACCATTTGCACTTATTCTAATAGAAAATAGGCCTGATAAAGACACTTTTGCTGTGCATAGTATTAGTGCTGCCAGGTGCTCTCTGGTTTTTGGGGCATCCCATTCTGTGACTACACCAGCCTCTATTTAATACCATAACCATTTGCACCTATTCTAATAGAAATTAGGCCTGATAAAGACACTTTTGCTGTGCATAGTATTAGTGCTGCCAGGTGCTCTCTGGTTTTTGGGGCATCCCATTCTGTGACTACACCAGCCTCTGTTTAATACCATAACCATTTGCCCTTATTCTAATAGAAATTAGGCCTGATAAAGACACTTTTGCTGGGCATAGTTTTACTGCTGCCAGGTGCTCTCTGGTTTTTGGGGCATCCCATTCTGTGACTACACCAGCCTCTATTTAATACCATAACCATTTGCACTTATTCTAATAGAAATTAGGCCTGATAAAGACACTTTTGCTGTGCATAGTCTTACTGCTGCCAGGTGCTCTCTGGTTTTTGGGGCATCCCATTCTGTGACTACACCAGCCTCTATTTAATAATATAACCATTTGCACTTATTCTAATAGAAATTAGGCCTGATAAAGACACTTTTGCTGTGCATAGTCTTACTGCTGCCAGGTGCTCTCTGGTTTTTGGGGCATCCCATTCTGTGACTACACCAGCCTCTATTTAATACCATAACCATTTGCACTTATTCTAATAGAAACTAGGCCTGATAAAGACACTTTTGCTGTGCATAGTATTAGTGCTGCCAGGTGCTCTCTGGTTTTTGGGGCATCCCATTCTGTGACTACACCAGCCTCTGTTTAATACCATAACCATTTGCCCTTATTCTAATAGAAATTAGGCCTGATAAAGACACTTTTGCTGTGCATAGTCTTACTGCTGCCAGGTGCTCTCTGGTTTTTGGGGCATCCCATTCTGTGACTACACCAGCCTCTATTTAATACCATAACCATTTGCACTTATTCTAATAGAAATTAGGCCTGATAAAGACACTTTTGCTGTGCATAGTCTTACTGCTGCCAGGTGCTCTCTGGTTTTTGGGGCATCCCATTCTGTGACTACACCAGCCTCTATTTAATACCATAACCATTTGCACTTATTCTAATAGAAATTAGGCCTGATAAAGACACTTTTGCTGTGCATAGTCTTACTGCTGCCAGGTGCTCTCTGGTTTTTGGGGCATCCCATTCTGTGACTACACCAGCCTCTATTTAATACCATAACCATTTGCACTTATTCTAATAGAAATTAGGCCTGATAAAGACACTTTTGCTGTGCATAGTATTAGTGCTGCCAGGTGCTCTCTGGTTTTTGGGGCATCCCATTCTGTGACTACACCAGCCTCTGTTTAATACCATAACCATTTGCCCTTATTCTAATAGAAATTAGGCCTGATAAAGACACTTTTGCTGTGCATAGTCTTACTGCTGCCAGGTGCTCTCTGGTTTTTGGGGCATCCCATTCTGTGACTACACCAGCCTCTATTCAATACCATAACCATTTGCACTTATTCTAATAGAAATTAGGCCTGATAAAGACACTTTTGCTGTGCATAGTATTAGTGCTGCCAGGTGCTCTCTGGTTTTTGGGGCATCCCATTCTGTGACTACACCAGCCTCTATTTAATACCATAACCATTTGCACTTATTCTAATAGAAATTAGGCCTGATAAAGACACTTTTGCTGTGCATAGTCTTACTGCTGCCAGGTGCTCTCTGGTTTTTGGGGCATCCCATTCTGTGACTACACCAGCCTCTATTTAATAATATAACCATTTGCACTTATTCTAATAGAAAATAGGCCTGATAAAGACACTTTTGCTGTGCATAGTATTAGTGCTGCCAGGTGCTCTCTGGTTTTTGGGGCATCCCATTCTGTGACTACACCAGCCTCTATTTAATACCATAACCATTTGCACCTATTCTAATAGAAATTAGGCCTGATAAAGACACTTTTGCTGTGCATAGTATTAGTGCTGCCAGGTGCTCTCTGGTTTTTGGGGCATCCCATTCTGTGACTACACCAGCCTCTGTTTAATACCATAACCATTTGCCCTTATTCTAATAGAAATTAGGCCTGATAAAGACACTTTTGCTGTGCATAGTTTTACTGCTGCCAGGTGCTCTCTGGTTTTTGGGGCATCCCATTCTGTGACTACACCAGCCTCTATTTAATACCATAACCATTTGCACTTATTCTAATAGAAATTAGGCCTGATAAAGACACTTTTGCTGTGCATAGTCTTACTGCTGCCAGGTGCTCTCTGGTTTTTGGGGCATCCCATTCTGTGACTACACCAGCCTCTATTTAATACCATAACCATTTGCACTTATTCTAATAGAAACTAGGCCTGATAAAGACACTTTTGCTGTGCATAGTATTAGTGCTGCCAGGTGCTCTCTGGTTTTTGGGGCATCCCATTCTGTGACTACACCAGCCTCTGTTTAATACCATAACCATTTGCCCTTATTCTAATAGAAATTAGGCCTGATAAAGACACTTTTGCTGTGCATAGTCTTACTGCTGCCAGGTGCTCTCTGGTTTTTGGGGCATCCCATTCTGTGACTACACCAGCCTCTATTTAATACCATAACCATTTGCACTTATTTTAATAGAAATTAGGCCTGATAAAGACACTTTTGCTGTGCATAGTCTTACTGCTGCCAGGTGCTCTCTGGTTTTTGGGGCATCCCATTCTGTGACTACACCAGCCTCTATTTAATACCATAACCATTTGCACTTATTCTAATAGAAATTAGGCCTGATAAAGACACTTTTGCTGTGCATAGTCTTACTGCTGCCAGGTGCTCTCTGGTTTTTGGGGCATCCCATTCTGTGACTACACCAGCCTCTATTTAATACCATAACCATTTGCACTTATTCTAATAGAAATTAGGCCTGATAAAGACACTTTTGCTGTGCATAGTCTTACTGCTGCCAGGTGCTCTCTGGTTTTTGGGGCATCCCATTCTGTGACTACACCAGCCTCTATTTAATACCATAACCATTTGCACTTATTCTAATAGAAATTAGGCCTGATAAAGACACTTTTGCTGTGCATAGTATTAGTGCTGCCAGGTGCTCTCTGGTTTTTGGGGCATCCCATTCTGTGACTACACCAGCCTCTTTTTTAATACCATAACCATTTGCACTTATTCTAATAGAAATAAGCCTGATGAAGACACTTTTGCTGTGCATAGTCTTACTGCTGCCATGTGCTCTCTGGTTTTTGGGGCATCCCATTCTGTGACTACACCAGCCTCTATTTAATACCATAACCATTTGCACTTATTCTAATAGAAATTAGGCCTGATAGAGACACTTTTGCTGTGCATAGTCTTACTGCTGCCAGGTGCTCTCTGGTTTTTGGGGCATCCCATTCTGTGACTACACCAGCCTCTATTTAATAATATAACCATTTGCACTTATTCTAATAGAAATTAGGCCTGATAAAGACACTTTTGCTGTGCATAGTATTAGTGCTGCCAGGTGCTCTCTGGTTTTTGGGGCATCCCATTCTGTGACTACACCAGCCTCTATTTAATACCATAACCATTTGCACTTATTCTAATAGAAATTAGGCCTGATAAAGACACTTTTGCTGTGCATAGTATTAGTGCTGCCAGGTGCTCTCTGGTTTTTGGGGCATCCCATTCTGTGACTACACCAGCCTCTGTTTAATACCATAACCATTTGCCCTTATTCTAATAGAAATTAGGCCTGATAAAGACACTTTTGCTGTGCATAGTCTTACTGCTGCCAGGTGCTCTCTGGTTTTTGGGGCATCCCATTCTGTGACTACACCAGCCTCTATTCAATACCATAACCATTTGCACTTATTCTAATAGAAACTAGGCCTGATATAGACACTTTTGCTGTGCATAGTATTAGTGCTGCCAGGTGCTCTCTGGTTTTTGGGGCATCCCATTCTGTGACTACACCAGCCTCTGTTTAATACCATAACCATTTGCCCTTATTCTAATAGAAATTAGGCCTGATAAAGACACTTTTGCTGTGCATAGTCTTACTGCTGCCAGGTGCTCTCTGGTTTTTGGGGCATCCCATTCTGTGACTACACCAGCCTCTATTTAATACCATAACCATTTGCACTTATTCTAATAGAAATTAGGCCTGATAAAGACACTTTTGCTGTGCATAGTCTTACTGCTGCCATGTGCTCTCTGGTTTTTGGGGCATCCCATTCTGTGACTACACCAGCCTCTATTTAATACCATAACCATTTGCACTTATTCTAATAGAAATTAGGCCTGATAAAGACACTTTTGCTGTGCATAGTCTTACTGCTGCCAGGTGCTCTCTGGTTTTTGGGGCATCCCATTCTGTGACTACACCAGCCTCTATTTAATACCATAACCATTTGCACTTATTCTAATAGAAATTAGGCCTGATAAAGACACTTTTGCTGTGCATAGTCTTACTGCTGCCAGGTGCTCTCTGGTTTTTGGGGCATCCCATTCTGTGACTACACCAGCCTCTATTTAATACCATAACCATTTGCACTTATTCTAATAGAAATTAGGCCTGATAAAGACACTTTTGCTGTGCATAGTCTTACTGCTGCCAGGTGCTCTCTGGTTTTTGGGGCATCCCATTCTGTGACTACACCAGCCTCTTTTTTAATACCATAACCATTTGAACTTATTCTAATAGAAATAAGCCTGATGAAGACACTTTTGCTGTGCATAGTCTTACTGCTGCCATGTGCTCTCTGGTTTTTGGGGCATCCCATTCTGTGACTACACCAGCCTCTATTTAATACCATAACCATTTGCACTTATTCTAATAGAAATTAGGCCTGATAAAGACACTTTTGCTGTGCATAGTCTTACTGCTGCCAGGTGCTCTCTGGTTTTTGGGGCATCCCATTCTGTGACTACACCAGCCTCTATTTAATACCATAACCATTTGCACTTATTCTAATAGAAATTAGGCCTGATAAAGACACTTTTGCTGTGCATAGTCTTACTGCTGCCAGGTGCTCTCTGGTTTTTGGGGCATCCCATTCTGTGACTACACCAGCCTCTATTTAATACCATAACCATTTGCACTTATTCTAATAGAAATTAGGCCTGATAAAGACACTTTTGCTGTGCATAGTCTTACTGCTGCCAGGTGCTCTCTGGTTTTTGGGGCATCCCATTCTGTGACTACACCAGCCTCTATTTAATACCATAACCATTTGCACTTATTCTAATAGAAATTAGGCCTGATAAAGACACTTTTGCTGTGCATAGTCTTACTGCTTCCAGGTGCTCTCTGGTTTTTGGGGCATCCCATTCTGTGACTACACCAGCCTCTATTTAATACCATAACCATTTGCACTTATTCTAATAGAAATTAGGCCTGATAAAGACACTTTTGCTGTGCATAGTATTAGTGCTGCCAGGTGCTCTCTGGCTTTTTGGGGCATCCCATTCTGTGACTACACCAGCCTCTATGTAATACCATAACCATTTGCACTTATTCTAATAGAAATAAGCCTTATAAAGACACTTTTGCTGTGCATAGTCTTACTGCTGCCAGGTGCTCTCTGGTTTTTGGGGCATCCCATTCTGTGACTACACCAGCCTCTATTTAATATCATAACCATTTGCACTTATTCTAATAGAAATTAGGCCTGATAAAGACACTTTTGCTGTGCATAGTCTTACTGCTGCCAGGTGCTCTCTGGTTTCTGGGGCATCCCATTCTGTGACTACACCAGCCTCTATTTAATACCATAACCATTTGCACTTATTCTAATAGAAATTAGGCCTGATAAAGACACTTTTGCTGTGCATAGTCTTACTGCTGCCAGGTGCTCTCTGGTTTTTGGGGCATCCCATTCTGTGACTACACCAGCCTCTATTTAATACCATAACCATTTGCACTTATTCTAATAGAAATTAGGCCTGATAAAGACACTTTTGCTGTGCATAGTATTAGTGCTGCCAGGTGCTCTCTGGTTTTTGGGGCATCCCATTCTGTGACTACACCAGCCTCTTTTTTAATACCAGAACCATTTGCACTTATTCTAATAGAAATAAGCCTGATAAAGACACTTTTGCTGTGCATAGTCTTACTGCTGCCAGGTGCTCTCTGGTTTTTGGGGCATCCCATTCTGTGACTACACCAGCCTCTATTTAATACCATAACCATTTGCACTTATTCTAATAGAAATTAGGCCTGATAAAGACACTTTTGCTGTGCATAGTCTTACTGCTGCCAGGTGATCTCTGTTTTTTGGGGCATCCCATTCTGTGACTACACCAGCCTCTATTTAATACCATAACCATTTGCACTTATTCTAATAGAAATTAGGCCTGATAAAGACACTTTTGCTGTGCATAGTCTTACTGCTGCCAGGTGCTCTCTGGTTTTTGGGGCATCCCATTCTGTGACTACACCAGCCTCTATTTAATACGATAACCATTTGCACTTATTCTAATAGAAATTAGGCCTGATAAAGACACTTTTGCTGTGCATAGTCTTACTGCTGCCAGGTGCTCTCTGGTTTTTGGGGCATCCCATTCTGTGACTACACCAGCCTCTATTTAATACCATAACCATTTGCACTTATTCTAATAGAAACTAGGCCTGATAAAGACACTTTTGCTGTGCATAGTATTAGTGCTGCCAGGTGCTCTCTGGTTTTTGGGGCATCCCATTCTGTGACTACACCAGCCTCTGTTTAATACCATAACCATTTGCCCTTATTCTAATAGAAATTAGGCCTGATAAAGACACTTTTGCTGTGCATAGTCTTACTGCTGCCAGGTGCTCTCTGGTTTTTGGGGCATCCCATTCTGTGACTACACCAGCCTCTATTTAATACCATAACCATTTGCACTTATTTTAATAGAAATTAGGCCTGATAAAGACACTTTTGCTGTGCATAGTCTTACTGCTGCCAGGTGCTCTCTGGTTTTTGGGGCATCCCATTCTGTGACTACACCAGCCTCTATTTAATACCATAACCATTTGCACTTATTCTAATAGAAATTAGGCCTGATAAAGACACTTTTGCTGTGCATAGTCTTACTGCTGCCAGGTGCTCTCTGGTTTTTGGGGCATCCCATTCTGTGACTACACCAGCCTCTATTTAATACCATAACCATTTGCACTTATTCTAATAGAAATTAGGCCTGATAAAGACACTTTTGCTGTGCATAGTCTTACTGCTGCCAGGTGCTCTCTGGTTTTTGGGGCATCCCATTCTGTGACTACACCAGCCTCTATTTAATACCATAACCATTTGCACTTATTCTAATAGAAATTAGGCCTGATAAAGACACTTTTGCTGTGCATAGTATTAGTGCTGCCAGGTGCTCTCTGGTTTTTGGGGCATCCCATTCTGTGACTACACCAGCCTCTTTTTTAATACCATAACCATTTGCACTTATTCTAATAGAAATAAGCCTGATGAAGACACTTTTGCTGTGCATAGTCTTACTGCTGCCATGTGCTCTCTGGTTTTTGGGGCATCCCATTCTGTGACTACACCAGCCTCTATTTAATACCATAACCATTTGCACTTATTCTAATAGAAATTAGGCCTGATAAAGACACTTTTGCTGTGCATAGTCTTACTGCTGCCAGGTGCTCTCTGGTTTTTGGGGCATCCCATTCTGTGACTACACCAGCCTCTATTTAATAATATAACCATTTGCACTTATTCTAATAGAAATTAGGCCTGATAAAGACACTTTTGCTGTGCATAGTATTAGTGCTGCCAGGTGCTCTCTGGTTTTTGGGGCATCCCATTCTGTGACTACACCAGCCTCTATTTAATACCATAACCATTTGCACTTATTCTAATAGAAATTAGGCCTGATAAAGACACTTTTGCTGTGCATAGTATTAGTGCTGCCAGGTGCTCTCTGGTTTTTGGGGCATCCCATTCTGTGACTACACCAGCCTCTGTTTAATACCATAACCATTTGCCCTTATTCTAATAGAAATTAGGCCTGATAAAGACACTTTTGCTGTGCATAGTCTTACTGCTGCCAGGTGCTCTCTGGTTTTTGGGGCATCCCATTCTGTGACTACACCAGCCTCTATTCAATACCATAACCATTTGCACTTATTCTAATAGAAACTAGGCCTGATATAGACACTTTTGCTGTGCATAGTATTAGTGCTGCCAGGTGCTCTCTGGTTTTTGGGGCATCCCATTCTGTGACTACACCAGCCTCTGTTTAATACCATAACCATTTGCCCTTATTCTAATAGAAATTAGGCCTGATAAAGACACTTTTGCTGTGCATAGTCTTACTGCTGCCAGGTGCTCTCTGGTTTTTGGGGCATCCCATTCTGTGACTACACCAGCCTCTATTTAATACCATAACCATTTGCACTTATTCTAATAGAAATTAGGCCTGATAAAGACACTTTTGCTGTGCATAGTCTTACTGCTGCCAGGTGCTCTCTGGTTTTTGGGGCATCCCATTCTGTGACTACACCAGCCTCTATTTAATACCATAACCATTTGCACTTATTCTAATAGAAATTAGGCCTGATAAAGACACTTTTGCTGTGCATAGTCTTACTGCTGCCAGGTGCTCTCTGGTTTTTGGGGCATCCCATTCTGTGACTACACCAGCCTCTATTTAATACCATAACCATTTGCACTTATTCTAATAGAAATTAGGCCTGATAAAGACACTTTTGCTGTGCATAGTCTTACTGCTGCCAGGTGCTCTCTGGTTTTTGGGGCATCCCATTCTGTGACTACACCAGCCTCTATTTAATACCATAACCATTTGCACTTATTCTAATAGAAATTAGGCCTGATAAAGACACTTTTGCTGTGCATAGTATTAGTGCTGCCAGGTGCTCTCTGGTTTTTGGGGCATCCCATTCTGTGACTACACCAGCCTCTTTTTTAATACCATAACCATTTGCACTTATTCTAATAGAAATAAGCCTGATGAAGACACTTTTGCTGTGCATAGTCTTACTGCTGCCATGTGCTCTCTGGTTTTTGGGGCATCCCATTCTGTGACTACACCAGCCTCTATTTAATACCATAACCATTTGCACTTATTCTAATAGAAATTAGGCCTGATAAAGACACTTTTGCTGTGCATAGTCTTACTGCTGCCAGGTGCTCTCTGGTTTTTGGGGCATCCCATTCTGTGACTACACCAGCCTCTATTTAATACCATAACCATTTGCACTTATTCTAATAGAAATTAGGCCTGATAAAGACACTTTTGCTGTGCATAGTCTTACTGCTGCCAGGTGCTCTCTGGTTTTTGGGGCATCCCATTCTGTGACTACACCAGCCTCTATTTAATACCATAACCATTTGCACTTATTCTAATAGAAATTAGGCCTGATAAAGACACTTTTGCTGTGCATAGTCTTACTGCTGCCAGGTGCTCTCTGGTTTTTGGGGCATCCCATTCTGTGACTACACCAGCCTCTATTTAATACCATAACCATTTGCACTTATTCTAATAGAAATTAGGCCTGATAAAGACACTTTTGCTGTGCATAGTCTTACTGCTGCCAGGTGCTCTCTGGTTTTTGGGGCATCCCATTCTGTGACTACACCAGCCTCTATTTAATACCATAACCATTTGCACTTATTCTAATAGAAATTAGGCCTGATAAAGACACTTTTGCTGTGCATAGTATTAGTGCTGCCAGGTGCTCTCTGGCTTTTTGGGGCATCCCATTCTGTGACTACACCAGCCTCTATGTAATACCATAACCATTTGCACTTATTCTAATAGAAATAAGCCTTATAAAGACACTTTTGCTGTGCATAGTCTTACTGCTGCCAGGTGCTCTCTGGTTTTTGGGGCATCCCATTCTGTGACTACACCAGCCTCTATTTAATATCATAACCATTTGCACTTATTCTAATAGAAATTAGGCCTGATAAAGACACTTTTGCTGTGCATAGTCTTACTGCTGCCAGGTGCTCTCTGGTTTCTGGGGCATCCCATTCTGTGACTACACCAGCCTCTATTTAATACCATAACCATTTGCACTTATTCTAATAGAAATTAGGCCTGATAAAGACACTTTTGCTGTGCATAGTCTTACTGCTGCCAGGTGCTCTCTGGTTTTTGGGGCATCCCATTCTGTGACTACACCAGCCTCTATTTAATACCATAACCATTTGCACTTATTCTAATAGAAATTAGGCCTGATAAAGACACTTTTGCTGTGCATAGTATTAGTGCTGCCAGGTGCTCTCTGGTTTTTGGGGCATCCCATTCTGTGACTACACCAGCCTCTTTTTTAATACCAGAACCATTTGCACTTATTCTAATAGAAATAAGCCTGATAAAGACACTTTTGCTGTGCATAGTCTTACTGCTGCCAGGTGCTCTCTGGTTTTTGGGGCATCCCATTCTGTGACTACACCAGCCTCTATTTAATACCATAACCATTTGCACTTATTCTAATAGAAATTAGGCCTGATAAAGACACTTTTGCTGTGCATAGTCTTACTGCTGCCAGGTGATCTCTGTTTTTTGGGGCATCCCATTATGTGACTACACCAGCCTCTATTTAATACCATAACCATTTGCACTTATTCTAATAGAAATTAGGCCTGATAAAGACACTTTTGCTGTGCATAGTCTTACTGCTGCCAGGTGCTCTCTGGTTTTTGGGGCATCCCATTCTGTGACTACACCAGCCTCTATTTAATACGATAACCATTTGCACTTATTCTAATAGAAATTAGGCCTGATAAAGACACTTTTGCTGTGCATAGTCTTACTGCTGCCAGGTGCTCTCTGGCTTTTTGGGGCATCCCATTCTGTGACTACACCAGCCTCTATTTAATACCATAACCATTTGCACTTATTCTAATAGAAATTAGGCCTGATAAAGACACTTTTGCTGTGCATAGTCTTACTGCTGCCAGGTGCTCTCTGGTTTTTGGGGCATCCCATTCTGTGACTACACCAGCCTCTATTTAATAATATAACCATTTGCACTTATTCTAATAGAAATTAGGCCTGATAAAGACACTTTTGCTGTGCATAGTATTAGTGCTGCCAGGTGCTCTCTGGTTTTTGGGGCATCCCATTCTGTGACTACACCAGCCTCTATTTAATACCATAACCATTTGCACTTATTCTAATAGAAATTAGGCCTGATAAAGACACTTTTGCTGTGCATAGTATTAGTGCTGCCAGGTGCTCTCTGGTTTTTGGGGCATCCCATTCTGTGACTACACCAGCCTCTGTTTAATACCATAACCATTTGCCCTTATTCTAATAGAAATTAGGCCTGATAAAGACACTTTTGCTGTGCATAGTCTTACTGCTGCCAGGTGCTCTCTGGTTTTTGGGGCATCCCATTCTGTGACTACACCAGCCTCTGTTTAATACCATAACCATTTGCCCTTATTCTAATAGAAATTAGGCCTGATAAAGACACTTTTGCTGTGCATAGTCTTACTGCTGCCAGGTGCTCTCTGGTTTTTGGGGCATCCCATTCTGTGACTACACCAGCCTCTATTTAATACCATAACCATTTGCACTTATTCTAATAGAAATTAGGCCTGATAAAGACACTTTTGCTGTGCATAGTCTTACTGCTGCCAGGTGCTCTCTGGTTTTTGGGGCATCCCATTCTGTGACTACACCAGCCTCTATTTAATACCATAACCATTTGCACTTATTCTAATAGAAATTAGGCCTGATAAAGACACTTTTGCTGTGCATAGTATTAGTGCTGCCAGGTGCTCTCTGGTTTTTGGGGCATCCCATTCTGTGACTACACCAGCCTCTTTTTTAATACCATAACCATTTGCACTTATTCTAATAGAAATAAGCCTGATGAAGACACTTTTGCTGTGCATAGTCTTACTGCTGCCATGTGCTCTCTGGTTTTTGGGGCATCCCATTCTGTGACTACACCAGCCTCTATTTAATACCATAACCATTTGCACTTATTCTAATAGAAATTAGGCCTGATAAAGACACTTTTGCTGTGCATAGTCTTACTGCTGCCAGGTGCTCTCTGGTTTTTGGGGCATCCCATTCTGTGACTACACCAGCCTCTATTTAATACCATAACCATTTGCACTTATTCTAATAGAAATTAGGCCTGATAAAGACACTTTTGCTGTGCATAGTCTTACTGCTGCCAGGTGCTCTCTGGTTTTTGGGGCATCCCATTCTGTGACTACACCAGCCTCTATTTAATACCATAACCATTTGCACTTATTCTAATAGAAATTAGGCCTGATAAAGACACTTTTGCTGTGCATAGTCTTACTGCTGCCAGGTGCTCTCTGGTTTTTGGGGCATCCCATTCTGTGACTACACCAGCCTCTATTTAATACCATAACCATTTGCACTTATTCTAATAGAAATTAGGCCTGATAAAGACACTTTTGCTGTGCATAGTCTTACTGCTGCCAGGTGCTCTCTGGTTTTTGGGGCATCCCATTCTGTGACTACACCAGCCTCTATTTAATACCATAACCATTTGCACTTATTCTAATAGAAATTAGGCCTGATAAAGACACTTTTGCTGTGCATAGTATTAGTGCTGCCAGGTGCTCTCTGGTTTTTGGGGCATCCCATTCTGTGACTACACCAGCCTCTTTTTTAATACCATAACCATTTGCACTTATTCTAATAGAAATAAGCCTGATGAAGACACTTTTGCTGTGCATAGTCTTACTGCTGCCATGTGCTCTCTGGTTTTTGGGGCATCCCATTCTGTGACTACACCAGCCTCTATTTAATACCATAACCATTTGCACTTATTCTAATAGAAATTAGGCCTGATAAAGACACTTTTGCTGTGCATAGTATTAGTGCTGCCAGGTGCTCTCTGGCTTTTTGGGGCATCCCATTCTGTGACTACACCAGCCTCTATGTAATACCATAACCATTTGCACTTATTCTAATAGAAATAAGCCTTATAAAGACACTTTTGCTGTGCATAGTCTTACTGCTGCCAGGTGCTCTCTGGTTTTTGGGGCATCCCATTCTGTGACTACACCAGCCTCTATTTAATATCATAACCATTTGCACTTATTCTAATAGAAATTAGGCCTGATAAAGACACTTTTGCTGTGCATAGTCTTACTGCTGCCAGGTGCTCTCTGGTTTCTGGGGCATCCCATTCTGTGACTACACCAGCCTCTATTTAATACCATAACCATTTGCACTTATTCTAATAGAAATTAGGCCTGATAAAGACACTTTTGCTGTGCATAGTCTTACTGCTGCCAGGTGCTCTCTGGTTTTTGGGGCATCCCATTCTGTGACTACACCAGCCTCTATTTAATACCATAACCATTTGCACTTATTCTAATAGAAATTAGGCCTGATAAAGACACTTTTGCTGTGCATAGTATTAGTGCTGCCAGGTGCTCTCTGGTTTTTGGGGCATCCCATTCTGTGACTACACCAGCCTCTTTTTTAATACCAGAACCATTTGCACTTATTCTAATAGAAATAAGCCTGATAAAGACACTTTTGCTGTGCATAGTCTTACTGCTGCCAGGTGCTCTCTGGTTTTTGGGGCATCCCATTCTGTGACTACACCAGCCTCTATTTAATACCATAACCATTTGCACTTATTCTAATAGAAATTAGGCCTGATAAAGACACTTTTGCTGTGCATAGTCTTACTGCTGCCAGGTGATCTCTGTTTTTTGGGGCATCCCATTATGTGACTACACCAGCCTCTATTTAATACCATAACCATTTGCACTTATTCTAATAGAAATTAGGCCTGATAAAGACACTTTTGCTGTGCATAGTCTTACTGCTGCCAGGTGCTCTCTGGTTTTTGGGGCATCCCATTCTGTGACTACACCAGCCTCTATTTAATACGATAACCATTTGCACTTATTCTAATAGAAATTAGGCCTGATAAAGACACTTTTGCTGTGCATAGTCTTACTGCTGCCAGGTGCTCTCTGGCTTTTTGGGGCATCCCATTCTGTGACTACACCAGCCTCTATTTAATACCATAACCATTTGCACTTATTCTAATAGAAATTAGGCCTGATAAAGACACTTTTGCTGTGCATAGTCTTACTGCTGCCAGGTGCTCTCTGGTTTTTGGGGCATCCCATTCTGTGACTACACCAGCCTCTATTTAATAATATAACCATTTGCACTTATTCTAATAGAAATTAGGCCTGATAAAGACACTTTTGCTGTGCATAGTATTAGTGCTGCCAGGTGCTCTCTGGTTTTTGGGGCATCCCATTCTGTGACTACACCAGCCTCTATTTAATACCATAACCATTTGCACTTATTCTAATAGAAATTAGGCCTGATAAAGACACTTTTGCTGTGCATAGTATTAGTGCTGCCAGGTGCTCTCTGGTTTTTGGGGCATCCCATTCTGTGACTACACCAGCCTCTGTTTAATACCATAACCATTTGCCCTTATTCTAATAGAAATTAGGCCTGATAAAGACACTTTTGCTGTGCATAGTCTTACTGCTGCCAGGTGCTCTCTGGTTTTTGGGGCATCCCATTCTGTGACTACACCAGCCTCTATTCAATACCATAACCATTTGCACTTATTCTAATAGAAATTAGGCCTGATAAAGACACTTTTGCTGTGCATAGTATTAGTGCTGCCAGGTGCTCTCTGGTTTTTGGGGCATCCCATTCTGTGACTACACCAGCCTCTATTTAATACCATAACCATTTGCACTTATTCTAATAGAAATTAGGCCTGATAAAGACACTTTTGCTGTGCATAGTATTAGTGCTGCCAGGTGCTCTCTGGCTTTTTGGGGCATCCCATTCTGTGACTACACCAGCCTCTATGTAATACCATAACCATTTGCACTTATTCTAATAGAAATAAGCCTTATAAAGACACTTTTGCTGTGCATAGTCTTACTGCTGCCAGGTGCTCTCTGGTTTTTGGGGCATCCCATTCTGTGACTACACCAGCCTCTATTTAATATCATAACCATTTGCACTTATTCTAATAGAAATTAGGCCTGATAAAGACACTTTTGCTGTGCATAGTCTTACTGCTGCCAGGTGCTCTCTGGTTTCTGGGGCATCCCATTCTGTGACTACACCAGCCTCTATTTAATACCATAACCATTTGCACTTATTCTAATAGAAATTAGGCCTGATAAAGACACTTTTGCTGTGCATAGTCTTACTGCTGCCAGGTGCTCTCTGGTTTTTGGGGCATCCCATTCTGTGACTACACCAGCCTCTATTTAATACCATAACCATTTGCACTTATTCTAATAGAAATTAGGCCTGATAAAGACACTTTTGCTGTGCATAGTATTAGTGCTGCCAGGTGCTCTCTGGTTTTTGGGGCATCCCATTCTGTGACTACACCAGCCTCTGTTTAATACCATAACCATTTGCCCTTATTCTAATAGAAATTAGGCCTGATAAAGACACTTTTGCTGTGCATAGTCTTACTGCTGCCAGGTGCTCTCTGGTTTTTGGGGCATCCCATTCTGTGACTACACCAGCCTCTATTCAATACCATAACCATTTGCACTTATTCTAATAGAAATTAGGCCTGATAAAGACACTTTTGCTGTGCATAGTATTAGTGCTGCCAGGTGCTCTCTGGTTTTTGGGGCATCCCATTCTGTGACTACACCAGCCTCTATTTAATACCATAACCATTTGCACTTATTCTAATAGAAATTAGGCCTGATAAAGACACTTTTGCTGTGCATAGTCTTACTGCTGCCAGGTGCTCTCTGGTTTTTGGGGCATCCCATTCTGTGACTACACCAGCCTCTATTTAATAATATAACCATTTGCACTTATTCTAATAGAAAATAGGCCTGATAAAGACACTTTTGCTGTGCATAGTATTAGTGCTGCCAGGTGCTCTCTGGTTTTTGGGGCATCCCATTCTGTGACTACACCAGCCTCTATTTAATACCATAACCATTTGCACCTATTCTAATAGAAATTAGGCCTGATAAAGACACTTTTGCTGTGCATAGTATTAGTGCTGCCAGGTGCTCTCTGGTTTTTGGGGCATCCCATTCTGTGACTACACCAGCCTCTGTTTAATACCATAACCATTTGCCCTTATTCTAATAGAAATTAGGCCTGATAAAGACACTTTTGCTGTGCATAGTTTTACTGCTGCCAGGTGCTCTCTGGTTTTTGGGGCATCCCATTCTGTGACTACAAAAGCCTCTATTTAATACCATAACCATTTGCACTTATTCTAATAGAAATTAGGCCTGATAAAGACACTTTTGCTGTGCATAGTCTTACTGCTGCCAGGTGCTCTCTGGTTTTTGGGGCATCCCATTCTGTGACTACACCAGCCTCTATTTAATAATATAACCATTTGCACTTATTCTAATAGAAATTAGGCCTGATAAAGACACTTTTGCTGTGCATAGTCTTACTGCTGCCAGGTGCTCTCTGGTTTTTGGGGCATCCCATTCTGTGACTACACCAGCCTCTATTTAATACCATAACCATTTGCCCTTATTCTAATAGAAATTAGGCCTGATAAAGACACTTTTGCTGTGCATAGTCTTACTGCTGCCAGGTGCTCTCTGGTTTTTGGGGCATCCCATTCTGTGACTACACCAGCCTCTATTTAATACCATAACCATTTGCACTTATTCTAATAGAAATTAGGCCTGATAAAGACACTTTTGCTGTGCATAGTCTTACTGCTGCCAGGTGCTCTCTGGTTTTTGGGGCATCCCATTCTGTGACTACACCAGCCTCTATTTAATACCATAACCATTTGCACTTATTCTAATAGAAATTAGGCCTGATAAAGACACTTTTGCTGTGCATAGTCTTACTGCTGCCAGGTGCTCTCTGGTTTTTGGGGCATCCCATTCTGTGACTACACCAGCCTCTATTTAATACCATAACCATTTGCACTTATTCTAATAGAAATTAGGCCTGATAAAGACACTTTTGCTGTGCATAGTCTTACTGCTGCCAGGTGCTCTCTGGTTTTTGGGGCATCCCATTCTGTGACTACACCAGCCTCTATTTAATACCATAACCATTTGCACTTATTCTAATAGAAATTAGGCCTGATAAAGACACTTTTGCTGTGCATAGTATTAGTGCTGCCAGGTGCTCTCTGGTTTTTGGGGCATCCCATTCTGTGACTACACCAGCCTCTTTTTTAATACCATAACCATTTGCACTTATTCTAATAGAAATAAGCCTGATGAAGACACTTTTGCTGTGCATAGTCTTACTGCTGCCATGTGCTCTCTGCTTTTTGGGGCATCCCATTCTGTGACTACACCAGCCTCTATTTAATACCATAACCATTTGCACTTATTCTAATAGAAATTAGGCCTGATAAAGACACTTTTGCTGTGCATAGTATTAGTGCTGCCAGGTGCTCTCTGGTTTTTGGGGCATCCCATTCTGTGACTACACCAGCCTCTATTTAATACCATAACCATTTGCACTTATTCTAATAGAAATTAGGCCTGATAAAGACACTTTTGCTGTGCATAGTCTTACTGCTGCCAGGTGCTCTCTGGTTTTTGGGGCATCCCATTCTGTGACTACACCAGCCTCTATTTAATAATATAACCATTTGCACTTATTCTAATAGAAATTAGGCCTGATAAAGACACTTTTGCTGTGCATAGTTTTACTGCTGCCAGGTGCTCTCTGGTTTTTGGGGCATCCCATTCTGTGACTACACCAGCCTCTATTTAATAATATAACCATTTGCACTTATTCTAATAGAAATTAGGCCTGATAAAGACACTTTTGCTGTGCATAGTCTTACTGCTGCCAGGTGCTCTCTGGTTTTTGGGGCATCCCATTCTGTGACTACACCAGCCTCTATTTAATACCATAACCATTTGCACTTATTCTAATAGAAACTAGGCCTGATAAAGACACTTTTGCTGTGCATAGTATTAGTGCTGCCAGGTGCTCTCTGGTTTTTGGGGCATCCCATTCTGTGACTACACCAGCCTCTGTTTAATACCATAACCATTTGCCCTTATTCTAATAGAAATTAGGCCTGATAAAGACACTTTTGCTGTGCATAGTCTTACTGCTGCCAGGTGCTCTCTGGTTTTTGGGGCATCCCATTCTGTGACTACACCAGCCTCTATTTAATACCATAACCATTTGCACTTATTCTAATAGAAATTAGGCCTGATAAAGACACTTTTGCTGTGCATAGTCTTACTGCTGCCAGGTGCTCTCTGGTTTTTGGGGCATCCCATTCTGTGACTACACCAGCCTCTATTTAATACCATAACCATTTGCACTTATTCTAATAGAAATTAGGCCTGATAAAGACACTTTTGCTGTGCATAGTCTTACTGCTGCCAGGTGCTCTCTGGTTTTTGGGGCATCCCATTCTGTGACTACACCAGCCTCTATTTAATACCATAACCATTTGCACTTATTCTAATAGAAATTAGGCCTGATAAAGACACTTTTGCTGTGCATAGTCTTACTGCTGCCAGGTGCTCTCTGGTTTTTGGGGCATCCCATTCTGTGACTACACCAGCCTCTATTTAATACCATAACCATTTGCACTTATTCTAATAGAAATTAGGCCTGATAAAGACACTTTTGCTGTGCATAGTATTAGTGCTGCCAGGTGCTCTCTGGTTTTTGGGGCATCCCATTCTGTGACTACACCAGCCTCTTTTTTAATACCATAACCATTTGCACCTATTCTAATAGAAATAAGCCTGATGAAGACACTTTTGCTGTGCATAGTCTTACTGCTGCCATGTGCTCTCTGGTTTTTGGGGCATCCCATTCTGTGACTACACCAGCCTCTATTTAATACCATAACCATTTGCACTTATTCTAATAGAAATTAGGCCTGATAAAGACACTTTTGCTGTGCATAGTCTTACTGCTGCCAGGTGCTCTCTGGTTTTTGGGGCATCCCATTCTGTGACTACACCAGCCTCTATTTAATACCATAACCATTTGCACTTATTCTAATAGAAATTAGGCCTGATAAAGACACTTTTGCTGTGCATAGTCTTACTGCTGCCAGGTGATCTCTGGTTTTTGGGGCATCCCATTATGTGACTACACCAGCCTCTATTTAATACCATAACCATTTGCACTTATTCTAATAGAAATTAGGCCTGATAAAGACACTTTTGCTGTGCATAGTCTTACTGCTGCCAGGTGCTCTCTGGTTTTTGGGGCATCCCATTCTGTGACTACACCAGCCTCTATTTAATACCATAACCATTTGTACTTATTCTAATAGAAATTAGGCCTGATAAAGACACTTTTGCTGTGCATAGTCTTACTGCTGCCAGGTGCTCTCTGGCTTTTTGGGGCATCCCATTCTGTGACTACACCAGCCTCTATTTAATACCATAACCATTTGCACTTATTCTAATAGAAATTAGGCCTGATAAAGACACTTTTGCTGTGCATAGTCTTACTGCTGCCAGGTGCTCTCTGGTTTTTGGGGCATCCCATTCTGTGACTACACCAGCCTCTATTTAATAATATAACCATTTGCACTTATTCTAATAGAAATTAGGCCTGATAAAGACACTTTTGCTGTGCATAGTATTAGTGCTGCCAGGTGCTCTCTGGTTTTTGGGGCATCCCATTCTGTGACTACACCAGCCTCTATTTAATACCATAACCATTTGCACTTATTCTAATAGAAATTAGGCCTGATAAAGACACTTTTGCTGTGCATAGCATTAGTGCTGCCAGGTGCTCTCTGGTTTTTGGGGCATCCCATTCTGTGACTACACCAGCCTCTGTTTAATACCATAACCATTTGCCCTTATTCTAATAGAAATTAGGCCTGATAAAGACACTTTTGCTGTGCATAGTCTTACTGCTGCCAGGTGCTCTCTGGTTTTTGGGGCATCCCATTCTGTGACTACACCAGCCTCTATTCAATACCATAACCATTTGCACTTATTCTAATAGAAATTAGGCCTGATAAAGACACTTTTGCTGTGCATAGTATTAGTGCTGCCAGGTGCTCTCTGGTTTTTGGGGCATCCCATTCTGTGACTACACCAGCCTCTATTTAATACCATAACCATTTGCACTTATTCTAATAGAAATTAGGCCTGATAAAGACACTTTTGCTGTGCATAGTATTACTGCTGCCAGGTGCTCTCTGGTTTTTGGGGCATCCCATTCTGTGACTACACCAGCCTCTGTTTTATACCATAACCATTTGCCCTTATTCTAATAGAAATTAGGCCTGATAAAGACACTTTTGCTGTGCATAGTCTTACTGCTGCCAGGTGCTCTCTGGTTTTTGGGGCATCCCATTCTGTGACTACACCAGCCTCTATTCAATACCATAACCATTTGCACTTATTCTAATAGAAATTAGGCCTGATAAAGACACTTTTGCTGTGCATAGTCTTACTGCTGCCAGGTGCTCTCTGGTTTTTGGGGCATCCCATTCTGTGACTACACCAGCCTCTATTTAATACCATAACCATTTGCACTTATTCTAATAGAAATTAGGCCTGATAAAGACACTTTTGCTGTGCATAGTTTTACTGCTGCCAGGTGCTCTCTGGTTTTTGGGGCATCCCATTCTGTGACTACACCAGCCTCTATTTAATACCATAACCATTTGCACTTATTCTAATAGAAATTAGGCCTGATAAAGACACTTTTGCTGTGCATAGTCTTACTGCTGCCAGGTGCTCTCTGGTTTTTGGGGCATCCCATTCTGTGACTACACCAGCCTCTATTTAATAATATAACCATTTGCACTTATTCTAATAGAAAATAGGCCTGATAAAGACACTTTTGCTGTGCATAGTATTAGTGCTGCCAGGTGCTCTCTGGTTTTTGGGGCATCCCATTCTGTGACTACACCAGCCTCTATTTAATACCATAACCATTTGCACCTATTCTAATAGAAATTAGGCCTGATAAAGACACTTTTGCTGTGCATAGTATTAGTGCTGCCAGGTGCTCTCTGGTTTTTGGGGCATCCCATTCTGTGACTACACCAGCCTCTGTTTAATACCATAACTATTTGCCCTTATTCTAATAGAAATTAGGCCTGATAAAGACACTTTTGCTGTGCATAGTTTTACTGCTGCCAGGTGCTCTCTGGTTTTTGGGGCATCCCATTCTGTGACTACACCAGCCTCTATTTAATACCATAACCATTTGCACTTATTCTAATAGAAATTAGGCCTGATAAAGACACTTTTGCTGTGCATAGTCTTACTGCTACCAGGTTCTCTCTGGTTTTTGGGGCATCCCATTCTGTGACTACACCAGCCTCTATTTAATACCATAACCATTTGCACTTATTCTAATAGAAATTAGGCCTGATAAAGACACTTTTGCTGTGCATAGTATTACTGCTGCCAGGTGCTCTCTGGTTTTTGGGGCATCCCATTCTGTGACTACACCAGCCTCTGTTTAATACCATAACCATTTGCCCTTATTCTAATAGAAATTAGGCCTGATAAAGACACTTTTGCTGTGCATAGTCTTACTGCTGCCAGGTGCTCTCTGGTTTTTGGGGCATCCCATTCTGTGACTACACCAGCCTCTATTCAATACCATAACCATTTGCACTTATTCTAATAGAAATTAGGCCTGATAAAGACACTTTTGCTGTGCATAGTCTTACTGCTGCCAGGTGCTCTCTGGTTTTTGGGGCATCCCATTCTGTGACTACACCAGCCTCTATTTAATACCATAACCATTTGCACTTATTCTAATAGAAATTAGGCCTGATAAAGACACTTTTGCTGTGCATAGTTTTACTGCTGCCAGGTGCTCTCTGGTTTTTGGGGCATCCCATTCTGTGACTACACCAGCCTCTATTTAATACCATAACCATTTGCACTTATTCTAATAGAAATTAGGCCTGATAAAGACACTTTTGCTGTGCATAGTCTTACTGCTGCCAGGTGCTCTCTGGTTTTTGGGGCATCCCATTCTGTGACTACACCAGCCTCTATTTAATAATATAACCATTTGCACTTATTCTAATAGAAAATAGGCCTGATAAAGACACTTTTGCTGTGCATAGTATTAGTGCTGCCAGGTGCTCTCTGGTTTTTGGGGCATCCCATTCTGTGACTACACCAGCCTCTATTTAATACCATAACCATTTGCACCTATTCTAATAGAAATTAGGCCTGATAAAGACACTTTTGCTGTGCATAGTATTAGTGCTGCCAGGTGCTCTCTGGTTTTTGGGGCATCCCATTCTGTGACTACACCAGCCTCTGTTTAATACCATAACTATTTGCCCTTATTCTAATAGAAATTAGGCCTGATAAAGACACTTTTGCTGTGCATAGTTTTACTGCTGCCAGGTGCTCTCTGGTTTTTGGGGCATCCCATTCTGTGACTACACCAGCCTCTATTTAATACCATAACCATTTGCACTTATTCTAATAGAAATTAGGCCTGATAAAGACACTTTTGCTGTGCATAGTCTTACTGCTACCAGGTTCTCTCTGGTTTTTGGGGCATCCCATTCTGTGACTACACCAGCCTCTATTTAATAATATAACCATTTGCACTTATTCTAATAGAAATTAGGCCTGATAAAGACACTTTTGCTGTGCATAGTATTAGTGCTGCCAGGTGCTCTCTGGTTTTTGGGGCATCCCATTCTGTGACTACACCAGCCTCTATTTAATACCATAACCATTTGCACTTATTCTAATAGAAACTAGGCCTGATAAAGACACTTTTGCTGTGCATAGTATTAGTGCTGCCAGGTGCTCTCTGGTTTTTGGGGCATCCCATTCTGTGACTACACCAGCCTCTGTTTAATACCATAACCATTTGCCCTTATTCTAATAGAAATTAGGCCTGATAAAGACACTTTTGCTGTGCATAGTCTTACTGCTGCCAGGTGCTCTCTGTTTTTTGGGGCATCCCATTCTGTGACTACACCAGCCTCTATTTAATACCATAACCATTTGCACTTATTCTAATAGAAATTAGGCCTGATAAAGACACTTTTGCTGTGCATAGTCTTACTGCTGCCAGGTGCTCTCTGGTTTTTGGGGCATCCCATTCTGTGACTACACCAGCCTCTATTTAATACCATAACCATTTGCACTTATTCTAATAGAAATTAGGCCTGATAAAGACACTTTTGCTGTGCATAGTCTTACTGCTGCCAGGTGCTCTCTGGTTTTTGGGGCATCCCATTCTGTGACTACACCAGCCTCTATTTAATACCATAACCATTTGCACTTATTCTAATAGAAATTAGGCCTGATAAAGACACTTTTGCTGTGCATAGTCTTACTGCTGCCAGGTGCTCTCTGGTTTTTGGGGCATCCCATTCTGTGACGACACCAGCCTCTATTTAATACCATAACCATTTGCACTTATTCTAATAGAAATTAGGCCTGATAAAGACACTTTTGCTGTGCATAGTCTTACTGCTGCCAGGTGCTCTCTGGTTTTTGGGGCATCCCATTCTGTGACTACACCAGCCTCTTTTTTAATACCATAACCATTTGCACTTATTCTAATAGAAATAATCCTGATAAAGACACTTTTGCTGTGCATAGTCTTACTGCTGCCATATGCTCTCTGGTTTTTGGGGCATCCCATTCTGTGACTACACCAGCCTCTATTTAATACCATAACCATTTGTACTTATTCTAATAGAAATTAGGCCTGATAAAGACACTTTTGCTGTGCATAGTCTTACTGCTGCCAGGTGCTCTCTGGTTTTTGGGGCATCCCATTCTGTGACTACACCAGCCTCTATTTAATACCATAACCATTTGCACTTATTGTAATAGAAATTAGGCCTGATAAAGACACTTTTGCTGTGTATAGTCTTACTGCTGCCAGGTGCTCTCTGGTTTTTGGGGCATCCCATTCTGTGACTACACCAGCCTCTATTTAATACCATAACCATTTGCACTTATTCTAATAGAAATTAGGCCTGATAAAGAGACTTTTGCTATGCATAGTCTTACTGCTGCCAGGTGCTCTCTGTTTTTTTGGGCATCCCATTCTGTGACTACACCAGCCTCTATTTAATACCATAACCATTTGCACTTATTCTAATAGAAATTAGGCCTGATAAAGACACTTTTGCTGTGCATAGTCTTACTGCTGCCAGGTGCTCTCTGGTTTTTGGGGCATCCCATTCTGTGACTACACCAGCCTCTATTTAATACCATAACCATTTGCACTTATTCTAATAGAAATTAGGCCTGATAAAGACACTTTTGCTGTGCATAGTCTTACTGCTGCCAGGTGCTCTCTGGTTTTTGGGGCATCCCATTCTGTGACTACACCAGCCTCTATTTAATACCATAACCATTTGCACTTATTCTAATAGAAATTAGGCCTGATAAAGACACTTTTGCTGTGCATAGTCTTACTGCTGCCAGGTGCTCTCTGGTTTTTGGGGCATCCCATTCTGTGACTACACCAGCCTCTATTTAATACCATAACCATTTGCACTTATTCTAATAGAAATTAGGCCTGATAAAGACACTTTTGCTGTGCATAGTATTAGTGCTGCCAGGTGCTCTCTGGCTTTTTGGGGCATCCCATTCTGTGACTACACCAGCCTCTATTTAATACCATAACCATTTGCACTTATTCTAATAGAAATTAGGCCTGATAAAGACACTTTTGCTGTGCATAGTCTTACTGCTGCCAGGTGCTCTCTGGTTTTTGGGGCATCCCATTCTGTGACTACACCAGCCTCTATTTAATAATATAACCATTTGCACTTATTCTAATAGAAATTAGGCCTGATAAAGACACTTTTGCTGTGCATAGTCTTACTGCTACCAGGTGCTCTCTGGTTTTTGGGGCATCCCATTCTGTGACTACACCAGCCTCTATTTAATAATATAACCATTTGCACTTATTCTAATAGAAATTAGGCCTGATAAAGACACTTTTGCTGTGCATAGTATTAGTGCTGCCAGGTGCTCTCTGGTTTTTGGGGCATCCCATTCTGTGACTACACCAGCCTCTATTTAATACCATAACCATTTGCACTTATTCTAATAGAAACTAGGCCTGATAAAGACACTTTTGCTGTGCATAGTATTAGTGCTGCCAGGTGCTCTCTGGTTTTTGGGGCATCCCATTCTGTGACTACACCAGCCTCTGTTTAATACCATAACCATTTGCCCTTATTCTAATAGAAATTAGGCCTGATAAAGACACTTTTGCTGTGCATAGTCTTACTGCTGCCAGGTGCTCTCTGTTTTTTGGGGCATCCCATTCTGTGACTACACCAGCCTCTATTTAATACCATAACCATTTGCACTTATTCTAATAGAAATTAGGCCTGATAAAGACACTTTTGCTGTGCATAGTCTTACTGCTGCCAGGTGCTCTCTGGTTTTTGGGGCATCCCATTCTGTGACTACACCAGCCTCTATTTAATACCATAACCATTTGCACTTATTCTAATAGAAATTAGGCCTGATAAAGACACTTTTGCTGTGCATAGTCTTACTGCTGCCAGGTGCTCTCTGGTTTTTGGGGCATCCCATTCTGTGACTACACCAGCCTCTATTTAATACCATAACCATTTGCACTTATTCTAATAGAAATTAGGCCTGATAAAGACACTTTTGCTGTGCATAGTCTTACTGCTGCCAGGTGCTCTCTGGTTTTTGGGGCATCCCATTCTGTGACTACACCAGCCTCTATTTAATACCATAACCATTTGCACTTATTCTAATAGAAATTAGGCCTGATAAAGACACTTTTGCTGTGCATAGTCTTACTGCTGCCAGGTGCTCTCTGGTTTTTGGGGCATCCCATTCTGTGACTACACCAGCCTCTTTTTTAATACCATAACCATTTGCACTTATTCTAATAGAAATAAGCCTGATAAAGACACTTTTGCTGTGCATAGTCTTACTGCTGCCATGTGCTCTCTGGTTTTTGGGGCATCCCATTCTGTGACTACACCAGCCTCTATTTAATACCATAACCATTTGCACTTATTCTAATAGAAATTAGGCCTGATAAAGACACTTTTGCTGTGCATAGTCTTACTGCTGCCAAGTGCTTTCTGGTTTTTGGGGCATCCCATTCTGTGACTACACCAGCCTCTATTTAATACCATAACCATTTGCACTTATTGTAATAGAAATTAGGCCTGATAAAGACACTTTTGCTGTGCATAGTCTTACTGCTGCCAGGTGCTCTCTGTTTTTTGGGGCATCCCATTCTGTGACTACACCAGCCTCTATTTAATACCATAACCATTTGCACTTATTCTAATAGAAATTAGGCCTGATAAAGAGACTTTTGCTGTGCATAGTCTTACTGCTGCCAGGTGCTCTCTGTTTTTTTGGGCATCCCATTCTGTGACTACACCAGCCTCTATTTAATACCATAACCATTTGCACTTATTCTAATAGAAATTAGGCCTGATAAAGACACTTTTGCTGTGCATAGTCTTACTGCTGCCAGGTGCTCTCTGGTTTTTGGGGCATCCCATTCTGTGACTACACCAGCCTCTATTTAATACCATAACCATTTGCACTTATTCTAATAGAAATTAGGCCTGATAAAGACACTTTTGCTGTGCATAGTCTTACTGCTGCCAGGTGCTCTCTGGTTTTTGGGGCATCCCATTCTGTGACTACACCAGCCTCTATTTAATACCATAACCATTTGCACTTATTCTAATAGAAATTAGGCCTGATAAAGACACTTTTGCTGTGCATAGTCTCACTGCTGCCAGGTGCTCTCTGGTTTTTGGGGCATCCCATTCTGTGACTACACCAGCCTCTATTTAATACCATAACCATTTGCACTTATTCTAATAGAAATTAGGCCTGATAAAGACACTTTTGCTGTGCATAGTATTAGTGCTGCCAGGTGCTCTCTGGCTTTTTGGGGCATCCCATTCTGTGACTACACCAGCCTCTATTTAATACCATAACCATTTGCACTTATTCTAATAGAAATTAGGCCTGATAAAGACACTTTTGCTGTGCATAGTCTTACTGCTGCCAGGTGCTCTCTGGTTTTTGGGGCATCCCATTCTGTGACTACACCAGCCTCTATTTAATAATATAACCATTTGCACTTATTCTAATAGAAATTAGGCCTGATAAAGACACTTTTGCTGTGCATAGTATTAGTGCTGCCAGGTGCTCTCTGGTTTTTGGGGCATCCCATTCTGTGACTACACCAGCCTCTATTTAATACCATAACCATTTGCACTTATTCTAATAGAAATTAGGCCTGATAAAGACACTTTTGCTGTGCATAGTATTAGTGCTGCCAGGTGCTCTCTGGTTTTTCGGGCATCCCATTCTGTGACTACACCAGCCTCTGTTTAATACCATAACCATTTGCCCTTATTCTAATAGAAATTAGGCCTGATAAAGACACTTTTGCTGTGCATAGTCTTACTGCTGCCAGGTGCTCTCTGGTTTTTGGGGCATCCCATTCTGTGACTACACCAGCCTCTATTTAATACCATAACCATTTGCACTTATTCTAATAGAAATTAGGCCTGATAAAGACACTTTTGCTGTGCATAGTCTTACTGCTGCCAGGTGCTCTCTGGTTTTTGGGGCATCCCATTCTGTGACTACACCAGCCTCTATTTAATACCATAACCATTTGCACTTATTCTAATAGAAATTAGGCCTGATAAAGACACTTTTGCTGTGCATAGTCTTACTGCTGCCAGGTGCTCTCTGGTTTTTGGGGCATCCCATTCTGTGACTACACCAGCCTCTATTTAATACCATAACCATTTGCACTTATTCTAATAGAAATTAGGCCTGATAAAGACACTTTTGCTGTGCATAGTATTAGTGCTGCCAGGTGCTCTCTGGTTTTTGGGGCATCCCATTCTGTGACTACACCAGCCTCTTTTTTAATACCATAACCATTTGCACTTATTCTAATAGAAATAAGCCTGATAAAGACACTTTTGCTGTGCATAGTCTTACTGCTGCCAGGTGCTCTCTGGTTTTTGGGGCATCCCATTCTGTGACTACACCAGCCTCTATTTAATACCATAACCATTTGCACTTATTCTAATAGAAATTAGGCCTGATAAAGACACTTTTGCTGTGCATAGTCTTACTGCTGCCAGGTGCTCTCTGGTTTTTGGGGCATCCCATTCTGTGACTACACCAGCCTCTATTTAATACCATAACCATTTGCACTTATTCTAATAGAAATTAGGCCTGATGAAGACACTTTTGCTGTGCATAGTATTAGTGCTGCCAGGTGCTCTCTGGTTTTTGGGGCATCCCATTCTGTGACTACACCAGCCTCTATTTAATACCATAACCATTTGCACTTATTCTAATAGAAATTAGGCCTTATAAAGACACTTTTGCTGTGCATAGTCTTACTGCTGCCAGGTGCTCTCTGGTTTTTGGGGCATCCCATTCTGTGACTACACCAGCCTCTATTTAATACCATAACCATTTGCACTTATTCTAATAGAAATTAGGCCTTATAAAGACACTTTTGCTGTGCATAGTCTTACTGCTGCCAGGTGCTCTCTGGTTTTTTGGGCATCCCATTCTGTGACTACACCAGCCTCTATTTAATACCATAACCATTTGCACTTATTCTAATAGAAATTAGGCCTGATAAAGACACTTTTGCTGTGCATAGTCTTACTGCTGCCAGGTGCTCTCTGGTATTTGGGGCATCCCGTTCTGTGACTACACCAGCCTCTATTTAATACCATAACCATTTGCACTTATTCTAATAGAAATTAGGCCTGATAAAGACACTTTTGCTGTGCATAGTCTTACTGCTGCCAGGTGCTCTCTGGTTTTTGGGGCATCCCATTCTGTGACTACACCAGCCTCTATTTAATACCATAACCATTTGCACTTATTCTAATAGAAATTAGGCCTGATAAAGACACTTTTGCTGTGCATAGTATTAGTGCTGCCAGGTGCTCTCTGGCTTTTTGGGGCATCCCATTCTGTGACTACACCAGCCTCTATTTAATACCATAACCATTTGCACTTATTCTAATAGAAATTAGGCCTGATAAAGACACTTTTGCTGTGCATAGTCTTACTGCTGCCAGGTGCTCTCTGGTTTTTGGGGCATCCCATTCTGTGACTACACCAGCCTCTATTTAATAATATAACCATTTGCAATTATTCTAATAGAAATTAGGCCTGATAAAGACACTTTTGCTGTGCATAGTATTAGTGCTGCCAGGTGCTCTCTGGTTTTTGGGGCATCCCATTCTGTGACTACACCAGCCTCTATTTAATACCATAACCATTTGCACTTATTCTAATAGAAATTAGGCCTGATAAAGACACTTTTGCTGTGCATAGTATTAGTGCTGCCAGGTGCTCTCTGGTTTTTGGGGCATCCCATTCTGTGACTACACCAGCCTCTGTTTAATACCATAACCATTTGCCCTTATTCTAATAGAAATTAGGCCTGATAAAGACACTTTTGCTGTGCTTAGTCTTACTGCTGCCAGGTGCTCTCTGGTTTTTGGGGCATCCCATTCTGTGACTACACCAGCCTCTATTCAATACCATAACCATTTGCACTTATTCTAATAGAAATTAGGCCTGATAAAGACACTTTTGCTGTGCATAGTCTTACTGCTGCCAGGTGCTCTCTGGTTTTTGGGGCATCCCATTCTGTGACTACACCAGCCTCTATTTAATACCATAACCATTTGCACTTATTCTAATAGAAATTAGGCCTGATAAAGACACTTTTGCTGTGCATAGTCTTACTGCTGCCAGGTGCTCTCTGGTTTTTGGAGCATCCCATTCTGTGACTACACCAGCCTCTATTTAATACCATAACCATTTGCACTTATTCTAATAGAAATTAGGCCTGATAAAGACACTTTTGCTGTGCATAGTATTAGTGCTGCCAGGTGCTCTCTGGCTTTTTGGGGCATCCCATTCTGTGACTACACCAGCCTCTATTTAATACCATAACCATTTGCACTTATTCTAATAGAAATTAGGCCTGATAAAGACACTTTTGCTGTGCATAGTCTTACTGCTGCCAGGTGCTCTCTGGTTTTTGGGGCATCCCATTCTGTGACTACACCAGCCTCTATTTAATAATATAACCATTTGCACTTATTCTAATAGAAATTAGGCCTGATGAAGACACTTTTGCTGTGCATAGTATTAGTGCTGCCAGGTGCTCTCTGGTTTTTGGGGCATCCCATTCTGTGACTACACCAGCCTCTATTTAATACCATAACCATCTGCACTTATTCTAATAGAAATTAGGCCTGATAAAGACACTTTTGCTGTGCATAGTATTAGTGCTGCCAGGTGCTCTCTGGTTTTTGGGGCATCCCATTCTGTGACTACACCAGCCTCTGTTTAATACCATACACATTTGCCCTTATTCTAATAGAAATTAGGCCTGATAAAGACACTTTTGCTGTGCATAGTCTTACTGCTGCCAGGTGCTCTCTGGTTTTTGGGGCATCCCATTCTGTGACTACACCAGCCTCTATTCAATACCATAACCATTTGCACTTATTCTAATAGAAATTAGGCCTGATAAAGACACTTTTGCTGTGCATAGTCTTACTGCTGCCAGGTGCACTGCTGGCTGTTGGGGCATCCCATTCTGTAACATAGCATACCCCTCTTTATTTACACTAAGCAGCTCTCTTATTTACACTAGGCAGGCCTGTTGGAGGCTGAGTGTTATTGCTCACTTTTGGTGTGCATTATATTCTGTTTCATATAGACCCACCGCTGCCTGGGGGTTCTTCAAATATCACCTACTACCACGCCAGTAAGATGGCAGACAAGTGCCTGGAAGTGAAAAGAGGAGTGGCAGAGGCCAAGATTCCGCAGGCAGAGCTTGCAGCAGACTGGGGGCCAGTAGCAGCAGGAGTCACGCTGAGAGACCTAATCTGCCAGTATCTGCTAGCGGCCGGGTCTCCACCAGTAACGCATCTGTCGTGGTAGATTGGTTGACGCGCTCATCAACAACATCATCACAACTTACGTCTGAGACCCCCAGTCTAGGGTCGGTAGGTTCCTCTGACACAACCCTGAGTTGGCATGCCCCGAGAGCAGTCCCTGTCCTCCCATTGCCTCTGTTCTACGCCGTTCCCTCCCCCAGCGATGTATCCTATGCTTTGGGTTCAGCTCCACTCTTTAGTGAGGAGGACGATCAGATAGAGGACAGTCAGCAGCTACTGCCCAGCCAAGAAATGGAGGTGGCTTCTTTAGCTAGGCAGACAAATAGTGATGTGGACAGTGTCGTGGGTGCTGTGAGCGTTCCAGCTCCTGCGCCAGACACTGTTGACGAATCCACGAACATCAGTGACGTACAGCCACAACTCGGTGATGATGACGATGAAGCCGATCGCACTTGGGAGCCGGGTGATGAAGGGGCTTCATCGTCATCATCAGGAGAAGAGGGGCACAGGTTGCCCCGGAGTCAGCAGCTCAGGCAGCAAGATGTTAGCAGCATGGTTGGCAGGCAGCATGGGGGCACAATTGTAAAGCCTGGAGCCAAACGGGGCCGGGGCCGGGGTAGAGCACCTGCTGCGCGGCAGGCTACCTTATCGGGAGGTAGTGGGGCAGGGGTTCCTGGAGTTGGCAACAGCAGCAGCGAATCAGTGAGGCCTGTTGGTGGGAAAAGTAGCTACTCGGCAGTGTGGCAGTTTTTCCTGAAGCATCCGCAGGAGGGTAACATGGCCACATGCAAGATATGTAGGCAGAAGGTGAAGCGTGGCCAGGGTCCAAATGTTGGCTCCACGGCCCTGCGTCAACATATGCAGCGTCACCATAAAGCGGCCTGGGAGAACCTAGGCTCCGGAGAGGTGGGCCAGACTGCTTCCTCACCGAGTGGCACGCCGCTCCCAATTTCTGCCAGCCAAGGCTTCAGCACCTCAGCCGAAGGCAGCTGTGCGTCATACCCATCCTCTGTCGCTCCTGCTCCTCCTCCTCCAAGTCATGCATCCCGCCAGCAATCCATCAGCGAAGCCATGTCCCAGAGACAGCAGTATGCGCCCACTCATCCTACGGCGCAGAAGCTGAATGTGCTCCTGTCCAAGTTGCTGGTGCTGCAGTCGCTCCCTTTTCAGGTGGTGGAATCTGCACCTTTCAGAGAACTGATGGCTTGTGCCGAGCCGAGGTGGAGAGTCCCAAGCCGTCATTTCTTTGCCAAGAAGGCAGTACCAGCGCTGCACACTTTTGTTGAACAGAAGGTGGGCCAGTCCTTGAGCCTGTCGGTGTGTAGCAAAGTGCATGGCAGCGCTGACATCTGGAGCTGTAACTACGGTCAGGGACAGTACATGTCGTTTACGGCCCACTGGGTGAATGTGGTCCCTTTGCAGCAGCAGCAGCAACTTGGACAGGTCACGCCACTTCAGCCTCCGCGCTCCCTGCCCGTTGGTCCTGTGACACAGTGCGACTCGGCCTCCTCATCCTCCGCCATCTCCTCACCCTCCACTGTAGGCTCAAGTCTCAGTGCCCCTCCAGTCTACCATGTGTGCAGGGCACGGAGGTGTCACGCAGTGCTTCACATGGTTTGTCTTGGCGAACGGAGTCACACAGGGGAGGAACTGCTTAAATGTATTCATCAGGAAATCCAAACATGGCTTACTCCAAGAAAACTTAAAATGGGAATCATGGTTACCGACAATGGGAAGAACATTTTGTCTGCGCTGCGCCAAGGAAGCCTGACCCATGCCCCCTGCATGGCTCACGTCTTCAATCTGGTTGTCAAGCGGTTTCTGAAGTGTTCCCCCCATCTGCAAGACATCCTAACAACTTCAAGGAAACTTTGCATGCACTTCAGCCACTCATACACCGCCAAACACACCCTTCTTGAGCTACAGCGTCAGAATGGTATCCCCCAACATAGTCTGATTTGCGATGTTTCCACCCGTTGGAATTCCACCCTTCACATGTTGGACCGATTATATGAACAGAGAAAAGCCATCACGGATTTCCTGATGATCCAAGCAGATAGGGGGACTCCCCTGTGTAACTTTAATGTCAACCAGTGGCAGCTCATACGTGACACCTGCCGTTTGCTCAGGCCCTTTGAGGAAGCCACTTTATTTGTCAGTCGGCAGGATTACGGGATGAACGACGTGATTCCACTGCTTCATGTACTACAGCAAATGTTGGAAACCATGGCTGGTCAGGGCACTGGAGACATGGCGTTTACATCTTACGGCCACATGAACCCCGTTGGAGCTGAACTGGAGGAGGAGGAGGAAGAGGAACACAGTTTAGGCTTGGTGAAATGGCTGGTTTATCTAGTCAGCGGACAGGAGAGGAGGAGCAGGAGCAGCCAGAGGAGCTAGAGGTTTTTGACGAAGGCGAGACAGAGGACCCGGGCACACCGTGGCAGTATGCAGTGGAGATGGAGACAGGTAGTCCATCCGAGTCACTTGCGCAAATGGCAGGAAGCATGCTCACGTGCTTGCGTAGTGACCCCAGAATTGTTTCCATCTGTCGGCGGGATGACTTCTGGCTGTCCACCTTATTGGACCCTCGCTTCCGGCACAAAATGGGGGCAGTTGGCCGATGCCTATCTGCGCCATGGTCCATACTCTCGCAGGTCTGACTCGAGGGGACCTCTGCGCTCACCTTCCACTGCCATGGCCGCTGGGGGGGTTGGCAGGATCAGCAGCAGCAGCTCCATCAGCAGCAGCCTCAGTCTTCAGTCGCTAATGAGTAGCTTTCTACACCCGCATAGTGAGGCTACTCATGAGCAGCAGGAAGACCTGGAGCAGGACCTGAACCAGCAGGTCATGTCATACTTTGACATGACCATGCCAATACACCTTGAGGATCCGCTGGACTTCTGGGCAGCCAAACTTGATTTGTGGCCGCAACTAGCAGAGTTTGCCCTGGAAAAGCTGTCCTGCCCGGCAAGTAGCGTGCCATCTGAGCGGGTGTTTAGTGCGGCGGGGGCCATAGTTATGGCGAGGAGAACTCGTCTGTCAACTAAAAATGTGGAGAGACTCACCTTTGTCAAAATGAATCAGGGATGGATCAGCCAGGATTTCCACCCACCAATGCCTGATGCATGCGACTAGATTCAGCATGGTGCCACGTTTTACACTTTCCAAATGGTGCAAAACATATTTTTGTCTTTAGGCCAATTTTTGGGCTCCTGCTGCTGCTGCTGCCAACTCCAGGGTGTGAATCATCCAATTTTTGGGATCCTGAAGCCAACCCCAGTGTCTCTTTAAAGTAATGTTTTGGCTCCTGCTGCTGCTGCTGCCAACTCCAGGGTGTGATTCATACAATTTTTGGGCTCCTGAAGCCAACCCCAGGGTCTCTTTAAAGTAATATTTGGGCTCCTGCTGCTGCTGCTGCCAACTCCAGGGTGTGAATCATCCAATTTTTGGGCTCCTGAAGCCAACCCCAGTGTCTCTTTAAAGTAAAGTTTGGGCTCCTGCTGCTGCTGCCAACTCCAGGGTGTGATTCATCCAATTTTTGGGCTCCTGAAGCCAACCCCAGGGTCTCTTTAAAGTAATATTTGGGCTCCTGCTGCTGCTGCTGCCAACTCCAGGGTGTGAATCATCCAATTTTTGGGCTCCTGAAGCCAACCCCAGGGTCTCTTTAAAGTAATATTTGGGCTCCTGCTGCTGCTGCTGCCAACTCCAGGGTGTGAATCATCCAATTTTTGGGCTCCTGAAGCCAACCCCAGTGTATCTTTAAAGTAATGTTTGGGCTCATGTTGCTGCTGCTGCTGCTGCTGCCAACTCCTGCCCACTCCAGGGTGTGATTCATCCAATTTTTGGGCTCCTGAAGCCAACCCCAGGGTCTCTTTAAATTAATATTTGGGCTCCTGCTGCTGCTGCTGCCAACTCCAGGGTGTGATTCATCCAATTTTTGGGCTACTGAAGCCAACCCCAGTGTCTCTTTAAAGTAATGTTTGGGCTCCTGCTGCTGCTGCCAACTCCAGGGTGTGATTCATCCAATTTTTGGGCTCCTGAAGCCAACCCCAGGGTCTCTTTAAAGTAATATTTGGGCTCCTGCTACTGCTGCCAACTCCAGGGTGTGAATCATCCAATTTTTGGGCTCCTGAAGCCAACCCCAGGGTCTCTTTAAAGTAATATTTGGGCTCCTGCTGCTGCTGCTGCCGCCGACTCCAGGGTGTGAATCATCCAATTTTTGGGCTCCGGAAGCCAACCCCAGTGTCTCTTTGAAGTAATGTTTGGGCTGCTGCTGCTGCCAACTCCAGGGTGTGATTCATCCAATTTTTGGGCTCCTGAAGCCAACCCCAGTGTCTCTTTAAAGTAATGTTTGGGCTCCTGTTGCTGCTGCTGCTGCTGCCAACTCCTGCCAACTCCAGGGTGTGAATCATCCAATTTTTGGGCTCCTGAAGCCAACCCCAGTGTCTCTTTAAAGCAATGTTTGGGCTCCTGTTGCTGCTGCTGCTGCCAACTCCAGGGTGTGATTCATCCAATCTTTGGGCTCCTGAAGCCAACCCCAGTGTCTCTTTAAAGTAATGTTTGGTCTCCTGCTGCTGCCAACTCCAGGGTGTGATTCATCCAATTTTTGGGCTCCTGAAGCCAACCCAAGGGTCTCTTTAAAGTAATATTTGGGCTCCTGCTGCTGCTGCTGCCAACTCCAGGGTGTGATTCATCCAATTTTTGGGCTACTGAAGCCAACCCCAGTGTCTCTTTAAAGTAATGTTTGGGCTCCTGCTGCTGCTGCCAACTCCAGGGTGTGATTCATCCAATTTTTGGGCTCCTGAAGCCAACCATAGGGTCTCTTTAAAGTAATATTTGGGCTCCTGCTGCTGCCAACTCCAGGGTGTGAATCATCCAATTTTTGGTCTCCTGAAGCCAACCCCAGGGTCTCTTTAAAGTAATATTTGGGCTCCTGCTGCTGCTGCTGCCAACTCCAGGGTGTGAATCATCCAATTTATGGGCTCCTGAAGCCAACCCCAGTGTCTCTTTAAAGTAATGTTTGGGCTGCTGCTGATGCCAACTCCAGGGTGTGATTCATCCAATTTTTGGGCTCCTGAAGCCAACCCCAGTGTCTCTTTAAAGTAATGTTTGGGCTCCTGTTGCTGCTGCTGCTGCTGCCAGCTCCTGCCAACTCCAGGATGTGAATCATCCAATTTTTGGGCTCCTGAAGCCAACCCCAGTGTCTCTTTAAAGTAATGTTTGGGCTCCTGCTGCTGCTGCTGCTGCTGCTGCCAACTCCAGGGTGTGATTCATCCAATCTTTGGGCTCCTGCTGCCAACCCCAGTGTCTCTTTAAAGTAATATTTGGGCTCCTGCTGCTGCTGCCAACTCCAGGGTGTGATTCATCCAATTTTTGGGCTCCTGAAGCCAACCCCAAGGTCTCTTTAAAGTAATATTTGGGCTCCTGCTGCTGCCAACTCCAGGGTGTGATTCATCCAATTTTTGGGCTACTGAAGCCAACCCCAGTGTCTCTTTAAAGTAATATTTGGGCTCCTGCTGCTGCTGCTGCCAACTCCAGGGTGTGAATCATCCAATTTCTGGACTCCTGAAGCCAACCCCAGGGTCTCTTTAAAGTAATATTTGGGCTCCTGCTGCTGCTGCTGCCAACTCCAGGGTGTGAATCATCCAATTTTTGGGCTCCTGAAGCCAACCCCAGTGTCTCTTTAAAGTAAAGTTTGGGCTCCTGCTGCTGCTGCTGCCAACTCCAGGGTGTGATTCATCCAATTTTTGGGCTCCTGAAGCCAACCCCAGTGTCTCTTTAAAGTAATGTTTGGGCTGCTGCTGCTGCCAACTCCAGGGTGTGATTCATCCAATTTTTGGGCTCCTGAAGCCAACCCCAGTGTCTCTTTAATGTAATGTTTGGGCTCCTGCTGCTGCTGCCAACTCCAGGGTGTGAATCATCCAATTTATGGGCTCCTGAAGCCAACCCCAGTGTCTCTTTAAAGCAATGTTTGGGCTGCTGCTGCTGCTGCCAACTCCAGGGTGTGATTCATCCAATTTTTGGGCTCCTGCTGCTGCCAACTCCAGTGTCTCTTTAAAGCAATGTTTGGGCTCCTGCCCCTCATAGTGATGCCACTTCAACTCTCTGCAATTGTGCCGCTCTGCGATTCTATTAGCGATGCCTCTGATCTGCATGTGATATTTATTCAAAGTATTATTTAACTAACCCAGCACGCATCCTATGCGTGTTACAGCAAGGCAGAATGGTTTACAACCCTATTGAGGCTCTAGGAGGCTCAGAAATTGCCGTTTTTAATAGCGATTCGTCGCGAATAAATTCGGGTCGAAACGATTTTTGTCGGAAAATTCGGCGAATCAGTCGAATCGAATTTTTCAAAAGTTCGCTCATCTCTAGTAGTGCCCATAAAAGAAAGCGCTAGGCAAGGAGAAAAGCGAAAGAGAGATAATTGAAGAAAGAAGAGGATAAAAGAGGAAAACAAGATAAGAAAAAGAAGGGAAAAAAGCAGAGTGTCCGCATCAACCTACTCTCTCCATTAGATCTCGGATCTTCGGGGAACTCCTAGAAACCTCCCATATTGACCAGGTCTTACGGTGCTTCTTGGCCCCACCTTCGACACCGTCGAGTGCAAGTTCCTCCATCCTTTTGATTTTCTCCAACTCCCTGTACCATTCAATCAAAGAGGGTACAGTATTGGAACCCCAGTATCGGGGTATCACTGATCTAGCTGCCGCAAGCATGTGCCTCTCCAGGCCTCTCCAAGCAGGCCCCTCCCCCCCACCGCCACTGAGCCCAGAGTCATCGACAGAATGGGGAGTTAGGAACACTGTCAAGCGTCGTAAGCTCATACACCCTCAACACCCCCTCCCAGAAAGTGTTAATCGCGGGGCATTCCCACCAGATATGAGTTAGGGTCCCGCACGCTCTGTTACACCTCCAACAGCTATCTGTTTCCGAGCCTCCGTATTTCACCAAGTCCGCAGGGCTCCTATACCATCTGGTCAGGATTTTATAGTTTCTTTCCTGGGCCCTACAAGCCATCGAAAGTTTGTGCGTTAAGGCTTTCTCCCAGTCCTCCTTCTCATTCGTCTGACCCAGTTCTTCCTCCCATCTCCTACAAAATGGTGGGAGCCCCTCCTCCATACCCCCATCCTGGTAGATCCTATATAAAGTCGATATTGCTCATGAAGGGGGGGACTGAGCCTTGAGGATTGCCTCCAGTGCAGTTAAGGGCCAAGATAGGGTAGTCCCGGGGGCGAAAGAACCAAGAAAGGCACTCAACTGGGCATATAAAAACCAGGACAGTTTCCTCCCCCTCCCCCGCTCTCCAAGATCAGATAGTGATGGCAGGCCAGACCCAGAGGTAATCTCACCCAGCCTTGTGTCCTGGGTCGCATCCCATATGAGAAATGTCTTGGCACCCAGTCCCGGAGTGAATGCTGGGTTATCAAAGAGCGGTGTGAGAGGGCCAGGTCTATGCGATAAACCCCTTTGCTTCAGGGACCTATCCCAGAGGGTCAACAGAGGGTTTACAAGGTAGGGAAGTTCCCGCCTCTTTGGGCGGAGTTCGGGATCCACCCAAGGCAAGGCAGTCAGACTGATTGGAGAAGTGTTGTTTTCCAGATCCACCCATTGCTTACTCCCCCTATGGTGGAACCAGTCAACAAGCCTCACCAGTACCGCAGCCGCGTGGTATGCCCTCATGTCAGGGACCCCCAGCCCTCCCGCACGTTTAGGTCTACACAGCGTCTTCCTACTCACCCTGGGCTTCTTCCCGTCCCATACGAAGCTGAAGAAGGCAGCCTGCAGCTGTTTAAAGAACCCACGCCCCGGCAACAGAGGCAAAGTCTGAAAAACATATAGGAACCGGGGTAGCACATCCATTTTTAGGATATTAGTTCTCCCCAACCAAGAGTATTGCTTTTTAGCATATGTTTTCAGGCTTTCTAATGTGCTGTTGAGGAGTGGCACATAGTTCAGTTTAAAAAGTTTCCCCAGGTCCGTGGACACCTGCACCCCGAGGTATTTTATTGACTCCCGCTGCCACTTAAACGGGAAATTTGCCTGGATTAATTCCCGTGCCTGTTCCCCTAGGGAGACGTTCAAGATCTCTGTTTTAGCCATGTTGACTTTAAAGTTGCTTAGCTTACTAAAGCTTTCAAACTCCTCAATGATAGAAGGCAGGGAGGTATGTGGAGAAGTTATGTATAAGAGGAGGTCGTCGGCAAAGAGGGAGAGCTTATATTCCTTCCCTCCACATGATATCCCTCTGATGGAGGGGTTGGCTCTCAAGGCGTTCGCCAAATGTTCCATTACCAAAACGTAGAGTAGGGGGGACAGAGGACATCCCCGCCGTGTACCATTCCTGATGTTGAAAGACTCAGAGAGGGTGCCATTAATTTTTACCCTAGCAGTGGGATCATGGTAAAGAGCCATGATTCTATCCATCATAACTGGCCCCACCCCCACCTGGGAAAGCGCCCAGAGTCTCCACGATCTGTCCCGCTCTCTCTCTCTTAAGCCTCGCGCCATGTTTAATAAAGACCCCCCACAGCACACACTTGAGTGCCTCCCACTGCAACGGCAGTGAAGTACTGTCATTGCTGTGGTCCAGGTGGAAGTTCTCCACCACGGTTTTGATCTCAGTCATACATAAAGTGTCCTTCAGAAGGTTATCATTCAAACGCCAAGTGAACTGCCTGGGGGTCTCGTCCAGCACCGGGAGGCTCAAGAAAACTGGGGCGTGTTCAGACCAAAGCATCTGGCCAATTGAGGATTTAGGATCGATTGCAAGGGCATGGTGGCTCAGGAAGAAATAGTCTAACCTACTATATGTATTGTGAGTATGAGAGAAGTACGTATAGTCCCTCTCCCCTCCATGGAGGATCCTCCAAATATCTACCACCTGCAAGGACTGGAGGGACCTACGGAATCTGCTGAGTTTAGAATGAGAGATTGCAGACTTCCCTTGAGAGGAGTCAATCCTTGGGTCCAAGACTAAGTTTAAATCCCCACCTATGATTAGCGTTCCTTCCCCGAAGCAAGCGTAGGATCTCCAGCCTCCACTTGTCCCTGGTTGGGCAGGTACAAATTAGCCAGGGTATATCTCGCCCCACCCAAAATAAATTTGAGGAACAGGTACCTGCCCCCGGGATCCACCTTGACTTGTGTGTTTTCAATAGGAACATTTTTATTTATGGCAATGGATACTCCTTTGGATTTACTCTCAGGGTTAGGGCTGTGGAACCATTTATCGTAGTATCTATTTTTAATTTCGGGGATTTTCCCATGACAGAAATGTGTCTCTTGTAGAAGGGCTATGTCCACTCTCTCCTTGTGAAGCTCATATAAGATTTTTGCCCTTTTCTCAGGGATATTCAGCCCCTTCGTGTTGAACGTACAGAGTTTAAGACTCATCTATGAGGTTAGGTTACAGGGAGAGGACGCCTACCCGGCCAGATAATGTCAGAGTGTCTTGGTTACGCTGTGCTATCCCTACCCCGGGAAGCAAGACCCGGGGTCCGTTTAAAGAGAAAGGCGTGCGGACAACCAAGGGAGGGGAGAAACGCAAAGAGCAAAGGAGAAATGGAAAAATGGGACAGAAAAAGAAAGAGAAACCTTACTAGAGTAACAAAACTAATTAGCCCTCCTTAAAGAGGGGGGCAATAGAGGACTAAGAGGGCCGTGGCCCTCAATACCACGCAAATCCCTCTGGCACACAGCCAATGGGATGGCGCAGAAACCTAGTTGGAGAAGTGACCTCGCCACTCAGGAGCATGCCCCCGCCGACTCCCTCAGCGTCACGAACCCAGGCACCCAACCTATCCTCCTTCTACATATCGCTCGGTCACTGCCCCACCACTCCTTTTTTTTTAAATTTAAAAAATTGCTATAAGGTTGAGCCCCGAGGAGCAACCCATGGACCGTCCGGGACCGCGCGACCGGGCCGCTTCGGCCGCCCTCCCGCCCGGGCGGGACAAAAAAAATCGACATGCCAGGGGAGGGAACACGCCCCGCAACCCGGCCACCGCAGACCGCAGCCGGCCCCAACCATACAAGACCGCCTGATCCAGTCGTCGGCCACCAGGCATCCACAGGGGGGAAACACGAGATCCCTGGGGGGGAAACACGAGATCCAGGGGGGCAACCCAGCCCCGCATCCCCAGCCCCCAGCGAAATCGCCAGTAGACCAGGGGGGGTGGGAGGTGTCCCACCAAATCGGTTCCGGCCAAGTTACGTACCCCCCTCAACCTAGAAATCGATACAACTCACCCACCAGCATAGGCAATAGCATAGGTAAAACACAGAGAACACAAAAACATTTACAAAATAACCACGGAGCGATATAGGAATCTCAAGGCAATCTTACTGCTCTGGGTTCCTTCCGGGTCCCCCCCCCTCGCTCGCGGACCCATCTAGGATGCCTAGGGGCCCTTTGCGGGAGCGGGGGGGTGGGCCAAAGTCCAGCCAATCTGGGACCGGGAAGGGATCCAGGCCCAAGAAAGCAAACATATCCGGCAAGTCCGTCTTACTGCGCAGGGCAAAAGCAGCGTTGTCCTTGCGAATTATGAGATGGAACGGTGTCCCCACTTATAGGAGGCCCCCATTTCTTGGAGCCTGTCGAGCAAAGGTTGGAGCATTCTTCTCATCATCAGGGTGTGGCGAGACACATCAGATAGTATCGAGATCTGCAAGCCCCTCCATTCAATTCTACCTCGCTCCCAGGCCGCCGCAGGACATCCTCCTTAACGGTGAAAAAATGCACTCTGCACAGTACGTCTCTGGGGGCTTGAGCCGGACGGCTCATCACTCTGTGGATCCGATCAATTAACAGCACCGCGTCCAGAGGTCTCCCTAGTAGGGAGTTGAATAATTCCATTACAGAAGTGCGCAGATTATCTGTTTGGACCGATTCAGGGACGCCACGAATCTTCAAGTTATTACGCCTATTTCTGTTTTCTTGATCATCAACTTGAAGCCTGAGATCGGTCATCTGCTGCTGGTACGATTCCTGCATTCTCTCCAGATTTGCCAACCGCGTCTCGTGGTCTGCCCGGAAATCTTCAAGAGTGGCAACTTTAGTCTCCAGGGCTGAGGATTTCTGTTGGATATCTTCAATCTCCCTTCGCAGAGCCTTCGCAGTCAGCCTTAAGCTCAGCTTTCGTCGGTAGGTATTGCAATATTGCTTGCAGACTTGGGTCTAAAGCTGGGGTCGGGGACGGTCGGCCGCTTGGGGGGTATCCTGCTGGGGACTCCGGGAGAGAACCGGCCAGAGCTACTGCAGCATATTTGTGGGAATCAGGGTGTGTGGGTCCCGAAGCGCCTACAAGTCCTCATCTGGGGGAAACGTTGCCGCGGGACCCAATGCTGGACCCCGAGGACCATTCCAAATCGCTCACCCTGACTGAGCTTTGAGCCAGACTTGAGGGAAGCTTCTTCTGATCGGCGCATGTGCGGGCATCCACCGGAGCAGGATGTACCTCCACTCGCACCACCCTGTTTAGTTTCATCAGAGCTTCATTATCATGGTTGGGTGAGGGGGAACCCCTTTCAACATTTGAGGGACCATGCTTGCTGCTCTGCGACTTCTGGGATTCAGCCCAGCTTCCACCCTCTAAGTCAGAGCTTGGGCCCTTCGGGTATTCTTCCGCCTTCACTTCCCCTGGTGCCAGTCCGCCACTTCCTTGGCTCTCTCCCTCCCATGTCCCCTGGGTTGTGGGCATGGTGCTGTTCGCCCTGTGTCCGGGCCGCACAGCTGCCTCCGACCCTGCCCTGCTGCCTCTCCGGACCTCGCCCCCCCAGCCGCTCACCTCCGGTTCGGCACCGTCATCATCAGCCGCGTCAGCCTCCTCTTCACAGTCATCCTGCAGAGATCGCGGCCTCCTCCCCTCACCGCCGCTCCACCTTTCCTCCTCTGAACTCACTCCGCACTCTGGGCTCCTGGCCGGCCGCCGAGCCCCCGAAGCCTCGCCCGTCCTCCCCTCCGCACGGATCCCGCCGGTATCAATGGTGAGCTCCTTCTCTGTCTCCCGTGCCGCCACTCGTGGGGGCCCGCTGGAAAGCGTGCCAGCCCCAACATGCTCTCCTCTCTCCTCCCGGCCCCCCGGCCCGGCTGGCGCCATCTTGGATGCCGGGACCTCGGACCCCTGGGCATAAAGAAGTCCCCCACGGCAGTCTTAGGGGGGGCCCCAACGCTGCCCTTGGTCCTCCGCTTCTTGCTACCCCTCATCTGGGCAATTTGGGTGAGGGTCGGGGTGCCAAAATCAACTGGGAAAGTCAGGTCAGACGGGAGCTCCTCCACAAGCTTCCTTACTCCCTCATGCCGAAGCCACGCCCCCTCATGCCGAAGCCACTCCCCGAAGTGACCTTATTTTACATGTCTTTACAGCCTCAACTTCCCAGCAGTAGCAGGCTCCAGAGCGTAGGGTGGTCCCCGAAGCAGAGCTCGTCCACTAACAAAGTAAGTTGTAATGTAAATATGGAGTATGTGGGAAATGACATAATCACCAATGCACCTAAATCCATTGTCAATGCCATTACCATAATGACATATGGCCTCTCCCTTTTAGCAATTCCTTAGCATAATGACATATGGCCTCTTCCTTTTTGTAATTCCTTAGCATAATGACATATGGCCTCTTCCTTTTAGTAATTCCTTAGCATCATGACATATGGCCTCTTCCTTTTAGTAATTCCTTAGCATAATGACATATGGCCTCTTACTTTTAGTAATTCCTTAGCATCATGACATATGGCCTCATGAGTTAGCTTGCAACCTAATAAACATTCCATCCACAGCTGTTAAACATGTATTTGCCGAAAAATAATTTATTTTTCTTTTTTTAACAGACACCGCACGTTCCAGATTGGCACAACTCACTGCCACGGTGTTTCAGTTGGTGGGCGAGATGCAGGAGCTTTGCGATTCGTTGGGGACCACAGATGAAGATTCATTTTCTGGGGCCTGCCATTGTTTTGTATATAGTTTTAAAGATGTTACTTTTGTTTACATTTTTTTTAATTTTATACATTTTACATTGTTATAAAAAAAAAAAACTTTTGTAGATGCAAAAATGTAAAAAGAAAATATTAAAAAAAAAAGGCACTAAAAAAATGAACGCGAAGTGAGTAAGGTAAGCATTAGGTGCGCCAATGGAAGAAGATTGAGACCGCAAAGCGATTAAGGTAAGCATTAGGTGCGCCAATGAAAGAAGAATGAGATAGCGAAGTGATTAAGGTAAGCTTTAGGTGCGGGAAATGGAAGAAGAATGAGACCGCAAAGTGATTAAGGTAAGCTTTAGGTGTGGGAAATAGAAGAAGAATGAGACCACAAAGTGATTAAGGTAAGCTTTAGGTGTGGGAAATGGAAGAAGAATGAGACCGCAAAGTGATTAAGGTAAGAATTAGGTGCTCCAATGGAAGAAGAATTAGACCGCAAAGTGATTAAGGTAAGCTTTAGGTGCGGGAAATGGAAGAATATACTGACCGCGAAGTGATTAAGGTAAGCATTAGGTGCGCCAATGAAAGAAGAATGAGACCGCGAAGTGATTAAGGTAAGCTTTAGGTGCGGGAAATGGAAGAAGAATGAGACAGCAAAGTGATTAAGGTAAGCTTTAGGTGCGGGAAATGGAAGAAGAATGAGACAGCAAAGTGATTAAGGTAAGCTTTAGGTGCGGGAAATGGAAGAAGAATGAGACGGCGAAGTGATTTAGCTAAGCATTGTAGCAGAAGTGAGTGAGCTAAATATGTAGATGAGCACATTAATGAGTTGATTTTGTAGTGCGCAGGTGTAAGGTTGTAACGATTTTCGTCTGGACGATTATTTATAGAAAAAGGAATTCAGAATCTAACGGGAAACGTAAATGATTCGTTTGAGACGACGATGGAAAAAGGCCAAAAACGAAAGCCTACGTTGTTTCATGAGCAAAATAAACGGAAAGCGAAAGCTGAAAAATGACATTCTCATTGGCATACGAACGGACGAAGACTTTACTGAAGGCTTGCAATGCATGCTTAGAATCACTCGTACACTCATACACGAGCGGGAAAATAAAAAAAAAAAAAACAGATCAACACAGAAACGAAAGTCTTTTTATGTCTCTCTTAATCAAGTCTATAGACTTGGAGCATCTGTTGAGGAATAGGGATAAAGATGACAAATGGGAGTTATTTAAATCAATTGTGAGTACCAACGCTGCAAATTTTATTCCTATGGGTAACAAATATAAGCAGCTAAAAAGCAAATTTTTAAAAACGTTTTTTAAACATATAAATTCAAAGAAAATGTATAAGAACAGGTAGGTTCCCTAATGAACAATAATGGGGAAAAGGTAACTGGGGATAAAGAAAAGGCGGAGCTGCTAAATGGATACTTTAGCTCTTTGTACACAAGAAAGGATCAAGGAGCAAACACAGGAGATGCCCAAGTATAATACTCAACAAGCTAAACATGGATATCATCCAAGAAAAACTAAATAATTTAAATGTAAATAAGACTGCAGGACCCAAGAGTTATCTCATCACCCCTATTCTTGAATATTTAAAGACTCATTAACAACTGGTATACTGCCAAACCATTGGTGCAAGGCAAATGTGGTGTACATTTTTAAAAAAGGCTCTAGGTCTTCCCCAGGCAATTACAGACCTGTAAGTTTAAAATCTGTTGTGGGAAAATTGCTTAAGGGGCTATTAAGGGACTACATAGATGAATATGTAACTATGCATGATATTATAAGTGACAACCAGCACAGTTTTACTAAGGGCAGCAGCTGCCAGACTAACCTGATGGACTAACCTGAGGAGGTGAGTAGAAGCCTGGACAGATGGGCAGCTGTAGTTTTTCTGGATGTCCTCTATAGACATTTATCGAGAAAATTGAGGTCTTCATGATTAAAAAATATAGTTTGTAAATTGATTGAAAACTGGCTGAAGGATTGCGTGCAGAAAGTTGTGGTTAATGATATCTACTCTGAATGGTTACCAGTTGTAAGCGGTGTACCCCAGGAGTAAGTGCTGGGCCCACTATTATTCAACTTGTTTATAAATGATATAGAAGATGGAATTAAATGCATTGTCTCTATTTTACAGATGACAGCAAGATATGTAACACAGTGCAGTTGATTGAAGATGTCCACAAGCTTCAAGCTGATTTGGACATTTTGGGCTTGATTCATTAAAGGTGGAATTCAAATTTTTGTGTGTTTTTTTGAGAAAAGGTGCGATTTTCCGTGCGAAAATTCCACGCACGATTCAACAACCTTGAAAGCTGTTTTACTTTTGTTTTTAAATGAGAGAAAAAGCACTCCAAAATATTTTGATTTTCGAAAAAAATGTGTGTGGAATTTTCAAGTGAAAAACAATTCTAGTGATTCAGGTGCAATTGATTGGCTCCACACATGAGTTAAATTCAAGTGCTTTACACATTTTTTTACAGCAGCTTTCAGGAGGAGAAAAGTCAGTTTTCTGACTTTCCACCATGGAGTCCTTCTATCCACTTTACCTGCAAAAAAAGGCCCATAGTACACCATAGGGAGGCCAATGAACATGAAATTGTGTAAAATTATATTTAATATAGGCCCCTAAACATATTAGCAAAAACATTTGTATGAAATAAATCATAGTGGCACACACAGGACAGAGGACATGTCATGGTGAGGAACAAAATGGATGAGGCTCAATGTGCTTCTTGTATGACTGGCAGGCTGATTCATCACTAACGGCAGGTAGCGACAGATTAGCGTCTGTAGCAGGCATTTTCAGAGCGCCCGCTAGTAGTCACTGTGCTCGGCCGCGGGTCGCTGTTCAGTAATGTTGAATACATTGTGAGGAGTCGCTAATTGAACAGTACAGCGCTGTATGGGAGCGCATGTTAGCGACTGCTCATAGCGACCGACTCCCACCATATTCAGCAAAAAAACAGCCTCACAAATATCTGGCGCTGAAAAATATTTGTTTGAAGCCCAGAGCGCAGGAGGCTGAGTGTTTAAGTCTGTTTTTCAGCATGTATCCACTAGTAACAAATCGAAAACATATGGAATTACATTGTAACAACATTGTAACATGAACACTTTAATGCCAGACCTGTAATGTCATTTCTGAGGAAATATATAAAAAATGTAAAAATTATGAAAAAAATGCTATTTCAATGCCAGAAGAGGTCAAAGAATTATTTGTGATTTTTTTGAAAAAAAAATAAAACCCGTTTAAAGAGAAGAAAAGTATCGTCCATTGAAAAGTATGGGAGAGCGTCAGGTAGCGAGAGGTAATACCTGGCGCTGTGCAAGGCTAAACGCTGGCGCTGTTCACTGAGGCTGTGAAAATGATGAATCAGACGCTACATGGCATTATCCCAGTCGCTAAACAGATTCTGCTTGATAAATGTGTAATTGCGTGCCGTGTCCGGCGTTGACCAGTCGCTATCAGTCGCTACCTGTCATTAACCAGCCACTACCTGACGCTATCCCTTCTTAAATAAGGGCCTAAGTACAGCACAGTTAAAACTATCTTGGGGCACCATGAGCAAGACGCATGAGCACAGTAACATGTGCAATGTTTTATTTACCACATTGCGTGCTGCTGTACAACTTAATAAATGTAAGTGATGTAAACAATAGCTAACGCCATGAAAACATAAATATAGCAGACAGAAAAATGATAATCTCAAAATATTAAAAAAACATTTAGGGGTTTATTTAAAGTGGAAAAAAATCCAGGATTTTTACTATCCTGGGTTTTGGTCCTTTCCCCCTGGGCTCCCCGTTCGGGAGTGTGAAAACCCTCACAAATGCCTGGCGCGGGCACACGCCCTGCTAGAGGGATAGCGGGGAAGCTGCTCGCAAATGCGCCGTTGGACTGGGAAACAAGGTAAGTGTATGGAGGGACCTGGGGGGTTTCACACAGTGGGTTATCCTAATTTTGGATGCCCCGGGAATCTTATTTTAGAAACCAAGGCCACGTAGTGCCAGATGAGTGTCAGGTGAATGTCAGGTCCCAGTCAAAAGGTGTATTTATCAAATTGAAAACCCAGAGCGCCTGTGATAGTGCCAGGTAGTGTTCCATCTATCATCAGCACCGGCGCTGAGTTACCTGCAGTGCCAGACCAGGCGCTCATCGCTGAAAGGATACGTAGGTATAGAGTAACAAAATGGCTTCTGCAAGGCTTACACTTAAGAGAATTACTTTAAGGTTCAACTGTGAGAATAACGGAGCCTCAGCCATTATCTGTGTGAACGGAATGTGTTGACTGCAGAATAGAACATAACTTTTTCTGAGAAATGTCCATGGGTAAGTTGGTCTCTGGGAAGTTCCATGACGTACGGTGGGCTGATGTATAGTCACCCCCAGCACACACCCCTGACAGTAAGATGTTGATACAGCTACTCCAATTAAAAGGCAAATGTCCACTTTAGAACCTTTTCCCCGCCTAGGCCTTATCATGCTTTATATACTGAAAATCAACATGTAATAAACAGTTCACACCGAGAATAGCTGTTATGTGTCTTTCTTGCGCTTGGTGTGGGCTCCGGAATTCCGAAGTGTGAAGGTAACTCTGGTCTACAGACAAATAAGGTAATCCCAGGTAGAGGACTCAGTGGGAGTCGCTCTTAGGTGTCTGCCGGTAATAGGGGCAGATATTTTTTCAGTGGTGGAGAATGCGGGCAAGTCTCCTTGAAGGGGGTAAGTGATTTATACACTTAACCCCGAGGGAAGGTTAAAGGACTTGTGCCCTTGTGCCTCTCGCAGTCCTGGTGAGGTGTTGCGGGGTTCGTAGGGAACCGCTGCTTGGTTATTTGAAGCGCGCTATATAAATTGTGATTATTTGTGTGATTTGGGAACAGATTTGTTTGTTTACTGTGAGTTTACCTGACCACTGAAACCTTTTTCTCTCTTTCTCTCTGACAATAGAGTGTTAAGATTATTTGTTTGTGTGGATTGATAAGTGTGAAGGAGAGCACGCTTTAAACCACGGATATTGTCATTTGCTAATTTGTCATTTGTTAACTGATGATGGGTAGTCAAGAGTCTAAGACCCCCCCGGATAGGAGGGGTCCTGTGTGCAATATGTAGAGAGAGTTATCAGGAAACAGGATTGTTTGTGCAGCCCTTTGTAGATTGTCTGGCGGGGTGGACTGGAAAGGTTCCCGTATTATCAAGGAGACCCAAACTTAGATAAAGATTATATAAAGAAGGGAGGTGGAAATGGGTTAAAACATGCTTCCTATTGGTTTAAAACTAGTTATAAACTAGTTATAGAGGACATCTAATTCAGGGTTTCATGCCCTGGAACACAAACTAGGAACAAATTTAAAAATAAAATGTAAACAAGAGTTTAGGGCTAAAAATAACTGCCCCTCACCTTACGTGCCACCTAAGAAAAAACAGCCTCTATCCCTCCTCTACTCAGGAAGAGATAGAAGAGTCAGGAAACAAATGAGCAGTGATAGACAGAAGCTGTCTGCTGATGTTTCTCCGCTAGATAAAAAGGAACACAGAGAAAAATGAACTAGTTAAAGATGACAGCTGGGTTTTCTATTGGGGTCCCGCTGCAAATACTAGGAGTAAAATTAGTTGGAGAAAGTTAATATAGAAGCCTAACTGCTGAAGTCAGGTCAGGATACAATGTGGGAGAATCATAAGATGCTTTGTTAGGATCCACATAAGATTGGACTAATATGAAATTATTTTAGAGACATCCCATGCTGTGTGACAGTGTATGGGTTAAAAGCACGCAAGCTGGCAAGAACGGAATGTGTGTGTGTGGGGAGAGACGGAGATAAATACACTGCCCTTACTAATTTCTGACCAACTTCAGGCTAAACAGGGAATCATACATAGTTTCACAATAAACTTAACAAAAGAGGGCATGCAGACTTAAACCAGATAAGCCCCTGGATGTGGGATTTTATTACCAGAATATTTTACAAAGCCACAATGAAACCATGAGACTTGTCTAAGATCTCAGGGACATAAATTGTTTAAAGATGCCAACTGCCCCTTTTTAATGCCTGTCTGCCATCTCTTCTCACCCTGTGACATGGGCTGGAATAGCAACATTGATTTAAGAAATAGTTTTTTCAGCGTCCCAGTGGACGAGGAGACACAGCCCATCTTTGCTTTTGTTTTATGTCACATTTGCCCTAGGCTTATGTGTATTGGTAAATAGTTTTTTTTTTTCGTGTAATGGTGCAATGGTCCTCCTCTTAAAGTCTGGACACCCAGCCATGGTTCCGTCCTACTGCAGACAGTTTTCTCCTCTGCAGTTTTGATCGGGAGACCACCCTGTGGGACAAGAGGAATCATTTGAATTGTCTTTTTGAAAGTGATTATAAAGTGTCTAAAGAGAAGTTGTAATGGTGTCAGGAAAAAGCTTGAATACCTGGGTTTTGTTCTTTCCCAGGGACAAAGAGAAATAAGCTATAAGAGAATAGCTGCTGTCGTGGGTCTGCCCTGCCCACTTACCAGGAAGGACATGCTAAACTTCCTTGGTATGATTGGTTGCTGCCGCCAATGGATTCTAGATTGTTCATGTTATGACAGCATATTGAGAGCTGAAATGTATGTTGATAAACCTGACACCCTGAAATGGTTAAATGAAATGTGTAATGTCCAATGTTTTGTGTATTTGAGAAATGATACGGTGATAGCCCCAGGGTTAGGTTTTCCCGATTATGGCAAGATGTCATTTAGTTGCCAGGATTTGTACAACCATGTGCATGGGCCCAGTATAAGAGCATGGAGGTGCCCTGTTTTTTTTTTTCTCAAAGGTGGTCCCTGGGCAGGTACAGGGCAATGCCTGTGTGTCTCATAGCCCTGGCCTTGTGTGTAGTGTTAGTAGGAATGGCAGAAACCTTTACTTTTTGTGACATGATACAACTTTACTTTACTACTCACAATTTGTTTTTCCTTCTTAAGAACATACACGCAAACAGCAAACATGCAAATGCCCATGCTAACACCAGACATACCCCTCCCTGACCAGACTTTGATTGACTTACGAACATATGCTAGTAAAAAGACAGGGAGGATTGAGGAAAGGCAGGAGTGCACAAATGTCCATGGATTTTTTGTGATAAGAGGGGAAAAACTAGGGAAACCGTGCAGCTGCTAGTAGTGCACCTCTTTTTTAACCCACAGAAAGCAAGAAATGAGCACCTGACATTTCAACAACCTTGTTCACACATCTGCGGATTGACTTTACTCACATGCTTAGTTTAGGGAAAAGACAAGAGTACCTTTTTGTGATAGTGGATATGTTCCCAAGGTGAGTTGAACTTTTTGTGATGACGAGGGAAGATGCCAGGACTGTGGTAAGAATTCTCACACAAGAGAATATTCCTAAATGGGGATGCCCCTTAGTGGGTAAATCCAAATAGGCTGTCCCTCACTGTGAAGGTCTGTCAGGATTTAGTAAAAACCTTAAGGATAGAGTGGAAGTTTCACATACCTTACCACCCTCAGAGCCCTGGAATTGTTGGGAAAAAAAAATATAAAAAATATATAGGATCAGAGAGGATAAATTATAAATTAAGCCACAGGAGGGAACTTATGCTAAATGTAAAAGGATCCTTCCAGGAGTAGGATTGGTAGGAATTAGAATGACCCCTCCTAAGGTCACTGGGTATTCATCATTTAAGGTTTTAATGGGAAGACCATTCCCCACCCCCTGGCCTAGGGTGCCCCTTTATGTTAGAAAGAGGGGACCTAGACCTGATATAGGAAGAATATGTGAGGAAGCTGATTAAAACTTTGGAAAATGTTGAAAGAAATATGGCTTGCTCCTCTCTGTCTCGTATCTCTCTTTTTCTTCACAGATGTCCCTCATCCTTCCATCCTTTTGAAGTAGGTGACGGTTTTGATCCAGTAGCTGAATCGCAGAAAGAAGCAAGGCTGCCTTGGTGATCGCAGTGACCAGAACCAGTCCTAGTGGAAGATTGCCAGTCGTGGGTGCCGAGTGAAGAAATGCCCAAGCAAAAAGCAGACACCGCTACCTAGAGCGGAGGACAAGCAGAACGTGCTACCTAGAGCACAGGACCAGCAGACCGTGCTACCTAGAGCACAGGACAAGCATGAAGATGATGACTAATGCCGGGGATCTAGGGTCCCCGAAGAAGGAAGAACAGACTGAAGCCCTTGACCAGGCCTTATTTGCTGGACTCTGGGGCTGAAATGGCTAAACTTTTGATACTTGATTTTATTCTTTTTGTGATAATATATGTGCTTACTTTATGCATTTATGACCTACAGGTGTTAGGTCCCACTCAAGATGTATGTGGGAAAAGTAAAATTAGAGAAATTAGGTAAAAGAGGGACAAGTGAAGGTGACCTCCTAAGATGCTACTTCTAAAGTTCATAGATGCCTACGCCTGAAAGTCCAGTGTTGGATCTGTAGTAAATTACACCCTGAACTATTACAGGTCATTTGATATCTATCTAAAGATTTTGGGGAAAAAAAGATTTGGGAAAGATTACCACGCTAAAATTTGTTATAGTGTTTGCAGACAAGTGTTGTTATGTTTTTACAAAGGAGAACTGCTCGACGTGCTATGACCCAAATATCCCAGTAGGTCCAAGGTTAACATATAGTGATGTGGCACAAAGCAAAATAAGAATAGGCCGCCGCTTAGAGCCTTAGAGAGTGCATGTCCAAAAGTGTCCAAACAATGAATTCAATGTTGATAGCTATGCCTTTAAATCTCACTCAGACCTTTAATTTATTAAAACCAAATGAGAAATGATTGGGTTTCAGATATAAGATCCACAACCAGACTGCTGGTTTTAAGTTTGGGAAATCTAATAGGGAAGTGAAAATCCCATTCTTAGTTTAATATTTCTAAGCCAGCTGAGAGCAATGCCCAGTACAATGCAACTGGCTGGAATTTCATTTTGATTAATCTGTACGTGCCTAACTGAATTTCTTATAATTTCTGCATTTCTTATAATGTTCTTGATGATGGAGAATATAAAGGAAGTTTAGAAATAGGAGCATAACACGAGGCATGAGCTTGTGTAATAACATTTACATTTGTTGTGGGGAAAGTGCGTTACCCCTGGTTCTCACTAGAGCTGAAAGGATGGTGCTATATGGCTGTCCTAATCCCTGTAATTGGTCGTGGTAAAGATCATGAGGGTAAGCGTTCTTTTGAATTGAATTAGTCAATATCAATACTAGTCAATACTTTTAATAATTCTGCTTTTATATTTGCTGTTTAAAATGTTTATGTGTATGATAGGGTCCCCACCCCACACATCTGCCGCTTTCAGGCCAAAGGGAGAGTCCCTGCTCAACTTTTACCCTCACTATAGAAAATCCTTCCCCCTCAGACAATGGGACCTATTGGTTTTTTTGTTCCTGTAGTGGCTGCTCAGATTGGGGAAGAAGGTTTTACTCCCGGGATATGTCCAGTTTTAGGAGTAAGCCCTGAGCCCCAACACTTCCCTCAAATGACCCCTTGGATAAGAAAATTGTCACTGCAAGAGGTCCAGGTCATGACCAACCCTTCCCCTGAGGATACTTTTGCCTCTGAGACAGGGTTTGACAGGGTTAAATGGGCTCATTATACAGCACAGAGCCAGAACGCTATGTTTGTGCAGCCGCCCGTCCTCATCTAGGCCCTGTACCTTTGACCCTGCCCCCGGAGGAGTAGGAGTGTTTCCTTAGCATATACAGCAATAGGACCTAAGAGGGAGAATGTGATATCTGGAAAATAAACTATCCTATACTAACCCAGACTGTTTCCCCGGGACCTGGAATAGAAGTTTACCCCGGGAACTACACCTGTTATTCTCTGCCTAGTGGCACTGTGAATGTAGGCATTTTCAGTCCAGGTTTTTGTGCCAATAATGGTAGTTCCACCATCTCTGACTCCTATTTTATTTGTTTAATCAGTCACATAGTGTGGGAGATGTGTTCAGGCTATGTGGAGATGGGAAAATAATCATGGAGAGGCCAATGTACCTTGGTGAAAATTATAATGCCTTTTCTTATCACCCCCTCCAATAGCGTGACAGAGCAGGTACATTTCCCCTTGCTGACCGAGAGGCCTAGGGGGAAATTTCGACCCCCACGTGTACCTGGATGCCATAGGAGTCCCAAGAGGGGTTCCTGATGAGTTTAAGGCCCGGGATCCTGTTAAGACAGGATTTGAGTCCATTATTCCTCTTATCACTGCCAATAAAAATGCTGACTGGATAAACTACCTCTACTACAACCAGCAGCGTTTTGTTAATGCAACGCAAGATGGCCTTAAGGGGATGGCAGAGCAATTGGGTCCCACAACCACCATGGCATTCCAGAATAGAATGACCTTAGACATGCTCTTAGCAGAAAAAGGGGGTGTATGCAAATTAATAGGTGAAACCTGCTGCACTTACATCCCTGATCATTGCCACTGTGGCAATTAACAAATTAGACTCCTTAGCTAAGGAGATGAAGCAGAATGCTGGAGTCACCGACCCCTGGGACCAATACTTCCTAAATATGTTCTCAGGATGGAAGGGATTACTGGCACAAATAGGTACCATTATCCTTTTTATTCTTACTTTGAATGTGCTTTTCAAGCTCCTTCTGTGTTGCATTTCCTCCCAGCGGGAGCCTTACACACGATATTTAAGGGAATGGGGAAACCCATAAATGAATCATTCATAAAAAATGATTCGTAAGAGGGAATTGACGGGATGTGATATTTATCCAGATATATACTAATTTACTAATATCCAGCCATATACCAAGACTAAGGCTTGCTTGAATCAGTTTGCTCAGGCTTAGAATAGAGGTGAAAGTTTCACTTTAAGACACTTACATATCCATGTAATCATTTAGCAGAAACTGGACATTTCATTATTATTATTATAACCTAGCTAACGAGATGTGCCCTATCTAATGTCAGTCTGTATGCTTCAGGGGACAGCATCAAGGTCGCCTCTAATTCCTTCTCTTGTTTAGGAACTTACTGTATTGTTTATGTTTATGCCTACGTGCAAAATGTCCTGTTAATAGTTGCTCCCCGAAGGGAGGGGTAAGGAGCAATTCTGTATACTGCTCTATATATTCTTTGCTGTGAAAAAAAAAAAGTTAAAGGAGTCTGTGAGCCAATAGGGCTGAGTCCCCTGCCCATGACCGTTGACACCCCCAGACACCTACCAGGGAATGGAACCCCAGTTCCTGGAAGGGTGAAGAGAAGCCCTAGGACTGGGGTCGAGACCCAGGTTCCATGAGAAGACGGGGCCCCTATACTTTATTTCAATACCTCGACCCATGTAGTGCAATTGTACTAGTGAGTCACACTCTCGACTCTTAGGAGATTATCGTTCACAATACTACATGTATGTAACTGATAATTATTGGGGTAAAGCGTGTGACTACTGGGGGGCAGTGGGATGGAACACTGATAAGGGAGGATTACCGGGGAACTGGGGCTATAGACCCCAAAGTGCTCTGGACAGAAAAGATAGCAGTGGGAAATCCCTTCTTTCACATATGACGTTGCTTAGAAATGGTGGGGAAAGCTGCCCATATCGACAGGATACCGCAGCGTTAAGATGTAATACTGTCATATTGAATATTGAGAACCCCTCAGCCGAAGATGCCGGGCTATACTGGATAGGCTCCCACCCGGCAGGGGGCTGTGGCAGTACCACCATGTGTACTCAGTTTATTATTATTATTATGCTCATCATAATTGCAGTAGTAGCTTTTAAAATTATAATGTGTGTAGTTGCCATGCGTGCTAGCAAGGCCCAAGGTATTTATGCTGCTTATCTAGCTCATAACCAAGAAGAATATGAGAAGGCAATGGGTGAGTCAGCGACTTAGAAGTCATTGACTCGAAGAAGGGGCTGAAAGGATACGTAGGTATAGAGTAACAAAATGGCTTCTGCAAGGCTTACACTTAAGAGAATTACTTTAAGGTTCAACTGTGAGAATAACGGAGCCTCAGCATTATCTGTGTGAATGGAATGTGTTGACTGCAGAATAGAACATAACTTTTTCTGAGAAATGTCCATGGGTAAGTTGGTCTCTGGGAAGTTCCATGACGTACGGTGGGCTGATGTATAGTCACCCCCAGCACACACCCCTGACAGTAAGATGTTGATACAGCTACTCCAATTAAAAGGCAAATGTCCACTTTAGAACCTTTTCCCCGCCTAGGCCTTATCATGCTTTATATACTGAAAATCAACATGTAATAAACAGTTCACACCAAGAATAGCTGTTATGTGTCTTTCTTGCGCTTGGTGTGGGCTCCGGAATTCCGAAGTGTGAAGGTCTACAGACAAATAAGGTAATCCCAGGTAGAGGACTCAGTGGGAGTCGCTCTTAGGTGTCTGCCAGTAATATGGGCAGATATTTTTTCAATCTTGCACTGTGTGGCCTTATCCCATATGTTTTAATGGGCTGGGATGATTATAAATATTTTGGCCACTTCTGTTAAATTTTTTTGGCTGGTGCATGTGCCACAGGATTCCTGGGCTGTTTGTAATTGTTTTTGGAAGTTTTTTTTGCACTTTTGTTTTGCGCTGTGAACGTGTGATTTAGGCCGTGCAAATCATGTGTCCTGTCTTTCATTTTCCCAATGCAATTCCTGGTTTTATTTTTTTGTCCCCCGCCCCCCAAAAAATAAAAATGGGGTTTACAACAGGGTCAGGACGGAATCCCCTTCTGACTGTGTCCCCCTGGGCACTGGTGCTTTAAGTTAAAAGCGGTTGTTCCCAGCCGGAGCTAGGGGTTACAGCTGCAATGGCTTCAATAAGCCATGCACTGCACTGACCTGCCAGCTAGGAATGCAGGCATAGCGCTGCCTAGCTCTCCGCCGCAGACAAGTGCGGGCGCAGGTAGACCAAAACCCAGGATTTTTATCCTGATTTGGGATGCCTTGCTGTGTGAAACCCCCCAGGTACCCCCACATCCATCTTTATGGCTGAGGCGTACTTCTGCGCCCAGTCCTTCAGATAGACTGAGCATGGGATCGTACCACAGACTGAAGGGAGGCCAGAAATATGCCGAGACCCGTGAATATGACGTGACCTGCCAGCTGGGAGCGCAGACATAGTGCTGCCTAGCTCCCTGCCGCAGACAAGTGCGGGCACAGATAGACCAAAACCCAGGATTTGTATCCTGATTTGGGATGCCTTGCTTTGTGAAACCCCACAGGTACCCCCACAGCCATCTTTATGGCTGAGGCAGACTCCTGCGCCCGACCCTTCAGATAGACTGAGCGTGGGATCGTACCACAGACTGCAGGGAGGCCAGGAATATGCCGAGACCCATGAATATGGCGTGGGATCCCAGAAGGGTGAGTATTTTTGGGGGTTCCAGGGGTGTTTCCCACAGAAGAACATCCCTAATAGGGATGCCCCAGGGGTTGTAAGTTGCCCACCTGTATTTTAAGTGATCTGCCCTGGAATCTTAAAGGCTCCCCGGTATTCCTACTGATGTGCGCGCTCCCACACCCATCCATTCAGATGTCTAAATGCATGGTGGTGTGCACTCCACAGGGAAACCCGCTCCCTATGCTGACGCTGAATCCAAAACAACATTAGCATGCGCGGCATAAAGTACTGACTGGATAAGTGCATGCACCATGGAAACAGCAGAAAGGTGACTGGAGTGGGAGATCTCAGGGGTTTTAAACATCAGGATGCCCGTAGGCCAAGAATAGTGATTGTGATTTTCCTTGTGATTGGTCCACTTCAAAGTGGAACAAAACCCACAATGCCCCATGGGTAAGCACCCCCAGAATGCCGCTATTCACTCACCTCTTCCTCTTTCCAACGGCGCATGCCCGGGCTTTTGTCCAGTGACAGGTATCTGCCATGACTATGTCATTCAGCAGATGGCTCTCTTTGACTTTAATGGAGAGTGTGCGCTGATGCATCCTCAGTGGCGCCCGCTCCTCTGTCAGCCTATATGAATGGCTAGGGTGAAAGCGAGCACATGCCACCGGGGGGGGGATGCACCAGCATGCGCTCTCCATTGAAGTCAATGAGAGCCACGGCAGATGCCTCGCATTGGACGAGAGCCTGTGCATGTGCTGTTGGAACGAGGCAGAGGTGAATGAATAGTGACATTCTGGGGGGTCAAACAGCGGGATATCCTAACTCAGGATGCCATGGGAGAAAGCCAGTGTACAGCCCTGAAATATTAGAGATTTCAGGTCCAGACCACATCGGTGTTAAGGTGGACCCAAACCCATTTTAGCTGGCTCTGCAGTCTAACAAACTCCTAATCCGGCCAAATCCCTATTCCCAGGCCATCCAGTTGTGTAAAACCCTTAGGGATTACCTGTATACTCACCTTGCCTTTGATCCCACAGCTCATCCCCAGTTTACCACAGTTTATGTTCGGACGGGAGCTCAGCCAAACTACCTGGGTGCGGGGGCACTCACATCAGTCGGAAGGAAACCGGGGATGCTGTTCACTCCCCGCTCTCTATGCCATGCTCTGTGGACAAACATAATTCTAGGGCCACCTGGATCCCTCTCCTTGGGGCCTCCGAATAATGATTTGTAAATATCTGGCATGGGCATATCCCCAGCTGGAGGCTAACAGGGATGCAGCTGTCGGTGCACACGCCTTTATCGGGGCCTTAGCCGATGAGACCTCTCGATGGCTGAGCAAAGCAGAATGGAGCCAAGTGCACTGACTGCCTGCACATGCGCCGTTGGGTTGGCATTCAAGTATGTTTTACAGGCAAACTGGGGGGTTTCAAATAGTGGGTCATTCCAAATCAAGTACCAAAACCGAGGATATTTAAAATCTCAGGTTTTGGTGCACTTTAAAGTGGAACAAACCCACAGCGACTGGCCCGGGAATCTCAATTTCCTCCCCCCGGGGCATCCAAAATCGGGATACCCCCCTCTGTGAAACCCCCCAGGGCGCCCCCATATACTTACCTTCTTTCCCAGTCCAACGACACATAAACAAGCTGCATTCCCACTATCCCTTCAGAAGGGCACATGCCCACGCCAGCCATTTGTGAATGGCACACTCCTTGTTAGAGGGTAGCGGGGGATGCGTACGTCACGCTTGGAGCTGCTTGCCTTAGGTGACGTGACGTCTGCGGATTCAAGCATGCTGAAAGTGCTATAGGACCGGGAAGAAGTGAGTTGGCTTCTGCGACCTCGGGGCAAGGACGAGAACCCAGGAGTCAAAATTGCACTTTATTATGTGTGGTGAGTATGCCGGTCATCCCAGGGGGATTCACAGAGCCGCACAAGTGATGTGACACGGGGGGGGGGGGGGGACAGGGACTCTGACGCCCAGGGGCCCTGGAGCTGGCCCTGGATGAAACAGAAACCTTTAATGTGGTTTGGAAATGTAAGTACATCAGTACTATATGGGGCGACCAAACTAGCACCATTACAGATATCTGCATGCTAATGATGGCAATCATGACAACACTCACATTCATACAGTATATTAATGGATCCACAGAGCAAAAACTAAGAACTTTTAATCTACAAACCACCCAAATAAATGGGTACTATAACAATAGATATAAAGCAATGCACACACAGCATTTGGGTATGAAAAATATGTGCACTTTTTCACTTGTTTTCCAGTTGTATAGTGATTTTCAACTGCACACTAAAAAAATTCACCCACAAATTCACACACATGAAGGTTTGAAAAATTCTCGCATGCGAATTTATTTTCCAAGCGTTAATATGTTTTTTCTAATGAAAAACGAAGTTCAATGTGGAAAAATGTAAAGTCATTCACTTGGGGTTTAATAACCTGAAGGCTACATATGCCCTTGGTGTAGTAAAATGAAAAGAATCACTTGTTGAGAAGGATCTGGGGGTACTGATAGACCACTAAATAATAGCATGCAATGTCAAGCAGCTGCTTCCAAGGCCACCGAGATTTTATCATGCATTAAAAGATGCATGGAATAATGGGATAGGAATGTCATTTTGCCTCTTTACAAGGCACTGGTGCGCCCTTACCTGGAATATGCCATCAAGTTCTGGGCACCCAGTCATAGTAAGGATGCTCTGACTATGGAAAGGGTGCAGAGGAGAGCCACCAAACTAATTAGAGGAATGAAGGATCTTAGTTATGAGGAAATATTACGAGAATTAAATCTGTTTAGTCTTGAGAGGAGATGACTGAGGGGGGACATGATTAACTTGTATAAATATATAAATGTGCAATACAAAACATATGGGGAAACACTATTTCATGTAAATTCCTCTCCAAAGACAAGGGGGCACTCCCTTCGAATGGAAAAAAAGCAATTCAGTCTCTTGAGGCGACAATAATTTTTTACCATAAGAACTATAAATCTGTGGAATAGCCTCCCACAGAGGCTTTCTATAGCATCAACCGCTGACATCTTCAAAAAAGGATTAGATCCTTATTTAGAAGAAAATAACATTAACAGTTAAAATCAGTAAAAATAAAATAATAAAATAAGAAATAACATCCCCTACCCTTTGGTTAAACTTGATGGACATATGTCTTTTTTTCAACTGGAATAACTATGTAACTATGTAACCAAAGACAGGTGATGCCTGGCTGCATTCCAGGGCTGTCTTCTTCCTGGGCACTCTGTGGAGCTGTTGGGGCTACTACTGGCAGAATGAAAAGAGCTGCAGGGAGCAGTAGTGATGGCCAGTGCCCATGGTGTCAGCAGCTGGTGGAAGTGTCCAGATAATATTGGTGGTCTCATCCAGATGTTCAGCATGCCCTTTCTCCAGCTCATTAATTTAATCAAGGAGAGGTGCCGTCTGTGTGAAGAAAGGTCAATATTAGTGTTAGGTTTTCACAATGTTACCACACAGCCTCCAGGGCCCACAACTCTACATTGGGTTCACCCTCTTCCTCCATCCTGCCCCTTGTCCTTTGCCTAGGAAGCTCACTCATTTTCCTCATCACTGTCTGGACTCTGCTCCAGTGGTGGTTGGCTGGTGGGTGAGCCTGGCTTTGAGGTTGTCTTGGTGGTAGCCAAACCAGAGGTGCCAGCTCTGACTGTGGGTTTTCCAGCCAAGGTGCTGCTGGCTGGGGTGTTGCCGCAAAGTCAAGTAAATGCACTGGTAGTTTCCTATTAACAGTATATGTGGCCCTTCAAAATCACTACAAGAGATACACACATTGACGTGTGTCCGCAAATTGTGGTCTGCTCACACCCATGTTAGGGGTTACATACAAAGGTTGCCTAATAGCCTTGATGTGTGTAGTCACACAGCATATGTTGTGCAGGCAAGCCCTGTACCCCTGCACAGTTGCCTGTGCATGTGGAAACTAAGGTTTGTGGGTGGCCTGTTTGGTTGGCCTACTCCCCCCTTTGCCAATCTACAATTTGCTAACAAGTGTTACCACTGGTGGGCACATGACATCTATCGGTGTTGATGGTACCCAATACCCCCTGGTAGGTGTTGGGGTGGAGCATCCCCAACACCTGCTCCTCAGCATGGGTAAATTGTAGAGTTTTGGGGAGTCCACCACCAGTTTTCAAGCAAGATTCAAACAAAGGAAAGGGTCAGCCAGGGCGACGCAGGGGTGCATCACATAGACGACATCCAACAAGAACCAACATGGCACCCACCGTGCCATTTTCATGGCCTTCAAATGTTAGGCTGTGGGTATAAGGCATCAGCCCCAAACATCCTATTCCTCCTCCTCTAATGCAGCAAAACCACCACCATCCATGGAGGCCACTGAAGAGGAGGGTGTGTTGGCCTTGGAGTCGGCCACAGCTCCTGCATACTCTGGTAGACCAATACCCCCCAAAAACATACAGGTTGTGCTGCGTGAATAGTCTAATAACATATTTGCTACGTGCTGGTGTGTTGTGGCTCTCTGTCCCTACAGATTCATCAGAAGTTGAGTATGCGGCAATGGGGGAAGAAAGGTAAGTATGGTGAAGGACTTGCAGACTACATGGTATGTCTTAGATGGAAGCATGGGGAGCAAAGGTAAGTATAGGGAAGGACATGCAGACTACCATGGGTATAGAAATGGGGGACGGTGGAAAGCACATTAAAATGGCTGGATTTAACAAAAAAAGTGTGTGTCAGAAAGCCACGCAAGGATACTGCCCGCCTCCCCAGGCCCTTCTGCGGTGAGAGGGGCTCAAAATTTTCCCTCTTCTGGCGTTTATGCCGCTAGCCCCGCCCTGTGCTCTGGACTGTCAGAAGCTGGGGCTGATCACGGGAGGCAAGTTTGAGGGCTAGGGGGTGCCCTGCCTCCCCAGCCCCCCTCCAGTGATCAGCCCAGTAGCTGTCAGCAGATCACCAGGGACAGGATCACCGTGGGACACGGTGATCCCCCAGGATCATCGGAGGTGAGTGTTAAAAAAAAAGTTATTTTTTTACCTGTGTCTGTGTGGTGTCTCTTTTTACACTTAAAACAGGAAGTACTGTAAGACTGAACACCCTTAACCCTTTCGCTGCCAGCCTACCTGGAGTTTTTGTCACGCTTGGTGCCAGACCATTTTGCACTATTTTGCGCTCCCCATGTTCAAATGTGATTTTTGAAGGGATTTCCAGGGATTTCCCAGGAAAATGATATATTGTTTTTTTCAGCAGAGTCTGGGCTTTAACATGAAATGTCTTGTTTGTAATTTTTCTACTGTTTTTTTGAATATTTCTGCTTAAAAAAAACAAAAATATATATTTTTTAAACAATTGTTTCCTTTATTTTAAATAAAACCTTTTTTTTTAAATGAAAACCATATTGCATGTGATAGCCCCATTTCTCCCGATTACAACAGTACCACATATGTATCGGTGGCCCCCCCATTCTTGCCCTGGAGACCCCCCAAACTGAAAAGAGCACTTTATTACATTTACAAATAAAATACAACTACTATCCACACTATAAACATAAGGGGTTAATTAAAAAAAATGACATAGGGTCCCCCCCCTTTTTTGGGGGAATTTTAAGGGTTAGGGTTAGGCTAACCCTTAAAAATAAAAAAATATACAAAAATAAAAATTTCCCCCCAAAAAATGGGGACCCCCCCATGTAATTTTTTTTTTTTTTTTAAGGGTTAGGGTTAGGGTTAGCCTAACCCTCACCCTTAAAATTTTTGTTTTTTAATTTTTTTTTAATTGTAAGGGTTAGGGTTAGCCTAACCCTAACCCTCACCCTTAAAAAAAAAAATTTTCATTTTTTTTTGAATTTTAAGGGTTAGGCTAACCCGTAAAAATAAAAAAAAAGACTTTTTTTTTTTTAAGGGTTAGGGTTAGCCTAACCCTAACCCTCACCCTCACCCAGAGCATCCCCTGCCCCTCCACTGCTCTGCCCAGCGATCACCAGGGCATCTGACAGCTCAGCCGAGGAGAGGCAGCAAGAGGCCCGGGAGTGACGTCATAAGCCCCGCCCCAAAGGGCTTAACAACAAGATGGCGGCGCTGAAGAGGCTGGGGGGGGGCGATCGGAGGCCCCCCCAGTGAAGAGGAGACCCGGAGGGAGGCAGCGCGACTGCAGGTAAGTAAATGTCATTTTTATTTTTATTTTTTTTACAGTTAGCAGCTGCTGCTGCCAAAACGGGGGGGGGGGGGCTATTCCGGGGGCTCTTCTGGAGCCATCCGACCCCCCCACGGGGGATCGGATGACACCAAATTAAAGAGGAGACCCAGCCGGATCCAACGAGGGGTCAGGTGAGTATTTGTGATTTTTATTTTTTTTACTAGCAGGGGGGAAATTCAAGCACGTAGATTCTACGTGCTTGGCACTTAAGTGGAGTAGAAGCAAGCACGTAGAAACTACGTGCTTGGCACTGAAAGGGTTAACACACTTAAGTGCATTCAAAAAGGAAAAAAGTTGCCAATAAGTGACAAAATGGTGACAAGAGGTGTATATATACAAAACATAATATACAAATTGACCGCTGAATGTAGGAAATGGTAAATGCTGCAAGCAGCGCCACGAGGGCTCAATGTCCAAATAAGCAAGCAAGGATCATGAATAAAGGGATAAGCGCAAAGTCCAGTAGCAGAATAGACAAAACTTCCCTGGTTGCAAGTAAAAATGAGACACCTCTTTTTTCCTTGTTAGAATGTCCAGAAAGAAGGTGAAAATGCAGAGAGCACTTACAAGGATTAAGGCTGTAATGGCTGCAGCATTGGGTAGACAGAGAGAGGTCCTGACGTTTCGGCTCGTCAGAATCCCGCAATATATATTGATCAATTATTACAACCCCTAGTACTTGCCACTCCTTCTTATCTACAGGACACTACTGACTTTTTAAATCGTATCACTACTCTTGATACACTGACGGACAATTGCATCCTTGCCACTATGGACATAACTAGCTTGTATACCTCTATACCCCATGATGAATTGAGGTCATTTGTGAGGCCCTCTCTGGCACTACACTAACAGGAGACACACAAGACTTGGCCATCAAACTACTTTCCATTATACTAAAAAAGAATTACTTCTCCTTTGACCAAAAATTCTACCTACAGGCACAGGGCACGGCAATGGGGTCAAATATGGCCCCCGCCTATGCCAATTTATTTATGGCCAACTTTGAAAGAAGGTACGTGTACCCTTCAGGACTTTATCAATCCCACGTCCTCATATGGCTGCGCTTTATAGATGACATATTTCTAATTTGGCAGGGAGACGCTCATCTACTACAGTCCTTCCATACATACCTTAATAATTGCTTACCGACGATCTCCTTTACCCTTGAGCATAGTCAACAAACCATACACTTTTTGGACGTTCAGATTATGAACTGCAATGGGACTATAGTCACTGACGTCTACAAGAAACCAACAGATAGAAACACCTTTCTCCATGCCAATAGCTACCACCCTCCGTCACTAATTAAGTCCCTTCCCTATTCGCAATTCGTCAGAATCCGTAGGATTATGGCAAATGACGAACTGTACTATTCACGTTCAGACGAACTGGTTTGCAACCTCCGCCAGCGCGGTTATGACCATACCAATTTGAAGAAGCACATCAAAGGGCGGGTAAGCTTGACAGAAATACCCTTAGGAGATTCCACCCAAAGAAAGATAGTAAACGTATTCCACTGGTCTTAACATACTCCAATCTTTCCACACAGGCACAAAAAAATTGCCAAACGGCACTGGCCGATATTGAGCACTGATGCAAAACTCGCTACCTTTAGTTCAGAGCCACCCATGATAGCCTTCAAGAAGGCTAGGAACCTACGATCCTCCTTAGTGAGAGCTGACTTCCAGTCTAAAAGAACACCGACTCCGACCAGTTGGTTAGGAGAGCTACAAGCCCCTAAAGGTATGTTCCCCTGTGGGCATTGTACCCAATGTAGTTATACGTATAAATCACAAACATTCACGCATCCAATGATGGGGAAACGCTACACCATAAACCACTTTGCTAATTGCTCTACAAAGAACGTCATCTATTTGATCAAGTGCCCCTGTGGGAAGGGGTATGTAGGGAAAACCAAGAGGGAAATACGGACTAGGATTAGCGAGCACCGTTCTGACGTCAGACTGGGTAGATTAGAATCTCCTCTAGCCAGACACTTTCTACAAGAAGGTCATTCGATAAATCAACTCAGGTTCCTGGTGATAGAGGTGTTATCACCACCCAAGCGGGGTGGGGACCCTGATAAACTGTTACTCCAGCGGGAGCTCTTCTGGATTCACCAACTAGGCATGAAAAATCCATGCGGTCTTAATGAAGACATGGACTTTTCTGTGTTCTATTAATGTATACCTTTAAACAGCACTGTTATGCCAATTGACACACAAATCAAGCTATAGTCTCACTTTAGTTCCGCTTTATAGTACTTTTTATACATAAGCTGGTCCAGCCAGTTACATTAATTATCCCCATTTGGCCTCTGTGGCTCTACTTTAAAGCGGCTCCACTCCCCCCTGAGACGCCTATTTTGGCCTTTCATTTTCTGGCCTTTGTGGTTCTGCCTTAAAGCGAGTCTACGTACATGAGGCACTGTCCTTTGGGTGATGCTTAGTGTGGCCGTTTCATTCTCCTTTATCTCCTTTTGTCTTGTGTTATACTTTTATATGTCAATTACACTTTAGTTCCACTTTAAAGTATCTGTATTCTCTAGTATTGAGCGATGATGATTTTCTTTTAGGCAATTGCCAAGGGTATTGTTTTAATTGTACACTATCACTGACACTGATTTTATCTGTTTTCTTAAATAGCCTGTAAGATGGCCACGCATAAAAGCCTCCAGCGCACCCTCCAGCCTTCAAAACGATCCCCCCGACAGGCTCCGCCATCTTTTTGGTTTCCTTTGATGACGTCACTCGCTTTTATGAAGGATTCGCAAGCTTGCCATCCTCTATCTTGCAATTCAGCCATTTTACTGGAGCCCGTGCTCTCTAACTGAGCGGTGGCCATTTTCCCGGAGACCGCATCAAAGGACAGGATCCTGTTTTTGTTTAGTAAGGTACACTGTGCAGCAATGCAATACGTCAGCCATTTTACTGGAGCCCATGCTCTCTAACTGAGCGGTGGCCATTTTCCCGGAGACCACATCAAAGGACAGGATCCTGTTTTTGTTTAGTAAGGTTTTACACTGTGCAGCAATGCAATACGTCAGCCATTTTACTGGAGCCCATGCTCTTTAACTGAGCGGTGGCCATTTTCCCGGAGACCGCATCACAGGACAGGATCTTGTTTTTGTTTACTAAGGTTAGATACTGTGCTACAACGCGATACCACGGGCCACCCCGCGCGTCTACTCAGTGTGGAGAGGGACATTTTTTCCCCCACGCTGGGCTGACCGGGATGACTTGCGGACGTCGCGGATGACGTCATCAGTGCGCGCCCGGCCGGGCGAGCATGCTGGCGTGATCCTGATTGGCTGGAGGCTTATCCCTTTCACTATTTAAGTGTTACTAACCAGGCATATAATACCGCTCCTCATGAAGAAGGCTCTTTGATGAGCCGAAACGCCAGGACCTCTCTCTGTCTACCCGATGCTGCAGCCATTACAGCCTTAATCCTTGTAAGTGCTCTCTGCATTTTCACCTTCTTTCTAGACATTCTAACAAGGAAAAAGAGGTGTCTCATTTTTACTTGCGACCAAAGAAGTTTTGTCTATTCTGCTACTGGACTTTGCGCTTATCCCTTTATTCATGATCCCTGCTTGCTTGTTTGGACATTGAGCCCTCGTGGCGCTGCTTGCAGCATTTACCATTTCCTACATTCAGCGGTCAATTTGTATATTATGTTTTGTATATATACACCTCTTGTCACCATTTTGTCACTTATTGCCAATTAAACTTTTTTCCTTTTTGAATGCACTTTCGTGTGTTAAGGGTGTTCAATCTTCCAGGCCTTCCTGTTTTATGTACTGTTTAGGCCCGCAGTCAGTAGGCGGACCCTGGAACCTTAGAACCCCTATCTAAATGTTTCTTATATTTAATTTGATTTCTTTGTCAGTGTGCTACAACCAATCATTAATTGCGTCTAAGGGGTTCAGGAGACCCCTACACCAGTTCACAAGGCTTAGGGGGCTGGCAAGTCACCTGGGGCTAGTTAAAGGGTTAAATCACCAGGTAGGATGGCAGTTAAAGGGTTAAACGTGGCATTCGCAATTGCCCAGTTACAGAGATCAGTTCCTGAAAAAACGACCATTCACGGGCAGGCTCTATATCAGGCCCATAGTCTCCAATTAGTAACAGTCCCTCCAGTAGTCATACACAATCCACCAGTAGTAAGTCTCCTATAAGTCAAAACACAGCCCTCCCAGTAGTCTTACACTAGTTGTCCTCCAGTAGTAACAGTCCCCCTGAGCAGTTACACACAGAAGTGTGTCCCTCCCCCTTTCCTTTCCTGTCTGTAAAAGTGTTTTTTACAATAGATAAGGAAAGTAATGATGTCCATGAGAACAGCAGAGGGGATAGCACCTTTCAATATTCCTGCTGCTCAATCACAGAGGAAGGAAAAATAGGGGGCAGAGGGGAGCCTTGCGTGAGTGTGAGGAGATAAGGAGAAGATGAGGGGCAGTGTGTGCTATATATGAAACCACACAGCACAGATGAAGATAATGTATAACTCCCAATTGTCCCTGATTTGAAGGGACTGTCCCTTCTTTGGGGGAAGCAGGGTGTGTTACTGACAGGAGCAGAGTGTGACTTGGACGCATGCCCTGGATACTGCTTCCCATCCTGACTGCTCCTGCAGTTGGTGCTGGGCATCTTCTTTGTAGACTGTCAATGACAGCAAACAATTATTTTGTCTTGCCTCTGCTTCCTGCCAACATGTTGAAGGCATGTTAGTAAATGCTCACAAAAATATAAACTTACTAGGCTGGTGGGGTAGTCGGGTTGGGGAACCACCCTTTTTGCACTAGGACTTGCCACAGCTCTTGGTTGGAGTCTGTAGAAGAAACAAAAAAAAGTTAGCCAATGTGGTTGGGTTGTCAATTGGCTTTTGTTTTGGGTGTGAAACATCACCCACCTTCTTCTTCTTGAGGTGGGATCAGAGCACCTCCATCTCCTTGCTGCTCACCTGTCGGGACATTTTGGACATCTAGAATGAAATTTCACAGAATTCCACATTACAAAACCTATGTGTGTGTTTAGTCTGTGTCTTCCTGTGTGTGGTGCTCATATCTGAATCATCATGGCTTCCACCCTCCCTGCCCGACATCTGGGCCTCCTTTTCCACATTTCTGTCCAGGTGAGCTTGGGGCTCACCTACAGAGGAAGGTGAGAAAGTTGGAACCCATGTGCCTTCACCTACACATTCCCTACATCTTGCCAGCATTGGCTGGACTCGTTGCCTCTGGGTGGACCTCACTGAACTCAGACACTAGAAGAGAATAGCATTCTTTTACACACAGGCCTGCCTAATGTGAATCTAGTTGTGAAAGAAATGCTGGGTAAAGCCTAGGCCCCAAAGGAAGTACTCCTTGGTAGTAAGGCTTCCGAAGCACCTAAGCAGCAGTCCTGGCAAACCTCTACAGGAGGGGGAAAGACTTTCAGAGTTTGTACCCGCTTGGTAAGAAATTACCCAAAACCAATTTGTGCTACAAACACTGGAAAAAGGGTATTGTTTAGAATTTTCTTCCCTACCCCCATTTTCCTTTTTAGTGACCAAGGGACTCAAAGAAGCAGGAGGCTTTTCCATCAATACTACAGGAGCTCTTACAGAGAAATAATGTAGGTGGGGTTCACCTACAGAGGAAGGTGAGAAAGTTAGCACCCATGTACCTTCACCTGCTGGACTCGTTGCCTCTGGGTGGACTGCACTGAACTCAGACATAGCATTCTTTTACACACAGGCCTGCCAAATGTGAATCTAGTTGTGAAAGTTTAGCAAATAAATGTCACTTACTTGGAAAGTGTTTGCTGAAAAAATGCGGACTTCTTTCTCCTTTTCAGGTCTGACCAATGCTGGATGTTCTGTGAGAATGTGTAGGTGGTGTTGTTCTCCTTCTCCTGCTTTGCTTCTATATTGACTGCCGATGTCCTCTTGGCATAGATGTCGAGCAAGAAGTCATAACGGTAGGTCACCAGCATCCTCTAAAATGTAGAGAAAAGGCAAACGAAGCAGGCTATTAACAGCCGCCCAACACTTTAGCTCTGCATGAATGTATCTGTGCAGCCTTGTTTTAGAGATATTAACGGCCGGTGTTAGTACCACCTGTCCTTCCCCCTGGTATCTGGCTGCCACACCCATCTAGGCACCAATAGATCCACCTTGTTTAAACTTGTCCATGCGTGCTGCCCATGTGTTTTCTAGCTTTTGTCTGTGTTAGGCTGCAAATGGTGGTGTACTTTCCACCCTACCTCCCCTGTCCCCACAATTGCTATCCATGATCGTCGTGACTCTCTATACACTTGCAATCCTGAATAGCTATACCTATTCCTATTAGCTTGCAAATGCAGGCATGTACTCACTCGTAATATGGTGTGCTGCTGATCGTGGGTGAACAGTGAGGGTGCCATTTTCTCAATCGTCTCAGCATCATCCGATGCACCCCAGCAGATCCCGGAAGCTGCCATATGTCTGAATTGTGTGTCAGAGTGAACGCGAAACTTTTAATCAAGAAGTTTCGGCCATTCAATCTAGATTGGCGTCCAGGGGTTACTCCCCATGGATGCTGACCCGAGCAGAGAAAATTGCCCGAGCTAAGGATCGCACTTCCATGTTTATGCACAAATCTCCCAATAGGAGATCGAGCACACAGCGAGCGGTGGTTTTTAGTACACCTTATACCATAGAATACAGAAAAGTGGCTAACATCATTAAAAAGAACTTACCTATACTCCAAGCCGATCCACTCCTTCATGATGTTTTGAAACAAGGGGTGAAGATAGTCAGTCGCCGATCTCCTAGTCTAGGTAACTTATTGTCTCCCAGCTTGTTTTTGTCAAATTTACCACAGGGGCCAACCTGGTTATCCACTGTGGGTTGTTTCCCGTGTGGAGGTAGGAGGTGTGGCATGTGCAGCAAGGTCGATAAGGGCAAGCATGTTATGTCAACAGTGACAGGGTTACAATATAATATTAAAACTATTGTTAATTGCAACTCTTCTTCCGTGATCTATTTGATCACGTGTGAGATTTGCGGAAAACAATATGTCGGTTGCACTACCCGCAAGGTAAAAATTCGCCTTATGGAACATTTGTCTGGTATACAAAAATTGGATTGTCCCAAAAGATCCAATGTGGCACATCATCATAACACATGCCATTCTGAGCAGAGGCCCAGGTTTAAAATCAGTGTTATTGAAAAGGCTTCATTGGGCCCTAGAGGTGGAGATTTGCATAGAAAGCTAATAGCAAGAGAGGCCTATTGGATTTTTACTCTAGCAACTAGAGTTCCCCAGGGCATGAATTATAAATGGGACGTTTCATTAATCTCTAGCAAATAATTTGGAACAGTTGTCCCTCTTTTCTGCATATTCATATATGTTTTTACATTGTGGATTGTTACTATTTTTTCATATATATATATATATATATATATATATATATATATATATATATATACCATCTTTTTTAGAAAAAAATGTTTTTCTTTTTTCAGGTATTTTTAACATATGTGATTGCTATATGGGTGGATCACAGGCCATGTCACTTTCTGTGACATGGTTTTTCAGTACACTATGGATTTTGATCTGGTCTGTGTCTTTATATTTTGCTTTTGCTTAACTCATCTGCTTATTCCTTATTTATGATATTTAGTTATTTTGTATATATTATGTCCATTATAGATTGTGTACTATATTGACTATATTCCCACTGATATGTGTGACTTTTGTAATTATGGCCAAGGACTAATGAGTCAATGTTTAATGTTTGATATCTAATCCATAATGTTGGTATTTGGTTAATTTTGGTGCCATGGTGGGCGACTCTATTATGGTTGTTTTGATATGTTTTTTTTCCCTTTCTTCTAGACATTTATGAGGTCCACCTGTTGCAGCAGTGTTTCGCTTTAGTGGCCCCACCGGGTTTTCCGGTGGTGTTCTTGCCCGGTCCTTCCATCTGCCAGCTCTGCGTGCTGGGCTATAGAGTGGGCGGTCTTCTTTGCATGTGGCTGCGGGGCTGTGAGCGGCGCTCCCGCTGTCACTGGCCAGGTCTCTGACAGCTCGGGAGGTTTTTCTCCTCCCCTGATTGGTCGGGGACTCTGGCCTGTGATTGGCGGTGGCGTCCGCTCTCACCCCTGACGTCACATCCGCCCCTCGGTCTCGGCACTCGGGGCGGGCGGGCTGCGCTGCTGCTGCAGGTGAGTCTCTTCCCTTGATTCATTATCTGTTTATATATATATATATATATATAGTAAGTTTGTTGGGGCAATTTTAACTATGATTAAGGGTCAGTGAAGGACCCGAAACGCTTCAGGACCCCTCATCCTTTTTGACCCGTGTCATCCATTGGTTTTATTGCTTTGGCTGTTTATACTATGCGTGGGAGACCCTTATGATGATTTTAATCTGGATTCAATAAAGAAGTTATCTTTTAAGGAAGTGCGGATCCATCCTCCATTCTTTCTAATATGCTATTGTGGGGCTTGGGACAGCCCAGGATCGAGCACCCTTTCCCCACCGGAGTGCGGAAACCCTCCAAATTGAGAGTGAACGCGAATGCCTGAATAGAAATACACAATTACATATCAATGAAGCATAAATCTTACAACACACGCACTGACATGTGGAGAAGGCAACACTCCACTGTAGTTTCCAGTGTGAGATAGGTCAGGATTGGAGGAAAAATGCGCATACACAAAGGCAGGACAGCTGAACCAAGCCATGCCCTGCTGGAAGCTCGCCAAGGACCATGTCACCATAGCCCTCCTTCAAGCACACGCCAGCACACAGTCTGTCTGCCACTGCTCTGACTTTGGCTGAGGCAGTGCTGGCTTTGGCTAATTGCTAGGGTAAGCCACACCAGTCCTACCCATAGTGCTTGGGTAAGCCAAAGCAGTTCCATCAAAAGTGCTAAGCAAAAGCAGAGCAGTGGCAGGCAAAGTACTAGGACAAGCCAGAGTAGTTCCAGCAAAAGTGCTAGGACAAAGCAGAGCAGTGGCAGGAAAAGTACTAGGCCAAGCCAAAGCAGTTCCATCAAAAGTGCTAGGACAAAGCAGAGCAGTGGCAGGCAAAGTACTAGGCTAAAACATAGCAGCCCCCACAAATCTCCTCTTTCATATCAGCTAGCACCCCTACTTCTATGTCACATGCAGCAGGGGTCTAGGGCAGCAGTATGGAAGCTCCAATATGGATCCCCCCCTCTCCCCAGCAGCCTCCACTCCAGGCTCATCATGGCCAACCCCGGGCCAGACACCCAGCCCCGCAGGCAGCCCTGTCCAGTCAACAGCCAGTGACCAATCTAGCCCCTCAGGATCTTCCTAAACACCTTGGAAGGCTGAGTCTGTTAAGTGCTGCTTAGTAAGTGGTGAGTTAAAGCAGGGTTAAAAGCAGAAGTTACAAGCAGAAGTGCTGTAACTGTAAGTATCTACCTTTGAATTCAGAGTGTTACTTTAAGTGTTGTAAATTCTTCACTTAATAAAGCGATTGGTGTTCCAACAAATTGATACAATGTGTTGCATGCCTAACAACAATGCTGTGTAGTGTAGATCTTGTGCTATGTATGAACTTCTTAAACAATCGGTCGAAGTTGTATACTTATGTTCCAGATGTGTGCAAATTGCAGATTTGGAAGCCGTCATTTATGATCTAAAGAAGCAATTGGCAACACTGAGAGACATTGTTGTCATGCAAAAGAATCTGGATCTCACTGAGCTAGCACTCTCTGGGTCAGGGGAGGGGGGTGTTAGTATGGGGGGAGAGGAAAAGCCGGAGAATGAGGCAGCAAGCTGGATAACAGTTAGAAGGCGGGGCAGGGGTAAAAGTTACAAGGAGGCAAGCCCTGAACAGGCACCTCCCAACAATTTTAGCTCAGGGATGACACAGCTGCAGCAAGACACATCTGTCTGCTCCAGTAAGAAAGGGAAGGGAAATGGGAGAACAGGGCAGCCAAGACAGGTGCTGGTAGTGGGTGACTATTATTAGGAGAACAGACAGGGAAATCTGTCACAAAGATCGGGATCGCAGAGCAGTGTGTTGCCTTCCTGGAGCAAGAGTACGGCATGTCGCGGAGCAGGCTGACAGATTATTGGGAGGGGCTGGCATAAACCCAGTGGTCATGGTGCATATTGGCACAAATGATATAGGAAGAAGTAGGTGGAAAGTCCTTAAAAATGATTTCAGGGACTTAGGCCGTAAGCTTAAGTCAAGGACCTCAACTGTAGTATTCTCAGAAATACTACCAGTACCAAGAGCCACACCAGAGAGGCAGCGGGAGATTAGAGGGGTAAACAGGTGGCTCAAAAATTGGAGTAAAAAGGAGGGGTTTGGGTTCTTAGACAACTGGCCAACTTCACAGTAGGCTACAGGTTATTTGGCAGGGATGGCTTGCACCTCAATGGGGAGGGTGCATCTTTTCTGGGGGAGAGGATGGCTAAAAGGTTGGAGGAGTGTTTAAACTAAGCACTGGGGGGAGGGTAAAAGCAGTTACAAAGGGGAAGGTAGGAAAGAAAGTGACAGTGGGTGTAGACATGATACTGGGAGTGGAGAGGGGGAGGGGTGTAGCACATCTAGCAGGAATAAGGGCAATATACAAAATTATCAAAATTATCATAGGCATTGAAATGCATGCTTACAAATGCTAGAAGCTTGACTAATAAACTAGAACTGATAATAAGTAATAACCATCCGTTTGGGCTACGGATAAGAAATGTGGGCAGCACCAGTGAATATTTCTATAGGTGCACTGCTCTGTGGGTTAATACCCAAAAAACCAAATGTATTAGTTTGGGGTAACCTCTATACACCCTGCCAAAAAGCCCAACAGAGACTCACTATTGCACTCAAACAATCAATTTATAAATCCATTTTATTGTAGCATATTGTTTAAAACCAATTTAAAAACAATTTTACTGAACCATATGCATGGTAAGCCACCAGGGGGCGCACTCCCTCATCAACAATACAATCTCATATACATATAAGTAATTTCAAAGTGATTCTGTTCTAATCTATCAATAAATTCATATATATACAACTATACTAAAACTTAATATACAATTCACAATTAATATCCTCACCCTAATAAAGTGCCAGTGCTTCCATCACAAATAGAACCTTATGCAAAATATTTAAGCCCATTCACAGAGAGCAAGGGCACACAGACAACACACAACAAACAAGTGCTTACTGTTAGTGTGGTGACAGGAAGGCCCCCCTCAGGCGCAGACCAACGCGTTTCGAGCCCCCTATGGGCTCTTGCTCACGGTCAGTATGTGTGTGGGGGCAGAGGGCCACAGCCCTCCTTAAATACATACCCTCCCGACCACTCCCACGACCATTCAGCTGGGGCCAGGCGTGGGAGTGGTCGGGAGGGTATGTATTTAAGGAGGGCTGTGGCCCTCTGCCACGGGGGAAGACACAAGACAATCCCCCTATCCTGAAGATATGATGGCTATTGCTCTATTAATAATCTAAAGTGCATATATCTAATAAATAAAGCCTATAATTGATGATCCAGCAGAAAAAATAATTACTAGTGCTATTTAAATAATCCAAATACTATCCATATCTGATGCCTGTGTCAAAATATAATATTATAAAGTGCCAAGTGCTTTGTGCTATAACAAGAGGACAGCCGGAAGATCAAAAGGCCAATATCAACAACAAAATGATGGGTAACTTTCATATACATAGTTGCCATCAAATCATCCCCCTACAACCTCCCGCACGTCCACTGTCGACGCGTTGCGTGACGACGCGCGTCACTTCACCAGGACCAATGGAGCACTATATATCTTACGGGAATAAAACTGTTAGACACACGTGTAAACTGAAGTGGCTATACAAAAAGGTTAAAGGGGCAATAAACAACAAAAAAATGGCAGTTAAACGTTTAAAGCAGGAAGGGGCAGCTGAAGCATTAAAAAACTATAAATAAGAAAATAAACAATGTAAAGGGCAGCTAAGCTGGATACAGAAAGACTGATCGGGAAAGAGAGTAAAACTAACCCCAAATTATTATTTAGCTACATAAACTGTAAAAGGTACAAACCTGAGGGTGTGTGCAAACCTGAGGGAGTTATATACAGTAATAGACAAGCAGTTATTTCTAATATTTTTGGATTCAATCACTAAAGGGGCTGTTCCGAGGGATTGGCGCTTTGCAAATGTGGTGCCAATATTCAAAAAAGGGATCTAGGGGAGAACCTGGGAACTACAGACCGGTAAGCTTAACATCTTTGGTGGGCAAGCTTTTTGAAGGTTTCTTAAGGGATACTACCCTGGAGCATCTTTGGGAAAATGACCTTATTACTCCATATCAGCATGGATTTATGAGAAATCGCTCCTGCCAGACAAACCTAATCAGCTTTTATGAGGAGGTAAGTTCAAGATTGGATCAGGAGTCATTGGATATCATATATCTTGGCTTTTCTAACGCATTTGATACTGTGCCTGTCAGACCCCGAGAATACCTGTCTTCATTGTGAGACTGCAACCCCCAATCTCCACAGCCAGCTTCACCTATAGACAAGCCCCCGTTTGCCGGGACGCTATATAAGCCTCGCCGGACACGGTTGCCCCCAGGACTTGATGGCTTAAAGATTGTAGGCTCACAGGGAGTGAAGACAGATAAACCGAAGGTTAGACTGGGTGAAGTAGGTAAGTACTGGAAACAGTTCAGGTGCTTCGGAAACAGGTAAGTCCTGGAAGCAATTTGGGTGCTCAGGTGAAATCAAGCAAAGTCAGACATCAAGCCAAGGGTCACACCAGGAGGTCAGAGAGCTGCACAGTACAAAGGGATAAAACTGAGACGTGGTCGAGATTCAAGCAAAGGGTCAATAACGATAAGTACAGGAAATCACAGGAGAAATCACAAAGCCAGCTTTACGCTATCACAGGTACTGACACACTGAAGTGATAATCCTTTTATAGGACTGAACCCGACTGGATTGGACAGGGAGACAGTGACTGTGATTGGTGCACTTCGGATCGGGGGGTTGATTGGTGCACTTAGAGAGCTCTGTGCTCATTGCCCCATCTGAACTTTAAAGGCTGTGAGTGATTTGGGGCTAATGGCAGTGACACGGACAACAGTTCTTCAAAATTAAAGACCACTTTTATTGAAACCAAAACGATTAGCAGAAAAGAAATGTCTCTTACTTCAGAGGTTGTAGCATGCAATGCAATAAATCAAGTGGTTACTTCACCAACTCAATGAACGTCCAGGATTTGATACGCCAGCAAGCTGCAAGTCTGCTTTACAGGGCATACAAGCCCATGCTGCTCATAATCCACACAAGTCCGGGGTTTGGGGTCGCAGAAGCCAAGTCCTTCGGCTTAAATCCAGTCTCTAATTCACCACTGAGCAGTACAGCCTGGGCTCCTTCCTCCAGGCTGGTCAACGGCAAACTGACAGGCTCAGTGGATCCTTTTATTTAGGCTTCCCCTGCAATCAACCTCATCACCTGTGCAAGGCCTGGGATCAGGGAACAAACCTGAAGAGGATTGGGGAATGTGAACTTGGTCCTGAAACCCCGGCATAGACCGTGCCTGATACAGCATAGCAGGGGAAAAATACACACCAATTATCACTTTGCCATACACATTACCACAAGGCGTGCTGCCCAGAACTGGACCTCCTAGGATTAGCTCTTTTAAACAGCCTCCAGTGGCTGCGCTGTGTGCATCGCCGCTGGAGGACATAAGTTGACTGCACTCGGCCAAGCACGTGCCGCCGGCGCCTGAGGCGGAAGTGGCTGCTGGGCAGGAGACACCACGGGCATGGACTGAAGTTAAGTCATTTATGACAGTGCCACATAAAAAGCTGGTAGAAAAGATGAATGCTTGGACTGGGGGAAAACGTGTGCAGATGGGTGGGAAATTTAATGATCGGAAGTAGAGGGTGGTTATCAATGGTACACACTCAGATTGGGTCACTGTTACTACTGGAGTACCACAAGGGTCAGTTCTGGGACCAATTCTCTTCAATATATATATAAATGACATTGGGTATGGATTAAACAGTAAAGTATCAATCTTTGCAGATGATACTAAGCTGAGTAAAGTAATTAAAACAAAAGAGGACAGCAGGCAGCTACAAACAGATTTAGATAAATTGGAAGCATGGGCAGTTAAATGGCAAATGAAGTTTAGCACAGGTAAATGTAAGGTTATGCACATGGGAAGGAGAATTCTGAGTCATGATTACACACTAAATAAAGAAACACTTGGTAAAACAACAATGGAAAAGGACCTAGGGGTTTTAGTTGACAATAAGCTCAACTGTAGTAATCAATGCCAGGCAGCTGCTGCCAAGGCAAATAGGGTCATGGGGTGCATCAGGAGGGGCATAGGTGCTCATGACCAGAGCATCATTTTACCCCTGTACAAGTCACTGGTCAGACCCCATATGGAATACTGTGTACAGTTCTGGGCACCTGTGCTTAAGAAGGACATATCAGAACTGGAGCGCGTTCAAAGAAGGGCAACAAAGTTAATAAAAGGAGTGCAGGGGCTAGAGTACCCGGAAAGATTGTCCAAGTTATGTTTATTTAGTCTAGAAAAAAGACGATTGAGGGGTGATCTAATAACTATGTATAAATATATTCGGGGTCAATACAAAGATCTGTCCCACAATCTATTTATACTCCGGAGTGTAACCAAAACCCGGGGGGCATCCACTAAGGTTAGAGGAAAGGTGCTTTCTCCACCGACATAGGAGGGGATTCTTCTCTGTAAGAGCAGTGAGACTATGGAACTCGCTGCCAGAGGAGGTAGTAATGATGGATACAGTAAAAACATTCAAAAGTGGCCTTGATGCCTTCCTGGCATGTAATAACATTTCCAGCTATGGCTACTAGACCACTGGAAGGAGTTAAACAGGCTGAACTGGATGGACTAAAGTCTTTATTCAACCTTACATACTATGTTACTATGTTACTATGACCTAGGGGTTTTAGTTAACAATAAGTTCAACTGTAGTAATCAATGCCAGGCAGCAGCTGCCAAAAGCAAATAGGATCATGGGGTGCATCAAGGGGGCATAGGTGCTCATGACCAGAGCATAAATTTACCCCTGTACAAGTCACTGGTCAGACTCCATATGGAGCACTGTGTACAGTTCTGGGCACCTGTGCTTAAAAGGGACATATCAAAACTGGAGCACGTTCAAAGAAGGGCAACAAAGTTAATAAAAAGAGTGCTGGGGCTAGAGTACCCTGAAAGATTGTCAAAGATTGTCAACATAGGAGGGGATTCTTCTCTGTAAGAGCAGTGAGACTATGGAACTCGCTGCCAGAGGAGGTAGTAATAAAGGATACAGTAAAAACATTCAAAAGTGGCCTTGATGCCTTCCTGGCATGTAATAACATTTCCAGCTATGGCTACTAGACCACTGGAAGGAGATAAATAGGCTGAACTGGATGGACTAAAGTCATTATTCAGACTTACATACTATGTTACTATGTTGCTGCCTAACAGTCCTCCAATACATGATGCTCCCCACAGTCACACACATGCACAGACACAAAAAGACACAGAAATACACACAGAATGTGTAACTAGGCCATGCACTCCCACACATAGGTCATGCCCACCCACTGAAGAATGCAATTGATGCTGTGGGAACCTGTAAGTTACAATGTTTTGTATGTGTCTGTATCTCTGCTTGTGTGTCTGTGGGGAGTGCAGGGCATTGGAGAACCGGTAAGCAGTGCAGCAAGCATAAGTTTAACTGCTTTCTGCCTACCAGTCCTCCATTGCCCTTCTTCCTCTGACACCAATATTTTCTTCCCCACTGTTGGGGGAAAGGTGCATCTTATAGAGCAAAAATATGGTAACTGTAGAATGAATGCCTTTTGTCCCTCAGCAGCTGCTAAAGATCAATTCACAGCCTTTCTTAAACACACTTACACATGAAAAAGTGCACACATTTTTCATATATTTTGTTCCATTTTCGAGCTTAGTGGATGCCCTTGGGTGATGGTTACACTATACAGATCTTTGTATTGACCCCGAATTATTTATACTTATATTTATACATAGCTATTAGATCACCCCTCAAGTGTCTTTTTTCTAAACTACTAACTTTGACAAACTTTCAGGGTACTCTAGCCCCAGAACTCCTTTTATTAACTTTGTTGCCCTGATATGTCCTTTTTAAGCACAGGTGCCCAGAACTGTACACTGTACTCCCTATGTGGTCTGACCAGTGACTTGTACAGGGGTAAAGTGATGCTCTGGTCATGAGCACCTATGCCCCTCTTGATGCACCCCATGATCCTGTTTGCTTTGGAAGCTGCTGCCTGGCATTGATTACTACAGTTGTTGTTTTACCAAGTGTTTTGTTATTTAGTATGTCATTATGGCACACATTTCTCCTTCCCATATGCATAACCTTATATTTATCTGTGTTAAACGTCATTTACCATTTAACTGCCCATGCTTCCAATTTATCTAAATCTGTTTGTAGCTGCCTGCTGTCGTCTTATGTTTTAGTTACTTTACACAGCTTGGTATCACCTGCAAAGATTGAGACTTTACTGTTTAATCCATACCCAATGTCATTAATATATATATATTGAAGAGAATTGGTCCCAGAATTGACCCTTGTGGTACTCAGTGACCCAATCTGAGTGTGTGCCATTGATAACCACCTTCTACTTCCGATCATTAAGCCAATTTCTCACCCATCTGCACACATTTTCCTCCAGTCCAAGCATTCTCATCTTTTGTACCATCCTTTAATGTGGCACAGTATCAAATGCTTTACAAAAGTCAAGATATATGATATCCAATGAACTTACCTCCTCATAAAAGCTGATTAGGTTTGTCTGACAGGAGCGATTCCTCATAAATCCATGCTGATATGGAGTAATAAGGTAATTTTCCCAAAGATGCTCCAGGATAGTATCCTTAAGAAACCTTCACAAAGCTTGCCCACCACAGATGTTAAGCTTACCGGTCTTTAGTTCCCAGGTTCCCCCCTAGATCCCTTTTTGAATATTGCCACCACATTTGCCAAGCACCAATCCCTCAGAACAGCCCCTGTAGTTATTGAAACCACAAATATTAGAAATAACGGCTTGTCTATTACTGTACATAACTCCCTTAAAAGATGAGGATGTATGCCATCTGGTCCCAGTGATTTATCAATTTTTATTTGCTTGAGACGGTGCTGGGGGAGGGTTTCAGTTATTCAGTTATTCCCCTGCATTTCACTTGGCATGTCACATTCAAGTGTAAGCTTATCTGCTTCCTGTCCGCATGTACTCCATTGCACTCCCTTCTCACACACGAGATGGGGGATGCCACACACTGCCTGTAATTGGGGGATGCCGCACTGCCTGTAATGAGGGATGCCCTAATGCTTGTAATGAGGGATGTCACTTACTGCCTGTAATTGGGGGATGCCACTCTGCCTGTATTCAGTGATGCTGCTCACTGCCTGTAATAGGGAATGCCGTCTGTAATGGACCTGCCGCACGCTGCCTGTAATGAGAGATGCTGCTTGCTGCCTGTAATGGGGAATGCCGCACACTGCCTGTAATGAGGGATGCTGCTTGCTGCCTGTAATGGGGATGCCGCACACTGCCTTTAATGGGGGATGCTGCACACTACCTGTAATGGGGGATGAAGCTTGCTACCTGTAATGGAGATGCTGCACGATGTCTGTAATGAGGGATGCCACCTACTGCCTGTAATGAGGGATCCCACTTGCTGCCTGCAATGGGGGATTCTGCTCACTGCCTGTAATAGGGTGAATGGGGAAATTATGCACTTTGTGCATCCTATGGAGCCAAAAATATGTCTGGGCTATTTTAAAAAGGGAAAAAATTCTGTATGGAGTAGGGTTGCCACCTTTCCCAACAAGAAATACCAACGAACTTTAACCAGGTACATGAGTGTGGTCTCATAGATGGTGTGATCTTGTGGGGCATGGTCTTGTAAAATGTAAGTTTAACCATACTTTTTCACTTTAAATACCTTTTTTTTCAACTTTCTAAAATTAAATTGTAACCAAAAATACACCAAAAGCCAAGTGTGGTAATTACCAGAGGATGTGGAGGAGGTTGGAGCTAACAGAGGAGGGAGGTCACAGGCACGGCCGTCATGATGACTCACACAGTATAGAGAAGGGAGGAAGGTCACAGCTGATTGCATGCTGGCACCTAGAACAGAAGAGCAGGCGATCAGAGCTGGCGCAACACACAGCACACTTTCCCGGAGCACTCTGAAATAACAGACCTGCCAGGATGAGACCCCTAGCCCCGTTGCTTTACAGTAAAAAAAATACAGTCAATTACCAAATAAATCCTGGAAGGCTACCAAAAATACCGGCTATGCCAGTGAAATACCGGTAAGGTGGCAACCCTAACCTGGGGCCTCAACCAGACTTTCTGCCCAGGGGTCTACCGACACATTTAATTGGGGCAATCTCAAAATGCCGCAGAAGAAAAAAATCAGGGGACTGAGAATCTCCCTCCTAGTGCATTGTACAGATAACTAGAAACTGTCAGTTTATACTTCAGTATTTAGCTGGTTGTATGTAGGGGGTTTGGCATTTGTGTACATGCATTTAAACCGGACTTTCACCATAATTTATTGAAAAGCCCAAACCCTTAAAAACTATTCACCAGCATCTAAAATTAATATATTTTAAGTTTTTAGTTACTTATTATTCTTTCCCCCACTGGGCTGCAACTCTGTTCAGGACTTTAGGATATGGGCGCCGCCATCTTGACTTAGAAGTATCACACTTACTGAGAAGAGGAGAGTGGGATAAAGTACAGGGGGGCGGGTTATAGCGGTGCTTTGCTCAGACAGAGCAGAGCTGGGGTCAGTAGAAGGTTAGCAATCCCAGAATGCAGAGCAGCACATTCAGAAGGCACTTCCTGTTTGCAGGCTGCCTGATGTTCCATGAGCCACCATCTTGGATGTTTAAAGGCTCATAACATGCAGTAGATGCAGGTAGTATGATTTTTAATGTGAGCAATCTGTATGTACAGGGTGTGGGAAACATATAAGATAGACTTTTATTCAGAGTGAAGGACCCCTTTAAGCTTTTTCTCTAGTGTATCGAATGTGTATTTGCTTTGTATTGTTTTCACGTTGATGTCTATAATACATGATTAGCATGGGCTTGTGCATGATTCAGAGCCTTGATTAGGCCTTCAAGAGAGGCCAATAAAATGGGTTCTTTTACACTCCACCTATGGGCTCTATTTGCTGTCGAGAGTTTGTTTTTGTGGTGTGCAGGAAAGCGTAATGGAGCCCTCTGAATAATACCTTGCAGGGTATGAGTGCCTGCAGCATCGCAACTTGCTTTGCATGTGTATGTTGGACTTTAGATTGCATCGGCCATGTGTGGATGTTGATCACATGCGCGACGTTTACCGTGTTTCCTCGAGAAACTTTATTGTGAGTTGCCGACATGAGGAGCCCACCACGAGCAAGGGGCATGCAATTGGGAGTATGACCCAATTGGTTGGCTGCCTTCAATTTCTTGTGAACAGCTCATTCCAGAGGTTGGGCATATCCCAGCCTACACTCAGCCGCACTCATACATACATTTCTCGATGGCATGGCTACCTTGGTGGACAAGTACATCTGTTTACCGGACACCATGGTAGCCTGTATTGCTGTTATGTTTGGATTTTATGAGCAGGCCAAATGCCTATGCCTAATGTCATGGGTGTGACCGATTGCATGCGCGTGGTGCTGCTGTCACCAGTCACTGATGAGTATCTCTACAGGTATGTCTTTGTTTCCTCTTTGCCTGCTTCACTTGTAGTTAATTTATTTTTGGAGTCTAGCTTCCTCATATATAGTATGTATTTTCACCTTGCATTATTTTGGCTCCTGTAAAGTGGACCTCAGTCTCGCTTTTCAACCAGTAGTTCCTAAGGCAATAATGTTTTTGAGCACTTGTCCCTTTTGTCACACAAGTAATGGTCCCCCACCTTACACAATCAGCCAAACCTTTTTAATATTCAGCCAAAGAAGGCAGTCTTATCTATGGTTGACCCTTTCTGCACCTGTTCTGTCATCATAGGTGTGCTTGAATGAAGCGTTGCTCTTGACCAGTGTGCTTTGTGTCTTTTGTGCAGAAACCATAACATTCCATCAATGTCCTGTGTGTTGCGGAGGCGGACCTTCAGTTTATGAGTGCGATGGTTGGATTTCCGGGCTACACCCATGATGCATATATTTTGAGGAATTCCGCTCGTCGTTTTTGAGTCTGGCGAGTTGTCTGAATGGTGGCTAATTGGTAAGTCTTATTATTAGTCCTTTATTATTTTTTTACCTCATGTACAACTAGTGTATTTGTGGATGCATCCCCTACCCCCTTTTTTTCAAGTGATAATGTTTTTAGGATGTATGTGGCTAATAATGTTATTTTTTTTTTAGGTGACGCTGGATACCCCCTGCTTCCATGGCTCATGGCTCCTATTCAGTTGCCTCAAACTTGGCCACATGCCACCTGCAATTGGCCACATAGGAAGACCAGGGCTGTCGCGGAGTGTGCCTTTGGCTTACTGAAGGCCAAGTTCTGTTACTTGGATCATAGCCACAGAAAGTGATAAAAATAATTGTGGCATGCATGGTGCTACACAATTTTGGCCTCCTGCAGAAGGTCCCCCAATATCTGGATGTGCCCCCCTCTCCATCAATGCTGGATATTCTTGGGGCACACAGAGTGCCTTTGGTCAGTCTATAGGGAATCACCTTGTCTCGTCTAATTTCAGTTAATTTGTACCTATTTACCCAGTATCATTTTTGTGATGTCTCTATGTTAATATGTGTCTACGTGAATTTGGATTTGATGCAAGGCTTGGCCGTTAAGGTTTGTTCCCTATTTTTCAAACCCTCCTTTCATGTATTCAATGAGAATGAACTAAAAGAAAGTGATTTTAGTTTTTTTTTGTTTTATTGTTGTCACTAAACTATTACATAATAGTATATTGTGAACACTGTGACCCAATAATCTTAGGCTACTGAGAATTTTACTTAAATAAAAATGCTTGAACTTCCAACACAAATTGTGTTTCATTATTAGATGGGTGGGTGGCCTGCAAAGTATGGTGGTTGTCTTACTTGTTGGATTGCCACTAGAGATGAGCGAACTTTTGAAAAATTCGATTCGACTGATTCGCTGAATTTTCCGACAAAAATCGTTTCGACCAGAATTTATTCGCGACAAATCGCTATTAAAAATGGCTATTTCTGAGCTTCCTAGAGCCTCAATAGGGTTGTAAACCATTCTGCCTTGCTGTAACACGCATAGGATGCGTGCTGGGTTACTGAAACAATACTGTAAATAATTAGGACATGCAGATCAGAGGCATCGCTATTAAAATCGCAGAGCGGCACAATTACAGAGAGTTGAGGTGGCATCACTATGAGGGGCCCCTATAGTACCTGAAAAACACACCCTGGAGCTGGCAGCAGCAGGAGCCCAAATATTGGCTGAAACACATCCTGGAGTTGGCAGCAGGAGCCCAAAAATTGGATGAATCACACCCTGGAATTGCAAGCAGCAGCAGGAGCCCAATCATTACTTTAAAGAGACACTGGAGTTGGCAGCAGGAGCCCAAAAATTGGATCAATCACACCCTGGAGTTGCAAGCAGCAGCATCAGGAGCCCAAACATAGCTTGAAAGACACACTGGAGTTGGCTTCAGGAGCCCAAAAATTGGATGAATCACACCCTGGAGTTGCAAGCAGCAGCAGCAGGAGCCCAAACATTGGCTGAAAAAGACACTGGAGTTGGCAGGAGGAGCCCAAAAATTGGATGAATCACACCCTGAAGTTGCAAGCAGCAGCAGCAGGAGCCCAAACATTGCTTTAAAGAGACATTTGAGTTGGCAGCAGCAGGAGCCCAAAAATTGACTGACACACCCTGGAGTTGGCAGCAGCAGCAGCAGGAACCTAGAAATTGGCTGGAAGGCACCCTGAAGTTGGCAGCAGCAGGAGCCCATACATTAGCTGGATAAATCACACCCTGGAGTTGCAAGCAGCAGCAGCAGGAGCCCAAACATTGGCTGAAAGAGACACTGGAGTTGGCAGCAGGAGCCCAAAAATTGGATGAATCACACCCTGGAGTTGCAAGCAGCAGCAGCCCAAACATAGCTTGAAAGAGACACTGGAGTTGGCAGCATGAGCCCAAAAATTGGATGAATCACACCCTGGAGTTGCAATCAGCAGCAGCAGCCCAAACATTGCTTTAAAAACACTGGAGTTGGCAGTAGCAGGAGCCCAAAAATTGACTGACACACCCTGGAGTTGGCAGCAGCAGCAGCAGGAACCTAGAAATTGGCTGGAAGGCACCCTGAAGTTGGCAGCAGCAGAAGCACATACATTAGCTGGAAGGCACACCCTGGAGTTGGCAGCAGCATAAGCAGGAGCCCAAACATTGCTTGAAAGACACCCTGGAGTTGGCAGCAGCAGCAGCAGAAGGCCAGAAATTGGCTGAGAGAGACACTGGAGTTGGCAGCAGGGGCCCAAACATTGGATGAATCACACCCTGGAGTTGCAAGCAGCAGCAACAGCCCAAACATAGCTTGAAAGAGACACTGGAGTTGGCAGCAGGAGCCCAAAAATTGGATGAATCACACCCTGGAGTTGCAAGCAGCAGCAGCAGGAGCCCAAACATTGCTTGAAAGAGACACTGTAATTAGCAGCAGCAGGAGCCCAAAAATTGACTGACACACCCTGGAGTTGGCAGCAGCAGCAGCAGGAACCTGGAAATTGGCTGGAAGGCACCCTGAAGTTGGCAGCAGTAGGAGCACATACATTAGCTGGAAGGCACACCCTGGAGTTGGCAGCAGCATAAGCAGGAGCCCAAACATTGCTTGAAAGACACCCTGGAGTTGGCAGCAGCAGAAGGCCAAAAATTGGCTGAGAGAGACACTGGAGTTGGCAGCAGGAGCCCACATATTGGATGAATCACACCCTGGAGTTGCAAGCAGCAGCAGGAGCCCGAACATTACTTTAAAGAGACACTGGAGTTGGCAGCAGGAGCCCAAAAATTGGATGAATCACACCCTGGAGTTGCAAGCAGTAGCAGCAGGAGCCCAAACATTGGCTGAAAGAGACACTGGAGTTGGCAGCAGAAGCCCAAAAATTGGATGAATCACACCCTGGAGTTGCAAGCAGCAGCAACAGCCCAAACATAGTTTGAAAGAGACACTGGAGTTGGCAGCAGGAGCCCAAAAATTGGATGAATCACACCCTGGAGTTGCAAGCAGCAGCAGGAGCCCAGCATTGGCTGAAAGAGACACTGGAGTTGGCAGCAGGAGCCCAAAAATTGGATGAATCACACCCTGGAGTTGCAAGCAGCAGCAGCAGGAGCCCAAACATTGCTTTAAAGAGACACTGGAGTTGGCAGCAGCAGGAGCCCAAAAATTGACTGACACACCCTGGAGTTGGCAGCAGCAGCAGCAGGAACCTAGAAATTGGCTGGAAGGCACCCTGAAGTTGGCAGCAGCAGGAGCACATACATTAGCTGGAAGGCACACCCTGGAGTTGGCAGCAGCATAAGCAGGAGCCCAAACATTGCTTGAAAGATACCCTGGAGTTGGCAGCAGCAGCAGGAGGCCAAACATTGGCTGAGAGAGACACTGGAGTTGGCAGCAGGAGCCCAAAAATTGGATGAATCACACCCTGGAGTTGCAAGCAGCAGCAGGAGCTCGAACATTACTTTAAAGAGACACTGGAGTTGGCTTCAGGAGCCCAAAAATTGGATGAATCACACCCTGGAGTTGCAAGCAGCAGCCCAAACATAGCTTGAAAGACACACTGGAGTTGGCAGCAGGAGCCCAAAAATTGGATGAATCACACCCTGGAGTTGCAAGCAGCAGCAGCAGCAGGAGCCCAAACATTGGCTGAAAGAGACACTGGAGTTGGCAGCAGGAGCCCAAAAATTGGATGAATCGCACCCTTGAGTTGCAAGCAGCAGCAGCAGGAGCCCAAACATTGCTTTAAAGAGACACTGGAGTTGGCAGCAGGAGCCCAAATATTGGATGAATCACACCCCGGAGTTGCAAGCAGCAGCAGGAGCCCAACATTGGCTGAAAGAGACACTGGAGTTGGCAGCAGGAGCCCAAAAATTGGATGAATCACACACTGGAGTTGCAAGCAGCAGGAGCCCAAACATAGCTTGAAAGAGACACTGGAGTTGGCAGCAGGAGCCCAAAAATTGGATGAATCACACCCTGGAGTTGCAAGCAGCAGGAGCCCAAAAATTGCTTGAAAGACACACTGGAGTTGGCTTCAGGAGCCCAAAAATTGGATGAATCACACCCTGGAGTTGCAAGCAGCAGCAGCAGGAGCCCAAACATTGGCTGAAAGAGACACTGGAGTTGGCAGCAGGAGCCTAAAAATTGGATGAATCACACCCTGGAGTTGCAAGCAGCAGGAGCCCAAACATAGCTTGAAAGACACACTGGAGTTGGCTTCAGGAGCCCAAAAATTGGATGAATCACACCCTGGAGTTGCAAGCAGCAGCATCAGGAGGCCAAAAATTGGCTGAAAGTCACACCCTGAAGTTGGCATCAGCAGGAGGCCAAAAAATGGTTGGAAGGCACACCCTGAAGTTGGCATCAGCAGGAGCCCAAAAATTGGCCTAAAGACATAAATATGTTTTGCACCATTTGGAAAGTGTAAAACGTGGCACCATGCTGAATATAGTCGCATGCATCAGGCCTTGGTGGGTGGAAATCCTGGCTGATCCATCCCTGATTCATTTTGACAAAGGTGAGTCTCTCCACATTTTTAGTTGACAGACGAGTTCTCCTCGCCGTAACTATGGCCCCCACCGCACTAAACACCCGCTCAGATGGCACGCTACTTGCCGGGCAGGACAGCTTTTCCAGGGCAAACACAAATCAAGTTTGGCTGCCCAGAAGTCCAGCGGATCCTCAAGGTGTGCTGGCATGGTCATGTCAAGGTATGACATGACCTGCTGGTTCAGGTCCTGCTCCAGGTCTTCCTGCTGCTCATGAGTAGCCTCACTATGCGGGTGTAGAAAGCTACTCATTAGCGACTGAAGACTGAGGCTGCTGCTGATGGAGCTGCTGCTCCTGCCAACCCCCCCAGCAGCCATGGCAGTGGAAGGTGAGCGCAGAGGTCCCCTCGAGTCAGACCTGCGAGAGTATGGACCATGGCGCAGATAGGCATCGGCCAACTGACTACGTAGAATGTCTTTGTAGTAGTTCAGTTTGTTCTCCCTCTCGGCGGGTTTAAAAAATGCCCCCATTTTGTGCCAGAAGCGAGGGTCCAATAAGGTGGACAGCCAGAAGTCATCCCGCCGACAAATGGAAACTATTCTGGGGTCACTACGCAAGCACGTGAGCATGCTTCCTGCCATTTGCGCAAGTGACTCGGATGGACTACCTGTCTCCATCTCCACTGCATACTGCCACGGTGTGTCCGGGTCCTCTGTCTCGCCTTCCTCAAAACCCTCTAGCTCCTCTGGCTGCTCCTGCTCCTCCTCTCCTGTCCGCTGACTAGATAAACCAGCCATTTGGCCAAGCCTAATGTCACGCTACGGGGTAACTCCAGACCTATTGATGAACTCGCAACCCCCAATCTCCACAGCCAGCTTCACCTATATGAGCCCCCGCTTGCCGGGACGCAAGTACGCCTACCCGGGATCGGTTGCCCCCAGGACTTGGCTCAAAGGATGCAAGCTTATATGGAGAGATCTGGAGAACCAATAACTGGATAACAGGAAGGCAGAGATCGTAGCGGCACCAAGGATCAGGCAAGACGTAGTCGGGGTACAGGCTGAGGTCAGCAACAGGGGTTCAGGATCAAGAGGCGTCAATACAGGCAGAGGTCGGCAACAAGGGTTCAGGATCAAGAGGCGTCAATACAGGCAGAGGTCGGCAACATGGATTCAGGATCGAGAATGGTCAGTACAATCAAATCGGCAACAGGCTAAACTTCACAGGAATAGAGTACACAAGGTTCTGAGCGCTATCACAGGCAATTGGTGACTGAGAAAGGAAACCCTTTATAAGGACAGACGGGGAGGGAGAGTGTAGGTGATTGGTGCACTTGGGATTCAATCCAGGATTGGTCTGCAGGGCTGAAGAGGGTGAATCCCTCAATTCTCCTAGGGCTCATTGGCCCTTTAACTGATCCTCCGGCGGGCGCGCACAACACGTCTCCAGAGGAGGAGGAAGCGGGGGGCGTGGCCGAGCTGAGCGCCGCTCGAGCCGACGCTGCTGGAGCCGCCGGCGCCCGGCGCGGCCGCCGCACACTGACAGCCGCGGCCAGACGCCTGGAGACGGCGCTGGAACGGGGGCCAGGTAAGCTATTCCTGACACTACCCCCCCTTCACGAGGGGCCTCCGGACCCTCACCCGGTTTCCCTGGATTGTCCCGATGGAATCTCCTTACAAGAGCTTGGCATGAACATCCCTCGCTGCCACCCAGCATCTTTCCTCTGGACCATAGCCAACCCAGTCCACCAAATACTGTAAAGAATTACGCACCTTACGTGAATCCAAGATCTTATTTACTTCATACTCGGGCTCATTATCAACAAGAATTGGCGAAGGACCAGCAAGAGGAGTATTCTTCGCCAGTTTTAACAGTGAAACATGAAAAGAATTAGGAATTTTCATAGTCGGCGGGAGTTGAATTTTAAAAGACACATTATTCAATTTCTTGATAATCGGGAAAGGACCAATACATTTCGGAGGGTTGACGGAGTGCAATATTTTTAGTGGAGACCCAAACTAGATCGCCTACTTGAAGAACAGGTTCCTGTGATCTGTGGCGATCGGCAAATTTCTTATACCTCAAGCCAGTGGTCTTAAGAATCTCCTGAACGCGTGTCGAGATATTCCTTCGTTCCTGAAGCCACTCCTCCAATGCCGGCAAATTGGAAGGTGACCCCGAAAGGGAAGAAGCTCTAGGATTTTTCCCTAAGTTACAATAAAAAGGAGATACCTTAGTACTCTCGCTAGGCGCGTTATTGTAAGCAAATTGTTCTTGGGCATCAGAGACATAACACCTTAAGTATTGTTCCAAAGTTTGATTAGTTCTTTCCGTCTGCCCATTAGTCTGGGGATGGTAGGCAGAAGAAAGAGAGATCTGTATTCCCAACCGCGAACAGAAGTGTTTCCAAAAACGGGAAGTAAATTGAACACCCCGATCAGAGACTTTATTGGACGGAATACCATGAATACGAAAAATATGCGAAGTAAACAGCCGCGAAAGGAACGAAGTGTGCCATCTTACTGAAACGATCTACGACCACCCAAATTACAGTATTACCATGTGAGAGAGGCAAGTCTACAATAAAATCCATAGAAATATGGGTCCATGGCTCAGCAGGAATTTCAAGAGGAACCAAACCGCCACTAGGAGCCTTGTGAACCCCTTTACTTCGGGCACAAATAGCACAAGCGTCGATAAAGGCAGTAACATCGCGTCTCATGGTTGGCCACCATACATGGCGACGGGCAAGCATAAACGTCTTACGGTTACCCAAATGACCAGCAGTTTTGGCATCATGAAATTCGCGAATTACATCCGAACGTAGGTGCGGCGGTACAAACTGGCACCCCAAGGGTACATCACTAGGAGATTCATCTTGAAACGGCGCCAAGGTATTGGAGAGATCAGGAATTAATGCCCCGACCACACAACCCGTGGGTAGAATAGGTTCACCAGTATCACCTCGATCCTTACATTCACCAAACATGCGAGATAGAGCATCAGCTTTAGTATTTTTTACACCCAGCTTGAAAGTAATAATAAAATTAAAGCACGAGAAGAATAATGCCCAACGTGCCTGACAAGAGTTCAGCCTCTTGGCAGAACCTATGTATTCAAGGTTTTTATGATCGGTATACACTGTTATAGGATGTAATGAACCCTCCAACCAATGTCGCCATTCATCAAATGCCAGTTTAATAGCTAATTGTTCCCTATTGCCAACATCATAATTTTTTTCCGCGGTACTGAATTTACGTGAAAAATAAGCGCATGGATGGAGACGCTCAGGGTTACCAGAATACTGTGACAAAACTGCACCCACTCCCAGGCCTTATGAATATCAGGATGCACTAACACAGGTGCCGAAGTGAAGGCCCGTTTCAAGGTTAGAAAGGCCTCACAGGCAGAGGGAGACCAGTTAGCAGTAAAAACCCCCTTGTGGGTAAGATTGGTAAGGGGTGCCACAACATGGGAAAACCCTTTTATGAAACGCAGATAAAAATTTGCAAAACCTAGAAAACGTTGTAATTCCTTTAAAGTTTTGGGTTGGACCCAATCCTGAACTGCTGAAACCTTCCCCGCGTCCATCTCCAAACCCTGGTTGGTAATAATATACCCTAGGAAGGGAACTGTAGTGACTTCAAACACACACTTAGAAAGTTTAGCAAATAAATTATTCTCTCTTAATTTTTGTAGCACCAACTTAACATGGTTTCTGTGCTCCAGTAAAGAATTAGAAAAAATGAGAATATCATCCAAGTAGACAACTACAAATCTACCGAGATATTCCCTGAATATATCATTAACGAAATCTTGGAAAACGGCTGGCGCATTACAAAGACCGAAGGGCATGACCAGGTACTCGTAGTGCCCATCCTTCACATTAAATGCAGTTTTCCACTCGTCCCCCTGTCGGATGCGAATCAGATTGTAAGCCCCTCTCAAACCCAATTTGGAGAAAATTCGAGCTCCTGTGACTTGATTGAACAGATCCCCGATCAAGGGTAAGGGGTATCGGTTCTTAACCGTGATTTTATTCAAAGCTCGATAAGCTATACACGGTCTTAGGCCACCATCTTTTTTCTCGACAAAAAAGAAACCGGCCCCAGCAGGCGAGGTAGAGGGACGGATAAATCCTTTCCTTAAATTCTCAGTAATATACTTCCTCATAGCTTGCTCCTCGGGCAGAGTGAGGTTATAGATCTTTCCCCTAGGGGGAATAGTGCCAGGAAGCAGGTCATAGGACCGATGTGGCGGTAGGGTATCAGCGGAGCGTTCGGAGAATACATCGATCCAATCAGCATATGGCTGAGGTAATTCCGGTGGTAAGACTTGAACGCTTCTAAGGCCTGTAGTAAAACAATGACCTTTACAGTGATCACTCCACTTGGTCAATTCCCCAGCCCGCCAATCTAACACCGGGTTATGGAGTTGCAACCAGGGGTATCCCAAAACCACCGGAGTTTCTGGACAATCAAAAATAAAGAATTCTAAGAATTCAGAGTGGGAAGAGCCGACAATTAGTCTGAGAGGTGGGGTCTTGGTGTTTATAGGACCTCCCTGGATTGCCTTCCCATTGATAGCTAGAACTTGTAAGGATCTTTCAAGTGGAACTAAAGGGATCCCTAAAGTGGAGATCATGCTCCTGTCCAAAAAGTTTCCAGCCACACCACTGTCTATGAAGGCGGAAACTGTCTGCTTAGAGGACCCCCAAAACAAATTAATAGGTACAAGCATCTTATTCTGGCGAGAGTTACAAACTGACTCACCCAGATCAGTACTCTCTACCTGGTCTGGGTGTGGAAGTTTTCCGCCAGTTTCCCCTTGTTGGGACAGGACCCTGCAAAATGACAGAATTCCCGCAATACAGGCATAACCCCTCGGATCGCCTACGCTGCTTCTCCTCTTGGGATAAGCGGGTTCTCCCTAATTGCATAGGTTCTTCCTGGGAAGATGATGAGGTATTTTCACCACGGGGAACTGGGGATCTAAGACTCTGGACTAGACTGAAGGACGTGGGAGCCCTGCCTCTCTCCCTGGCCCTTTCTCTAAGACGTCGGTCTATTTTAATGGAGACCTGCATTAACTGATCTAGGTCCGCTGGCGGGGGAAAATTGACTAAAGCGTCTTTGATGCTATCCGACAGTCCCACCCTGAACTGACTACACAAAGCTGGATCGTTCCACCTAGCTTCAATAGCCCAGTGGCGGAATTCAGCACTGTAGTCTTCAGCCGAATTCCATTCTTGTTTTAAGGCCCGAAGCCTATTCTCTGCGGTAGACTGTATATCTGGATTGGCGTATAAAATGCCCATAGCATTGAAGAAGGCAGTCACTGATTGTAGGGCAATGTCATGAGACGGTAAACTAAAGGCCCAGGACTGTGGGTCTCCTTGAAGCAAGGAAATGACAAGGCCTACTCGTTGGACCTCTGTGCCAGAGGAGATAGGTCTTAACTTAAAATATAGTTCGCAGGCATTCTTGAAATTGGAAAATTTTGCTCGTTCTCCAAAAAATTTCTCAGGCAGTGGAATCTTAGGTTCAGAGAAATGAGGTGGTACAGAGGAAGTCGGCACTTGACGAGACTCCTGAGTGGCCACTCTTTGAGCGAGTTGTTTGATTGCTGTGGCCATAGCTTGCACCTGCTGTACCAGGTCATCCATGTTGGCCTGTGATAATGTCACGCTAGGGGGTAACTCCAGACCTCTTGATGAGTTTGCAACCCTCAATCTCCACAGCCAGCTTCACCTATAGGAGCCCCGCGCTTGCCGGGATGCAAGTACACCTACCCAGGATCGGTTGCCCCCAGGACTTATTGGCTCAAAGGATGCAAGCTTATATGGAGAGATCTGGAGAACCAATAACTGGAGCGTGAGTGACGGAAGTCCAGAAACAGGCAATAGGTCGATAACAGGAAGGCAGAGATCGTAGCGGCACCAAGGATCAGGCAGGACGTAGTCGGGGTACAGGCTGAGGTCGGCAACAGGGGTTCAGTATCAAGAGGCGTCAATACAGGCAGAGGTCGGCAACAAGGGTTCAGGATCAAGAGGTGTCAATACAGGCAGAGGTCGGCAGCAGGGATTCAGGATCGAGAATGGTCAGTACAATCAAATCGGCAACAGGCTAAACTTCACAGGAATAGAGAACACAAGGTTCTGAGCGCTATCACAGGCAATTGGTGACTGAGAAAGGAAACCCTTTATAAGGACAGACGGGGAGGGAGAGTGTAGGTGATTGGTGCACTTGGGATTCAATCCAGGATTGGTCTGCAGGGCTGAAGAGGGTGAATCCCTCAATTCTCCTAGGGCTCATTGGCTCTTTAACTGATCCTCCGGCGGGCGCGCACAGCACAGCGCCGCCGGAGGGTATAACAAACACGTGCTCACGCCCGCGCGTGAGCAGGTCCAGAGGAGGAGGAAGCGGGGGGCGTGGCCGAGCTGAGCGCCGCTCGAGCCGACGCTGCTGGAGCCGCCGGCGCCCGGCGCGGCCGCTGCACACTGACAGCCGCGGCCGGACGCCTGGAGACGGTACTGGAACGGGGGCCAGGTAAGCGATTCCTGACACCTAAACTGTGCTTCACTGTGCCCCTCCTCCTCCTCTTCCTCCTCCTCCAGTTCAGCTCCAACGGGGTTCATGTGGCCGTAAGATGTAGACGCCAGGTCTCCAGTGCCCTGATCAGCCATGGTTTCCAACATGTGCTGTAGTACATGAAGTAGTGGAATCACGTTGTTCATCCCGTAATCCTGCCGACTGACAAATAAAGTGGCTTCCTCAAAGGGCCTGAGCAAACGGCAGGTGTCACGTATGAGCTGCCACTGGTTGACATTGAAGTTACACAGGGGAGTCCCCCTATCTGCTTGGATCATCAGGAAATCCGTGATGGCTTTTCTCTGTTCATATAATCGGTCCAACATGTGAAGGGTGGAATTCCAACGGTGGAAACATCGCAAATCATACATGCGGATACTGTTCTGACGCTGTAGCTCAAGAAGGGTGTGTTTGGCGGTGTATGAGTGGCTGAAGTGCATGCAAAGTTTTCTTGAAGTTGTTAGGATGTCTTGCATATGGGGGGAACACTTCGGAAACCGCTTGACAACCAGATTGAAGACGTGAGCCATGCAGGGGGCATGGGTCAGCCTTCCTTGGTGCAGCGCAGACAAAATGTTCTTCCCATTGTCGGTAACCATGATTCCCATTTTAAGTTTTCTTGGAGTAAGCCATGTTTGGATTTCCTGATGAATACATTTAAGCAGTTCCTCCTCTGTGTGACTCCGTTCGCCAAGACAAACCATGTGAAGCACTGCATGACACCTCCATGCCCTGCACACATGGTAGACTGGAGGGGCACTGAGACTTGAGCCTACAGTGGAGGGTGAGGAGATGGCCGAGGATGAGGAGGCCGAGTCGCACAGTGTCACAGGCCCAACGGGCAGGGAGCGCAGAGGCCGAAGTGGCGTGACCTGTCCTAGGTGCTGCTGCTGCTGCTGCAAAGGGACCACATTCCCCCAGTGGGCCGTAAACGACATGTACTGTCCCTGATCGTAGTTACAGCTCCAGACGTCGGCGCTGCCATGCACTTTGCTACACACCGACAGGCTCAAGGACTGGCCCACCTTCTGTTCAACAAAAGTGTGCAGCGCTGGTACTGCCTTCTTGGCAAAGAAATGACGGCTTGGGACTCTCCATCTCGGCTCGGCACAAGCCATCAGTTCTCTGAAAGATGCAGAGTCCACCACCTGAAAAGGGAGCGACTGCAGCACCAACAACTTGGACAGGAGCACATTCAGCTTCTGCGCCGTAGGATGAGTGGGCGCATACTGCTGTCTCTTGGACATGGCTTCGCTGATGGATTGCTGGCGGGATGCATGACTTGGAGGAGCAGGAGCGACAGAGGATGGGTATGACGCACAGCTGCCTTCGGCTGAGGTGCTGGAGCCTTGGCTGGCAGAAATTGGGAGCGGCGTGCCACTTGGTGAGGAAGCAGACTGGACCACCCCTTGGGAGCTTCTCCCAGGTCGCTTTATGGTGACGCATCATATGTTGACGCAGGGCCGTGGTGCCACGCTTCACCTTCTGCCTACATATCTTGCATGTGGCCATGTTACCCTCCTGCGGATGCTTCAGGAAAAACTGCCACACTGCCGAGTAGCTACTTTTCCCACCAACAGGCCTCACTGATTCGCTGCTATTGTCACCAACTCCAGGAACCCCTGCTCCACTACCTCCCAATAAGGTAGCCTGCCGCGCAGCAGGTGCTCTACCCCGGCCCCGTTTGGCTCCAGGCTTTACAATTGTGCCCCCATGCTGACTGCCAACCATGCTGCTAACACCTTGCTGCCTGAGCTGCTGACTCCGGGGCAACCTGCGCCCCTCTTCTCCTGATGATGACGATGAAGCCGCTTCATCACCCGGCTCCCAAGTGCGATTGGCTTCATCATCATCATCATCATCATCACCGAGTTGTGGCTGTACATCGCTGATGTTCTCGGTTTCCTCAACAGTGTCTGGCGCAGAAGCTGGAAATCTCGCAACACCCACGACACTGTCCACATCACTATTTGTCTGCCGAGCTAAAGAAGCCACCTCCATTTCATGGCTGATGACTGTCCTCTATCTGATCGTCCTCCTCACTAAAGAGTGGAGCTGAACCCAAAGCATAGGATACGTCGCTGGGGGAGGGAACGGCGTAGGACAGAGGCAATGGGAGGACAGGGACTGCTCTCGGGGCATGCCAACTCAGGGTTGTGTCAGAGGAACCTACTGACCCTACACTGGGGGCCTCAGACGTAACTTGTGATGATGTTGATGAGCGCGTTAACCAATCTACCACGGCAGATGCGTTACTGGTGGAGACACGACCACTAGCAGATACTGGCAGATCAGGTCTCTCACCGTGACTCCTGCTGCCACTCGCCCCTAGTCTGCTGCGACCTCTGCCTGCTGAATCTTGGCCTCTGCCACTCCTCTTTGAACATCCTGGCACTTGTCTGCCTGACATTTTTATGTATTTGCTTATTTAGTATAAACAGATAGGGTGCAAGGTGCAGCTTTGGGGTGCCCTGCGGCCTGGTTTATTGAAAGCAGTCAAAAACAAGTGCAAACTAAAGTAGCTTTATGAAGCTGATTCTGATCAACGCTTATGTTGTATAACAGATAGGGTTAAAATAGCATGTGCCTTGGGATGCCAGTGTGGCGTAATGTATTTTAAGCTGAGCAGAAACTTTTAACACTAATCCAAGTATGAGAAATGCTTTTGTTTAAAAGATAGGGTTAAATAGCATGTGCCTTGGGATGCCAGTGTGGCGTAATGTATTTTAAGCTGAGCAGAAACTTTTAACACTAATCCAAGTATGAGAAATGCTTTTGTTTAACAGATAGGGTTAAATAGCATGTGCCTTGGGATGCCAGTGTGGCGTAATGTATTTTAAGCTGAGCAGAAACTTTTAACACTAATCCAAGTATGAGAAATGCTTTTGTTTAACAGATAGGGTTAAATAGCATGTGCCTTGGGATGCCAGTGTGGCGTAATGTATTTTAAGCTGAGCAGAAACTTTTAACACTAATCCAAGTATGAGAAATGCTTTTGTTTAACAGATAGGGTTAAATAACATGTGCCTTGGGATGCCAGTGGCTTCATCATCATCATCATCATCATCACCGAGTTGTGGCTGTACATCGCTGATGTTCTCGGTTTCCTCAACAGTGTCTGGCGCAGAAGCTGGAAATCTCGCAACACCCACGACACTGTCCACATCACTATTTGTCTGCCGAGCTAAAGAAGCCACCTCCATTTCATGGCTGATGACTGTCCTCTATCTGATCGTCCTCCTCACTAAAGAGTGGAGCTGAACCCAAAGCATAGGATACGTCGCTGGGGGAGGGAACGGCGTAGGACAGAGGCAATGGGAGGACAGGGACTGCTCTCGGGGCATGCCAACTCAGGGTTGTGTCAGAGGAACCTACTGACCCTACACTGGGGGCCTCAGACGTAACTTGTGATGATGTTGATGAGCGCGTTAACCAATCTACCACGGCAGATGCGTTACTGGTGGAGACACGACCACTAGCAGATACTGGCAGATCAGGTCTCTCACCGTGACTCCTGCTGCCACTCGCCCCTAGTCTGCTGCGACCTCTGCCTGCTGAATCTTGGCCTCTGCCACTCCTCTTTGAACATCCTGGCACTTGTCTGCCTGACATTTTTATGTATTTGCTTATTTAGTATAAACAGATAGGGTGCAAGGTGCAGCTTTGGGGTGCCCTGCGGCCTGGTTTATTGAAAGCAGTCAAAAACAAGTGCAAACTAAAGTAGCTTTATGAAGCTGATTCTGATCAACGCTTATGTTGTATAACAGATAGGGTTAAAATAGCATGTGCCTTGGGATGCCAGTGTGGCGTAATGTATTTTAAGCTGAGCAGAAACTTTTAACACTAATCCAAGTATGAGAAATGCTTTTGTTTAAAAGATAGGGTTAAATAGCATGTGCCTTGGGATGCCAGTGTGGCGTAATGTATTTTAAGCTGAGCAGAAACTTTTAACACTAATCCAAGTATGAGAAATGCTTTTGTTTAACAGATAGGGTTAAATAGCATGTGCCTTGGGATGCCAGTGTGGCGTAATGTATTTTAAGCTGAGCAGAAACTTTTAACACTAATCCAAGTATGCGAAATGCTTTTGTTTAACAGATAGGGTTAAATAGCATGTGCCTTGGGATGCCAGTGTGGCGTAATGTATTTTAAGCTGAGCAGAAACTTTTAACACTAATCCAAGTATGAGAAATGCTTTTGTTTAACAGATAGGGTTAAATAGCATGTGCCTTGGGATGCCAGTGTGGCGTAATGTATTTAAAGCTGAGCAGAATCTTTTAACACTAATCCAAGTATGAGAAATGCTTTTGTTTAACAGATAGGGTTAAATAGCATGTGCCTTGGGATGCCAGTGTGGCGTAATGTATTTTAAGCTGAGCAGAAACTTTTAACACTAATCCAAGTATGAGAAATGCTTTTGTTTAACAGATAGGGTTAAATAGCATGTGCCTTGGGATGCCAGTGTGGCGTAATGTTTTTTAAGCTGAGCAGAAACTTTTAACACTAATCCAAGTATGAGAAATGCTTTTGTTTAACAGATAGGGTTAAATAGCATGTGCCTTGGGATGCCAGTGTGGCGTAATGTATTTTAAGCTGAGCAGAAACTTTTAACACTAATCCAAGTATGAGAAATGCTTTTGTTTAACAGATAGGGTTAAATAGCATGTGCCTTGGGATGCCAGTGTGGCGTAATGTATTTTAAGCTGAGCAGAAACTTTTAACACTAATCCAAGTATGAGAAATGCTTTTGTTTAACAGATAGGGTTGAATAGCACGTGCCTTGGGATGCCAGTGTGGCGTAATGTATTTTAAGCTGAGCAGAAACTTTTAACACTAATCCAAGTATGAGAAATGCTTTTGTTTAACAGATAGGGTTAAATAACATGTGCCTTGGGATGCCAGTGTGGCGTAATGTATATTAAGCTGAGCAGAAATTTTTAACACTAATCCAAGTATGAGAAATGCTTTTGTTTAACAGATAGGGTTAAATAGCATGTGCCTTGGGATGCCAGTGTGGCGTAATGTATATTAAGCTGAGCAGAAACTTTTAACACTAATCCAAGTATGAGAAATGCTTTTGTTTAACAGATAGGGTTAAATAGCATGTGCCTTGGGATGCCAGTGTGGCGTAATGTATTTTAAGATGAACAAAAAGTATTAACAATAATCCAATTATGAGAAATGCTTTTGTTTAACAGATAGGGTTAAATAGCATGTGCCTTGGGATGCCAGTGTGGCGTAATGTATTTTAAGATGAGCAGAAACTTTTAACACTAATCCAAGTATGAGAAATGCTTTTGTTTAACAGATAGCGTTAAATAGCATGTGCCTTGGGATGCCAGTATGGCGTAATGTATTTTAAGCTGAGCAGAAACTTTTAACACTAATCCAAGTATGAGAAATGCGTTTGTTTAACAGATACGATTAAATAGCATGTGCCTTGGGATGTCAGTGTGGCGTAATGTATTTTAAGCTGAACAAAAAGTATTAACAATAATCCAAGTATGAGAAATGCTTTTGTTTAACAGATAGGGTTAAATAGCATGTGCCTTGGGATGCCAGTGTGGCGTAATGCATTTTAAGCTGAGCAGAAACTTTTAACACTAATCCAAGTATGAGAAATGCTTTTGTTTAACAGATAGGGTAAATAGCATGTGCCTTGGGATGCCAGTGTGGCGTAATGTATTTTAAGCTGAGCAGAAACTTTTAACACTAATCCAAGTATGAGAAATGCTTTTGTTTAACAGATAGGGTTAAAATAGCGTTCAGGGCTAAATAGCAGAAAGGGTTAAATAGCATGTGCATTGCATGCACAGTGTGCAGCTGTATTTAAACCAAACCAAATATATTAATAGTAACCCAGTAATTATGAAATATGAATCATAGGCAGCACTAGGCACCCTGTCAATGTGACTTGTATGCTGCTGGATTGTTCCGGTTTTAAACCTATCTTTCCCTAGCTCTGTCTACCACTCTAAATCTCCCTATCTGTCTCTCTCTTTACCTATCTGTATCTGTCTCTAGCTATCGCTAACTCTCACCTAACTATGACTAGCTGTCTGTCCCTGTCTGAAGCAACCACCGCTGTCTCACGAATGCAAGTCTGAAATGCGCACAAGCAAGATGGCTGCCGCTTTATATAGCACGGTGACGTCACCGGGCTTCCTGGCTGCTGATAGGCTGCATGTGACTGTCCCATCGTCACTTGCCCCTGGGGACATGTCTGAACATGTCCGTCCACCATCTTAGAATGCCTGTCTTTGAGTTTAAAGGAAAACTTCGATCGATCGAATCGCCGGGAAATTCGGATTCGTTCAGAATCGAATTTTTCATGAAATTCGGAACGAATCCGGGTTCGTCCGGATCGATTTGCTCATCCCTAATTGCCACCAGCTGTGACAGATTATCATTTATCCTCTGCCACTGTCCTAGCACTGCCTTCCTCTGATGGTAGCTGTTATGTATTTCCTCCACCATTGAATTGAGCTCATGATGGATCTGACTTATATTTCTCTCCATGGTTTGGTACAACTAGACACTGTTTTGCCTGAAGGCTCGGCTATCTGCTTGCCAAACTGCCTCCATCAACTGCACCTGCCTCATTAAGGGAAGATGGCGATGTCCGTCGTCCTCCTCCCCGGTTAGGGACACTTGCAGCTGGAGTTGTACTTGGCCTTTCCACATGTGTTGTGCTTGATGTGGGTGAAGGCAAATCCTCTGCATCAGAGCTGGCCCATAGAGGTGATGGATGCAGCTGCTCCTCATGCTCCTGTTGGTCATGCTGGAGCTGTGGATTCAGCTGCTGCTGCAGAGGGAGTGGGGAGCCTGCTGCTACAGTGGCATATGTTGGGGCAGCTGCTGCTGCAGTGGCAGCTGTTGAGGCAGATGTTGTGTCTGATGCAGTAGCTCATTCTCCTCCAGATCCTGTATGGCAAACAGTAGTGGGGGGTGCCTGTAGGGCTTGACAAATCATTTAACTTGTTGTTATTCGATATACATGCAATCAACAAATCACTAAAAAAAATAGATGGTGTTCCATGGATCACCAGTTTGGCCACATTACAGATCCAAATCCTTTTTTTGGTCCACTCCTTGAATATGCATTTCTTGCTGAAGTAGCACCAGTACTTGTTTGTTTGTGTTCTTGGGTGGCCATGTGTATTGGCAACCTTAAATAAATTCAACAAGGATTTTGTCATGCAAAGGTCATGCTCAACATCAACATCCACAACAGCACAAAGCATTGTCACCGTTGTTGCTTGTCCTTGTTTATTTTTTTTCCCTAACAGCATATTTCATGTCCACAAACTTTCTTTGCACTTGATCCACGTCCTTTTGCTCTGGTTCAGCACTATTGACCTCTGGTCTCCAACTGATGGCCTCCAACAAGTGGTACTTGACAGATTTTGTGGTACTTGAAAGAATGCTATTCTCTTCTAGTTTCAGAGGCCCACCAAAGAGTGCGGCCCACCCAGAGGCGACGAGTCCAACCAATGCTGGCAAGATCTGGTGGATGTGGAGGTGATGGCGGACATCCTCACCCTACTTTGCAGATGAGCCCCAAGCCCACTGGGAGCCTGCCACCTTCTTTTAACCCCCCCCCCAACAACATTGTACATAGTTTTTAAAATTATGTTTTTATATTTTTTATATGTTTTTATTAAAACAGTTACTTTTAATAAAATAAATAAATGTATAAAACAAATACAATCATCTAAAAAAACAATTAAAAAGTCAAAATTAAGAATTAAATAATGTGGCGTCTTTCATTTAATATAATTTCAATCATAGTAATGTTGACATTATATCCATGTGGGCATCCCAAATATCCAACTATCAAGGAGAATGAGCTTCACTGGAGAGAAGAAAGTAAAGCATTTGGAAGAGGAAAAGAAGAAAGCATGGCAAACATAAAGGTGGTTAAGGTAAGCATTAGGAAGTAGAATGCATGCCTAACATGAAAGTGGTTAAGGTAAGCATTAGGAAGAAGAAAAGAAAAATGCATGGCAAACATGAATGTGGTTAAGGTAAGCATTAGGAAGAACAAAAGAAGAATGCATGCCTAACATGAAAGTGGTTAAGGTAAGCATTAGGAAGAATAGAAGAAGAAAGGATGGCAAACATGGCATGGCATACTACTCACTTTGGAACAGAAGTTACTTGGCACGGCAATATGTAAGTAATGGAAAACCAAGGCCAGTGGATGAAGAATGGCAAACATTAAAAAAGAGGAACTCACAAATGTGTACGAGCCAGCATATGCGCACACATTCTGGATAAACATCCAAAACGGCATTTACGGGCTAAATTAAGGGAAAAAAAACAGTATTTTCTGATAGGGAACTAGTAGGACCTCACTGGACACTGAAACATTACTTAATAAAGCATGTTGAAAAACACCTTAAAAACGATGGAGGACAGGTCATTTGCATCACTGTAAGCAAAACAATAGCCTAAGCTGCGAGATCAGTACGCAATATGGTTTTGATGGCTTACGCAACAACAGGGACAGTACAATGCGTTCCCAATTGAGGCTCTGAATCATGCGAGCACATCTACAATCAATGAGGAATATGTGTAGTGAACGCACTTATGCACAAAAATGAAAACTATTATAGAAGATTCTGAATCAACAATATTGTTGCTATAAGGGAAATGAACTGTGCATTTGATTTATACCAAATGGTCCTACATGCATTATTTAACTATCCTTAAGGGAGCAGTATCGCGAAATTTGCATTAAAAAAGATAAATAATTAAATTGCCACACAATAGCTTATAACATATGTATAAATAATCTGGCGATAGAAAAGGAAAAAATATATGCCTTTCATTTAAATTGCATAATGACAATGGCTCAGTCCATTTGCTGAATAGGGGGATCTGCTGGCTTGTATTTAGTGAGCTGCTTTATTTAACCCACTGGTCTCCTAGCAACACGTTACCTCAGAGGCTGACACTGTAATCAGTGGTAACGGCTGTGTGTGTGTGTGAGGTGCTGCTTTTGTTATGAGACGGGGAGGCCGATTTATTAATAGCGCCAGGTAGCGACAGATGAGTGACAGTAGCGTGATTTTCACAGCGCCGGCTAGTATTCGCTGTTCTTGGTCGTTGTTCGGTTGTTGACAGCGACTCAGTCGGTGTGCGGTAATGTTGAATACGGGGTTAGGAGTCACTATTTGACAGGTTCCGCGCTGTATGGGAGTGCATGACAACGAATGGCCATAGCGAACGGCTCCCAGCATATTCATTAACAAATCACGCTCAAAAAATTCTCGCGCTGTAAAATGCATGTTTAAACCCCAGAGCGCTGGCGGCGATGTGTTAAAAGTAGTTTTTTAACCCCCAAACAACCTTATTTTTGGAACAAAATAATAAACAAGTTTTTAAAAACATTTTGTAATATGAATACATTAATATCAGACCTGTAATATCAATTCTGCACAAATTATTTTTATTTTTTTTGTCCTTAAAAAAAAGATATAACATTGCAGAAGTGGTCACCGAATTTTTGACATTTAAAAAAAAAAAAACATTAATATCAATTTATTATGAATATTTAAAGATTGCTCCATTGAAATGCATTGGAGAGCGCCAGGTAGCGAGAGGTCATACCTGGCGCTGTGATGGGATTAGCAGCGGCGCTGTTCGCTGAAGTCTGCAACATGATGAATCCCGCGCTAGCTGACGCTCTCGCCGGCGCTAGCCTCATTTAGAGTGATAAATGCGTGATTGTGTTCGCAGCCTGGCGTTCTGGAGTCGGTAGCCGCCGATAACTGGCGCTACCTGGCGCTAGTGAGACACTACCTGGCGCTATCCCTTGATAAATAAGGGCCCAGGTGACTCAAATGTGTAAAATCTATACAAAGTAAACTAAACTGACTGAAAACGACTGAAATTCTTCTTTGAATAACTGTGCAGGAAAATCTAAAGGTATTAAAGTGGAACAAAACCCAAAGTGGCCAACCCTGAAGTCTATAAGACCCGGCCATTGACCTTCCCCCTTGGGCATTCTAAATCAGGATGCCCACTGTGTGAAACAACCCCTGGATAACCACAGATCCCCCCATTTTTCTGGCGCGGTCACACAGATAGTCATTTAGACAGGCCGGGCGGCCAGGAAGGTTACTGCTCAGGCTCCCCATCTGCGTGCAAACAGAGTTGATTGGATGAGAGCCCGCGCATGCGCTGTGGGACAGGGAAAGGTAAGTTTTCACAGGCGCACTTGGGGATTTCACATATCAGGGCATCCCAAGTTGGGATGCCCCTAGGGGCACAAAACAAAACTCCGGATAGTGAAAACCCTGGGTTGGGCTTTGCTCAAAACACACAAAGCTGAAAGAAAGATCATATGGAAAAATGAAAAATAAGAATATGAAAGAGAAAATGGTAAACTGAAAGATTCTGCAGCAGAGCCAACATAAAGGGAAAACTGTCAAAATCAGCTAAATGACTTCTAGAGCTTTTCTCTCTGTTTTTGATATATAAGTTCTGGCCAGGCAATGTTGCAATGTTGTTATCTTATGCTGGACAGCTGCCAGCACTGAACAGCTGATACATTGTTTCACCCCTCTCCTCAACATGGAACAGGCCAGAGTGTCAGGTCCCGACACTCAGAAGACATAAACATGAGCTATTAGTCTCCAGCTGCTCAACACACACATCATTTGTAATTCTTACTCCAACACTTACCTACATTCAAAGTACCATTTAAATATAGGGGCCTTATTTAACAAGGGATAGAGACAGGTAGCGCCTGGTGAGCGGGAGGTAGCGCTAACTAGCGACTGATGAACGCCGATCAACGCCGGACACGGCACACAATAGCACATTTATCATCCGAAATCTGTGTAGCGACTGGAATAGCGCCATGTAGCGGCAGATTCATCACATTTTCCACCACAGCGAACAGCGCCAGTGTTGTGCCTTGCACAGCGCCAGGTATTACCTCTCGCTACCTGGCGCTCTCCCATACACTTCTATGGCAGACATTGTTTTTGTTTTTTTGGGGTTTTTTTTTTTAAATAAATTCTGACATGCCTCAAACATAATTTTAGATTTTTCTGTAATGTTTTTGTTTGTTTTTTTTTTAATAACATTTTTAATTAGGACTGTGTCACTTGGATGTCCAAATCCCAGCACTCTCCCAATGTCATTTCAGTGATTGTTAGCGTTTTCGAAGGTGTCTAACCCCCCAAACTATCTTTTTGTTCAAAGCGTTACAGGCGCTCTGTGCCGCAGTCAGTGAACAACAGCGCCCATGCTCTCTGAGATTAATGTTCTTGATGAATCCGTGGTATAGCGGCGCGGCCCAGTCGCTATGCCGAGTCGCTGTGTGTAGCAGTCCGCGGCGCTATGAAGATCATACATATGTGTTTGGTTTTGGTTCGCTATTTCACTTGTCACGCCCCCCAGTCGCTGTTGCTGAATACGCAGCAGACATGGCTGGCGCTGACTCAGCGCTATACGTTATTGTGATGTTGCGTACCCTAGCGAATTGCTAAGCGTATTCAATTACTGAGCGTATTCATGCGTATTTTAGCGATGCGTGTTTGTTTGTTTTTTTTAACTTTTACTCTCGTTTTGCAACTTCCGGTTTCCACCTATGAGGAATCAACATGCGCCCAAGATGCAGAGCTGTCCCCCTCCCCAGCTACTCCAATTCTTCCTCCCCAATCCCTTCCCCCCCTCCTCCCCCTGTCTCCCCTGGTCCTTCAACATCCCCTGCACCCCCCAAACCCCCAAAACTGCGGAGAAGAAGGGTTGATCCTCGGGTGAACGGCCAGGTGGTCAAAGTAAGTATATGTTGTATTTGTGCTGTGCAACCATATAGGTAGTTATTAATGCTTATTACTCTCTATATATACAGTATATATATATATATATGTTATTAATATATATATATTTTTTTTTTTTTTTAGGATTTCTTGCTGAGGGAATATGATTATGCCCGTGGGGCGAAGAGGCGCATAGCGGTGGAGGTGAAGGCCACTGTGTCCCGGCGCTTCAACACCAACCTCACCGTCCGCGCCATCGTCCAAAAGTGGTCGGACTTTAAGCGCCGGGACCCAGAGGGCGTGTATAGGCTCTATGATGCCTATGCTTCAGGTAAGTGTCAGCTCACAACATGTAAATCAATCCACTAATGTAGTATGACTTTTACATTTTTTGGTACGTTCTGGGTTTTAATGTAGTCTTTTTTTTTGCCCCCTTTTACACAGATAAGCGTCCTCCCCTGGACAAACGTGGGAAGGGTTTCCTCCCCCGCAGCAGAGTGGTGGGGTCCGATGACTCTGCGGGGAGGGGCCCTCTCACCAGTCCAATCTAGAGGACCCAGGGGAGGAAGGGGATGACGCCCCAGAGGAGCGTGCTGCTGGGGGCGGGCAGTGTGGAGCCTCAGCTCCTCACAATTGGAGTCCGCAAACCCCATGGGCCACTCTCAAGTGGGGAGTCCAAGTGGGGAGGTGGAAGTGGATTCACCCACACTCCCTCGAGGATCTAGGAGTGAGAGGGAGGAGGGTGGCCCATGTGGTTTGGGATCTTCAGGGCCAATTGTGAGGAGTCGAGGCTCCACGCCTCCTCCTCAGAGTCCTCCCTGGGAAACCAGCGGCAGGTCATCCCCTGGTGAGTGCATTTCTAATTCTTGTTTGTCTGTTACAGGTGATCCTGGTGACTTAGCACTAATCCTGTGCCCTTGTTATCTGGTTTTTAGGGCATCATAGAGCCACCACCTCCACCAGCTATGCGCCAGACCTTGGCCGCGGGCATAGTCGTGGTGTTTGTTGTTATCCCTCACATTCCATATGTTATGACATTCCTTAAAGTGGACCAACACCCCCCAAAAGCCCACAAACTCCTTACCTCATTGGTGGCGGCAGAAGCCACCGCCGCCGCCTCCCGCGTGCCCCTCTAAACGTGCTTGCGCCCGAGCCGGCCGTTTGTGAATGGCCGGCGCGCGCGCGCGCCCTGTAAGAGTGACGCGTGGGAGGCGGCGGCGGACGGGCTCTCTCTCCGATCGGGGTGCACCGCCAAAGTGGACCAAAACCCAGGATAGTATAAATCCTGGGTGTTGGTCCACTTTAAACATACACATGTTTCCTGGTCCATAGTACAAGATGGATTTCTAATTCACATTAACATCATAAACACCACTACAGTGCAATCCAACTGCCAACCACCCCTATGTTTCAGCCCACACCATGATGGGGGCTAGCAAATGTGTTATTTTTGTAAGTTGCTCCGGCTAACACATGTTGCACACTCTACAAGTAAGATTCTACACTCAACTGAAAATTAGGCCTTAGCATTGCACTGTAAAGGTTATTGGCACATTATCTTGATGTGTCCATGTTGCACACATGAACTCATGGACCAGTAAATATGCTAATGTTGGACAACATGTGTGTAAACATGCAAGCATTTGTTTTTGCAGACTCCCTAAACAGATGGATGTCAAATCTTCATGTGTCATTGGCCAACTAAATTTTTGTTTCTCTTTTGCTTTCTTCTGACAGATGTTGCCACGCAGACGGAGCCGGTGACCATACTCCCCACCCCAGCTCCCGGGACGGCCAGCAGCATGGGCCCCAGCCACAGCTGCGATGGTGAGTACATCCCACTTCATATGCCTAAAGACTTTGGACCCCTATGTCTTATTGTAAATTCTTGAGACATTTACAATGTACCTATGTCTTTTCTAAGCACACATCTAGGTTACATGTGTTTGTCCGACAATCCTAAATGCATGTCTGCATGCTTGATTGTTGGCTCACATTCTTGTTTTTGCCACATAGTGTTAAAATGTGGTTTGCCAAAAAACAAATTGGCCTGCTAAGGTGGTGACCTCTAATATGCTTGGGCCAAGCAGTTTAATCGTTAGGACTTAGGCCCTGATGTTTGGCTGTAACTAACCAAAGAAATGTCCACACTGGGACTTATACCTTAATTTATTCCCAAGAGTTCAGAGTAAATGTATGCTTGGGATGTTGTAGCCACATTTAAGGCAGCCACTAGTACTCATATAATGGTAACACATAAGGGCACAGTTGACAACAATGTGAATGTGTGGGTCAGCTAATTTGAGGCAATTACATTACATTGCTACATCTGTGTATGTTGAGATCACATTCTATGTTTTGAATATTGTTTTTTTCTACTCTCTACAGCTTGTGAAACCGAGCATCGCAGACTGTGGCAGTCTATTCGGCGTCTTCGCCTTATGCTGCTGGCCAAGAAGAGGTGTCGGGGTATGGTTTTTGCCGCTGTGCAGCTGAATGTTGGCCCTGTTGGCCGCCCTGAGGCACAATAAATATTTTATATTTTTCTAATTCCAGTGTGTTGTGCCTTGTCAAGCATAGTTTATGTGTCTAGCAACCCATTAGTTTGTAAATGTTGGTGTACCTTTGTAGCCATTTAATGTGTAAACCATAGTAATATATGGTCACCAATGTGTGTCATACATTTCTGGCTACATGTACATCTCTAGATCTACTCATCCCTGACTGTGTTCTTAGCTATGTCTTTTCCAAAACACGATTTTGAGGTGGGGTACTAACATTTATTCTCCCAAAATTAACAAACAAACAAACTAAATCAAAATTCTTGACTTGGTGGCCTTGGAGGTTGTGATTCATTGCTAGGGGTGGTGTTGGGGGACAACAGTGCAGTAAAAAAAATAGACTGCTGTTCTATCAGCTGATGGATCAACAACAAAGTTTGGGCCTGGCGCTCTACAGCTTGCTCCATGGCATGTGCCATTCGTTGTTGTACCCTGTTGTTTTCTGATTGCAGCTGATTTTGCATGTCATGGAGCTGGCGCTGCAGGTCCTCAATTTGTTGCCGATACACCAGCACCTGATTTTCCAACGCCGCAATACGCTCATTAGTTCCATCACGCGGCTGTTGGCGACTGTAGTCCTCCAGCATCCGGACCCCTAGCTCATAGAATTCTGCACTTGTGGGTGCCAGACCTCCTCTTCTTGTGTGTTCGGCCTAAAAAAACAAAAAAAAAGATTGTAGTGAAGCTGAAACAATGCAGGTATGCCCCTTCCAATCATTTACCCAAAATGTAACAATCAAACTTACCCTTGCATGAGCCTCTGTAGCTTGGCCACATGGCACTTGGGCAGACGGCACAGCTTGGCTTTCAGGTATGGCCTCCTGCCAAAACAACAAAGAAATAACATGTTACATGGTGGTTTCTGGACTACCCACGAACATGTCAATGTAGTTATTGTTCCCCAAAATAAGCCATGTTACCTCAGTGTCGTCCGCCCTAAGTAGTTCCGGGGTCTGGCTGCCAGAAAGGGGGAAATCCACATCTGAGAGATGGGGCAAGCTGGCATATGCTAAACAGGAAAGTCATGTTAGTAGGTCAGTGGACAAAACTCAAATTTAATATGGATAGACTATCGAGGCCATACCTCGACAAAGTGGCAGATTACACAATAGCCAAAAGGGATCTTGTAAACTCAGATTGCAAACATGTATGTAAGAGGAAGAGTAGCCAATAATTGTGCCAAACAGACACATTGCTCAAATTACACATACCCGCCATCTCACAGATGTCCTGAGTTAGGCCCTCACTCGAGCTTTGCCCTTGAAAATACATGTTTAAACACAAGTTGGACTAATAAATTCCCAAAAAAGGTTTGCAAACATCCTTACTAGATAAACAAGCAAATCCAACTTACCCTCATCTCTAGCAGCCTCAAGGTGAAGGGACCTTTCCGGACAGCCACTTCCTATATTCCGGCCAACTAAAATACACAATGAATGTCTCTAAATATTCATAACACTACTCGGGTGAATGTTTGTCTTTTAATAGACCAAAAAAATGCATTGCAATCACTCTAAACAGTTTACTAATGAGCCTGGGGATGGCAAATCCACTAAAACTAGCCATCTTCAAGTTGACATAGCAAACATGTAGATTATTAGACTAACCAAATAGAACCAGTGTAACATAAACAGCATACAGGATACAGTGTTTTGGGCAATACACACCAACAGGGTCCTGTTGACCTGCAACATAGGAAGTGGTGTCCAAAGATGAAGCAGTGACTTGGCCTACAAAGAAAAAAGAGGAATGAAATACATGCACTTGTGTTAAAGCGGAAAAAGCAAGGTTGACACATGCACTTACCGGCATCCAAAGAGTAGCTTGGCTCTTGAGGAGATGCTGATGCCAATGGCGGTGCAGCTAGGCAAAAGCAAAGTAAAAATTTAGCCATTGGTAATGTGCGGCACAAAATAAACCATGAATTAAGGTGTGTGTGTGAGCAGCTCAATCACTAATATTCACTAATAAAGGCCAGTGTGGCTTCCACATGTATATGCAGATATATGCCCACACATCTCTGGCTTCCCACATAGCTACACATTAGAGATGAGCGAACTTTTGAAAAATTCGATTCGACTGATTCGCCGAATTTTCCGACAAAAATCGTTTCGACCCGAATAAATTCGCGACGAATCGCTATTAAAAACGGCTATTTCTGAGCCTCCTAGAGCCTCAATAGGGTTGTAAACCATTCTGCCTTGCTGTAACACGCACAGGATGCGTGCTGGGTTAGTTAAATAATACTTTGAAGAAATATCACATGCAGATCAGAGGCATCGCTAATAGAATCGCAGAGCGGCACAATTGAATTCAAGAGAGTTGAAGTGGCATCACTATGAGGGGCAGGAGCCCAAACATTGCTTTAAAGAGACACTGGAGTTGGCAGCAGCAGGAGCCCAAAAATTGGATGAATCACACCCTGGAGTTGGCAGCAGCAGCAGCAGGAGCCCAAATATTACTTTAAAGAGACCCTGGGGTTGGCTTCAGGAGCCCAAAAATTGGATGAATCACACCCTGGAGTTGGCAGAAGTTGGCAGTAGCAGCAGCAGGAGCCCAAATATTACTTTAAAGAGACCCTGGGGTTGGCTTCAGGAGCCCAAAAATTGGATGAATCACACCCTGGAGTTGGCAGAAGTTGGCAGTAGCAGCAGCAGGAGCCCAAATATTACTTTAAAGAGACCCTGGGGTTGGCTTCAGGAGCCCAAAAATTGGATGAATCACACCCTGGAGTTGGCAGAAGTTGGCAGTAGCAGCAGCAGGAGCCCAAATATTACTTTAAAGAGACCCTGGGGTTGGCTTCAGGAGCCCAAAAATTGGATGAATCACACCCTGGAGTTGGCAGGAGTTGGCAGCAGCAGCAACAGGAGCCCAAACGTTACTTTAAAGAGACCCTGGGGTTGGCTTCAGGAGCCCAAAAATTGGATGATTCACACCCTGGAGTTGGCAGCAGCAGCAGGAGCCCAAATATTACTTTAAAGAGACCCTGGGGTTGGCTTCAGGAGCCCAAAAATTGGATGAATCACACCCTGGAGTTGGCAGCAGCAGGAGCCCAAATATTACTTTAAAGAGACACTGGGGTTGGCTTCAGGAGCCCAAAAATTGGATGAATCACACCCTGGAGTTGGCAGAAGTTGGCAGCAGCAGCAGCAGGAGCCCAAATATTACTTTAAAGAGACACTGGGGTTGGCTTCAGGAGCCCAAAAATTGGATGAATCACACCCTGGATTTGGCAGCAGCAGGAGCCCAAATATACACTGGGGTTGGCTTCAGGAGCCCAAAAATTGGATGAATCACACCCTGGAGTTGGCAGCAGCAGGAGCCCTAATATTACTTTAAAGAGACCCTGGGGTTGGCTTCAGGAGCCCAAAAATTGGATGAATCACACCCTGGAGTTGGCAGGAGTTGGCAGCAGCAGCAACAGGAGCCCAAACATTAGCTTTAAAGAGACCCTGGGGTTGGCTTCAGGAGCCCAAAAATTGGATGAATCACACCCTGGAGTTGGCAGGAGTTGACAGCAGCAGCAGCAGGAGCCCAAATATTACTTTAAAGAGACCCTGGGGTTGGCTTCAGGAGCCCAAAAATTGGATGAATCACACCCTGGAGTTGGCAGGAGTTGGCAGCAGCAGCAACAGGAGCCCAAACATTACTTTAAAGAGACCCTGGGGTTGGCTTCAGGAGCCCAAAAATTGGATGATTCACACCCTGGAGTTGGCAGCAGCAGCAGCAGCAGGAGCCCAAATATTACTTTAAAGAGACCCTGGGGTTGGCTTCAGGAGCCCAAAAATTGGATGAATCACACCCTGGAGTTGGCAGCAGCAGCAGCAGGAGCCCAAATATTACTTTAAAGAGACACTGGGGTTGGCTTCAGGAGCCCAAAAATTGGATGAATCACACCCTGGAGTTGGCAGAAGTTGGCAGCAGCAGCAGCAGGAGCCCAAATATTACTTTAAAGAGACACTGGGGTTGGCTTCAGGAGCCCAAAAATTGGATGAATCACACCCTGGAGTTGGCAGCAGCAGGAGCCCAAATATACACTGGGGTTGGCTTCAGGAGCCCAAAAATTGGATGAATCACACCCTGGAGTTGGCAGCAGCAGCAGCAGGAGCCCTAATATTACTTTAAAGAGACCCTGGGGTTGGCTTCAGGAGCCCAAAAATTGGATGAATCACACCCTGGAGTTGGCAGCAGCAGGAGCCCAAATATACACTGGGGTTGGCTTCAGGAGCCCAAAAATTGGATGAATCACACCCTGGAGTTGGCAGCAGCAGCAGGAGCCCAGACATTACTTTAAAGAGACCCTGGGGTTGGCTTCAGGAGCCCAAAAATTGGATGAATCACACCCTGGAGTTGGCAGCAGCAGGAGCCCAAATATACACTGGGGTTGGCTTCAGGAGCCCAAAAATTGGATGAATCACACCCTGGAGTTGGCAGCAGCAGCAGGAGCCCAGACATTACTTTAAAGAGACCCTGGGGTTGGCTTCAGGAGCCCAAAAATTGGATGAATCACACCCTGGAGTTGGCAGGAGTTGACAGCAGCAGCAGCAGGAGCCCAAATATTACTTTAAAGAGACCCTGGGGTTGGCTTCAGGAGCCCAAAAATTGGATGAATCACACCCTGGAGTTGCAGAAGTTGGCAGTAGCAGCAGCAGGAGCCCAAATATTACTTTAAAGAGACCCTGGGGTTGGCTTCAGGAGCCCAAAAATTGGATGAATCACACCCTGGAGTTGGCAGAAGTTGGCAGTAGCAGCAGCAGGAGCCCAAATATTACTTTAAAGAGACCCTGGGGTTGGCTTCAGGAGCCCAAAAATTGGATGAATCACACCCTGGAGTTGGCAGGAGTTGACAGCAGCAGCAGGAGCCCAAATATTACTTTAAAGAGACCCTGGGGTTGGCTTCAGGAGCCCAAAAATTGGATGAATCACACCCTGGAGTTGGCAGAAGTTGGCAGTAGCAGCAGCAGGAGCCCAAATATTACTTTAAAGAGACCCTGGGGTTGGCTTCAGGAGCCCAAAAATTGGATGAATCACACCCTGGAGTTGGCAGCAGCAGGAGCCCAAATATACACTGGGGTTGGCTTCAGGAGCCCAAAAATTGGATGAATCACACCCTGGAGTTGGCAGCAGCAGCAGCAGGAGCCCAAATATACACTGGAGTTGGCTTCAGGAGCCCAAAAATTGGATGAATCACACCCTGGAGTTGGCAGAAGTTGGCAGCAGCAGCAACAGGAGCCCCAACATTACTTTAAAGAGACACTGGGGTTGGCTTCAGGAGCCCAAAAATTGGATGAATCACACCCTGGAGTTGGCAGCAGCAGGAGCCCAAATATTACTTTAAAGAGACACTGGGGTTGGCTTCAGGAGCCCAAAAATTGCATGATTCACACTCTGGAGTTGGCAGCAGCAGGAGCCCAAATATACACTGGAGTTGGCTTCAGGAGCCCAAAAATTGGATGAATCACACCCTGGAGTTGGCAGAAGTTGGCAGCAGCAGCAGCAGCAGGAGCCCAAACATTACTTTAAAGAGACCCTGGGGTTGGCTTCAGGAGCCCAGAAATTGGATGAATCACACCCTGTGGAGAGTCATGTGGAGAAAAAGTAGCTTAGTTAGTAATATCTACATAAAATTATGAATAAACAAATGCAAAAGTATTGCCAAAGTGAAGTTTTGTTTGAGGGTGTGTTTCCACCTTTTAATTAAATCAGAAACAAGAAGGTATCATTGCCTCTGACTAATTAGCCCTCAAAAATTCTTGGAATTTTTAATCTGGAATCATGTCTGATCCGTCTTATCCGAAGAATATTAATAAAAAGTAAGAGTAACGTAAAGGATTTTTTATTAATACTTGTGGTCCGATGCGGAGGAATGTCTGTAACTGGAGAGCAGCGCCTTAAATCTGTTTTGCACGATCCATCTTTCTTTAGTGTAGGTCTGGCCCCGTCATCAATCTACTGGAATACATCAGGCATTGTTGGGAGGAAAGCTTGGATGATCCATGCGCCATTCATTTCCACGCAGGGCAGTCTCTGGAAAAAAAAAAAAACTATGTATAAACCAGGGTCTTTTTCATATAAAAACAAATGGTTATTTTTGCTTTTAAACCATATGTTCCACAGCTTTACCAGTCATTGTGTCAGCCAATGAAGCAACTTTGTCTGGAAGTGCTGCAAAAGCAGTCCACTGCATCACAAGTGGCATCTGACACCCCCAGTCAACTGTCTGTTGTCTGTCTTTTATGCTTTGGGTTCAGCTCCACTATCCATTGATGAAGATCTGATAATCATAAAATTCAGCAGCTACTGCCCAGCCAAGAAGTGGAGGAGACACTCGCCTCTTCTTCCACTAGCCGGCAATTAGTGATGAGGAGAGTGTCGTGGGAGGAGGTGTTGCAAGCCGAGGTAGTGGAAGAGGGTCCCTGGAGTCTGCGGCGGTGGCGGCGGCAGCAGCAGCAGATTATTGCGGACTGTTGTTCGGAAAAATCAGCTACTCAGCGATGTGGCAGTGTTTCATGCAGCATCCTGTGGAGAAAAAGTAGGTTAGTTAGTGTATATACATAAAATTATGAATAGACAAATGCAATAGTATTGCCAAAGTGAAGTTTTGTTTGAGGGTGTGTTTCCACCTTGTAATTAAATCAGAAACAACTAGCTATCATTTGCCTCTGAATAATTAGCCCTCAAAAATTCTTGGAATTTTTAATCTTGATGTCTGAGGGATTTCTCCTCTCAGACAGCGTCACCATAAGTCCAGCCTGCTGCATTACACTTGGAAGAACATCTTGTTTGCGCTGCGACAAGGAAGCCAGAGTCATGCGTCCTGACATGGCACACGTGTTCAGTCTAGTTTTGAAGTCTTGCCCCCATCTGAAAGAACAACAGGAAAGAAAGTTAGCATGCACTTCTGGCACTCCTACACCACCAAGCACAACCTTATTGAGCCTCAGCGTCACAACGGTGTACCCCACCATAGTCTGATTTGCGATGTTTCCACCCGTTGGAATTCCACCCTCCATATGCAGGATCCACTATAGCAGTGGTCCCCAACCCTGTCCTCAAGGCCCACCAACAGGCCAGGTTTTGCAGATCTCCACAAAGATGCACAGGTGGAGTAATTAGTGCAGCTGCAGAGCAATAGAGCTGGCTATTTGGAGATCCAAAAAACATGACATGTTGGTGGGCCTTGAGGACAGGGTTGAGGACCACTGCACTATAGGAACAGAGAAAAGCCATCACGGATTTCTGGATGATCCAAACGGATAGGGGGACACCCCTGTGTAAATTCAATGTAAACCATTGGCAGCTCATACGTGACACCGACCGTTTGCTCAGGCCCTTTGAGGAAGCTACGTTATTAGTCAGTTGCCAGGACTATGAGATGAACGATGAGATTCCACTGCTTCATGTACTACAACACATGTTGGAAACCATGGCTGGTCAGGGCACTGGAGACATGGCACATACATTTCACAGCCACATGAAGCCTGTGGGGGCTGAAGTGGAGGAGGAGGAGGGGGTGGGGCACAGCAAACCACAGTTTAGGTTTCACAAAATGACCATTTTATCTAGTCATCTGACAGGAGAGGAGGAGCAGGAGCAGCCACAGGAGCTAGAGGGTTGTGAGTAAGGCGAGACAGAGGACCCAGACACACCATGGCAGTTTACAGTGGAGATGGAGACAGGTAGTCCCTCCGAGTCACTTGCACAAATGGCACGATGCATGCTCACATGCATGCGTACTAGTGAGCGCAGAATTGTCTCCATTTGTCAGCGGGAAGACTTCTGGCTCTCCAACTTATTGGACCCTCACTTCCGGCACAAAATGGGGGCATTTTTTACGCCCACTGAGAGGGAGGACAAACTGACCTACTACAGAGACATCCCACGTAGTCAGTTGGGCGATGTCTATCTGCGCCATGGCCCATACTCCCGCAGGTCTGACTCGGGGGGAAGTCTGCGATCACCTTCCACTGCCATGGCTGCTGGGGGGGTGGAAGGAGCAGCAGCAGCAGCTCCATCAGCAGCAGCCTCAGTCTTCAGTCGCTAGTGAGTAGCTTTCTACACCCGCATAGTGAGTCTACTCATGAGCAGCAGGAAGACCTGGAGCTGGACCTCAAACAGCAGGTCATGTCATACCTTGACATGACCATCTCAACACACCTTCAAGATCCACTGGATTTGCTGGGAAGCCAAACTTGACTTGTGCCCGCAACTAGCAGAGTTTGCCCTGGAAAAGCTGTACTGGCCGGACAGTAGTTGATTTAGATGGCAACTGGGCTGCTCTATATAACGAAGCAAAATGGCAAATTTACCTCACTATATAAGCTATTGCCCCTCAGATTTACACAGGGGCTGCTCTATATTATGCTGCAAAATGGCAAATTTACCTCACAATATAAGCTATTGCCCCTCAGATTTACACAGGGGCTGCTCTATATTATGCTGCAAAATGGCAAATTAACCTCACAATATAAGCTATTGCCCCTCAGATTTACACAGGGCCTGCTCTATATTATGCTGCAAAATGGCAAATTAACCTCACAATATAAGCTATTGCCCCTCAGATTTACACAGGGCCTGCTCTATATAACGAAGCAAAATGGCAAATTTACCTCACTATATAAGCTATTGCCCCTCAGATTTACACAGGGGCTGCTCTATATTATGCTGCAAAATGGCAAATTAACCTCACAATATAAGCTATTGCAGCTCTATATAAATAAAAATAAATAAATAAAAAAAGGGCCTGTAGAAGCTTATTTAGTATAACAGATAGGGTGACATGTGCTGGTTTGGGATGCCCATATGGGCTAGTGTTTTGGCAGCAGTACAAAAACCAATGCAAAATGCAATAGCTTAATAAAGCTGATCAACGCTTATTTAGTATAACAGATGGGGTGCAACATGCAGGTTTGGGATGCCCTGCGGCCTGGTGTATTTAAAGCAGACCAAAACCAATTCAAAATGCAATAACTTAATAAAGCTGAGGCTGTAGATGCTTATTTAGTATAAACAGGTAGGGTGCAAGGTGCAGCTTTGGGGTGCCCTGCGGCCTGGTTAAATGAAAGCAGTCAAAAAGGAAGTGCAAACTGAAGTAGCTTAATGAAGCTGATGCTGATCAACGCTTATGTTGTATACCAGATAGGGTGCAAGGTGCAGCTTTGGGGTGCCCTGCGGCCTGGTTTATTAAAAGCAGTCAAAAACAAGTGCAAACTGAAGTAGCCTGATCAACGCTTATGTTGTATAACAGATAGGTTTAAAATAGCATGTGCCTTGGGATGCCCGTGTGGCCTGTTATATTTCAAGCTGAACAAAAAGTAACAATAATCCAAGTATGAGACATCATTTTGACCTTCTTTACAGCGCCATACTTTGAAAAAAAAAAATTAATTTCATGCCGATCAATCCAAAGGTCAATGCCCCTAACAAAAATAGTGTTCGGCATAAGTTTTCCTTCTGGAAGGACGTAACCTTTAGTTTACATGGTTGGGGTAGGTTATCTTACAAATTGGGATACCCCAGGCAGCAGTGTCATTGAAAGAGACAGATTGTAATGCAGGCCATACGCAAGCAGAGAAACTCAGGCTGCAACAGGCCTATTTAGTTTACATGGTTGGGGTAGGTTATCTTACAAATTGGGATACCCCACTGTATATGAAACCGAATATAAATGCACACCCAAAAGTGGACAATCAGCCTCCAAGAGGCCTGCTTAGTTTAAATAAGAGAGCTGCTTAGTATGGTAGGTAGGTTATGTTATGTTACAGAATGGGATGCCCCAAGCAGACTTGAGATCAGTATATATGCACACAGCAGCAGTGTGTTAGCAGGCTCATACAGGCCAAATTTCTTTAAATAACTGTGCAGCTTACAGTAAATGCAGAGGCTAATGGTATGTTACAGAATGGGATGCCCCAAAGCTGACTTGAGAACAGTATATATGCACACAGCAGCAGTGTGTAAGCAGGCTCATACAGGCCAAATTTCTTTAAATAACTGTGCAGCTTACAGTAAATGCAGAGGCTAATGGTATGTTACAGAATGGGATGCCCCCAGCAGACTTGAGATCAGTATATATGCACACAGCAGCAGTGTGTTAGCAGGCTCATACAGGCCAAATTTCTTTAAATAACTGTGCAGCATACAGTAAATGCAGAGGCTAATGGTATGTTACAGAATGGGATGTCCCAAAAACCAGAGAGCACCTGGCAGGCAGCAGTAAGACTATGCACAGCAAAAGTGTCTTTATCATGCCTAATTTCAATTAGAATAGGTGCAAATGGTTAGGTTCTTAAATAGAGGCTGCTGTAGTCACAGAATGGGATGCCCTAAAAACCAGCAGTAAGTACACCTGGCAGGGACAAGTAGTGCTATGCCCAGCAAAAGTGTCTTTATCAGGCCTAATTTCAATTATAATAAGTGCAAATGGTTATATGGTCTTAAACAGAGGCTGCTGTAGTCACAGAATGGGATGCCCTGGCAGGGTCCAGAAGTACTATGCCCAGCAAAAGTGTCTTTATCAGGCTAATTTCAAATATAATAAGAGCAAATGGTTATATGGTCTTAAACAGAGGCTGCTGTAGTCACAGAATGGGATGCCCTGGCAGGGTCCAGAAGTACTATGCCCAGCAAAAGTGTCTTTATCAGGCTAATTTCAAATATAATAAGAGCAAATGGTTATATGGTCTTAAACAGAGGCTGCTGTAGTCACAGAATGGGATGCCCTGGCAGGGTCCAGAAGTACTATGCCCAGCAAAAGTGTCTTTATCAGGCTAATTTCAAATATAATAAGAGCAAATGGTTATATGGTCTTAAACAGAGGCTGCTGTAGTCACAGAATGGGATGCCCTGGCAGGGTCCAGAAGTACTATGCCCAGCAAAAGTGTCTTTATCAGGCTAATTTCAAATATAATAAGAGCAAATGGTTATATGGTCTTAAACAGAGGCTGCTGTAGTCACAGAATGGGATGCCCTGGCAGGGTCCAGAAGTACTATGCCGAGCAAAAGTGTCTTTATCAGGCTAATTTCAAATATAATAAGAGCAAATGGTTATATGGTCTTAAACAGAGGCTGCTGTAGTCACAGAATGGGATGCCCTGGCAGGGTCCAGAAGTACTATGCCGAGCAAAAGTGTCTTTATCAGGCCTAATTTCAATTATAATAAGTGCAAATGGTTATATGGTCTTAAACAGAGGCTGCTGTAGTCACAGAATGGGATGCCCTGGCAGGGTCCAGAAGTACTATGCCCAGCAAAAGTGTCTTTATCAGGCTAATTTAAAATATAATAAGAGCAAATGGTTATATGGTCTTAAACAGAGGCTGCTGTAGTCACAGAATGGGATGCCCTGGCAGGGTCCAGAAGTACTATGCCCAGCAAAAGTGTCTTTATCAGGCCTAATTTCAATTATAATAAGTGCAAATGGTTATATGGTCTTAAACAGAGGCTGCTGTAGTCACAGAATGGGATGCCCTGGCAGGGTCCAGAAGTACTATGCCCAGCAAAAGTGTCTTTATCAGGCTAATTTCAAATATAATAAGAGCAAATGGTTATATGGTCTTAAACAGAGGCTGCTGTAGTCACAGAATGGGATGCCCTGGCAGGGTCCAGAAGTACTATGCCCAGCAAAAGTGTCTTTATCAGGCTAATTTCAAATATAATAAGAGCAAATGGTTATATGGTCTTAAACAGAGGCTGCTGTAGTCACAGAATGGGATGCCCTGGCAGGGTCCAGAAGTACTATGCCGAGCAAAAGTGTCTTTATCAGGCTAATTTCAAATATAATAAGAGCAAATGGTTATATGGTCTTAAACAGAGGCTGCTGTAGTCACAGAATGGGATGCCCTGGCAGGGTCCAGAAGTACTATGCCCAGCAAAAGTGTCTTTATCAGGCTAATTTCAAATATAATAAGAGCAAATGGTTATATGGTCTTAAACAGAGGCTGCTGTAGTCACAGAATGGGATGCCCTGGCAGGGTCCAGAAGTACTATGCCCAGCAAAAGTGTCTTTATCAGGCTAATTTCAAATATAATAAGAGCAAATGGTTATATGGTCTTAAACAGAGGCTGCTGTAGTCACAGAATGGGATGCCCTGGCAGGGTCCAGAAGTACTATGCCCAGCAAAAGTGTCTTTATCAGGCCTAATTTCAATTATATTAAGTGCAAATGGTTATATGGTCTTAAACAGAGGCTGCTGTAGTCACAGAATGGGATGCCCTGGCAGGGTCCAGAAGTACTATGCCCAGCAAAAGTGTCTTTATCAGGCCTAATTTCAATTATAATAAGTGCAAATGGTTATATGGTCTTAAACAGAGGCTGCTGTAGTCACAGAATGGGATGCCCTGGCAGGGTCCAGAAGTACTATGCCCAGCAAAAGTGTCTTTATCAGGCTAATTTCAAATATAATAAGAGCAAATGGTTATATGGTCTTAAACAGAGGCTGCTGTAGTCACAGAATGGGATGCCCTGGCAGAGTCCAGAAGTACTATGCCCAGCAAAAGTGTCTTTATCAGGCTAATTTCAAATATAATAAGAGCAAATGGTTATATGGTCTTAAACAGAGGCTGCTGTAGTCACAGAATGGGATGCCCTGGCAGGGTCCAGAAGTACTATGCCCAGCAAAAGTGTCTTTATCAGGCTAATTTCAAATATAATAAGAGCAAATGGTTATATGGTCTTAAACAGAGGCTGCTGTAGTCACAGAATGGGATGCCCTGGCAGGGTCCAGAAGTACTATGCCCAGCAAAAGTGTCTTTATCAGGCCTAATTTCAATTATAATAAGTGCAAATGGTTATATGGTCTTAAACAGAGGCTGCTGTAGTCACAGAATGGGATGCCCTGGCAGGGTCCAGAAGTACTATGCCGAGCAAAAGTGTCTTTATCAGGCTAATTTCAAATATAATAAGAGCAAATGGTTATATGGTCTTAAACAGAGGCTGCTGTAGTCACAGAATGGGATGCCCTGGCAGGGTCCAGAAGTACTATGCCCAGCAAAAGTGTCTTTATCAGGCTAATTTCAAATATAATAAGAGCAAATGGTTATATGGTCTTAAACAGAGGCTGCTGTAGTCACAGAATGGGATGCCCTGGCAGGGTCCAGAAGTACTATGCCCAGCAAAAGTGTCTTTATCAGGCTAATTTCAAATATAATAAGAGCAAATGGTTATATGGTCTTAAACAGAGGCTGCTGTAGTCACAGAATGGGATGCCCTGGCAGGGTCCAGAAGTACTATGCCCAGCAAAAGTGTCTTTATCAGGCTAATTTCAAATATAATAAGAGCAAATGGTTATATGGTCTTAAACAGAGGCTGCTGTAGTCACAGAATGGAATGCCCTGGCAGGGTCCAGAAGTACTATGCCCAGCAAAAGTGTCTTTATCAGGCTAATTTCAAATATAATAAGAGCAAATGGTTATATGGTCTTAAACAGAGGCTGCTGTAGTCACAGAATGGGATGCCCTGGCAGGGTCCAGAAGTACTATGCCCAGCAAAAGTGTCTTTATCAGGCTAATTTCAAATATAATAAGAGCAAATGGTTATATGGTCTTAAACAGAGGCTGCTGTAGTCACAGAATGGGATGCCCTGGCAGGGTCCAGAAGTACTATGCCCAGCAAAAGTGTCTTTATCAGGCTAATTTCAAATATAATAAGAGCAAATGGTTATATGGTCTTAAACAGAGGCTGCTGTAGTCACAGAATGGGATGCCCTGGCAGGGTCCAGAAGTACTATGCCCAGCAAAAGTGTCTTTATCAGGCCTAATTTCAATTATTATAAGTGCAAATGGCTATATGGTCTTAAACAGAGGCTGCTGTAGTCATAGAATGGGATGCCCTGGCAGGGTCCAGAAGTACTATGCCGAGCAAAAGTGTCTTTATCAGGCTAATTTCAAATATAATAAGAGCAAATGGTTATATGGTCTTAAACAGAGGCTGCTGTAGTCACAGAATGGGATGCCCTGGCAGGGTCCAGAAGTACTATGCCCAGCAAAAGTGTCTTTATCAGGCTAATTTCAAATATAATAAGAGCAAATGGTTATATGGTCTTAAACAGAGGCTGCTGTAGTCACAGAATGGGATGCCCTGGCAGGGTCCAGAAGTACTATGCCCAGCAAAAGTGTCTTTATCAGGCTAATTTCAAATATAATAAGAGCAAATGGTTATATGGTCTTAAACAGAGGCTGCTGTAGTCACAGAATGGGATGCCCTGGCAGGGTCCAGAAGTACTATGCCCAGCAAAAGTGTCTTTATCAGGCCTAATTTCAATTATATTAAGTGCAAATGGTTATATGGTCTTAAACAGAGGCTGCTGTAGTCACAGAATGGGATGCCCTGGCAGGGTCCAGAAGTACTATGCCCAGCAAAAGTGTCTTTATCAGGCTAATTTCAAATATAATAAGAGCAAATGGTTATATGGTCTTAAACAGAGGCTGCTGTAGTCACAGAATGGGATGCCCTGGCAGGGTCCAGAAGTACTATGCCCAGCAAAAGTGTCTTTATCAGGCTAATTTCAAATATAATAAGAGCAAATGGTTATATGGTCTTAAACAGAGGCTGCTGTAGTCACAGAATGGGATGCCCTGGCAGGGTCCAGAAGTACTATGCCCAGCAAAAGTGTCTTTATCAGGCCTAATTTCAATTATAATAAGTGCAAATGGTTATATGGTCTTAAACAGAGGCTGCTGTAGTCACAGAATGGGATGCCCTGGCAGGGTCCAGAAGTACTATGCCCAGCAAAAGTGTCTTTATCAGGCTAATTTCAAATATAATAAGAGCAAATGGTTATATGGTCTTAAACAGAGGCTGCTGTAGTCACAGAATGGGATGCCCTGGCAGGGTCCAGAAGTACTATGCCCAGCAAAAGTGTCTTTATCAGGCCTAATTTCAATTATAATAAGTGCAAATGGTTATATGGTCTTAAACAGAGGCTGCTGTAGTCACAGAATGGGATGCCCTGGCAGGGTCCAGAAGTACTATGCCCAGCAAAAGTGTCTTTATCAGGCTAATTTCAAATATAATAAGAGCAAATGGTTATATGGTCTTAAACAGAGGCTGCTGTAGTCACAGAATGGGATGCCCTGGCAGGGTCCAGAAGTACTATGCCCAGCAAAAGTGTCTTTATCAGGCTAATTTCAAATATAATAAGAGCAAATGGTTATATGGTCTTAAACAGAGGCTGCTGTAGTCACAGAATGGGATGCCCTGGCAGGGTCCAGAAGTACTATGCCCAGCAAAAGTGTCTTTATCAGGCTAATTTCAAATATAATAAGAGCAAATGGTTATATGGTCTTAAACAGAGGCTGCTGTAGTCACAGAATGGGATGCCCTGGCAGGGTCCAGAAGTACTATGCCCAGCAAAAGTGTCTTTATCAGGCCTAATTTCAATTATAATAAGTGCAAATGGTTATATGGTCTTAAACAGAGGCTGCTGTAGTCACAGAATGGGATGCCCTGGCAGGGTCCAGAAGTACTATGCCCAGCAAAAGTGTCTTTATCAGGCTAATTTCAAATATAATAAGAGCAAATGGTTATATGGTCTTAAACAGAGGCTGCTGTAGTCACAGAATGGGATGCCCTGGCAGGGTCCAGAAGTACTATGCCCAGCAAAAGTGTCTTTATCAGGCCTAATTTCAATTATAATAAGTGCAAATGGTTATATGGTCTTAAACAGAGGCTGCTGTAGTCACAGAATGGGATGCCCTGGCAGGGTCCAGAAGTACTATGCCCAGCAAAAGTGTCTTTATCAGGCTAATTTCAAATATAATAAGAGCAAATGGTTATATGGTCTTAAACAGAGGCTGCTGTAGTCACAGAATGGGATGCCCTGGCAGGGTCCAGAAGTACTATGCCCAGCAAAAGTGTCTTTATCCGGCTAATTTCAAATATAATAAGAGCAAATGGTTATATGGTCTTAAACAGAGGCTGCTGTAGTCACAGAATGGGATGCCCTGGCAGGGTCCAGAAGTACTATGCCCAGCAAAAGTGTCTTTATCAGGCTAATTTCAAATATAATAAGAGCAAATGGTTATATGGTCTTAAACAGAGGCTGCTGTAGTCACAGAATGGGATGCCCTGGCAGGGTCCAGAAGTACTATGCCCAGCAAAAGTGTCTTTATCAGGCTAATTTCAAATATAATAAGAGCAAATGGTTATATGGTCTTAAACAGAGGCTGCTGTAGTCACAGAATGGGATGCCCTGGCAGGGTCCAGAAGTACTATGCCGAGCAAAAGTGTCTTTATCAGGCTAATTTCAAATATAATAAGAGCAAATGGTTATATGGTCTTAAACAGAGGCTGCTGTAGTCACAGAATGGGATGCCCTGGCAGGGTCCAGAAGTACTATGCCCAGCAAAAGTGTCTTTATCATGCTAATTTCAAATATAATAAGAGCAAATGGTTATATGCTCTTAAACAGAGGCTGCTGTAGTCACAGAATGGGATGCCTCACAGCAGACTTAAGATCAGTTCAGTATATATGCACAGTTAGTTAGTATAAGCAGCCTGAAAACGCTAACAAAGCCTGTCAGGCTGGATGAAAAAAAAAAAAAAAAACTCCCTGTGACAGGCTGACAGCCTCCGATTTTTCTACCTTTCCCTGTTTTTCGCTGACTTTCTGTCTGTCTCCTGTCTGTCTCCTGCCTGTCTCCAGCCTGTCCCTGTCTGTCCCTGCCTGTCTAACTGCGTCACTCCCTCAGCTACACAACGTTCTGTCTCTCACGAATGCAATAGAGAAATGAGGCAGGAAAGCAAGATGGCCGGCCTTAAATACCGCTGTGACGTCACCGGGCTTGCTGGCTGCTGATAGGCTGCATGTGACTGTCCCAGCTTGCACTGGCGCGGGGTTGATGTCTGGACATGTCCCGTCCGCCATCTTAGAATGCCTGTAATGTAAATGAATGGATGTTAAAGGAAAACTTCGAGCGATTGAATCGCGGGGAAATTCGGATTCGATCCGAATCGAATTTTTCCTGAAATTCGGATCGAATCCGGGTTCGTCCGGATCGATTCGCTCATCCCTACTACACATGTTAGGGCCTTGTTAGTTAGTTGCTGAGAGGGTTAAAGTGGGCTTGAAATTAGGCCCATATTACTAATCCTAAATCCTAAAAAGTGGTACAAGCTATTGTTTGAGGTGCTCCCACACCCATTTTTCAAAAACAAACCAGCCCATAAATTAGTGATAAATATACCTTCAATGGAAGACTGGGTTAGGCTTGAGGTTGGTTGAAGGGCAGGAGTTGGGGTGTCCTCCTCACCCAAATCCTGGACATCACCATGTGCACCTATGCAGAAAGCAACAGACAGAAAAGTAAAACATTTATGAGGTATAATGTACTACTTCACATGTCCTACTGTTAGTTGGCCAGAAAGAGACAAAGCAAATCACATACATTAACATTACCAGAACAAAATATGCAAAAAATATGTACCTTCAGTCCAACCTGTGGTGTCATCCCCAGCATCAACACCCTGCAGCCGAATGAGCAGAATTTTGAACTTCAGCATCTCCTCATATGGCCTGTAGGTACTCTTAGGACCCTGGATGGTCCCACTGTCGACCTCAAGATCATGCTTCATCTTTTGCATAAGGGCCCTTCTCAAAGTGTAGAAGCGTTTCTTGCAGGATGGGCCACTACGTGGGTATTGAGCACTGCTAGTAAGCTCCTCCCCAATGGCATCCCACAATTTGCTCCTTTCTTGCTTGCCTATAGACTGGCTTTGGGAGCCAAAGATTAGCTCCCATTTGGCCAGGGTAAGACGCACAAGAGTATTGTTATCCGCCAAATTAAATTCTGGCTCCCTCTTGGCAAATAGGCGGCTGGCCTTGGGTGCAGGCTCACCTTTGGCCTGGGCCCTTTTCCTTAAGGGAGGTCTGCGCACAGCACCCAACACACTCCTACTTGGGCCAGCTGTGGCCGGCAGATGTCCAGAATTTGGCTCCATCCTGTAGCTGCAATAACACACCACTAGACAACACACAAGCACACATACAGACTACAGAATGGCATCAACATCTTTTGGGGGGGTGCAGGTTTTATGTGCTCTAACAACCAATCATAAACAGGTCCACTTAATTGATTCACACATACTGGCCAGGTGCTTGTAGCAACAGCTCCACTGCACTGAATGAACCATGTGTGGTAGCCAATTAACTAATTACAGAGCTCATTAACAAAACAACACACAACCAAAGACAACAATGTACTCAGGTATATTAAACACTTGTGAAATGTGGCTCTACAAATGGCTATTTAAATTAAGAGCAGCTTACCTTTCATTGGTCCAACACAGAATGTTCAGGCATGTCCGCTAAAGCACGCAAGTATCTGCTCATGTACGCTAGTATGTTTTAGCGTACGCATGCGCAATCCGTTTCTAGCACACCTGGGTCAGCTAATTGCAGACAGGAAATAGCAGAGCAACGCAAAAGGCGGCAAAGCGGACCTGTCCTTTTCCCAAGTTAAGTATAAATGGCTGGATTTAACAACCTTCTGGTATTGTTACACTGTGGCAAAGGCTGTGGTGTGGTGCCTTGGTCCCTTAGTCCCTTAGTTCATTTTAGTGTCTGGCTGGGTTTGGTCCTTACTCTCTGTGGCTTGTTGGGTGATTTCTGACATCAGTGCTGTTTCTTTAGGAGATTGATTTTGTTGGCATATGCAAATATTGTGTAGCATACAGCAAGTGAGGATTGATTTTGGGGCCTTTTGTGGGCTGTGCAGCAACTCCCCTCTTGGTTGTGCCTAACTTAGAAAGCACACTTTCAGCAGTCTGGTTGTTCAGACCACTATACTTCTGGTTTTGTGGTGAGCTGCATTGTAGTGATTGTGTGAGGAGTGTGCTTGTGTGTGTGGTGTGTTTGTGGTTGTTTTTTGGTTTTCCTTCTTTTGTATATCTGGTCAGTGAGTGTGAGATGGATAAGAGGGTGATGTATGGGTTATGGGTGCAGGGATGTGGTAGAATGCTGGAAGAACAGGAGGCCAGGGAGGAGGGTGCTGTCAGGCTTAGGGCACCCCGATCATTTGGCATTCGTCTTTCAGTGTGGGATTTAAGTGACGAGCAGATCAGAAGCTGCTTTTGTCTGAGTCGTGCAGCACTACAGTCCCTATATGATCAGATTAAGACCAAAATCGAGCCATCCACCAAACGCACCCAATCCATTCCAGGCATAGTTCACCTATGTGCCACGCTTAATATTGTGGCACGAGGGAATTTCCAGGCAACCTCTGCCCTCCTCAGCGGGATCAGCCAGGCTACAATGAGCCACATATTTATCCAGGTAGTACTGGCTATTTGTGACCTGATCCCTGTTTACATCAAGTTTCCTGAGGATGAGGATGAGGTTGCCCAAATCAAGCATGCATTCTATCGCATGGGAGGGATTCCGAATGTGCTAGGGTGCGTGGATGGTACACATATCCCTTTCCGCCCTCCCCGTGCACAGGAGCTGCATTATAGGAACAGGAAACAGTTCCACTCCATGAATGTCATGGTGGTCTGTGACCATGACATGAAGCTGCGGGCCGTGAGATCTGGCTTCCCTGGCTCATGCCACGACTCTTAAGTGCTACAGCAGTCAGTCCTGTGCAGGAAGTTCGAGAACAACGAAATGCCAGCTGGCTGGCTACTGGGTAAATAAATAACCATGACAAAGTATTTTGCATAAAATATGTGGCCTAGTAAGCTAAATTGAAAATATTGCGAAAAATAACATGTACTAGTACTAATTGGTGTCTCTCTCATTGTGCTTATTCCACAGCGGATAAGGGATATGGGCAGAGAACGTGGGTCATGACTCCGGTCAGAAACCCACAGACCTCTGCCCAACAATGCTACAATGCAGCACATCGCAAAACCAGAAGCATTGTGGAAAGAACCATTGGACTGCTGAAAGCGCGCTTTCTGTGTTTGGCACGCCCAGGAGGAGAGATGTTGTACAGTCCACAAAAGATCTCCAAAATTATCCTTGCATGCTGTGTGCTACACAATATTTGCATATGCCACAGAATCCAACCCCCTGAAGAAACAGCACTGGTGCCCGAAATCCCCAACTTGCCCGCAGAAACAAGTGAGGACACCCAGACTGGATTTGAGCTAAGGGAAAGCATGATCACTTCTTTTTCTCGGTAAGCTACCTCCCCTTCACTATAATCCAAGTACTGCACTACAGAGGAACTATTTGTTGGCTCCAAACATAAGTTGACCCAAACCACTATAAGGGGGGGTTAAGTTGACCCAAACCACTATAAGGGGGGGTGTAAGTTGACCCAAACCACTATAAGGGGGGGGGGTAAGTTGACCCAAACCACTATAAGGGGGTGTGTGTAAGTTGACCAAAAGCAGTATAAGGGGAGGTGTGTAAGTTGACCCAAACCACTATAAGGGGGGGGTGTTTAAGTTGTCCCAAACCACTATAAGGGGGGGTGTAAGTTGACCCAAACCACTATAAGGGGGTGTGTGTAAGTTGACCAAAAGCAGTATAAGGGGAGGTGTGTAAGTTGACCCAAACCACTATAAGAGGGGGTGTGTAAGTTGATCCAAACCACTGTAAGTGGGGGGGGGTAAGTTGACCAAAACCACTATAAGGGGGGGGTAAGTTGACCCAAACCACTATAAGGGGGGGGGGTAAGTTGACCAAAGCCACTATAAGGGGGGGGGGTAAGTTGACCCAAACCACTATAAGGGGGGGGGTGTAAGTTGACCCAAACCACTATAAGGGGGGTGTGTAAGTTGACCCAAACCACTATAAGGGGGGGGGTAAGTTGACCCAAACCACTATAAGGGGGGGGTGTATATTGACCAACATAACAATTAGGGGTGTTTTGCAAGTTGGCAAAAACTGTCCCAAACAAAAAAACAACAATGTAATTAAATGCTACAAACCAAAATTAGTTATAAAAACTAACTACACTTTTTCTTCTTTTTTAGGCACCATGATGAAAAAAACACTTTTTGGAACTTTTTGACTTGCACCAAAAAAAATAAATAAATAAATTTAACAAAGAAACATGTTGCAATGTGTTTACTACTGAAGGTCCTAACATTGATTTCAATCCAACAGCAAACCAACGCGCAGGCGCTGTGTTGAATAGCGTGTGAAAAAATGACAGCGCCTACAAAGCTGATCTGAAACATCATATTCACCAATGTAGGCATTGTTCACAACAATGCCAGGTAGCGACTGAGGAGGCCTGCTATAGCGAATCGCAGCCGACTGCGGCGTACGCTAGCGGCGCTCATAGCGCCACACTTCAGGCGCTCATCTGTCGCTACCTGATGCTATTACTGAATCGGCCTCCCCGTCACCAAGAAAAATTCGCGATACTGCGCCTTTAAGTGAGGGTGCTTGTAAAGGGGTATCTCTTCTTTTGGAATGGGTCAGCTCCTTCTAACATTTAATCGGGCCCTGCTGGACAATTAAAGTTACGGAATGCAAGCATGACAAAAATTGCACCTTGTCAGATATTCTATTATTATTTTTATTTATAAAGCACCATCATCTGCCTTACCACTGTATTTTTTACGGTTGACAATTACAGTATACTAGAGGTGATATACAAGGCAATTTTCCATGTAACCTGTAAATTATAGCTTTGAATTGTAAAGTTGCCAGTATTCTTAAGGTAAATAGGGAGGGAATGCCTGTCGTTGCAGGCATGCCCAGGTAAAGGGAGGGGCAGTTTTAACAAAAAGAAGTTGCAAACTACAGGAGAGGAAGGTTTCAGTGTAAGCAGCCTATTTAAAGGTAATATGATTTTTAGTGATCTGGTGTGTGATTTACATAATGTTCTTTGAAGGGATTGTAGGTGAACTGAGATTAAGCAATTTCCCAGTGCATGCAGGTCTACTTACTGTTGTAAAAAGTGTGTGGGACTGTTTGTGTGTATATACATGTATCAAATGTCAGTCTGCGTATAACAGCAAATTGTGTACAATGAGAGTTTCTCAGCTTGAAAAGTGTATTTAAAACTATGTTGATGGGCTTAGCAATATGTAAAATACATTTAAACAATGTGAAGATGATGATAATGTTAAAATGTACAGTATATGTAACAGGTTATACATTTTAAATACATATACTGTATACCTAATTGTACAGCAGTGTAGAGGGATTGAAGGTGAACTGAGCAATTCTGTCCTTTTCAATGTATGCACATCTACTTACTGTAGTTAAAAGTGTGTGGGGGTGAGTAAACACATGTATCAAATGTTAGTATAAAAGCAAAAGCAAACTGTATACAATCAGAGATGGGCAATTATATATAGTGTAGTTTAGCAGTTTAAGATGTGTGTTTAAATTGCTATGCCAGGCAAAGATTATTGTTACACCATTGTGTCGGGCTACATTTGGCACTGTACTAAACAGTTTTTACGTTTTGAATTGAAGAAGAAATGGGCGAGATATTGAGGCTGGTGGCCCTAAAAGTCCTTTATAACACTCTGAAGTCCCCCAAGGCTGTAAAACGTGTTTTAGTGGGCTAATTAGCATTTGTTTGCAATATGTTTTTATTGAACTTTATACACAAACTGGAAAACAATGAGAATACAGCATACAGGGCAAACATGGCAGTACAATGGATCAATAAAAACCCTCCTGGGGCCACGGCACCAACTCCTGTGGTCACCTAGCCCCCAACAGAGGAAAACCTGCCCCCAGCATTAGGCTCAACCGAATAACCATAGCAGGCATTGTACTCCATATGAGGTCACTGCGAGGAGAGAGAGGAGAGAAAAGAGATAGAGGAGGGAATCCCCACCTCCCCTGTTTTTTACAAGTCTTGAAAAATGTGCCTATCTTGTGCATCACAGGGTTAAACTGCGGTTGTGTAGACCTAGTAGTAGCAGAGGGTGGCAGTGGAGGTGCTGTTGGTGGTAGTAGTGGCATTAGCAGTATGGAAAGACTAGGCAGAGGGGCAGGAGACCTGTGGTTGCTGTGTAGGGCTGGCAGTAGCGAGCAAGCCCTCAAAAAATTATCCCATTTTTATGGAGGTAGCAGTGGGATTGGCTTTTTTTTTTACAAGCCTTGATAAATGTACCCATTCTGTGCATCACGGCGTAGACCTGTGGTTTTGTAGGCCTAGTAGTAGCAGAGGGTGTCAGCAGAGGCGCTGTTGATGGTAGTATTGGTATTAGCAGTACTGAAAGACAAGGCAGAGGGACAGGAGACCTATGTTGGTTGTGTAGGGCTGGTGTTAGTAGAATACTGACAGATGTGGTACTGTTGTAATCTGGAGAAATGAGCCTTTCACTTGCAATATTGTTTCTTGAATAAAATACATTTTTTTATTTAAATTAAACGAGACATATTTTAAAAAACATAATTTTTTTTTCAAACATAGAGCAAAATGGTGAAAAATGACCTGTCTTCAGAGGGTGACATCTCAAGTAGGCTGGTACTTAAAAGTATCCATGCATGTTGGTTATCGTTCTGTGTGGGTGACCTTGCACTTTCAGATATAGCTTGTTTTTTCTTGTTTGCAGATTGAAATTTTAGGAAAATGTGTTTTCTATTCTGCTTTTCCATAAATTTTTTCCATAAACTCTGTGCAGCCAAATAATTCTTCAAGGGATTACTTCCAGAAAGATGAGCTCACTACAAGTGTGCACTTTCACACCATGGTTTGTGGGAGTATTTCAAATGTAAAGGGTCGTTTTGATTGAAAAAACGCGGAAAAAGGTGCGCACTTTGTCTACAGAGCTGAAATTTTCATGTTAAATTACCCTTATGTGCATGCTTTGCTTTGGGGTGTTTGGAAACTCTACCCTTGAAAGTAGCTATGCGTGTTGGATATTGTTCTGTTATGCTTAGAAAGCTTGAGGTATGTACCTTATCTCCGTGTTGAATATTGTTCTGTTATGCCTAGAAAGCTTGAGGTGTGTACCTTATCTCCTTATCAGGAGAGACTTAAAGAACTTAATTTGTACAGTCTGGAGGAAAGAAGGGAGAGGGGGGCATGATTGAGACCTTTAAATCTGTGAAAGAATTAACTAAGGTTCTGGTAGGGAAGGGTTTCTAAGAAGAAACTTAATGATAGAACAAGGGGGCACAACCTGAAGCTAGTCGGGGGGAAGATCAGTAGCAATGCTAGAAAATATTATTTTACAGAAAGAGTAGTAGATGCTTGGAACAAACTTCCAGCAGAGGTAGTTGAAAAATCAACAGTCACTGAATTTAAATATGCCTGGGACAAGCACACACCTATCCTAAGATAAAGATTACATACAGTATACACATAAGGGCAGACTAGATGAAGCGTATGCTCTCCTTCTGCCGTCAATCTTCTATGTTTCTATGTACTTCCAGAGAGTATATAGTTTGGGGGGGGGGGGGGTATTTCAAATGTAAGGTGTTGTTTTCCTTTTAAAAATGCAAAGTGCGCATAGCAGTTGTATGTTATCTGAAAATTTCCTAAAGCACTGTTTCAGTTTGGGGAGTCTCCTGGGCAGGAAAGGGTTCTTACACACAATATGATTTTTTGGGATAATATACTTTTTTTGTTACCAAAAAACATTACAAATTGTTAAAGTGTTAGTAGAAGGTTTGCCTGGCCTGGTGTGTGAGTTACATATATGTTGAAGGGATTGGAGGTGAATTGGGATTGAGCAATCCTGTATTTCTTAGTGCATGCATGTCTACTTGTAAAAAGTGTGTGGGAGTGTCGGCGTGTATACCCATGTATCAAATGTCAGTCTGTGTATAAAAGCAAGGGAAAGCTGTGTACAATGGGAGATTCATGATTAAATGCAGGGCTGACTCCAGGGTTTTGTGGGTCCCTAGGCAACATAGTGGGCCATTTGCGTCAGATCACATGCCCCTGATGTGAAACACCCCTGGGATCACTCGTATACTCATCTCACATGTTAATGTACGGCGTAAAAAAGCAGAGAGCGCGCCCCCAGTTTCCCTTACATGTGCTTCCATGCCAAGCCTGTCTGAATTCTCAGCCTCGGAGATGTCGGGAATGCACAGAGACACACAAATATTGTGCGGGACACTGGAAAGGTAAATGTTTGTGGGTGCTCCCAGGGCATTTTACACAGCAGGGCTTCACAAATTGGAATGCCCCAGGGGTTGTACATTGGCTGGCTGTTCCCCTTTAAACTCCCCCATTGACATTAGTCATTGACTTCAGCAAGCGGCCCTGCCTCCTATATGATTGGTGGTATAGTGGGCGCCAACTTTCCCAACAAAAAATACCAACTTTAGAGGGCATGTTCCTTAAGAAAAAAAAGAAAGAAAAGCGGAAGAGAGGGAAAAAAGAAAAGAAAAAAGAGCAAGGAAGGGAGAGAAAAGTAAAAAGAGCAATACAAATAGGACAAGGGAAAAAAAGAAATAGAAAAAGACAAAAAGAGAGAAAGCAGGGTAGAAAGAGAGAAAATAGAGGGATAGTGTGAGGAGAGGGAAAAAGAAAAGAAAGAAGGAGAAATGGGAGAGAGAGAGAGAGGCAGAGTGAGGAACAGAAAGGAGAGTGAGGAGGAAGGGAAAAGAGAAAAGAAAGAAAAGAAGAAGAAGAGAAATGAAAGTGAGTAAATAGAGAGGGGAAAAGAAAAAGTAGGGAGTGAGTAAAGCAAGGAAGAGAGAGGGAACAGGAGGGATAGATGTTATGAAGAAATAAAGTAAGAACGAATGTTAATGAGATATAGATGAAGAAAAAGAGTGATAGAGTGTGAAAAAAATGAGAAAAGGAGAGAGGAGGAAGTAGAAGAAAGGTATGAAAGGTATGGGAAAATAAAATAAATAAATATAAAACAGAGAGGGACAGAAAAACAGAAGAGAGATGAGGCGAGAGGGAAGGAAAGTGGAGAGGAGGAAGGGAGTAAGGAGGGAAGGCAAGAAGGAGGATAAGGAATGACTACTAAAGAAAAGAAGGAAAAAAGCAGAGAAGAGCAAGGAGAGGGAAGAAGGAGGAAGGGAGAGGGAAAGAAGGTAGGACTAGAGGGTAGAGGACTGAGTGAGAAAGAGTAGGAAAGAGAGAAAAAGGCAGGGACGGAGGAATGTAAGGAAGGAAGAAAAGGTTAAGATAAAGCTATAGACAGGCCTGTTTATATGAAAGAGCACCAGTGGCGGGGCCCTTGTCACATGCAGCCCCACAGCATACACTCAACATACACTCAACCATGCATGCAGCCGGCAGTATGTGTTACTCTTACAGGGGTGGTTGTCCATGGTTTGATTTCATGCCCCTTTGTTTATGTTAGTGGAGGAAGTTGCAGTGCAGATAAGGGATTGAGAAGGAATTCATCAGGCATGGGGAAATACATCAATCAATTTGTTGTTTCACCTCGGCAGCTCAGCTGGGCTTTGTAGTCCATGTACTGCACTTTCAGGAATGCTGCTGCACCCTTGGCCGCCCACATTGTAATCCGTCAAAAACCTTTCCACTGCTCCTTATTCTGCAGGAATGGAGAAGTGCTCAGTTCAGATAAGTTATTCAGATAAGAGACACCCACTCCCTGCTCCTTAATTCTCTGGTGGCGTCATGCTGTGGGGGTAGGGGGATGCTCTCTCCTCAATTACTTTTGTGGTGCACATTGTTTAATATAAATAAGGTTAGAATTGCAAAGTCACTGTGAGTCAGTGTGTGACAGGAAAGATTTGTTCTCAACGGAGAACCAATCCAGGGACTCCAGGTAGTCAGATGTTCCTGTCAGCGCTCACCGCCTGTCACCAACAGCATGCAGGCAGAAGGGAGAAATAATCCCAACCCCTTACAAACACATCCACTCAGCGTCTATAGCTCTGATGAAGACAGCCTGAATCAGTCATTGATCAATTGACTATGCTGCCTGCCAGTAGACCCAAAGACCGATCCAGGGTCCCTCGCATGTGACCGAACTTGCCAGGCACTGGCCCTGTTTATATGCATAGTTTCTCAACTTGAAAAGTGTGTTTAAACTACATTAATGGGACTCAGCAATACGTAAACAAACACATTTAAACAGGGGAGATATGTAAAGTCATGCACTTAGGGCCTAATAACCTGAAGGCCACATATGTCCTCGGGGGAGTAAAACTGGGAGAATCAATTATTGAGAAGGACCTGGGGGTATTGGTCGACCACAGGCTGAATAACAGCATGCAATATTCATCCAAAGAGGCAGAAGCTTGCTATGGCATCAACCGCTAAGAGCTTCAAAAAAGGATTAGATGCTTATTTAGAAGAAAATAACATTAACAGTTACTATTAGCTATTATCTTGATGGACATTTTTTCAACCGTATTAACTATGTAACTATGTAATTAACTATGTAACTATAAACAATTGATATTACATAGGATCAAGCTAAAATGGAAAGACACTTCCTAAATGTCAACTGGTTAAATATTCCTTAAAATATTCAAACATCCACTTTCTTCTATAGACAAAGGTTCTCTGACATAACTCTTATTCACTTGCATATAGATCACATAATAAACTCAAGGGCCAGGGGCCAGATTTGGCCCTTCAAGCCTTTTAATGTGTCCCTCTGACAGATGCCAGCAGCCCCACTTCTAGCCCCCCAGTCATTTCAAGGTTGCCGACACCAGCAGCACATCTTTGCGCCTGTGAGTGGCGTAGCCAACTGATGTACCAGTACACTGCACTCCACTATGGAGCACATACTGCATTTAATCCTGCCCCAGACCTGGTGCCTTAAATATTCCAGGTCTGGGGGAGTTATTCATGAAGGGATAGCACCAAGTAGTGCCTCATAGTGCCAGGAAGCGCCAGGTGTTGTAGGCAAAATCACATTTATGAAAGGGAATCTGGTGAGCTACTATAACAGTGCCATGTAGCATCCGATGTATTATTACAGGCGACTCAGCGTATAGCGCCGGCGCTCTAGCTTCCAGAGCATCAGGTATTACCTTTTGCTCACTGTCACTTTCCCATATATTTCAAAGGGTGTTCATTTGCTTATGTTTAAACAGCATGTTTTTTTTTTTGTTCAAATCATTGTGTCACTTCTCCTGGCCTTGAAAAAAATATTTTTAGAAACATTTTTGACTTTTTATATTTTTTGCAGAATTGTCATTACAGGTCTGGCACTAAAGTGTTCAAACAATATAATTCCATGTGTTTTCGCTTTTTACAGGTGTATATGTGTTCAAAAACAGACTTTAATCTCACAGCATCTGGCTACAGCACTCAGCTTTAGAGCCATCGACGCTCTGTGTGTTTTCTTGAATATGGTGTAGAGTGCTGAGTGCCCGACGCACTGAGCAGTCACTGTCTCTTGCTCTAGTGCTGTACTGTTGTTAGATGTGGCGTAGGCTTTGGCGCTATAGTTCGGAACAGCACCTTGTGTTTGCTGCAGCAAACAGTGAAGCGTTATTAATGCTTAAGAGTCTATTGTTACAGTAACTGGAGCACATTTGAGGAAAGCTAAATAACTTAAATAATGTCATATATATTGAATGCAAAACAGTGCTGTTTGTTCTGAGTAAAAGTACTGAAATTAAAAAGCATAAGCGTAATGTTGTGTGCTCCAGTCTCGGGGCATTCTATAGCATGCGTATCATGTCTTGAGGCGTTCCATAGCCTTCGTACTTTGCACCGGGGTCAAAGGTCTTGGTTTTAGTTTCGCTATAGGCACCTCCGGTTCTCCCGTGTGGAGCAATGGCACCCCGAAGACCAGCTCGCCACCTTCCCAGCAACTCATCTTCCTCGTCATCCTCAGAGGATCCCGAACCACAGAGGAAGAGGCAGCGAGTGGACCCCCTCGTGTCAATGGCCGAATAGTCAAGGTACGTTTTTGGGGTACATTTTTCATAATGCATTTTTTGCTGTGTTGTGGCCTTCTTTCAATGTGTTTAACTAAGATTTTTTTGGGGGGGTTCATGTAAATGTTTTAATAGTTACTACTGTTATTAAAGGGGATTTATATTTAAAATGTTTTAATGTGATTCGTTTTAAGTAAATGTCATTTAATATGTATTTTTATTGATAATTTTTGTTTTAAATGTAATATTTTTTTTTCTTTTTATATTTACTTTCTGTGCATCTAGGATTTTTGCATGAAGGAGTATGACTATGCAGTGAGGAAAGTCCAGCATGGTGAGGAGGCGAAGGCCACCGTGTCTGGCGCTTCAGAACAGAGTTGACAAATAAATTCATACGGCAGCGATGGACTTCAAGCACCAGGACAACGAGGACGTCTATCGGCTCTATGATGCCTACGCTGGGGATGAGCGAATCGATCCGGACGAACCCGGATTCAATCCGAATTTCAGGAAAAATTTGATTCGGATCAAATCCGAATTTCCCCGCGATTCGATCGCTCGAAGTTTTCCTTTAACATCCATTCATTTACATTTACAGGCATTCTAAGATGGCGGACGGGACATATCTGGACATCTATCCCACGCCAGTGCAAGCTGGGGCAGTCACATGCAGCCTATCAGCAGCCAGCAAGCCCGGTGACGTCACAGCGCTATTTAAGTCGGCCATCTTGCTTTTCCTTCCTCATTTCTCTATTGCATTCGTGAGAGACAGAACGTTGTAGTGAGAGAGAGAGGCAGTTAGACAGGCAGGGACAGGCAGGAGACAGGCAGGAGACAGGCTGGAGACAGGCAGGAGACAGACAGGAGACAGACAGGAGACAGACAGGAGACAGACAGAAAGTCAGCGAAAAACAGGGAAAGGTAGGAAAAATCGGAGGCTGTCACAGGGAGATTTTTTTTTTTTTTCATCCAGCCTGAGTGTTACTAGCTGGCTGACAGGCTTTGTTAGCGTTTTCAGGCTGCTTATACTAACTAACTGTGCATATATACTGAACTGATCTTAAGTCTACTGTGAGGCATCCCATTCTGTGACTACAACAGCCTCTGTTTAAGACCATATAACCATTTGCACTTATTATAATTGAAATTAGGCCTGATAAAGACACTTTTGCTGGGCATAGCACTACTGGACCCTGCCAGGTGCACTTCTTTTTTGGGGCATCCCATTCTGTGACTACAGCAGCCTCTGTTTAAGACCATATAACCATTTGCACTTATTATAATTGAAATTAGGCCTGATAAAGACACTTTTGCTGGGCATAGCACTACTGGACCCTGCCAGGTGTACTTACTGCTGGTTTTTAGGGCATCCCATTCTGTGACTACAGCAGCCTCTGTTTAAGACCATATAACCATTTGCACTTATTATAATTGAAATTAGGCCTGATAAAGACACTTTTGCTGGGCATAGCACTACTGGACCCTGCCAGGTGTACTTACTGCTGGTTTTTAGGGCATCCCATTCTGTGACTACAGCAGCCTCTGTTTAAGACCATATAACCATTTGCACTTATTATAATTGAAATTAGGCCTGATAAAGACACTTTTGCTGGGCATAGCACTACTGGACCCTGCCAGGTGCACTTCTTTTTTGGGGCATCCCATTCTGTGACTACAGCAGCCTCTGTTTAAGACCATATAACCATTTGCACTTATTATAATTGAAATTAGGCCTGATAAAGACACTTTTGCTGGGCATAGCACTACTGGACCCTGCCAGGTGTACTTACTGCTGGTTTTTAGGGCATCCCATTCTGTGACTACAGCAGCCTCTGTTTAAGACCATATAACCATTTGCACTTATTATAATTGAAATTAGGCCTGATAAAGACACGTTTGCTGGGCATAGCACTACTGGACCCTGCCAGGTGTACTTACTGCTGGTTTTTAGGGCATCCCATTCTGTGACTACAGCAGCCTCTGTTTAAGACCATATAACCATTTGCACTTATTATAATTGAAATTAGGCTTGATAAAGACACTTTTGCTGGGCATAGCACTACTGGACCCTGCCAGGTGCACTTCTTTTTTGGGGCATCCCATTCTGTGACTACAGCAGCCTCTGTTTAAGACCATATAACCATTTGCACTTATTATAATTGAAATTAGGCCTGATAAAGACACTTTTGCTGGGCATAGCACTACTGGACCCTGCCAGGTGTACTTACTGCTGGTTTTTAGGGCATCCCATTCTGTGACTACAGCAGCCTCTGTTTAAGACCATATAACCATTTGCACTTATTATAATTGAAATTAGGCCTGATAAAGACACTTTTGCTGGGCATAGCACTACTGGACCCTGCCAGGTGCACTTCTTTTTTGGGGCATCCCATTCTGTGACTACAGCAGCCTCTGTTTAAGACCATATAACCATTTGCACTTATTATAATTGAAATTAGGCCTGATAAAGACACTTTTGCTGGGCATAGCACTACTGGACCCTGCCAGGTGTACTTACTGCTGGTTTTTAGGGCATCCCATTCTGTGACTACAGCAGCCTCTGTTTAAGACCATATAACCATTTGCACTTATTATAATTGAAATTAGGCCTGATAAAGACACTTTTGCTGTGCATAGTAGTACTGCTCACAGGTGCACTGCTGGCTGTTGGGGCATCCCATTCTGTAACATAGCATACCCCTCTTTATTTACACTAAGCAGCTCTCTTATTTACACTAAGCAGGCCTGTTGGAGGCTGAGTGTTACTGCTCACTTTTGGTGTGCATTATATTCTGTTTCATATATACCCACCGCTGCCCGGGGGATCTTAAAATATCACCTACTACCACGCCAGTTAGACTATGTCGGGCAGACAAGTGCCTGGAAGTGAAAAGAGGAGTGGCAGAGGCCAAGATTCCGCAGGCAGAGCTCGCATCAGACTGGGGGCCAGTAGCAGCAGGAGTCACGCTGAGAGACCTAATCTGCCAGTATCTGCTAGCGGTCGGGTCTCCACCAGTAACGCATCTGCCGTGGTAGATTGGTTGACGCGCTCATCAACAACATCATCACAACTTACGTCTGAGACCCCCAGTCTAGGGTCGGTAGGTTCCTCTGACACAACCCTGAGTTGGCATGCCCCGAGAGCAGTCCCTGTCCTCCCATTGCCTCTGTCCTACGCCGTTCCCTCCCCCAGCGATGTATCCTATGCTTTGGGTTCAGCTCCACTCTTTAGTGAGGAGGACGATCAGATACAGGAGGACAGTCAGCAGCTACTGCCCAGCCAAGAAATGGAGGTGGCTTCTTTAGCTAGGCAGACAAATAGTGATGTGGACAGTGTCGTGGGTGCTGCGAGCGTTCCAGCTCCTGCGCCAGACACTGTTGACGAATCCACGAACATCAGTGACGTACAGCCACAACTCGGTGATAATGATGATGACGATGAAGCCGATCGCACTTGGGAGCCGGGTGATGAAGGGGCTTCATTGTCATCATCAGGAGAAGAGGGGCGCAGGTTGCCCCGGAGTCAGCAGCTGAGGCAGCAAGGTGGTAGCAGTCAGCATGGGGGCACAATTCCAAAGGCTGGAGCCGGCCGGGGCCGGGGCCGGGGTAGAGCACCTGCTGTGCGGCAGTCTACCTTATCGGGAGGTAGTGGAGCAGGGGTTCCTGGAGTTGGCAACAGCAGCAGTGAATCAGTGAGGCCAGGGGGTGGGAAAAGTAGCTACTCGGCAGTGTGGCAGTTTTTCCTGAAGCATCCGCAGGAGGGTAACATGGCCACATGCAAGATATGTAGGCAAAAGGTGAAGCGTGGCCAGGGTCCAAATGTTGGCACCACGGCCCTGCGTCAACATATGATGCGTCACCATAAAGCGACCTGGGAGAACCGAGGCTCCCAAGGGGTGGTCCAGTCTGCTTCCTCACCAAGTGAGCTCCCAATTTCTGCCAGCCAAGGCTCCAGCACCTCAGCCGAAGGCAGCTGTGTGTCATACCCATCCTCTGTCGCTCCTGCTCCTCCTCCTCCAAGTCATGCATCCCGCCAGCAATCCATCAGCGAAGCCATGTCCAAGAGACAGCAGTATGCGCCCACTCATCCTACGGCGCAGAAGCTGAATGTGCTCCTGTCCAAGTTGCTGGTGCTGCAGTCGCTCCCTTTTCAGGTGGTGGAATCTGCACCTTTCAGAGAACTGATGGCTTGTGCCGAGCCGAGGTGGAGAGTCCCAAGCCCTCATTTCTTTGCCAAGAAGGCAGTACCAGCGCTGCACACTTTTGTTGAACAGAAGGTGGGCCAGTCCTTGAGCCTGTCGGTGTGTAGCAAAGTGCATGGCAGCGCCGACATCTGGAGCTGTAACTACGGTCAGGGACAGTACATGTCATTTATGGCCCACTGGGTGAATGTGGTCCCTTTGCAGCAGCAGCAGCAACTTGGACAGGTCACGCCGCTTCGGCCTCCGCGCTCCCTGCCCGTTGGGCCTGTGACACCGTGCAACTCGGCCTCCTCATCCTCCGCCATCTCCTCACCCTCCACTGTAGGCTCAAGTCTCAGTGCCCCTCCAGTCTACCATGTGTGCAGGGCACGGAGGTGTCACGCAGTGCTTCACATGGTTTGTCTTGGCGAACGGAGTCACACAGGGGAGGAACTGCTTAAATGTATTCATCAGGAAATCCAAACATGGCTTACTCCAAGAAAACTTAAAATGGGAATCATGGTTACCGACAATGGGAAGAACATTTTGTCTGCGCTGCGCCAAGGAAGCCTGACCCATGCCCCCTGCATGGCTCACGTCTTCAATCTGGTTGTCAAGCGGTTTCTGAAGTGTTCCCCCCATCTGCAAGACATCCTAACAACTTCAAGGAAACTTTGCATGCACTTCAGCCACTCCTACACCGCCAAACACACCCTTCTTGAGCTACAGCGTCAGAATGGTATCCCCCAACATAGTCGGATTTGCGATGTTTCCCCCCGTTGGAATTCCACCCTTCACATGTTGGACCGATTATATGAACAGAGAAAAGCCATCACGGATTTCCTGATGATCCAAGCAGATAGGGGGACTCCCCTGTGTAACTTCAATGTCAACCAGTGGCAGCTCATACGTGACACCTGCCGTTTGCTCAGGCCCTTTGAGGAAGCCACTTTATTTGTCAGTCGGCAGGATTACGGGATGAACGACGTGATTCCACTGCTTCATGTACTACAGCACATGTTGGAAACCATGGCTGGTCAGGGCACTGGAGACATGGCGTTTACATCTTACGGCCACATGAACCCCGTTGGAGCTGAACTGGAGGAGGAGGAGGAAGAGGAGGAGGATGAGTTGCCCAGCGAAACACAGTTTAGGCTTGGCGAAATGGCTGGTTTATCTAGTCAGCGGACAGGAGAGGAGGAGCAGGAGCAGCCAGAGGAGCTAGAGGTTTTTGAGGAAGGCGAGACAGAGGACCCGGGCACACCATGGCAGTATGCAGTGGAGATGGAGACAGGTAGTCCATCCGAGTCACTTGCGCAAATGGCACGAAGCATGCTCACGTGCTTGCGTAGTGACCCCAGAATTGTTTCCATCTGTCGGCGGGATGACTTCTGGCTGTCCACCTTATTGGACCCTCGCTTCCGGCACAAAATGGGGGCATTTTTTAAACCCACCGAGAGGGAGGACAAACTCAACTACTACAAAGACATTCTACGTAGGCAGTTGGGCGATGCCTATCTGCGCCATGGTCCATACTCTCGCAGGTCTGACTCGAGGGGACCTCTGCGCTCACCTTCCACTGCCATGGCCGCTGGGGGGGTCGGCAGGAGCAGCAGCAGCAGCTCCATCAGCAGCAGCAGCCTCAGTCTTCAGTCGCTAATGAGTAGCTTTCTACACCCGCATAGTGAGGCTACTCATGAGCAGCAGGAAGACCTGGAGCAGGACCTCAACCAGCAGGTCATGTCATACTTTGACATGACCATGCCAACACACCTTGAGGATCCGCTGGACTTCTGGGCAGCCAAACTTGATTTGTGGCCGCAACTAGCAGAGTTTGCCCTGGAAAAGCTGTCCTGCCCGGCAAGTAGCGTGCCATCTGAGCGGGTGTTTAGTGCGGCGGGGGCCATAGTTACGGCGAGGAGAACTCGTCTGTCAACTAAAAATGTGGAGAGACTCACCTTTGTCAAAATGAATCAGGGATGGATCAGCCAGGATTTCCACCCACCAATGCCTGATGCATGCGACTAGATTCAGCATGGTGCCACGTTTTACACTTTCCAAATGGTGCAAAACATATTTATGTCTTTAGGCCATTTTTTGGGCTCCTGCTGCTGCTGCTGCCAACTTCTGCCAACTCCAGGGTGTGATTCATCCAATTTTTGGGCTCCTGAAGCCAACTCCAGTGTATATTTGGGCTCCTGCTGCTGCTGCTGCCAACTCCAGGGTGTGAATCATCCAATTTTTGGGCTCCTGAAGCCAACCCCAGGGTCTCTTTAAAGTAATATTTGGGCTCCTGCTGCTGCTGCTGTCAACTCCTGCCAACTCCAGGGCGTGATTCATCCAATTTTTGGCCTCCTGAAGCCAACCCCAGTGTCTCTTTAAAGTAATATTTGGGCCCCTGCTGCTGCTGCTGCCAACTCCAGGGTGTGATTCATCCAATTTTTGGGCTCCTGAAGCCAACCCCAGTGTCTCTTTAAAGTAATATTTGGGCTCCTGCTGCTGCTGCCAACTCCAGGGTGTGAATCATCCAATTTTTGGGCTCCTGAAGCCAACCCCAGGGTCTCTTTAAAGTAATATTTGGGCTCCTGCTGCTGCTGCTGTCAACTCCTGCCAACTCCAGGGTGTAATTCATCCAATTGTTGGGCTCCTGAAGCCAACCCCAGGGTCTCTTTGAAGTAATGTTTGGGCTCCTGCTGCTGCTGCTGCCAACTTCTGCCAACTCCAGGGTGTGATTAATCCAATTTTTGGGCTCCTGAAGCCAACCCCAGTGTCTCTTTAAAGTAATATTCGGGCTCCTGCTGCTGCTGCTGCCAACTTCTGCCAACTCCAGGGTGTGATTCATACAATTTTTGGGCTCCTGAAGCCAACCCCAGGGTCTCTTTGAAGTAATGTTTGGGCTCCTGCTGCTGCTGCTGCTGCCGACTTCTGCCAACTCCAGGGTGTGATTCATCCAATTTTTGGGCTCCTGAAGCCAACTCCAGTGTATATTTGGGCTCCTGCTGCTGCTGCTGCCAACTCCAGGGTGTGAATCATCCAATTTTTGGGCTCGTGAAGCCAACTCCAGTGTCTCTTTAAAGTAATATTTGGGCTCCTGCTTCTGCTGCTGCCAACTCCAGGGTGTGATTCATCCAATTTTTGGGCTCCTGAAGCCAACTCCAGTGTATATTTGGGCTCCTGCTGCTGCTGCTGCCAACTCCAGGGTGTGATTCATCCAATTGTTGGGCTCCTGAAGCCAACCCCAGGGTCTCTTTAAAGTAATGTTTGGGCTCCTGCTGCTGCTGCTGCCAACTTCTGCCAACTCCAGGGTGTGATTCATCCAATTGTTGGGCTCCTGAAGCCAACCCCAGGGTCTCTTTAAAGTAATGTTTGGGCTCCTGCTGCTGCTGCTGCCAACTTCTGCCAACTCCAGGGTGTGATTCATCCAATTTTTGGGCTCCTGAAGCCAACCCCAGGGTCTCTTTAAAGTAATATTTGGGCTCCTGCTGCTGCTGCTGTCAACTCCTGCCAACTCCAGGGTGTGATTCATCCAATTTTTGGGCTCCTGAAGCCAACCCCAGGGTCTCTTTAAAGTAATGTTTGGGCTCCTGCTGCTGCTGCTGCCAACTTCTGCCAACTCCAGGGTGTGATTCATCCAATTGTTGGGCTCCTGAAGCCAACCCCAGGGTCTCTTTGAAGTAATGTTTGGGCTCCTGCTGCTGCTGCTGCCGACTTCTGCCAACTCCAGGGTGTGATTCATCCAATTTTTGGGCTCCTGAAGCCAACTCCAGTGTATATTTGGGCTCCTGCTGCTGCTGCTGCTGCTGCCAACTCCAGGGTGTGAATCATCCAATTTTTGGGCTCGTGAAGCCAACTCCAGTGTCTCTTTAAAGTAATATTTGGGCTCCTGCTTCTGCTACTGCCAACTCCAGGGTGTGATTCATCCAATTTTTGGGCTCCTGAAGCCAACTCCAGTGTATATTTGGGCTCCTGCTGCTGCTGCTGCCAACTCCAGGGTGTGATTCATCCAATTGTTGGGCTCCTGAAGCCAACCCCAGGGTCTCTTTAAAGTAATGTTTGGGCTCCTGCTGCTGCTGCTGCCAACTTCTGCCAACTCCAGGGTGTGATTCATCCAATTGTTGGGCTCCTGAAGCCAACCCCAGGGTCTCTTTAAAGTAATGTTTGGGCTCCTGCTGCTGCTGCTGCCAACTTCTGCCAACTCCAGGGTGTGATTCATCCAATTTTTGGGCTCCTGAAGCCAACCCCAGGGTCTCTTTAAAGTAATATTTGGGCTCCTGCTGCTGCTGCTGTCAACTCCTGCCAACTCCAGGGTGTGATTCATCCAATTTTTGGGCTCCTGAAGCCAACCCCAGGGTCTCTTTAAAGTAATGTTTGGGCTCCTGCTGCTGCTGCTGCCAACTTCTGCCAACTCCAGGGTGTGATTCATCCAATTGTTGGGCTCCTGAAGCCAACCCCAGGGTCTCTTTAAAGTAATGTTTGGGCTCCTGCTGCTGCTGCCAACTTCTGCCAACTCCAGGGTGTGATTCATCCAATTTTTGGGCTCCTGAAGCCAACCCCAGGGTCTCTTTGAAGTAATGTTTGGGCTCCTGCTGCTGCTGCTGCCAACTTCTGCCAACTCCAGGGTGTGATTCATCCAATTTTTGGGCTCCTGAAGCCAACTCCAGTGTATATTTGGGCTCCTGCTGCTGCTGCTGCCAACTCCAGGGTGTGAATCATCCAATTTTTGGGCTCCTGAAGCCAACTCCAGTGTCTCTTTAAAGTAATATTTGGGCTCCTGCTGCTGCTGCTGCCAACTCCAGGGTGTGATTCATCCAATTTTTGGGCTCCTGAAGCCAACTCCAGTGTATATTTGGGCTCCTGCTGCTTCCAACTCCAGGGTGTGAATCATCCAATTTTTGGGCTCCTGAAGCCAACCCCAGGGTCTCTTTAAAGTAATATTTGGGCTCCTGCTGCTGCTGCTGTCAACTCCTGCCAACTCCAGGGTGTGATTCATCCAATTGTTGGGCTCCTGAAGCCAACCCCAGGGTCTCTTTGAAGTAATGTTTGGGCTCCTGCTGCTGCTGCTGCCAACTTCTGCCAACTCCAGGGTGTGATTCATCCAATTTTTGGGCTCCTGAAGCCAACCCCAGTGTCTCTTTAAAGTAATATTTGGGCTCCTACTGCTGTTGCTGCCAACTCCAGGGTGTGATTCATCCAATTTTTGGCCTCCTGAAGCCAACTCCAGTGTATATTTGGGCTCCTGCTGCTGCTGCTGCCAACTCCAGGGTGTGATTCATCCAATTTTTGGGCTCCTGAAGCCAACCCCAGGGTCTCTTTAAAGTAATATTTGGGCTCCTGCTGCTGCTGCTGTCAACTCCTGCCAACTCCAGGGTGTGATTTATCCAATTGTTGGGCTCCTGAAGCCAACCCCAGGGTCTCTTTGAAGTAATGTTTGGGCTCCTGCTGCTGCTGCTGCCAACTTCTGCCAACTCCAGGGTGTGATTCATCCAATTTTTGGGCTCCTGAAGCCAACCCCAGGGTCTCTTTAAAGTAATATTTGGGCTCCTGCTGCTGCTGCTGTCAACTCCTGCCAACTCCAGGGTGTGATTCATCCAATTGTTGGGCTCCAGGAGCCAACCCCAGGGTCTCTTTGAAGTAATGTTTGGGCTCCTGCTGCTGCTGCCAACTTCTGCCAACTCCAGGGTGTGATTCATCCAATTTTTGGGCTCCTGAAGCCAACTCCAGTGTATATTTGGGCTCCTGCTGCTGCTGCTGCCAACTCCAGGGTGTGAATCATCCAATTTTTGGGCTCCTGAAGCCAACCCCAGTGTCTCTTTAAAGTAATATTTGGGCTCCTGCTGCTGCCAACTCCAGGGTGTGATTCATCCAATTTTTGGGCTCCTGAAGCCAACTCCAGTGTATATTTGGGCTCCTGCTGCTGCTGCTGCCAACTCCAGGGTGTGAATCATCCAATTTTTGGGCTCCTGAAGCCAACCCCAGTGTCTCTTTAAAGTAATATTTGGGCTCCTGCTGCTGCCAACTCCAGGGCGTGATTCATCCAATTTTTGGCCTCCTGAAGCCAACCCCAGTGTCTCTTTAAAGTAATATTTGGGCTCCTGCTGCTGCTGCTGCCAACTCCAGGGTGTGATTCATCCAATTTTTGGGCTCCTGAAGCCAACTCCAGTGTATATTTGGGCTCCTGCTGCTGCTGCTGCCAACACCAGGGTGTGAATCATCCAATTTTTGGGCTCCTGAAGCCAACCCCAGTGTCTCTTTAAAGTAATATTTGGGCTCCTGCTGCTGCCAACTCCAGGGTGTAATTCATCCAATTTTTGGGCTCCTGAAGCCAACTCCAGTGTATATTTGGGCTCCTGCTGCTGCCAACTCCAGGGTGTGAATCATCCAATTTTTGGGCTCCTGAAGCCAACCCCAGTGTCTCTTTAAAGTAATATTTGGGCTCCTGCTGCTGCCAACTCCAGGGCGTGATTCATCCAATTTTTGGCCTACTGAAGCCAACCCCAGTGTCTCTTTAAAGTAATATTTGGGCTCCTGCTGCTGCTGCTGCCAACTCCAGGGTGTGATTCATCCAATTTTTGGGCTCCTGAAGCCAACTCCAGTGTATATTTGGGCTCCTGCTGCTGCTGCTGCCAACTCCAGGGTGTGAATCATCCAATTTTTGGGCTCCTGAAGCCAACCCCAGTGTCTCTTTAAAGTAATATTTGGGCTCCTGCTGCTGGCAACTCCAGGGTGTAATTCATCCAATTTCTGGGCTCCTGAAGCCAACCCCAGTGTCTCTTTAAAGTAATGTTTGGGCTCCTGCTGCTGCTGCCAACTCCAGGGTGTGATTCATCCAATTTTTGGGCTCCTGCTGCTTCCAACTCCAGTGTCTCTTTAAAGCAATGTTTGGGCTCCTGCCCCTCATAGTGATGCCACTTCAACTCTCTGCAATTGTGCCGCTCTGCGATTCTATTAGTGATGCCTCCGATCTGCATGTGATATTTCTTCAAAGTATTATTTAACTAACCCAGCACGCATCCTGTGCGTGTTACAGCAAGGCAGAATGGTTTACAACCCTAATGAGGCTCTAGGAGGCTCAGAAATAGCCGTTTTTAATAGCGATTCCTTGCGAATTTATTCGGGTCGAAACGATTTTTGTCGGAAAATTCGACGAATCAGTCGAATCGAATTTTTCAAAAGTTCGCTCATCTCTAGCCTACGCTACTGGTAAGTTCAATACACATATACAAACAATATTTTTAGATATGCACACTTTATCCTACTGTTTTTAATTTTTTTTATTTTTGTGCTTCCGCTCCACAGATAAGCGGCCTACCCTGTGCAAGCACGGAAAGGGTTATCTATCCCGCCATGCTTCCGATGACTCAGCGGGGGATTGGCCCTCTGGTCACTCACAAACAGAGCACTTAGGGGAGGAAGGGGATGAAGACCTTGAAGTCCCAGTGGAGCCTGCTGCTGGGGTGAGGGCAGTGTGGAGCAGAGTCTAAATACCGCTGGGGCCACTCTCAAGTGGCGAGTCCCAGTGGGGAGGAGGAAAGGGGACTCCACCATACCCCCTGAGGGTTCAGGGAGTGATAGGAGGGTGGCCTCTCAGATTTGGCCTCTGCTGGTCAGAATTGGAGGAGTGAAGGCACCCCGCCTTCACCTCAGAGCCCTCCCTGGGAAACCAGCAACATCTCATCCCCTGGTGAGTGTCCTTCATTGTTTGGCTTTTGTGTTAATTTGCAACATTGTTAATTTGCAACACATGTTGGGTGTTAAATAGGGATGAGCGAATCGATCCGGACGAACCCGGATTCGATCCGAATTTCAGGAAAAATTCGATTCGGATCGAATCCGAATTTCCCCGCGATTCGATCGCTCGAAGTTTTCCTTTAACATCCATTCATTTACATTTACAGGCATTCTAAGATGGAGGACGGGACATGTCTGGACATCTATCCCACGCCAGTGCAAGCTGGGGCAGTCACATGCAGCCTATCAGCAGCCAGCAAGCCTGGTGACGTCACAGCGCTATTTAAGTCGGCCATCTTGCTTTTCCTTCCTCATTTCTCTATTACATTCGTGAGAGACAGAACGTTGTAGTGAGAGAGAGAGGCAGTTAGACAGGCAGGGACAGACAGGGACAGGCTGGAGACAGGCAGGAGACAGACAGGAGACAGACAGAAAGTCAGCGAAAAACAGGGAAAGGTAGGAAAAATCGGAGGCTGTCACAGGGAGATTTTTTTTTTTTTTTTCATCCAGCCTGAGTGTTACTAGCTGGCTGACAGGCTTTGTTAGCGTTTTCAGGCTGCTTATACTAACTAACTGTGCATATATACTGAACTGATCTTAAGTCTGCTGTGAGGCATCCCATTCTGTGACTACAGCAGCATCTGTTTAAGACCATATAACCATTTGCACTTATTATAATTGAAATTAGGCCTGATAAAGACACTTTTGCTGGGCATAGCACTACTGGACCCTGCCAGGTGCACTTCTTTTTTTGGGGCATCCCATTCTGTGACTACAGCAGCCTCTGTTAAAGACCATATAACCATTTGCACTTATTATAATTGAAATTAGGCCTGATAAAGACACTTTTGCTGGGCATAGCACTACTGGACCCTGCCAGGTGTACTTACTGCTGGTTTTTAGGGCATCCCATTCTGTGACTACAGCAGCCTCTGTTTAAGACCATATAACCATTTGCACTTATTATAATTGAAATTAGGCCTGATAAAGACACTTTTGCTGGGCATAGCACTACTGGACCCTGCCAGGTGTACTTACTGCTGGTTTTTAGGGCATCCCATTCTGTGACTACAGCAGCCTCTGTTTAAGACCATATAACCATTTGCACTTATTATAATTGAAATTAGGCCTGATAAAGACACTTTTGCTGGGCATAGCACTACTGGACCCTGCCAGGTGCACTTCTTTTTT